>CAWUFW010005280.1:242500-842500 GCA_963921515.1 Calotriton arnoldi | reverse complement strand
CTTCAACACTTACAGTGAAGACACCATACTAAAGACGCTAACCGCCCTGAAACCTTCCAACCACTTCACAGACCCACTCCCGGCTAACTACTTAAAAGACTTCATTCCTCTGTTACTACCGCTCTGGACCAAGATCATAAATACCTCCCTCCTTCAAGGATCCATTCCAGACATCCTGAAAACAGGACAGGTGTCGCCTATCCTAAAGAAACCAACAGCGGACCCAAATAACTATCGTCCGATATCTAACATACCTATGCTAGCCAAACTCTTGGAAAAATGTGTTAACATGCAGCTGAACAGACACATCGAACAATTCAACCTGCTTAACCAATTTCAATCAGGCTTCCGGGCAGGTCACAGTACCGAATCAGCCATGACACACACAATTGACGACGCTCTAAAAATCCTGGACCAAAACGAAGCCCGTTTACTAATCTTACTCGACCTGTCATCAGCATTTGACACCGTCAAACATGGCAACTTGCTAGAGCTCCTGAAACAAAGAATGGGATTGTCTGGAGCTGTATTTAACTGGTTCGCCTCTTTCCTCCAAAATAGATCTCAAAGATTCAAGGTCAATCAATCCCTGTCCAACCCCATGCCAGTCACGTTAGGAGTTCCGCAAGGCTCCTCCCTCTCACCCACTCTTTTCAACCTTTTCATGGAACCACTCACCGAACTTCTCAGTCTCTCCAAGATTCACTTCCATATGTACGCAGACGACACCCAAATCTACATCAAGATCCACTCACTTGAAGACATCAAATCGCTCAACACAACTCTACAAAAAACCCAAACATGGCTGGCCGAAAACCATTTGAAACTAAACTCCCTCAAAACGGAGTTCCTCTTAATCGCTCCCCTAACAAAGCATCCACTATCCTGGACTGGATGAAGCACTTAACAGCTCTCAAAGGACAACCTCTCATTGTCGAATCAGCGAAATCGCTAGGTGTGACTCTGGACAGTAACCTAAAGATGCAAAAGCAGATCAGCGCTTCCACAAAAGGAGCTAACTTCCACATGAAGACCCTGCGAAAACTGAAACCCTTCCTGCCAGCTTACGATTTCAAACAAGCAGTTCAAGCCCTAGTAATCCCAAGAGTGGAATATGGGGCTGTAACCTTATGCGGCCTCCCAAGGTCGTCGACAGCCCCGCTAAGAGCCGCTATCAACTCAGCGGCGAGACTCATCACGGGCTCAAAGAGAACCTCTCACATCTCTCCAGACCTTAGACCTCTCAACTGGCTACCGTTTGAAGCTAGAATTCATCTGAAAATCGCTTGTATGACGCACAAGGCCCTACACCACAATTCTCCGCACTACCTAGCTCAGAAACTGGTGCTCTCTGCGGGCAATAGAGCCTCCAGGAGTGCCAAGACTCTTCTACTGAACCACAATGATTTGCCAAGAAAAAAAACTATAACCGATCCTTCTCTGGTATGGCTCCCAGGATCTGGAATGCTTTGCCCACTGAAACAAGACTGAACCCTTCCACTGCCTCCTTCAAAAAGAAGTGAAAGCGATTCTCATGGCTAAATTCACGTGAATTTACTGACTTAGTACTGTATTTTAATTACTAGTTCTGTTTTTTGAGCTCCATATTTTAATCGCTAGTTTTTTACCTTTCTGAATATCTTTTACCTGAATCACTTATAACTGTGTTTGCTATGCCTACTCTTGTTTCCCCTCATCTGACATGTAAAGTGCTCTGATACCCGCAAGGGTCTTGTTCGCGCTATATAAAACCTTCAAAAATAAAATTAGTTTCTGAACAAGTATCTCTATTAAAAAATTTAGATTGAATTAAAAATAATATACAATAGCTCTACACCTATTGCAAAAAATTGAACAGCTGGTAAAACCAACTTTTTTTAATCCACACTGTTAATTTCTCTGGTATGGATGACATCTTTTTGAAATGCTTGTCAAGAAGATTAACTCTGTGAAAAGCAATTGCACTTTTCAGTTTTTTTATTTGACTTAGATTACCATTCATTCAATGGTAGGTTTGCAAATGATCGTTAATACAAGATAACGTTTGAAACTATGAATTTGAATGGCATACTTGACTACACTTTAATTGATTACTCCAATTTCCATTTATATTAAGATTTTTTTAGATTGTTCCTATGCGGGAAAGCGATACTGTGTTGCAAGAAATATTATATTTTAATTATGACCTTGAGTGATGATTATACAACATCCATTAATATTAGGTTAATAAGATCGAGTGATCACTGTACCTCATAGATATCATTGTTGAAGGAAAAATACTTTCTAACCTCTAGAATAACAAAGGCAAGTGGAAAGGAATCGACTTAGAGCGACTAGTTATGTGACTGTTAATTATTGTTAAGCACTATTCTTAACTTTATTACTATCAAACAAACATAGACATGATTGCTACCTGCAATTCAACAACAACATCTTAATTATCACTCCAAAACAACACTACCGAAAAACACTCCAGCTCTCTCTTAAAGAATCCTCGCTCTAATGTATGCGATAATGAGGTTAAGGATACAAAGCTACAATATAGGGAAATGATAAAGGGAATAAATAATAAACACAAAGAAGAAGCCTAGACCAAAATGTTGAGGCACAATGAAATCAAACACTAAACTCTTGTCTTTGTTTGGGCACGGAAGTGAGGCAAATAAAATCCCAAAGAACCACTTTATTAGAAATGAAATCTGAGCAGGTTATCTAAACGATCCGTATGCTAGTAGCATAACTTGCTTGAATCTGATAGCGTTATATTTCAGTTAATTACTCCACGTAGCTCGAGAAGATTATCATCTTGATTTAAAAAAATGAATAATAATTTTTAAAAAGTTGCCAGCCTCAACGGTATCCCTTTCGATGTAATGAAACATGATCCCACCTTGTGGTACTCCTTGCTAATTCTGTAATTTTCAAATGTAATACAATGTGGGAAGATTCCTCCATTGTGGAAAAGTTTTATAGTCCATCTCCTCTATGAAAAGGGTCTAAAGTGCGAACCAAAAAATTATCGACCGGTCACTCTTTTAGACTGTGAAGGTAAGCTATTTGCAAAACATCTATTGAACGGCTTGTCAACATAGATTAATTACACCCAACTGGATTTCAACCAGGTTGTTCAACCATCAACCATATCACCGCCCTAATACTCTTAGCAAATGAGGCTATCAGTAAAAATTGAATGCTACATGCTACTATGTCGATTATAGTAAGACTTTTAATTAAGTCAACTGCGAGTGTCTGGCACAAGCTATTGAACAGAGGAAATGACTGCTTGCTGTTAAATTTTATAAACTACATAAACACACTTGGGTGAAAATCAAGCTAACGAGCAGGATTTTTTGACAACTATGATGCAAATGTGAAATAGGTTGCAATTTGGCTTCCCTCCTGTTCTCACTATACATCTCGGACCTACCAGACTACCTTGAAAACACAGAATGTTTACCACTGAAGTTAGGTACTCCAGTCATTCCCCTAGCTTATACTGATGACCTAGTAATCCTCGCATTACCTGCTGCAAAAGGCTTACAATGTATGGTATCTAAGTTCCACAAATTTAAATGT
Source organism: Calotriton arnoldi (assembly GCA_963921515.1). Lineage (NCBI taxonomy): Eukaryota > Metazoa > Chordata > Amphibia > Caudata > Salamandridae > Calotriton > Calotriton arnoldi. Next base: position 838,924 of record CAWUFW010005280.1, on the reverse strand, counting down.
GAGAATCTGTTACCAGCAAACCATACAAAAACTAAAGTAACGATTTTCAGTAAGGAATGCAAGCAGTCATCCGGGAAACTTAGTAAAGAGAGAACTTATGTAAACAGCCATGATTATGTGGGGAATCGTTATCAATAGGTTGTATAGGTGAGTTCATATTCTCATTAGAAATCAAAAATCAAACACTTTAACCAAATCAGTAAGAAGATTTACAAAGCTGAACGGAGGAAGGGTAATCAGGCAATCGGTAACCACATTAAACATGAAGCTCACCCCTCTGCTTCTTAAAGCATCGCCGGTATAACATTAAAAAATAGCTCAACTTGGAGAAAAGTTATATGCAAAATTTAAGACCGTTACTAAATCTGTTCTGCTACACCTCACTGCAAACTGAGATTAGAATTACATGTTAAACTAATATAACTTATTTATTTATTAAACAAGATACATACACTTAAATCTGGAGGGTTCACCAAAAAGGGGCTACTTGAAATGTAAACATTTTTACTTCCCGCTGCATCAGTTTGAAGGAACATGGAACCCGCAACTAAAAGGCATGAGTGGATGCAGATTATGCGGTTAGAAAGACAAATCTTAAGAACACATTATCTGTCTTTGCCCAAAACTGCTAGCTTTGAGGAAGCAATACCTACGAGCCTCCATCAAAGAATCGAATACTACAACAGTTAATGGTGATTATTCATTGTTTTATGAGGCAATCTTCTGCTTTTGTTAGTAAACTGATTACATTTTTGGATTGGTTATACATTGATGCAGCAACCAATTAGAGCAAATTAAATTGAATCAAGACTGTTTTAATGCTTTTAGAAGATTGTTTTAAAAATATACATTTTTTAATTTGTTGCTTATTTATTGTAATCATAATTATTACAATGAAAGTATTACCTACCAATGCTGTTCACTGCCAAGGCTGGAGCTTCAAGAGTCCTTAAGCTGTGCCTCACATCTCCCAGTCCTAGGTAGTAATGGTCTGGGTGCTTGCATTCACATTACCTAGATTTAGGTCTCAAAAGTAAATGAGTTATCACATTCCAGAGGCCTGGACAAGAGGCCAGTGCACTGTACCTCAACCGTTATGCCACAGCACCAGGAGTCTTTATGCTTCAATTCCAGGTACCAAGTGTCCGTTCTTAGTGCAGTAAACCACTGAGGTCTAGTTACCAAGAGTCTGTGTGAGGTGCCTAACAAAACCTGGAGCTGGGGCTATCAAAGGTCTTTATGACGCGTCTCATGCTGCCAGGGCACCATCAGAAGCTTGTGCTGTCATACTTCCTTGGCTTGTGCACCACGAATCAGTACACTGCTAGTCGTGCTGCCCAGGCCTGGAGAAAAAAATCGCTGCACTGAGGCTTGAATCACACATGCACCCTGCCTTATGGGTGTAACGCCAACACAGGGGTGACTTATTAATACGGTTCCCATTTTTAAGTTTTTACTGATTTTTTACAGATAAATACAGAACAAAAGCAATGTGTTTCCTGTATGTATTTATTTTTAAAAGCAGAAAAATACAGAAAATTGTGCTTCTTGTGAGTGGCTTTCTGCGCTCTCCTTCATGAATTCCAGGCCAATATCTGAGTAGATAGACAGAATGGGAAGTTAAAAACTAGGATGAGATCTCCTTTAAATACAGGCATATGTTAACATATATTTGTATATAATGCTAATATGTACATGTGGGTGTAGTGTTTTGCTCTATTGGCTGCCTAATTTGCTAAAATGCAACAGGTATCAAAGTATGAGCTCATTTTTATCAGTTCAATAAATGTGGAAATATACCATGTTACCACTTTGTTTATTCTTAAAACACAAAATAAATATGGATAATTACCAATAAGATGGCCATAAAATAATTGTGGATAAATACAGACGGAAATGTAAAGAAAACAAATACCATAAAACTGGGAGCCCTACTTTTTAATATTTAAAAGGAAGGTAGGCTTTGACCTGTCAAAGGGTTTATTTTGGCAGGTCATATTGCAGTTTTAACAGTGCTTTAGCCAGGCTACAATGGTAGGCCCGAAGCCATGTTTTAAGCTGTCACATAGTGGGAGGCACAATGGGTACTGCAGACCAGTAGTGACATTTAACTTACAGGCCCTGGGTACACTTTGTACCATATACTAGGGACTTATAGGTAAGATAACTATGCCAATTACGGTTATACCAATTTCATCATGTTGAAAGGGAGAGTTCTGTTTTCTTACTACTGGTTAGCGGAGGTTACGTGCACATATTTTTACAGCCAGGAAAATCAGTTAAGGAATAAATCTTGGGGTACACCATGCAAAAGATGGCCATTTTGCAATCGTACTAACCTACTAACTACTAATCTTCGCTACCGGAGTAGCGTCCTACTCGCCGATAAGCGCCTTATCAGGACTTGTAAGCGCTAAATAAATGCACAGGCATGGACACCATGAATTTATAAACTGGACTTCACAGCTTGGTCACATTGTATTATTGTGCTGCTCCTGTTTTTTAATTTTAAAAAAAATGTTATTGGGTATTTCAAAACATAGATAGCAAACATACCAGGCTTGTCATATGTTAACATGGTAGCATATAGTACATCTTTAACATTCTTTTGTACTTATATTCTGACATTTGGTATATTGGGACACACCCAGAACATATGTATTCACATCGCATCTCCATTTTGCATATCAGGATGGGCTCTTAAGTATATTGTTAGTGGTTCCCAAACGTTGGCAGGCTTGGAAGCCGATGGCGGCTCTTCTGCATATAATAGAAAATTATCTCTGCAGTATATCAAGTCCATTACCCATCGTTCAACTGTGGGAGACTTTTTACTGTCCCAGTGCATTGAAATTCTTCTCTTTGTAATTAGCAATGCTATAGCAGTAAATTTCTTCTTGATGGATTTCAAGTGCTTCAAAAAACCCAATAAACATAATCTCATTGAGCATTCCACGTTGCAGTTCAACAAAATAGTTGCACTACACGTTCCCAATATATACTGACTTCATCACAGTACCATGCAAGGTGCACGAAATCTGCATTGTCTACCCCACATCTGTGACATTTGGCTTCTTCTCGTAAACCATATTTCTGCAGCTTAAGTGGTGTGTGGTACGTTTGATGTATGTGTGCTGCTCCTTTTAATACCAAGGTCTGGGTGCCAGGAATCTGTGCGCCTCACCCCTCTTTTTTTTGTTTTGTTTAGTTTTATATAGCACGAACTAGACCTGAAGATATCGGGTATCAGAGCGCTTTACATGAGCACCAGTTTTGTTATGGATGGACACATTCATTTTTTTTTTTGTTTTGTTAGGCACGGGAGATTGTGATTTGCCCAGAATCACAGGATGTTGAGCGTCGTTGCCGAGACTCGAACCTTGGTTCCCCAGCTTCGAGGTGGACCGCTCTAGCCGCAAGGCTACATCTTCTCCCGCTATCAGGAGTCCATGCTCTGCAATTCTCACACGCTGCCTGGCTGGGTATTACGGAGAGGGCCAGACACAAGTCACAGGCGGATAATCTGTTGAACAGAACTAATCAGAAACATAAACACGCACATTAATCTCTCAGGTTTGTTTTAATAGGATTAGAACTCGCTTAAGCATCGCCAGCACTTGGTAATGGAGTAGGGCAGTATCTGCCGATGGCAAACCATCTGTGCTTTGACACTTGGGGAGCACTGTGTGGGAATACCGGATCCTTGTTTTACTTCGAATTTAAGGCCCAGCGTGCACGGTTTGCGAGTATTTGTCCCATGATTTTCAAGGGTAGGCACGAGCCTATTCGTGCTAGCACTAGTCCTCGCTTCAATATAGGTTCTGAAAGTGGGGCACTTGGTGTGTAAATTACAGACCCTCCCTTGAATTCAGGTTTGCATTCTAGGAAACACGGTGTGTGAGCACCAGACCTGTGATTTATTTAGCCTAGTGGATTTCTTAATTGAAGTCCGTATGATAGTTTCGAGGGTGGTCTCGATATGCAGGCTATAGTGGTTTGAGTGCCAAGACCGCCCACCCCTTTACCTCGCCCCGTTTGTCGTCTGTGTAGTGACCTCCGAGTGGAGGCTTGTATCTGTAGTCTAGAAATCGATTCACAGCCCTGTCTGTGGTCTATAAATCTCTGTCAGGAACGGACCCTGCTAGCACTATCCATTTCAGAATGGCGGCCCCGTGCGCTGTTTATAGGAAGGTTTCCGATGGAGGTCTCTATCGATGGTCCGTGTATGGGTTTCAGGAAACTATAGGCCCGATGTATCAAAGGATTTTCTCCCATTCTGTGTCTAAGGGAAAATTAGGTTTAACACGTAGCCTTATGTACGTATGTCTTCAAAATGATGTATTGGTCTCGAGGCGATTACTGCAGTTAGCGCTCTTGACCACCGGAGGTCGCTGGCGGTAAAGGTCCCGTTTCGACTATATTAGTAAGCGAGCACCTTTTAAGTCCCTTTCAGGCAAACTCTGTTTGGCAGCTTGGTGACTACAGTGACTCCCACATGCCCGCCTTTCTCTGGAGTGGTAGATGAGATAGCCCTGAAGCGCGTGACTGTTGACCAGGCTCTGCAAACATGATAAAATGATAATTAAAACAAACACTGCCTGCTACCCGAGAAAGATAACTACAGCAGCCTTTTGAAGGGTTTGATGTCAAGGCATTAAACGTATTACTCAGAGCCTGCTTCACGCCTTCCACAGAGTAAAGAACAACATTTTATAAGATCAGATTTGTGCTTGGAGTACAACGTCCAGTGTTGTCGTAGGCGCAAGCGTTCTTTAGTAGAGGGGATGAATATTTCTTTCAAACTTGCAGGTGGAAAACTAACAGATAATCCTGATCTAGCATTGTCCAATTAATTTATTTCAGAGTTCTTCCTCATCCCGGCCCTTAAAAACGTGAAGCGGCTTTTCGTCGCCAACAGAAAACCTTACTTGCAAAGTAAACATTCTTAAAGCAGGACATACTTTTTTATGTATACTTTTTTTATGTTTTTATTTTATTTTTTAACCTTGAGCCTCTCCATGCAGTTCACCTGGAATTTTTTCTGCCTCTAGAGTGAGGAGAACCTGCTCCAGAGCTCTGGTCTTGGTCCCTGGGACTTCCTTCCCCTATCCTTGAGTGGCAGATCTGGGCACTAAGGATGGAAGACTGGTGTGTACCTGCTGGGGTGTGAGGGCACTGGAGACCCTTTGGTCTTTGGGCAGCAAAGGAATAGGCACAAGGAGCTTTGCTATGCTGATTGAGCGCTTTCAGGAGGCTAAATTGGCAATCTGCTGTTAGGGATATATATTCCCAACTTGAAACTCTAGGTATATATTATCAATTTAAATGGGATGCGGACTGACTGGGACCATGACTGCGAAGAGTGGCTGCCGCTTTTATCGAGAGGTGCATTCTTTTGGGTCTAAATGGCTTCGGGACGTGCCAAAGGCACGCATGCTGGGAGATTTCGTTTTTGGCAGGTGACCGGTTCTGTGGCCTCTGACTTCATGAGTACACACAGGAGGACTCTATGAAAATACCACCATCACTGGATTAGTGGTAGAAGGAGCTTGTTATGAGGAGCATGATTTTTGGGTTGGTAGCTTTGTTTCAATGCAGATCCCAGGAAGGCGAGGTCCGGAGTCGTGCATTGAGGTTGTGTGGGCTACAGGGATTCCTCACCTTCTATATTTTGCAATCCGTTCAAGGGAATGTATGCTGGTGCAACTGCTTTAGTGTCCTATACAGAATGAGGCTGTCATGGAGGAAAGGCTCGGTAATGGAAATCTTCATTGTCCTCCGCCTCGTCAACTTCTTCCTTGTCTTGCAGCCAAAATCTTTCATAAAGATAGCCCAGACTGAATCATTCTAGGTCCCTTCAGCTGTTAGAAGGCCATGGGTAAGGTCTAGGAAAGGTCCAGAAGGTGTAAGTGTTTCATTTTTTCAGATTGTTATGGTTCTTCTTCATCATCTTCAGGTGAGGAGTACAGAGGAAAGACACATTCAAGACATATCTCTTTAGGTTGAAGTAACACTGATTATTGCACATTAGCAATAATATATGGTTTCTGGATGCTGGAATTCGGGGACACTCCTCAGGTCTGGTCCTGCAGCAATTTCTCAAGTCGCTTGAAGCAGTTTAAAGAGGTGCTCTTAAGAGAACGGAGAGAGTCATGCAAAATCTCTCTGCCTTGCTTCACGTCTCGTCTCTACCAGCTTCAGAGAACCGGGGGCAGTGTGCTTAAAATAATCCAGGTTGATGTACTTCTGTTTATTCTGGCTGGAATCTGTTGGGAGGGGATTCAACTCGGCGAAACGCCACGGACAAGAAGTTGAGAATCCTGTCTCAAAAAGCTGTGTGATGGATTGCATATGGCCACAAGGACTGATAGTTATACTGTGTATACTGCACAGAGAGTCCGAAAGGATTTTAAATCTTCATATCAGGCAATTACGGATGGATCTGAATGCTAGGCTCTACTGGATAACACAGAAAATTAACTATCATTTTTGCCGATTTTGGCCTTCAGGGCCTTGGTGCCTACGAGGTGGCATCTTCATTTGTGGAAGTAGCTAAGTCGGAAGCATTGAAAATAACATTTCAGTAAGTGACATTGTCTGGATTTTAGTTGGAGGATAACATCCATCAAGTATTGAACTAAAAGAGCCGAGCAACAGCTTTAAGAGAAAACCCTAGAATGCCACCAGCTTCAATCCTTAAGATAGGCAACATGCATAAAGTCCTTGTCAAGGAAACAAGTCTCATTTCCTGCACAGTCTGCCCAGAGGTTATGCTCGAAGCACAGATCATCATCTTCACTAGTTAAGAACCTATTGTGACTAATCCTGACGGGGTCAGACATCACCAATCAGGTGAAGCCTGCAACTGCCTGACTGCAACCAGTTTCCAACATGTGGGGCAAGCAAGTGGTTCAGAAGGTAAATTCTCCTACCGTTAGACACATTAGTAGTTCCCATACGCTGGCCATTAGGCCCAGTAAGAGCGGCTTAACACGAGAGGGGTCTGCATCTGCGAGCCAAACAAGCAATCGGTGTGGTACTGTTAGGAGAGCAGGTGTTTGTAATGTTTTCTGTCATCTCTTGATTTCCAAAGATAACCGGCTAAGGAGGGAGCGGGTACTACATTTGAAGAAGGTTAACCATATATGGTGGATCTCACCTTCAAGATGCAATCTTTCAGAATTTCGATGTTTGAGTGTCATGAGCGGCTTCTTAACCTCTATAGAACTGATGGACGTCACACACTGTATGTTGTTTTGACCTCCCTTTCAATAGTTTCTGCTGATTTTCATCAGAACAGCCATTACTAATTTTCATTTCTCACTTTTGGGCTCTAGATGGTGGCACATTTAGTGACTTGTACAGCAAGAGGGAATTTCTCTAGTCTCTTGGCAACTGGCTCATCCAGAGCCACTTGGCGAGTCGGCTCCTGTAATATGTGGTCTGAGTGTATTAGCTATTGGAGCAGTTTGGTTATCTGACAGAAGACATACCCTACTTTGGGGCAAGATTCTGTACTCGTCATGGTCTTGTGTTCCTGTGAGAGTAAAGATCTCCTCCAGCCCCCCTTTTTGCATGGTTGGTAGGATGCATGCTTGTTTTTGAGAATCAAAAGGCACTTGGCAACCTGCGTGTTACTAGAGCCATGGGCTCAGCTCCTTGTCAGACATCCTGTCAGTCTCCTGGTCATCGGTCCCAGGACACAAGAGAGAATTACCCAAACTAGAGCGACTTAATTATGTTTTTTTTATGCTCTGCAAGCATTTTCTCAGAGGTTCGCTCAGGGCTGTAGTAGAGAGAACAGAGTGCATTAGTCGAAGCATTCCTCAAGTGTAAGGGAGAAACTAAGTCCAGGATATCTGTCATTTTGTGTTTTAGGACATTGAGAAGAGTAGAAGAACATCCATTGTCATTAAAGCAGTACGGTTTAAGTAGGTACAGAATGTCTAATTGGATACATTCATTTGGGTGTTAGCCCTGTTCCTCCCAGGAACTTGAGACACATCTTCCTTAACGCAACGCCCATTTTGGACCTCTTTCGCTTTTCTTTAGCATGCCCAGGTTCACCTGTTTTGCACCATGTTCCTGGTTCCCGGAGCTTGGGTTACAGAATTCAGAAGCCCCGTCCTAGACAACAAGTTTTTGTGGTTTTCTATGCACCCTTAAATTATGAGGGTTATCATCGAGTTAAAGTAGAAGGCAGTTGATTCTTAGAATTCTGTTTTGGCCTAGTGGGTATTGCGTCCGAATGTTAGGGTGCAGATACCAGTGGCTCCAAGGCAGATATTCCCTCTTTCCCCATTTCTGACTGATTGGGGTCACAGAGGGTTGGGTGGGAAGACTTACAAAGTAAGAGGTCACCCACAAAATTAGCTGAGGTGATAGAGCGGTCTTGAAGACCCTTAAACTGGAAGAGTCTAATAAGCACAATGCATCTGAGCTGGGTAGTTGTGATCGCCTCAGGGTGGGCCCAGTATTTTGTTGACCACCTGTAATTCTACAATTCTCGTCCCTGCATAGTCAGGTGGCCGCAATACAATCCTTTGGGGAACCCAGGGATAGTATTTGAAGGTGTTTCTTTGCTCTCTATGCTTCTCATGTGTTTTCTTCAGTGCCCCTTCCCCACAAAAGGGATTCTAGTCAAGCCTTTGATCTTTAATTCTTGATCAAATGGTTGAGCTTTTGGATAATCTTGGTGTGAAATCTTGACCTTTAAGATATTACTTTTGGTTACCACTTGGTCAGCGAAACGTGGGTGCTATTTGGGTCCTTGTAATGAAGGACCTTTTATTCAGTAATTAATTAGTAAGCATTGGTGTTAGGATCAGGGTCATCATTTAAGTTTAGTTTTTCAGGGTTTCAGTAAAGTAAAAAAGTGTTTATTTTCAGATTTCGTTCTCTCCTGTTTCCCAGGAAAATGAGAAAGTATAACCGTAGGGCATAAGAATGGAGGTTCTGGCATAAATGTGCAATATGAAGATGTTCTGCAGTCCATATAAAATGTTTTGGCCTTCCTGTGCAAGGGAAGAAGGCTTTGATTATGGAAGTATTCCTTTTTCCACAGGGATTCAGGATATATCTACCATGGGCAGAGGCGCAACTAAAGCCAATTTTCGGGGGGGGGGGGCGCTAAGAAAATTTTTCGAGGGTGGGCTAATTATTCCAGCAATAGGCAGAGTGGAGATGCAGGGGCTCTAAGAAGGGGTGAAAACACAACAAAGCCTGGTTAACAAGCAAATGGTCTTTTAAAGACCTGTGAAGTACTCGGGTGCGGCTGTGTGTGTGCCCGGGAAGCTGTCTCAGCCCCGTCTGAGACACACGAGAGGGGGGGGGGGGCGGGCTGAAGCCCTTTGAGCCCAATGGGCGTTGCGCGCCTGACCATGGGAATGGTGACTCTTGTGCGAAGGCTCAAAGGGCTCCTGTGGTTGGCCCCTTCAGAGCTGAACAATGCAGCACAAATGCATTATAGGTAAATAATTTAGAATCTGGAGTCATATAAAGAATGAGTGTGCATACTTCTGGCACTACCACTTTGAATTCTGAATGTAATAAATGAATTTGCGCCTGTGCTCTCTGTGCTGGTCGTTTGTTCCCTGGCCGATGCAGTTCTTTTGCATATTTCATGTTCTTACATACTGGGGTAATAAAGAAGCTTGTGGAGTTGGTGCTTTGATTGCTTTTTCCTTTTAGCTACAGATAGATGTAGCTGTCTCTTGTGAGCCTATGATTAGATATATACAGGGCCGTAACGTATTCAAGGTGGTTATACTGGACAATTGACTTTACATTACGTTGGTGTTGATATGGAAATGTAGTTTCTACAGTCATTTTCTACTATTTCATTTCACATATGTGGCTTAATGGCACCACCCTGTGCCGACTCTGTGTATTACAGACATACATTCCTGTTAAGTCCTTGCCGCACAACTAAGTGCTTTCAATGAAGGGCCACTCTGATTTGTTGGCTTTGCCAATGCTTGACTTTTCAGGGTGTTACTTTGGTGGTAAAAGCTCCTGTTGAGATACTTGGGCTACCTCGCCCTCGTAATGACTGTGACATGCAAGAGTAATAGTAGTAGTAACGAAGATTAGCTGAATAAATTCGGAGCATTATTTTGGAACTTTCCTTCTGAGTCCTGAACATCCCGGTCCTCTGAGCGGGCCCCACACTGAGCCTGAGGAATTAAAATGCTTCATTTCGATCCGTGATCACTGTCTTTTGGCTTTGGAGTCCTGTTAGAGATGTTTTTAATTCAATGGTACTTGTATGGTTTATTCATCCGGATGACGGACAGGAATTCAAAGTATGGCAAACGCAATGACTCCGTGAACTATCGTTAGTTGCAGATCATTCAACAGAGGATGCTTGCTTGTCCTCATGCATCATTTACAGGAGGCAGAGCTGGGAAACTGAGCAGACCCTACAGTTATCTGTTTTGTGCCCTTCCCCATTAGGCCAGTGTCAACACTTTAACTGGAGACTAGGGTGAAATCCAGATATCTGCTAGTGTAACCAGTTTTTGGAACAAGACGTGCTGGTGGATGTGCCACATTGGCCCAGGAATGCGCCATGAGGGCCCAGAGATGTGTGTCCGACATGTGTGTCCGACATGCCACTTAAGTCATCTGGGGACATGTCTGAAGGGTGTTCTGGGAGACACACCTGTGTTTCAGTGGAAGCACCCTCGTGGTTTACGAGCTGCCCATGGTAATAGATGAGCCTCTGTTTGCCTGGGGTTGCACCTCTTTCACTCCAGATATGTGCCTTCGATGCTGTGGTAAGCCGGGGTGGTTCCATAGATGGAGCTTGGTTGATCCAGGTTGTGATCAGTGTGTTCCTGGGTTGATGAAGGGGAGACTGCTTTGTTGGTCCATGGGTCTTTCGCTTGTTGTTTGTCTAGTATGTGTTTCATTTGGTCGGGGTTCCTCCGTAATATTGGCAAATTCATGAGTGATGTTTGTGGGATGTGGCACAGTGGTCCAAGACTGCACTCCGGTGGTCTTCCAAGGAATATGCCTCCATGATTGAAGGCATGCAGCTCTGTATTTTATGGATTCTTCCTCGTGGTTGGGTCACCTTGGGGGGGTCATTAAAAATACCTCATGGTTAAAGAGAAATACCTCAGTAGTCTAGGCACTTCATTAGTCTTGTGACTTTTTTTGGAAGCCTCTCTTGGTCGAGTGGGGGGTGCAATTTGCAGTCCACCGTCGAACGTTTGTTGTGATCCTTCTGGTGGCTAGAGCAAGTAACAGTGGCCCACAGGGGACATGTTTCAGTAGACCGGAAACCTAAGACCCTCAAAATTTGTTATCCCTGACTCAGAGTGCACTGAGCGTGAGTTTGACTGTTTCTAGGGTGTTTGGGAATGTTCCCCGCACCTTCTCTTGGCCCGTGGCTACCGCCCTAAAACAAAACAAGCATTCGCATAGCCAATAGGTCTCGCCTTTGGGGCCTTATAAGTGTTTAGCCATGCCATGCTAAGTCCTGGCTTATTCTTGAAATTCAGGAGTAAGTCTGTAATACTCGTCGGCATGTTGGGTAATCCTGCCCTACGTGTTTGAATATATGACTACATACACAAGTGTATTTGCATGCAGCTCTTTGATCGCAGTTCTTAGCTCAGTGTGCTAGATTACCATTGTAAATTATGAACTGCACAGTAATAAAAGGGTCTCTGTGAAAAAAGCAGTAACCCACAGAGCTATGCACATAAAATACACTGCTGTGCTCTGCGTGGTACAGGTTCTTTGCAGCAGTCATTAACTCTTAAAAATGGTTACGAAAAGAAGGCATAAAACAACTAGCTTATAACCTGGAGAAAATTAAAAGTGCTGAACAAGCACTTTAAAGTCATAAGAGGAAATCACAGCAAGGAAAACTAGAATGTGTGGCACTGCAGAGAAGTTTCCAATTCAACAGTTCTGTGTTTTAACTACTCAGGCTACTTTTTTTTCGATCGGCAATGCCATGGATATCTGCAATCTTGATTGAAGAGATCGCCGACTTATTCAGTTTGGCAAAGGAGTATTTGTAAACTGAATTGAAAACCCACAGATTTTCTCGTCACGCTGTGGAAAAATTGCTTATTATGAAAAAGTGAATCGCACGGCCATCGACACACAAGAATCCCCTTTGTCCTTCCTGGTGCACTAAATGCCACTCAAGTGCTTCTGTTCCTCCACATAATTTGCCTCAACAGAAACGGGTACACATAAAATTTGACAAAGAAAATGTTTGACATCAAAGGTTCAAACGCTTGTATAGGAGAAAAACAAGGCTTTTGTTAACGAGCAAAAATAAATCCATATGCATGGTATAAGAACAAGACGAGTGAGGTAGGTTATTATTTCTATGATACAAGTGAGGGAAATGGTTAAAACATGCTTACAGTTAATAGTTACCCATGCTTTCCTTTTTGTAGTAACACCAAAAATGAGTTAACTCTCCGCCTTTTCATAAATGTTATGTGATCAATGAAAAGAAAAAGAAATTATTTTTCTTTCCCTCTAAGCACGACATCTTGCAAACGTTCAAAGTTGATTGATCAGGAAATACAAAACAACACATGCTATAAACTGGGCTGCCTCAAAACTAATGGACAGTGCATTCTTTTACGTACGTGATCATCGAAAGAATGTCTAAAATATCGATAGCTTTACTTTCTTGACTTTGTAATATGCAAACAATGATTAAATACAGTTATTTGCCATTTGTAAATGATGTGATTTCACCTGATAAAGGGGCATATGTAGGTAAAACGGGTATTGTGATTCTCAAATTGCGATTTTTAGGGAATCGCAATTAGAGAATCGCAAAACGCAATGTAGGTAGGATTAGCAAAATATTTTGCGAATCCCACATATTCCTTATTTGCGAATCGCAAATTGAGATTCGCAAACAAGGAATACCTTCCCATTCATTCCTATGGGCTAGAAGGCCCATAGGAATGAATGGAAAGACATTCTCAATTTGCGATTCCCAATTAGAGAATCGCAAATTGAGAATGCAATTTCAAGGTTGCAAGGGTGTCAATAGGACACCCTGTTGCACCCTGAAATAAGTATGTGTGCACATGTGGCGCACATACATGCGCTAAGGGCGTGTATGTGCGCCACATGGCACTTTGAAAGATGCAAAAAGTGCATTTTTCAAAGACATCGCAAATTACCACCAACCTGAAGTTGGTGGTAATTTACGATTCCTAAGCCAAAATTGCACAACTTGGGTGCTTCCTACATTGCATTTAAGGAATCGCAATTTGGGATTCCTTAAATGCATTTGCAAAATAGGGAATCGCAAATTTTGCGATTCCTTATTTTGCGAGTGGGTTTTTCTCTGCTACATAGCACACTGCCCAAATTGCGATCGCAAACGCTGAAATTCTGCGAATTTCAGCATTTGCAATCGCAATTTGGCTTCCTACATATGCCCCAAAGTGACTTATGTATCTCTCTCCAGCTCCTTCCCCTCCTTCGTTTATCCTTAACTAAATAACAGCCCTTAACTGGGCAATAAACATGTTTTCAGCAATGGGAAGCTCTTTCCAAATACCTATTATCTAGTATGACACATATTACCAAACATGGATGGCAGCGTGTAGTGTTCCGTAACCATCAGCCTCCTCATGCTCCCTTAGAATCTGTTTACGTCACAGCTGGGTTTTTTTTTTAGTGGAGCTCATGTAGGAGCCAATCACGGTAGCTACACGGAGACGCTTTTTGACTTGCTCATATTATTAACAGTGGAATGTCATTTAGTTAAAACAAAATATATATATATATATCACAAATCCTGAGCAATAATCACGATTCAAAAGCCTGCACACAGCGTGTTGGTTTGAAACCCTCCCAGGCACTAGAGGGATTCATTAGGCCACTTGGCTGTTATTTATTGTGGTTTCTTGCAGTTTGCGCTTTAAATGCTTTATTTGAGCACTGGCAGTATTTATTGAAGGTTAGCATTTCAATCATGAGATTAATTGTATGCACTGGCAAAATTTATCATATGCTATCATGTACATGATCCTGATTTTTAATATATGTTCATTCTTTAGCCACTAGGCTGTTATCAATTATGTGATTTAAGGGTCTGGATGCTGCATGATTTTCAAGTACTGTCAGAATTTATCATGATTTAATGTGATTTTCATTTATATGCCTTTCTTATATTTATTTTGAGAAAATTGCTCATGTTATGTGAAATGTAAGGCAGTACCGACAGAGGTAGTGCATATTTCTGCATTTCCTCCCATTGTTCATAAACCTAAAAATGTACTTTTTAAGGGAGATTGAGCACGATGTTTGTAATTGGGCCGTGATGTAGACCCGGAAGGGTTGAAACGCGTTGCCATTAAAATTTCTGGACCCCCCCCCTTTCCACAAAAATGGCATTACAAATTCTGGAAACCCAACACGCTGTGTGCAGGCTTTTGAATCGTGATTATTGCTCAGGATTTGTGCTCTCAATATTAAGCGAGTCTCACACTCGCTGACCTGCATTCCCCCCCCCCCCCAATTCGATGGATGTGAATGTAATGCTGTGTTTCCTACTGTGGACTGTATTGACAGCATTTGCGCTTCGGTTTGGGTGACAATTTTACCTTCACCACAGATTGCACGTCTGTTCTGCTCCAAATTTCTACAAGAAACTTAAATGGTAAATGTATCTTGTATTTTCTTTTCTACTGTGGCATCCTTTACGTTGTATATTTATTGGAAACTATATTTAGGGAGTGCTACCTTAAGTACTAGTGAGCAGTCTCCCCACATACTACATTAAGTAGTAGACGCATTTAGGGGAGATGTAAAAATGAAGTTGTAACAGCGACTCAAAACAAGTGCTCGTGTTCCGGCCAAAAACAAATGTTTAAAAAAAGTGCGCTGCATCCAAGTAAGAGACGTGACGTGGTCTGAAGCGAATGACCCTTGTAGCAGGGCACTCAGTCACCACGGGCGTAGCAAACATACTAAAAGGAGGGACAAATGGCACCAATACACCACAGGAAAGAAAGACACCTCGAAAGGCATAGGAAGGAACCTATGAAAGGTGGTGGGCATGGCCAAACTCCACAGACTAATTCACCATGCCTCGCAGCGCAGTGCATGCGTGCTGACTCTAGGCTCGATCTAAAAAGGATGTCAAAATAGACCTTGTTGTAAATGGTAGAGGTATTGTAGGCATCAACCATTAGAGCACACTTAAAAGGTGAGTACTTCTCATATATTCTGGGATGCAAACCATTATATTTTAAAGTTCTTATTAAATATTCAACTGTGCTTCTAATAATCTGATCCTTGCTATATCGATTAGGTATTAAAGGTTTTCAGGTATGCCAGAGTTTTGTTCCGTGTGTGGGTGTACTCTGATGTTCAAATATACCAGGGCAGTTCAATGTGCTCGAGGTCTGCTCATTGTGTGGAGGGAGTGGGGGTGGGTGAAGTATTCAAGGGGTGTTGTTCAGGGTAGTAGGACAGGTGCAGATTATCACGTCACTGATGTTACTTGCCCCAGACTGTCCTAGTATTTGAAGCATACACCGCATTGATAATTTCCATATTGCCTTGAGTGAAAAGTACAAATGCCATGCCCTCCTTCGCATTGTCACATAGGTAAAGCGCAGCTGCTTTGAGAACGTTAATGCCATATCAGGTTGCGCTTGCCCAGTATGAAGAACACACATTGCCACGAGAGTAAACTGTTGAATCAGTGTGTGCTGACCTTGAACAATCAGCTGGAGGCTCAGCAGGCAGAAGAAGCAGGATGTAAACACCTACAGAAGGATGGGTGAGCCGAGGTCATTCACTGTGGGTGTGTGCTTGGCGGCATGTGGTGCACCGAGTCTGAGCATGTCTGCTTTCTATTTCACAACCCTACAAGTAACAAATCGTTACCTTCAGTCTGATGAAGACTGCATCTTCAAGGTGGGGTTCTGTAGTGAAAGAAAGGGGTCGGTGAGCTCGACTAATGCTCTGAAGGAAAATTACTAGTTGTGTTGCCCTTTCTGTTAGCTCCCAAAAGTATGACGTGTATTTCAGAACTAAAAAGAGCCAATCAAATCTGTGTTTTTTTTTTTGTATTTAAAAAGTCATAGAAGGCACGTCAAAAAGACCCGGGGCAACTCAATAGCTGCAAGAAACATTCCTTAAATTAAAGAAGTAAGCAAGCAGTGACTTTGATTCCATTCCAGAACTCGGATTCAACATCTCGTACATTGGTTGGAGGTTCAAATATCAGCTGTCTGTCAAGCATCATTTCGATAATAGTAAATAGTTGTGTTTAGTCCTGCCACTGCCATGTGTGGGATGGTTTAGGCTAGAGTAGTTGCCAGGTGGACCTTTTTATTTCATTACTAGTTTTTAAAATGCAATATACTAGGGGGCGTGGCCTAGCAAGCCATGATGGCGGACGTGTGCTAGGCGAGCTCCGCTCAGCCTTAGCAATTATCCTTTATTTATCCTGTTTCTCCGGTCATAATTGGAGATTTGACCACATCCTGTGCATGGCGCGGGTGAGGGCTGCCCTTTGAGCCCCGAATCGTGCCTGGATTGCAGATTGGAGTGCTGGGGCGGCGGCGGCCCGGATTGCGGCCTGCACGCAGTGGAGCTGAGGCGGGGCCTCGCAGAAGCATACCGCGGCCGAGGGGATGATTGGGCGCGGCGGGACTGAGGCTTCGTGTGGGGACAGCGGTGGAGTGCCTGGTCGGGATCCCCGCTGCGAGGGGGACTCGGTGAAGCAGCGGCCATCTGGACCCGATTTCCCCCCCCCCCCTCCTCTGCCATATTGGGGTCGCGAGAGGAGAGGAGAGGAGAGGAGAGGAGGAGGGTGTACTGGACTGCGGGCCCGTGGGGGGCGCATTTACGGACCCGGGCTGCTGCGGTGAGCTGAGGAGACCTGTAGCGGGCACCCGAAGGGGTCACGCAGTGTGTGGGGTCCCCCTCCCGGATTCCCGGGAGGGGGCAGCGGGAGCAGCAGCACCGGAAGGTGCGGGGAACCCCAAGAGACACTATTACGGGCACTGGCAGGGCGTGGTGCCGCCGCAGCGGCGTGAGATTGCCCGTGGGTGCCTGGTGACCGACTTTGGGCTCCTCGCCTCCTCCCATTGATTGGCGGCCCCGCGTTCGGTGGCCAGGTCCGGTCGCGCGGGCCGCGAGTACGTGCTCCCGTGGCTTCTCGCGGGGGCTTGGGAGGCCCGGGCCTGCATGGTGGAGCCCCGTGGGCTATAAGATCTGCAGTGTGCTCTGTACCCCTTGTGTTCGCCATGCCTCGCATAATAGAGTGACTGCCTTTGTGTTGGGGGTTCTGGAGGGTTCGGACTTTGGGGCTCGGCCCCTTGGACATCGCGAGCCGTCTATACTGGGAACTGGCGATACAAACTGGTGGAGAGCCGCAGCGGCTGGAGTCTGAGGGCCCAAAGCATCGTGTGAGTCGGGGGCCTGACTGTTTGTCTGCTGAAGTGGTCGTGTAAGAGACGGTGAGGTGGGGCACCCACTGGGGGGAGACTCGCTTGCCTGCGGAGGCGGCTGGGTTAGTGCCTGGTGCGGCTTGTGGGCGGGTGGTCCCCGTCTGGCCCGAACACCCTTGGCTGGTGGAGTTGGAGTGGACCGATTTTAAATACTGGAGTGAGCCTCCTCACTATCTTGAATTTGGGAGCCTGCATTACCCTGTCTGAATTGCACTGTGAACTGGAGTGGGGTGGTCCTGGGAGCTGGGAGGATCGGAGGCCACCATGACAAAGGATAAAACGGGGGGGGGGGGGCTCTGCCAAACAAAGCACATTGGACAAGTTCACTGGCCCTGGGGCCTCCGCGACTGAGCCTGGAGGAGCACATGGGGGCATGCCGGATAATGCCGCACTTATGGCGGCCATCACACAATACAGGGACGCCCTGATCGCTGAAATCGGGGCGGTTGGCTCTGACATCATGCTGCTTCGACAAGATTTGCGCAATGCAGTGGGGCGCATTACGGAGGCCGAGACCAGGATTTCTGGAGTGGAAGATGTGGTCACCACCCTGCAAAAAAATGGTTGCTTCATTGGAGACCGCCCAACGTGGTCTGGCGACACGAGTGGAGGATGCTGAAGGCAGTCAGTGCCAGACGTAACAACCTCCGCTTTGTTGGCTTTCCGGATGGCTGCGAAGGGGGAGACATGGAGCGGTTCCTCACTCAGTGGCTGGAGAGCTGGCTCCCCTCGGAGTCCCTATCTCGGTGTTTTGTGGTGGAGCGTGCTCATAGAGCCCTGATGCAGAAGCCGCAGAAGCCGCCGCCGGGGGTCCGGCCGCGGCCGGTCATAGCTAAGTTACTAAACTACCATGATTGGGACGTCATCCTGAAGCAGGCCAGGGCCAAGGAACCATTGCTATACGATAATGCCCGTTTCCTGGTGTTTCCCGATTACACGAGGCTGGTCCAACAGCGGAGACAATCGTTTCTGGCAGCCAAGGCTCATCTTAGGGATCTCAAACTTCCATATGCCCTGCTGTACCAGGCCAGACTGCGGGTGGTCTATCAATCCCGCACCAATTTCTTTGACTCGCCGG
Source organism: Calotriton arnoldi (assembly GCA_963921515.1). Taxonomy (NCBI): domain Eukaryota; kingdom Metazoa; phylum Chordata; class Amphibia; order Caudata; family Salamandridae; genus Calotriton; species Calotriton arnoldi. The sequence continues at coordinate 820,384 of CAWUFW010005280.1, read as the reverse complement.
AGGAGGTCTTCCAATGGACAGACGAGACGGTGAAGGTTCGTCCCCACACGCCGCCCAGACGGGAATCAGACTCCTCGTCCAGTGAGGTGGCCCGGAGGCTGCCCAAGCCAAGGCTCAGGGTGAATAGACGCTCTAGGTCCGGACGTCGATCTCAGTCATGCAGTGACTCTTCCAGGGCCGGGTCGGTCCCTCAGCAGCACGGTTCAGCCTCTTAGACGCAGTGAGGACCCCAATCCCAAGAGACTTGGACACATTTGTTTTAGACCGGAGAAGCATGAATGAGGGCCCGTACCTCTGCCGGACTTTGCCTGACGGAGAGAGCGCCTGCTGACAATGGGCTGTAAGTTGGGAATCCATTGGCGGGGGTGGGCCGGGTACTCCCGTTGGGGTCCGCAGGCCGCACCCGCCGCAACAGATACTTCAGCAGTTTTGAGGTATAGGGTGGGGGGCAGTTGGGTTATTGTTCTCTGATCGCACTATTTTATACTGGTACAAAGCTGCCACATGCACACCAGATGAGTATCTATGCACCTGTCATTCCCACTAGGACATCCAATGGCGGCCCCATCTGATAGACAGCGGGTTCACCCTGGTATGCTTCGGATAGTAAGCTGGAACGTTAGGGGGGCGTTAGACAAAATCAAACGAGGGGCTATACTCCAGCAGGCTAAACGGGCTCAAGCTGACGTTCTCATGTTACAGGAGACGCATCTTATGGGGACAAAGGCATTGTGCCTACAACGCTATGGATACATCCAAGTGTTCCACTCTGGGTTCATAAGGGGGTCCGGGGGGGTGGGAATCCTAATCCACCGCAGGGTTCCCTACAGGCATGTTCAAACGTGGGCTGACACCCAGGGGAGATATCCGTTTCTTCATGGCACTGTCTGTGGGGAGCGGGTGGTGCTGGGATGCGTATATGCTCCTCCGCCGCTCTCCTGGGTTTTGGTGGAGCGACTCATGACTTAGTGGGCAGATATGACGGAAGGCTTGTCTGTGGTTGGGGGGGGGACTGGAATGATGTGATGTGATGGAAGTGGCCAGAGATAGATGGAGGCCGGGGGCGCCCGGATGTTCATCAGTCCACTAAACTACACTCCCTGGTGACGGGGCTTGATTGGGTAGACCCTTGGCGTCGGTTACATGGAAATGAGCAGGGATACATGTATCACTCGGCAGTACATGATTCCTATTCCCGGCTAGATTATATATTTGTGCCTCGGGCGGCGGCCAGCAGAGTGGTGGAGGCTGATATCCTCCCGGGTTTATCAGATCACTTGCCGGTGGCCCTCACTTTGCAGGTGGGCCCGGCGCGACAGCCCTTTAGATGGCGCCTTTCGGTCTGGAATCTACAGAACGAGGAATATAGGGTACATATTGAGAGTACATATTGAGAGTGCCATTGACCGCTACTTAGACCTTAATGTGGGATCGGTGGAGGGGGCTGAGCCCCTGTGGGAAGCCATGAAGCCCACTATACGGGGGATCGATATCTCCTTCTGCTCTGCAGCTCGCAAAGCGCATATGGAGTCCCTTCTAAACTCAGAGGCCAACATTATAGAGCTTGAGAGTCGCAGTAGGGGAGACTGGGGTGGTCAGGTCTGTCGACAATTATTGTTAGCACATCGGACGCATGCGGACCTTTTGTTGGACGAGGCCCGCCTGGCGTGGCTGGCGACTCGGAGCAGGGTCTACCAGTGGGGGGATAAGTCTAGTAAGTTGCTCCACAGGCTGTGTCAGGGAGCATTGTACCCCCAGGCTCTCCCTAGTATAACCGGCGAAGATCGGGAGTCCCCCAGGGATCTCTCTGAGATTGCCGAAAGCTTTGCAGCATACTATACAGAGCTATACGCCCCCAGAGAGTGTCTACATGAGGATGTGATAGGCCGCTTCCTCGACGATCTTCCGCCTAAGGCTTTAACAGGCGAGGCACCCGCAGAGCTTGATCTTCCACTTACGGAGGAGGAGCTGGGTGCCGCCCTGGGAGACCTGAGCTCTGGAAAGGCCCCGGGCCCTAATGGCTTTCCATGTGAATATTTTAAGAAATACTTTTCGCAGCTAGGGTCCCACTTTCTTAGAGTGGTTGATGAGGCCAGGGAGCGAGGATGTCTTCCCCGCGACTGGAGACACGCGGAGGTGGTGGTGTTCTATAAACTGGGTCGACCCTCTGACCAACAAGCCTCATATCGCCCTATCTCTTTGCTGAACGTAGAGGCAAACATTTTGGCCAAGGCTTTGGCCAATCGCCTTCGGTCCCATATTACTACTCTGGTGCATCCCGATCAGGCCGGCTTTATGCCCCAAAGAGCGACACGTCACAATATTCGCCGAGCGCATGTTGCCATTGCAGCTATTCAGGGGTTGGGTAAACAAGCAGCGTTGCTTCTGGCTGACATGGATAGGGCATTCGATTCTCTTAGCTGGGTATATCTGTTCGAGCTTCTGCGTCGCCTGAATATTGGCCCACGATTCCTGTCCTAGTTGACCTTGCTCTATACTGACTTAACCGCTTCAGTGCGCATTGCTGGGTCTATTTCCTCAACATTTTCCATCGGGCGGGCCACCAGGCAGGGCTGCCCCCTGTCACCATACTTGTTTGCGTTGGCTATGGAACCCCTGGCTGCTTGGGTGCGAATGGATGCGCAGGTGACCGGCTTTGAGTGGGTGCATGGGCTGTCGGACCGTATTGCGCTGTACGCTGACGGCGTGCTATTCTTTCTTACCAGTGTCAATAGGACGGGACCGAGGCTGCTCCGCATTATGCAAATCTTCGGGGAATCGTCAGGATTATATATGAACCCCCGAAAGTCCACTTTATGGGTCCTGGGAGATGCTGCAGGCTTGGGATCCTGGGCCTCGACGGTTCAGGTGGCCACAGGGGGTGTAAAATATCTGGGGGTATTTTTGTCAGACTCGCCTGGCGTGTCTTGGGACAGAAATCTAGCTCCAGTATGGGCACGTGTGCGGGAGGATCTTACGACCTGGTCCCATATGCCCTTGTCCATTTATGGTAGATTGGCCATTTTTAAGATGGTCTCGCTCCCCCGTTTACTATATCACTTGCAAAATCACCTTTATCCGATTCCTCCCAAATGGTTCCGGCAGGTTAATGCGGCAGTTTTTGTGGGCAGGTGGGGGTAGCCAGAGTTGCGTTACGGACGTGTTTCCGGTCTACGTACTGCGGGGGGGCTGGCGACATCCGATATTCAATCATACTACATGGCTTCGCACCTGCTTGTGTTAAATGAGTGGTGGTACGGGGATAGGGCAGACCCAGCTTATGCAGTTGAGTGGCGGTGTATGAGTGATCTTACCTTGAATACTATATTGTATTCGGCACCGCTGCGCAACTCCTTGCCGTCAGTTACGAGGGTCATATTTCTGGTTTGGAAGCAGGCTCTTTGGAGGATGGGGTGGTGGAATAGGTTGACGAGGGAGACTCCCCTTTGGAACAATGGGTGATTGCCACAGTTGGCTACTCTGTCTGGGTTTCGTGGCTGGGACAGTATTGGCATTTCTACCCTGGGAGATGTAATGCGGGGGCCGAACCTGAAGTCCTTTCAGGAGTTCCAGCGGGACTTTCAAATGCCTAAGACCCAATTTCATAGATCTCTTCAGTTCCGGCATGCCATCTCCCCTAGCTTGGAGGGACTAGTCACTTGCTGAGTTTAGCCTGATCGAGGCGAAGGTATTTATGGGAGATCTCCAGGACCATAAGATATCTAAAATCTATCAATCCCTAGTTACATATAGCTCCTCTACACTACAAAAGCTCAGAGAGGCCTGGGAGAGCGATGTAGGCCCACTGGAGGGGGAGGACTGGACGGAGGCACTGGCCTCCCCGAGGGGGGCCGCAATAGCGGTGCGCCTTATCCAGTTCAAGTACCTTCACCGGGTATATTTTACTAGAGTTAGATTGTGGAGGGCGGGATTGGTGGCCTCTCCTGTATGTCTCAGATGTGAACGGGAAGAGGGAACCTTGATGCATACGGTCTGGCACTGCTCTGCCTTGGTACGATTTTGGAGGGGTGTCATGGCTTGTCTCTCTGAAGTATTGGGCTGGGACCTTCCCCGCTCGCCGAAGCTGGTACTTTTACATATCATGGAAGGGGTGGGGGGCAACATATACAAACGTCATCTTATGTTACTGGGGTTTACTCTGGCCAAAAGAGACATTGCAAAGTCATGGAAAGCACCGGAGGCACCCTCCCTGACTGCGTGGAAGAATGGCCTGGACTTTTGCATGGGCTTGGAAATCCCAATCTTTACAGCAAGGGGATGCCCGCAAAAACACTTAAAAATTTGGAAGCGATGGGCGGACTATCAAGGCCTACAGTTGGAGCCCTTCTCTATGGTGGGGGTACATGACTCAGCTTAAGTTCCTATTTGGGTGCCGTGTGTAGTTCTGGGTGTAATGATGTATTGCATTTTTAGTGTGGGTGCCCTTTTTTTTTTTCCTTTCCCCTAATGGTGTGTTGCTTATGGGAAGACTCTAGTGCGACGGGAGGGGGGTTGTTAAGTTATGTTTTTTTTCTTGTTTGTTTTCTTTCGTTTGTATTGCTTTTCATTTTTCCTTGATTATGCTTCTTTAAAAGTCAAAGTCATGATGATGTAAGTTTCTTATGAAGAAGTTTCTGGGGAACAGAGCTCTGCCTCATATGTGCTATTTGACAAATAAAATCTGTTTTAAAAAAAAAAATGCAATATACTAACTCATATTCATGTAAGCGTATTGTTTTTTTTAGCTATACGCTGCGCCTTGAAACATCTGGATCCATTCATCTCTACATCACTCGCCTTTGTAAGGCCTATTTGCCTCTCTCAGATGTCTAAGGAGTCTGGAACCAACTCAGGACTTCATATATTTTGACCTTTCTGACTCTGCAAACTGTAAACCGATCACAAATTGATAGTTCTTAGGAAAGCAGCCTACATACAAGTCTCTATCTTATTTTGAAACAAAAATGGGTGTGGTTTTTTTTTTTTTTTGCCGGTGGAAAGCTTAGAAAGACACTTGAGATATAATTTGAAATCTCACTAACAACTTTTACTTCCGAAAAGTATTAAAGACCTGACTGTTCCCTGTTGACTGAATTCTCACCATCTTTTACCTGCAATCCAGGATTGCGCCACACCTCCAGCTCCACCATTAACCTAACAATCTGGAGCACTAACCTAGATTTTTAAACTGAAGCTTCACGTTCCATCAAGAGCAACTCTATTAATCTTACATTTCTATGTCACAGTCATGCCTATATAAAGAACCAAGCCTGAGGCAGTATAACTTGAGCACCCCTCTTTCTTCTCGCACGTGACACCCAAGGCTTTCCACATAGACCACTCTACACTTTCCCAGCCATGCACAATAGGCAGAGTTGCCTAACACAAACAGAGTTATTCTGGCATAAATTGTCATATTTCAATGAAATAAGGAATCCTGATCTCTCACATTTGAAAACACAAGAAATACATTATCTAAAAAGGCAGCATGATGAGCTTTCTCATAGGAGATAGCTGGCACCTTTCTAAATGCTGAGGTTTTTTGCTCCACATGACACTCCAATATCTAGCACAACACATTAGACAAACTTCCAAGACAGCCAGGAAATACTATGATCTGAAAGAGACACGTTAGTGATCGATTCCTTACCTTAGAATATCCCTAGGTGTCAGACTGGATCCGGAAAGTTTTTCGTCAGCAGTACCCCTGTGCGTCGGTAGGTGGCCTCGTGCGGCTCCGCGTTCGTCGCTGGCGTCACGTAGACTACTTACGCGCCACCCATGCGCGCTTACGTCAGTTCTTTCTTTTTCCGCGCCAGCAAGCGCAGATCCGGTTAGAGCACGTACCTTAGTCACTTTTTGACTATTTATTTCTGGGACTTTTGTCTCTACTTCTTTAAATCTTTACTTCTGGTGCCACGTAGGGATGCCTGGGTTTAAATCCTGCGGGGCCTGCCTCCGTACGATGTCGGTGGCCGACCCCCATGGCGTCCGTCTCTACTGTCTGGAGCGCGACCATGACTCCCGGTCATGTTCCGACTGTCTGGCCATGGCTCCGAAGGCTTTGCGGGAGCGGTCCCGAAAGCTGCTGGAGGCCCGACAGTTGTCTCCGCGCCGTTCCAGGTCCAGGGGTCACTCGAGGGACCGGCCGCGGGGTAATCATCACTCCTCGAGGTCCAAGTCTTCACCCTCGGAATCGGGTAAGCAACGTCACAAGAAGAAGTCGAAGAAGCGCGTATGCTCTCCGACCTCCCCCCGTCGGTCTTCGGGCGCAGACGAGGGGGCCCGGGGTCTTTCCCCCGCGGCTCCGCTGGAGCCTGTCAGTCCCGCGGCCTACCCGCCATACCCGGGTCCATCGGCGACTCTGGCCCAGGTGCAAGAGTTTCTTGCTGCCACGGACCACCTTTTCAGGCCTAGGGCTCCCGCCGGCGCGCCTTCGGGCCCCGAGGTCCCTCTTGAGGGCCCTTGGTTGCCACCGGCGGCTCCGGCCCCGGCGCCGCAAGGTCCTCCGCCGGCGGCTCCGGCCCCGGCGCCGCAAGGTCCTCTGCCGGCGGCTCCGGCCCCGGCGCCCCCTGCGGCTCCCTTCCCGGCGCCGCCCTGGGTTCCGTTCGTCCCACCTCCGCCCTTGCCTGAGTTTCCGGGCAATTTTGGTCCGGCTTGGGACCCTGATTGGGGCTTGGAGCCGGAGCAGCGTCGACCGGGAACGGCGCCGGTGGAGCATTTGTTTTACCCTGTGCCTCCCCCGCCGCTGCAGCCTGTGCCTCGGGCCGTTGTGGAGGGGGAGGACTGGGAGGGGTCGGAGGTCCCTCTTGCACGGCAGTGTGAGTCCGAACAGGAGTGGGCAGAAGACTCAGAGGATGCAGGTGGCCTTGACCTCTCCTCTGAGCCTGGGTTTGTGTCTCCTCCCACTGTCATGGAGGAAGGCGCCACATACACTGTGGTGCTCCGTAGAGCAGCTGAGGCTCTTGACCTTGAATTGCCTACTGTTACCCTCCGGACTAACCTCCTTACTGAAGTGCTTCAGCCGGCGGCAAGTTCTATGGAACCTCTGCTTCCGTTCAATGAGGCCTTGACGGATGTTTTGAGGGGTTCCTGTGGATAAAAACGTGGCCAGGCGTCACCGCCCGGCACCGGGTGACCCTGCCTTTTGACAACTCATCCGACACCGGACAGCCTGGTCATTCAGGCTTCCACTTCCCAAACTGCATTCCCTACCGCTCCGCCGGATAAGGAATCAAAAAAGCTGGAGCAGTTTGGCAAAAAGTTGTTTTCCTCTGCCAGCCTGGGGCTGCGGTCAGTCAACACCGCATGCCTCTTGGGCCGCTATTCTCACGCTGTATGGGACACGGTGGCGCAAACTCTGCCCCAGTGCCCGGAAGAGGTTCGGGCTGTGCTTTCCCAAGCTGTTGCACAGGGGAAGGATGCCGCGAAGTTCGCCATTCGGTGTGGGTTGGACACGGCGGACTCTTTGGGGAGAGCCATCTCCACAACGGTGGCCTTGCGGCGACACGCCTGGCTGCGGTCCACGGGGTTTTCGGGGATGTCCAGAGTTCCCTCATGGACATGCCTTTTGATGGTACTCGCCTGTTTGGCGATAAGGCAGACAGTGCGCTGGATCGTTTTAAGGGCTCTCGGGCTACAGCCAAGTCCTTGGGTCTCTCCGCCACACACCCGGCCACGTCTACCTTTCGTGGCCGCGGAAGGCGCACCCCTACACGTCCGTTCAGCCAAAGGCCTGCGCAGAACCAACCTCCGCGTGGGTGTGGTGGACGCCGTGGCGGCATAGGGGCCAACGTGCGGGTCAGTCCACCTCCGCTCCCGCAGCATCCGCCTCAAAGCCTTCCTAGTCAGAGCTTTGGGGTGCACCCCACGCCGGTGGGCGGCAGGATTCAACATCACCTCCCCCACTGGCGCTCTGTCACTTCGGACAGGTGGGTGCTGCAAATCGTCCGAAGGGGCTACTCCCTCACCTTCGAGTCTGCCCCCCCGGCCATGCCACCTCAGTTCCACCGCATGTCGGGGGATCACTTGGAGCTTCTCCGACAGGAAGTCACGGCCTTCTTGGCCAACGGGGCCTTCGAGCGCGTTCCTGGGCCAGAAGTAGGACATGGTTGTTATTCCCACTACTTTCTGGTCCCCAAGAAGGAGAAAGGGGGCTTGAGCCCCATCTTGGACCTCAGGAACGTCAATTGCTTCCTCCGGAAGGAGAAGTTCAAGATGTTGACTTTGGCTCAGGTCTTGGCTGCCCTCGACCCTGGAGACTGGATGGTAGCGTTGGACTTGCAGGACGCATATTTTCACATTCCCGTCCTGCCGGCCCACCGGCGTTACCTGCGGTTCACGGTAGGCCAGGAGCATTTTCAGTTTGCCGTGCTCCCCTTCGGCCTTACAAGCGCCCCTCGGGTGTTCACAAAAGTGATGGCGGTGGTCGCAGCTCATCTGCGCAGGTCAGGGGTGTCAGTCTTCCCCTACCTCGACGACTGGTTGTTGAAGGCGGGCTCGCCCCAGGCCGTCGTCACCCACCTTCAGACTACGGCCGACCTCCTGCAATTGCTGGGGTTCTCCATCAACGTGCCGAAGTCGCACCTGAGTCCCTCTCAGAAGCTCCCCTTCATCGGAGCGGTTCTGGATTCGACGCGGTTTCGGGTTTATCCACCCGAGCAGCGAGTCCGGGATATTCAGGCTATGATTCCGATCTTTCAGCCTCTATCCTGGGTTTCAGTCAGGATGACCCTCCGGCTCCTGGGTCTGATGGCCTCCTGCATTCTGCTAGTGCAACATGCCAGGTGGCATATGTGGGCTCTGCAGTGGGACCTGAAGTTCCAGTGGGCACAGCATCAGGGCAGATCTCGGAGGGCACTGCACGACAATTGCGGTGGTGGCTCACGAATCGCAATTGGGTCAATGGCAGATCCCTCTCCCTCCCCCAACCGGAGCACACAGTGGTGACGGATGCGTCCCTCCTGGGATGGGGTGGCCACTTGGGAGAGGCGGAGATCAGAGGCCTCTGGTCTCCGGCGGAGTCCCGGCTCTATATCAATCTTTTGGAGCTTCGGGCGATCCGACTTGCACTGAAGGCATTCCTTCCCTCTGTCCGGGGAAGTGTAGTGCAGGTGTTCACGGACAACACCACCGCCATGTGGTATTGCAACAAACAGGGCGGGGTGGGGTCGTGGACCCTATGTCAGGAGGCTCTGCGCCTCTGGACATGGCTGGAACATCAAGGCATTACCTTGGTGGTTCAACACCTGGCAGGTTCTCTGAACGCCAGGGCGGACGAACTCAGCCGCCGGTGCTTGATGGATCACGAATGGCGTCTGAACTCGGACGTGGCGCAAGGTCTCTTTCTGCAGTGGGGAGAGCCTTGGTTAGATCTATTCGCCACCGAAGAGAACGCGCAATGTCATCAGTTCTTCGCGTTGGAATTTCCAAGGCGGCACTCGCTCGGCGATGCTTTTCGTCGCGAGTGGAGCTGCGGTCTGTTGTACGCCTTTCCGCCTATACCACTTCTGCCCAGAGTGCTGAAGAAGATTCGGCGCGACCGGGCCCAAGTCATCCTTGAGGCTCTGGATTGGGCACGAAGATACTGGTATCCCGAGCTACTCAACATGGCGATCGATCCCCCGATCCGACTGCCTCTTCGGGAGGTTATTCTGTCGCAGCAGCAGGGGACGGTCCTCCACCTGAACCTGTCCCGCCTCCACCTCCATGCGTGGAGATTGAGCGGCGACAGTTGACAGCTTTCGATCTTCCTCCCGAAGTCTGTGATGTCATTCTGGCAGCCAGGGTCCCTCCACTAAGACGGTATATGCCTGCAGGTGGAAAAAGTTTGTGGCATGGTGCACAGCGAAGTCTGTGGATCCCCTTTCTGCCCCTCTTTCTGAGGTCCTTCTGTTCCTACTATCCTTGGCCCAGCAGGGCTCTGCTCTGGGCACTATCAAAGGTTATCTTTTGGCCATCTCCGCCTTTCTCCGGCTTCCAGATCAGCCTTCTCTCTTTAAGTCCCCGGTTGTTAACCGTTTCGTGAAAGGCATTACACACACGTTTCCCCCCGTGCCTTTCATAATGCCTCAATGGGACTTAAAGCTTGTCTTGACCTATCTGATGTGCGCTCCTTTTGAGCTCCTTCATAACTGTCCTTTACGTCTTCTTACTCTAAAGACGGCTTTCCTGGTAGCTATCACCTCTGCCAGAAGAGTGAGTGAGCTCCAGGCTCTTTCTTCTAAACCTCCTTTCCTTTCTGTTCATCCGGACAAGGTGGTTTTAAGGACCCGTCCTTCTTTCTTGCCAAAGGTTGTCACGCCCTTCCACATCGGGCAGACCATCACTTTGCCCACCTTCTTTCCGCCTCTGCATCCTTCAAAAGAGGAAGAGAGGCTCCACCGTCTGGACCCAAAACGTGCGCTCTCGTTCTATCTGAAGCGCACACAACAGTTCCGGGTGGATGACAAGCTCTTTTTTGGCTACGTGGGCGCCAAAAAAGGTCGGGCCGTGCACAAACGAACCATCTCTCGGTGGGTCGTTTTGTGCATCAAACCGTGTTACTCGTTGGCTAAGAAGGAGCCTCCTGTGGGGCTGCGTGCCCATTCTACCAGGGCGACGGCAGCCACTACTGCCTTGGGACGCGGCGTTCCCTTGCAGGATATTTGTCAGGCAGCCACGTGGGCCTCGCTGCACACATTTACCAAGCATTACTGCCTTGACAGTCAAGTCCTGAGAGACGGCTTCTTTGGCCGTTCTGTTCTCCGTGACTTTCTGGTGTAATCTGTTCACAGACCCACCACCGAGGTTGGTATTGCTGGGTATCTATTCTAAGGTAAGGAATCTATCACTAACGTGTCTCTTTCAGATGCACAAGTTACTACTTGTGTAACGATATATCTGTAAGAGACATTAGTTAGTGATAGATTCCTTACCGCCCCACCCATCCTCCCCGTTCTGCGAACTGATTCTAGGGTTAAGGTCATCCCTTTCAGGGCCCTAGTTTCATGGCACCAGTGGTCAGTTTCTTGCATGGCTCTGCGTTCCTGGCGCGGAAAGTCGTGTACAGAACTTACGTCAGCGCGCATGGGTGGCGCCTAAGTAGTCTCCGTGACGTCATCTCGGCGCTTACGACGCCAGCGACGAACGCGGAGCCGCACGACGTCACCTACCGACGCGCAGGGGTACTGCTGATGAAAAACTTTCCGGATCCAGTCTGACGCCTGGGGAGATTCTAAGGTAAGGAATCTATCACTAACTAATGTCTCTTCCAGATATATCGTTACACAAGTAGTAACTTGTGCGTTATTGCTGTCTTATAAAAAACAAACCACATAGTATATAGTGCACACAAGTTGTCAAACAGAACTCACTAGAGAGAACATTGTGTCTACTGCACTAACACCTAACTGAATTCAAGTATCTTGCTACTACCCTGTGTATCACACCTGGTGAATCCTACAAAAACCTTCCAGGAACGGAGTAGCTACCTACTGTCTTGTAAATCACGCCTGGGTGAACCTAAAAAAATCAAATATTTTATCCCCATGAATTTACCAAGTTCTTACACCTGGTGTATTTCACTTCTTTGGTGAAACATTACCAACAGCTCATGCCAAACCCTTATTGTTCCCTTTCTAAATCATTTCATAGTGGACCTTGCAAGTTTTATCTTCTAGAATTACATAATTCTCTGTATTGCTACAAAATGGCAGTTGGGTGTGCCCTACTAATAATTCCCTTAGAACCGAGCATCACTGTGTGCTCTTTGCAGTCCTTATATGGGCTACCACATCGGCATTGGACCTATAATTACAAATTTTGCTCCTATTAACAGAGTAACTTTACTTCCCATATAAATATTGGTTAGACGCCTGTGAGGAGGACCGGGACATCACCCCGCCCGTGGCCCATATTAAAACCCCTAGGATACCAGGAATGCCTTTCGCTAGCCCGGTGATAGCCCGGAAAGAGTTAATATCTTACGGCTCCTCTCCCATGCAGGACCAAGAACGCCCCTTTGAACATGGCGGCCAATGGCAGGACGTCTCGTGGGCCCAAGGGGCGGTGTCTCTGCCTTTAAACCCGGAAGACGCCGTGGAGAGAAAGAACGGATAGAGATCGCCGGAGGAACGAACGTGGAGTATCGAGGAGAAGACGGAGAGCCTTATCGAGCCAGGACGAGAAGCAGACGAGGATTCCCAGCAGGACGAGGAGAAAAGCGAAGCCGAACGGGAGGAGTGGTCGGAAGAGTGGTGGACACCCCCGGAGGACGCCTCAACGCCGCCGCAGCTCAGGAGGGTTGCGGCCACAGTGGTACGTGAAACAGGGCAGGGGGTATTGCAGCCTGGGAAGGGGGAGGCGAGTCCAAGGGACTCAGGGAACACGCGGTAGTGTGGTGGTCACGGATTTCTCTCTCAGTATACACCGACTCCTTCACCTCCCCCTTTTTTGTACAGCACTATCACAAACCTAACAGAAACCCTCTGCTATCAGGTTGTTACTCGCGCTTATCCGTGGGGGTGTGCCTGACAGTAATTATCTCCTGAGACTATAAGGAGCCCGGAGTAAGGAAGGACCTAAAAGGTAAACTGGTCCTTCCTGTCTGTTTTTGTTCTTTTTATAACCCTCCCTCTTTACGTTTCACCCGCTTCCGGGTCTCCTACATCCCTTCACTCCCTCGGTGGATTCCTTGATCTAAGGTGGTGGAACGCAAGTTACCTCGCGTTATCCTACCCGTACGGGACAGCTAGACTGACTGCCTTTTCTCCTTTTGTTTCCGCCTACACCCCGGGGATTGTGCCACCGTCGCCCTACGAGGAGAAGAGGATCCCCAACCAACACCACGGAAGCAGACGAAGTCCGAACCCTACCCTACCGGACTCCTCTATTGGATTGTTTCATTTGTCATTTAAACCCCTTTGAATAAAGGAATCCATCATTCAACCACACTTAAGACCTCCTCGCTTTACTTTCCGCCCATCCCTCTCACATCTGGTGTCAGAAGTGGGATCAGGGAAGATGGAGGCAGTCGTAAGAAAGGTGGCTGAAAGCCAGGAGAAGTTGGAACGGTGTATGGAGAAGTTCCTGACCGTAGCCGAAGAGGACCGGGAGAAGATACACAAGTCCCTTGAGGAACAGAGCCAGACCCAGGAGGCCGTCATAGGGAAGCTGGCCGACACCCTTAGCCAACAGAGGAGTACAATGGGGTTTCCCTTGGTGGTCCTACAGAAGTATGTGGGAGGGGAAGACCCCGATTTCTTCTTTTCGAATTATGAACGCATGGCCAGGGCCGCAGGTTGGAGCCAAGACAAATGGGGGCAATACCTGGGCCCTCTGTTATCCGGGGATCTCCAAGCGGCCTACCAGGCTGTTAACCCCTTGGGTCTTACCCCTTACGAAGACATTAAAAAAAGCATACTGGAGAGAATGGGCATAGACGAGGAGACATTCCGCCTACGCCTGCGACAGATCAAGGAAGGATCTTCAGAAACTCCCCGTGCTTTAGCCTATAGAATACGGGACATGGCTGATAGGTGGCTGAAGCCACAACAATCAACCAAGGATGAAATAATGGAGAAGGTCTTTTTAGAACAATATCTGTCGTCCCTACACCAGAACATACAAAAGTGGGTGAGACAACACGTGGGCCTGACTCTGGACCGAGCCGTTGAGATTGCCAGCGCTTTTTACAGGGCCCAAGAACCGCAAAGGGGACGGGAGGATATGCACTGGAAACATCCCGGAACCCCTATGAGACCCCACAAGCCACTCCACCCCTCACGCAAGCCAGAAACAGTCACCCTTCTACCAGGGCCGTCTATACCACCAGCCCGGGTCCCTACCCAACAGGGACCACAATGTTATAATTGTGGAACCGTAGGTCACATAGCCCGTTTTTGTCCTCAGAGGAAGGAACCTATGGAGGTAGGGCTGGTGCGCAACTACTATTGTAGTTCCTCTGGTGCACGCCTTCCCTACCATAGAGTAGTACGGATTAACGGGGAGGAAAGGCAGGCTTTGATCGACACTGGCTGTTTACAAAGTGTGATCCAACCACAGGCCATCCCGGGGGGACGTCCACGACCTACAGGGCACGTCACCATACAGTGTGTACATGGGGACAGCCATCGATATCCCACCACCGAGATTGAGATCCAACACGATACGTCCTTGAAAGCAGAGACATTGAAAGTAGGGCTTATTCCCCGCCTACCCGAACCCTTAGTGTTAGGAAACGATTACCCCCATATGCCTAAAATGATACAAGAGTCCTGGGCAGAAGGGGAAGAATGGAGGAGGACAGCACCCTTTTCACAAGAACCAGAACCTGATTTAGTGCCGGGGAAATATCGGAAAAGTAGCAAGCAAAAAAAGAAAGAAAAATGGAATTGGACAAGGGTCGCTCTAACCCAAAGTAAGGAGACCCCGGTGTGGCAGTATGAACGGGGGTTTCAGGAGGCCCAGCGGGACGACCCAGCATTACGTGAGGCCTGGAACAAGGCCACAAACGAAGAGGATCTTGAGCAAGTAGGTCCCCAGTTTTTTGTCAAAAAAAACTTGCTCTATCGTAAGGGTGGGAGGGGATCGCCAACCCAATTATTGGTGCCCCAACCATACAGGGAGACGGTCTTATTCTTAGCCCACAGTCACTTATTGGGAGGGCACTTCGGGGAGGATAAAACGGAAAAGACCATAATGGAAAGGTTCTATTAGCCTGGCATATTCTCCCAGGTCCGGAAATACTGCAGAGAGTGTGCCATATGCCAAAGGAACAGTAGGTCCCTGCCCCCACGAGCACCCTTACGACCCTTGCCCATCATACCGGAACCCTTTTCCAGGGTTGGTATGGACATTATAGGCCCCTTACTACCTTCTCGTAGTGGTTGCCGATTCGTGTTAGTGTTGGTTGACTATGCTACCCGCTTTCCAGAAGCGGTGGCCTTGCGCCAACCTAACGCATCACAAATAGCCAAAGCCATGATCGCCATCTTTTCGAGAGTAGGTTTTCCCAGGGAACTGGTCACGGATCAGGGGACCCCTTTTATGTCTCGTCTCATGAGGCAGGTATGCCTCTCTCTGAACATCAAACAGATCCGCACCTCGGCGTACCACCCCCAAACAGATGGGTTGGTGGAACGCTATAACGCCACCCTCAAGACGACACTAAAAAAGCTTTTGGACCTTGAAACACGGAAGTGGGAAGAGATGCTCCCTCTGGCTCTCTTTGCGATTCGTTGCAAAGTCCAGAGGAGCACTGGATATTCACCCTTTGAGTTGCTTTATGGCAGACAGCCCCGCACGTTGCTTGACATGTTGAAGGAAGAGTGGGAGGAGGAGCCAGAAGGGACAAAACCCCTCCCGGAATACATTCTTAATCTAAAAACCCATCTGGGTCAGGTCCGCAGCATTGTCCAAACCCACCTCGAACAAGCCCAAACAGCACAGAAGGCACAATACGATAAAAAAGCCAAAACCCGCACATTTGACGTTAACGACTATGTTCTTTTGATGATGCCCACTTCCGACCATAAGTTGTTAGGGCAATGGCAGGGCCCTTATCGTGTGGTGGAAATAGTTACCCCAGTGACCTATCGCCTGGAATTGGATCCCCACAAGAAGACAAAGACACAGATATATCACGTCAACCTGCTTAAGAAGTGGGAGGGGGCCATTCCGGTACAGATAGGGCTTACAAAGGGTCCTGAACCTGTGTTTCTACAAAGCATAGATAGGGACCTCCCCGAAACCAATAAGAGAGAACTAGCGGCCCAGCTACGATCCCTACAGGAGGTGTTCTCCCTGTATCCAGGCCGAACCCATTTGATGGAACACGCCATTATGACCCCTCCTCGTACAAAAGTGAAACTGCGTCCCTATCGCGTTCCAGAGTCCCGTAGACAGGCGATAGAGGGCGAAGTACAACAAATGCTGAAAATGGGCATCATCGAACCCTCCAATAGTGAATGGAATTCACCAATCGTTCTGGTGCCCAAACCGGATGGGTCCATCCGCTTCTGCATCGACTTTCGGGAGGTGAACAAGGTCTCTTGCTTCGATTCCTATCCACTCCCGAGAGTCGATGAACTGGTGGAGCGTCTGGGTACTGCTCGATACATCAGCACCCTTGATTTGTGCAAGGGATATTGGCAGGTGCCCCTACGACTTGGAGACCGGGAGAAAACGGCTTTTGCGACTCCCAGCGGTCTATACGATTTTACCGTTCTCCCCTTCGGTCTCCATGGTGCTCCTGCCAAATTCCAACGCCTGATGAACACGGTTCTAAAACCTTGTTCTGATTTTTCAGCTGCTTACCTAGACGACATCGTTATCCACAGCTCCACCTGGGCCGAACACCTCGACCATTTGGAGAAAGTAGTGCGAGCCTTGAAAGAAGCAGGACTAACCATAAACCCAGCTAAGAGTAAACTCGCTGCCCAGTCCGTGAAGTATCTAGGATACCTTCTGGGGGAAGGGTACATAAAACCACAGACCGAGAAGGTAGCCGCCATTTCCAACATTCCATTTCCCAGGACAAAAAAGAGTTAAGAGCGTTTCTTGGGGTACTGGGGTATTATCGCCGATTCATTCCTAACTTTTCCCAAACGGCCTCCCCCTTGACTGATCTATTACAAAAGAAGGCATTGACAGAAAAAGAACTGAGACACCCCACACCCCCCCTCCTCCATGCTTTCCAACGATTAAAACAAGCCCTGACGTGTCACCCGGTGTTACTGAGCCCCAATTACTCTCAGCCATTCATCCTACAAACCGATGCATCCGACACCGGCTTAGGAGCGGTGTTGTCCCAAGTTGACTCCCAGGGAAGGGAAAGGCCCATCCTCTATATAAGCCGTAAGTTATTTCCTCGGGAGAAAAATTACGCGGTTATCGAGAAGGAGGCCCTCGCCATCAAATGGGCGATTGACTCCCTTCGATATTACCTTGAGGGGAGGGAATTCACCCTTTTCACGGACCATGCCCCATTAGAGTGGTTATCTAGGAATAAGGGGCATAATGACAGGATACTGAGATGGTTCCTGGCATTGCAACCCTATCGGTTCCACACCAAACGCAGGAAGGGTAGGGATCAAGCCAACGCGGACTATTTATCCCGGTATCCTCTGGACATTGTTCTTGCTGGCAAGAATGTTAGAGAAGGGGGATGTGAGGAGGTCCGGGACATCACCCCGCCCGTGGCCCATATTAAAACCCCTAGGATACCAGGAATGCCTTTCGCTAGCCCGGGGATAGCCCGGAAAGAGTTAATCTCTTACGGCTCCTCTCCCATGCAGGACCAAGAATGCCCCTTTGAACATGGCGGCCAATGGCAGGACGTCTCGTGGGCCCAAGGGGCGGTGTCTCTGCCTTTAAACCCGGAAGACGCCGTGGAGAGAGAGAACGGAGAGAGATTGCCAGAGGAACGAACGTGGAGTATCGAGGAGAAGACGGAGAGCCTTATCGAGCCAGGACGAGAAGCAGACGAGGATTCCCAGCAGGACGAGGAGAAAAGCGAAGCCGAGCGGGAGGAGTGGTCGGAAGAGTGGTGGACACCCCCGGAGGACGCCTCAACGCCGCCGCAGCTCAGGAGGGTTGCGGCCACAGTGGTACGTGAAACAGGGCAGGGGGTATTGCAGCCTGGGAAGGGGGAGGCGAGTCCAAGGGACTCAGGGAACACGGGGTAGTGTGGTGGTCACGGATTTCTCTCTCAGTATACACCGACTCCTTCAACTCCCCCCCCCTTTTTTTGTACAGCACTATCACAAACCTAACAGAAACCCTCTGCTATCAGGTTGTTACTCGCGCTTATCCGTGGGGGTGTGCCTGACAGTAATTATCTCCTGAGACTATAAGGAGCCCGGAGTAAGGAAGGACCTAAAAAGTAAACTGGTCCTTCCTGTCTGTTTTTGTTCTTTTTATAACCCTCCCTCTTTACGTTTCACCCGCTTCCGGGTCTCCTACATCCCTTCACTCCCTCGGTGGATTCCTTGATCTAAGGTGGTGGAACGCGAGTTACCTCACGTTATCCTACCCGTACGGGACAGCTAGACTGACTGCCTTTTCTCCTTTTGTTTCCGCCTACACCCCGGGATTGTGCCACCGTCGCCCTACGAGGAGAAGAGGATCCCCAACCAACACCACGGAAGCAGATGAAGTCCGAACCCTACCCTACCGGACTCCTCTATTGGATTGTTTCATTTGTCATTTAAACCCCTTTGAATAAAGGAAGCCATCATTCAACCACACTTAAGACCTCCTCGCTTTACTTTCCGCCCATCCCTCTCAACGCCACTAATCTCTTTCCAAGGAACTGAGTAACATCCTATTTTCGGGTTGCTAATAACTGGACTGTCCTCTTTAGAGGTGATCATCTCTCTGGAGCTCAACAGTTTGTATCTGGGTTCTGTTCACAAATAACAGAACCACAAAAGTGTGCATCTGTCTTTTGTAGCCTATCTTGGTGGACCACTGTAATTATTCTCCCTTTGAATTGAGTAACTATCATCTTTTTATGGTTCTTGCTGGGGATTTTGACCAATAGAGAGTCGTTAATATTTCTAAGTGTTCACCTCAGGATCTGAGTATACTAGGAAAATGTCACAGACTTCTGTTCTGTACTATCCATATTGAGAACTACTGCACTTCTACTGTAATGTTGAGCATCTTTAATAATTCATTCAGTTAAAATAAGTACTAGCCTTGTAGCTAATCTCACAATTACCATTACTTCCACCATTAGACATTTCCCCACTTTACATTGAGCCTTACAGTCCATGTAGCAAATCGCTTCCACCCATTTTAGCCCCTGTTGGATTTTGGACTGCTACTGTGAGCGAGTCTCACTACCTGAGTCTCACTCGTAGTAAATTCATGGCAATTGGACCGAGTGCCAACTGCCAGTGTCTCCTTTTTAAGAGAAGGCCTCTTCTGTGAATCTAGGGTAAGAGGCACTGGACTGGTTACACATGAACACATAACCGCATGCTGTGCAAGATGATAGTCTCGCATACCCAGCCCGGTATCTGCACGCAGGTAGCCTATCACATAAGCGACTCTTCAAGCATTGGTTCTGATATGGGGTAGGCCTTATATTGTGAGTGGGCATTGGCATTATCTGTGGTGCTTGCACGATATTACACATTATAGGGAAAATCTGCACTAAGGCACTGTTTTGCCCCACTTATTGTATTGCAACATTTATATACTGCTTACTACCCCTATGTGGGGGGGCTGAAGCGCTTGCCTACATGAGTAGCATGCTACGCCATGCATGGTGTGTGGCTGGAATTCTTTTTTTTTTTTTTTTTTTGTACGTATGTGGGAAGTGTATCCATGTAGTGTGTGTCGACCACTGAAGTGCAGTTATTGTGTTATGGGACGCAGCATGTAGCAGTGTGTTGGACGATGAAGTGTAAGAGACAGATGTGCAGTTTTATGGTTTCCAGTATTCTAGAAGCTATTAACCGCTCTGGAAGTCCCTTTATGGTATTTCGTATGATATAGTGTGCTTATCTGGTTAGTGCATTGGGTTGTCCAATCTGAGATTTTGTGTACAGATGTGGTCCTGAGCTAGTAAGGTTGAAGGGAAAGAGAAGAGGAGAGGTCAGTTCATATGGACATTTTTTTATTATCCCATATCTGAGTGTCTGTGAAATGTAAAGAAGCGGTCAGCTTGTCTAGATATTTGGGACCTGCAGTGAAGGGACTACATAAAAGTCCTCCCAAATTGTCCAGTAATGTATGACAGATCGCTTCAGTTATTCCATGCCTGTTCATTTGGTGATGTTTTGGCTGTACAGTGCTCGTGATAGACAATCCTCATACCAAATATTTCTTATTTGAATTTAATAGGTATAAGTTACAATTTGTTGCGTACCTCTGTGTATTATGGGTTTAGTATTATTGTGGGCAATAACGCTTATATATGGAAGTACAAAAATGTATAATGCCATGGCGAACCGTAGGTCAGCTCTTTTTTTGCTTATCTGCATAATAAAACAAGTTTGCAGATTGAGCTGTTTGAAATTTGTGGGTTGTAAGCTGAGGAGTGTGCTTGGGAGTGCAACTGTTTTCTGGGCTTTGTTGCCAGGATGCTAGTGGTGCAGTTGTTTAATAAATAGCCGGGTTTTCATCTGTCTTCGGAAGTGTATATGGTCCTGTGTACTTCTAATATTGGCTCGTAGTGAGTTCCAGAGTTTGGCAGTTTGTATTGAGAAAGCAGTCCCTCCTACAGATTTCTTATGGTAAGGTGATATGGTAAGTGGTGCAAGCTAGAAGCGTAGTGTGCTGTTTGGTTTGTATTGCTTGAATTTAACTTGTAGATATAGCAATCCGTTTTCTTGGGAGGCTCTGTGGACAATGCTGAGTGCCTTGAACATTGCCCTTCTAGCTGTAGGTAGCCATTGGAGCCGATTGCAGGACAGGAGACTGAAGTCATGCATTCGCTTAGATGAAGGTGGAGAAGAAACCACGTGGCAGCAGTTTGAATCAGTTTTGTTTGGCATATAATGGATGCAGGTGCGCCAAGGTATAGGCTGTTGAGACACAGATGATGGACGTAATGCATAGCAAATCCAACATTCGCCCCCAGTCAATGGATCTGGATTAAATCCATTGTTATTTAGCTCACCATGCCACCCCAGTTTATACCCAGCCATATGCAAATCAGTCTTGACCCTGTGCCTCATGGGAACAGTCCAGACCGAACTGCCAAGCCAGGTCTGCCCTGGACCGGAAACAAGCATCCTGGGATCGGTTTCGGGGCATCACTTCTCATCAGCCAGGCTAGCATGAATCCTGTGGCACAGTGAGCCCGGGACCCAGGTCTGGGCATACCCGGCGCACTTAGGGCAAGAAAGCAAAAGACATATATGGTATAGGCTGCTGGCATAGTCAAGCTTGGAGATTAGGAGCACGAGTACGGCTAGCAGTTTATGTTGATATGCAAGGTATGGGAAGATGTGACGTAGTGTTATCATTGTGTAGTCACTCTTTGTGACATTGGTAGCATGCAGTATCGAGGATAGATATGAATCCATGGTTACTTCCAGGTTCTTCCCTTGATGTTGTTGGAGGGGATTTAAGTTACTTAGGCCATATGGCGGTAGGCTTTGCCATTGTCCGCATTTCATAATCTCGGTCTTGCGCTTTAGATGGTTATTCGCCATCCATGTGTTTATGGCACAAAAGCAGTCCTCGAATTTTGAAATGTAGAGGTCTTTGGGGATTTCCATTTTAACTGTATAGTTGCAACAAGTGAGGTTGTATGATTTAATCCGATATGGTATGGGCTAAGGTAGATGTTGAAAAATAGAGGAGATATTATGGACCCCTAAGGAATGCCACAATGTTTGTGAGGAGGTGATGTGTAAGGGGGTAAGTAGGTTACACTTTGTGAGATAAGAAGCATTCCATTGTAAATCATTTTTCCCCGATTATGATACTGAGAAGTCTTTGCAGTAGTGTGTGGTGGTGGACATTGTCAAATGCAGCTGATAAATCCAGAAATAATAAGCCAACTACTCTGTTTTTGTCCACTGTGAGTTTTAAATCATCCCAGATGGATATGACAACTGAATCTGTGCCTCTGTCTGGTCTGAAACCGGACCGTTGGTCTAGAAGTAAGCCATAATGTTTGGTAAAGTTAGGGAGTTGAGTAAACACTGCTTTCTCAAAACATTTTCCTAAGAATGGCCATTTTGAAATGGTACTGTAGCTTGCTGGATCAGATGGGTTGAGGTTTTCTTTTTAATGAGAGGTCTCATGTAGGAGGTTTTGAGCTCAGGTGGGACTGAACCTAGCTCCAAGGATTTGTTGAGTAGGCATTTGGCTACCTCTCCTGCACAGCTTGAGCGAAGGATATCTTTAAAGATTATTGGCAGTGCTGTATCTGATGGTCTGGCTGAAATGATGATATTGTGGAAATCTTTTTGTGACAGAGTATTGAAGGTATATATTGAAGGATGGTTATTGGTGTCTCTTTCTGTGGTGGTACAGTCATTTATTGTGGTGTTGACTGCGTTCTTCAGGTAATTTTCAATCTTTATAATTTTTTACATTAATTAATGGGAGATTTTGTCACAGAAGTCTTGCTATTTGTGGTGTTTCTGTGTTTAGGCACTCTGCACTACAGAATTCTGTTAGAATTTTATGGAGTTCTTTGGAAGGGCAGTCTCCTTCAGTTATGCATGTGGAGTAGTGGTGTCTTTTTGTGGTTCTTATGCCTCTTTTGTAGGCTTTGTTATAGTGCCGTAACATGCTTTTGTCTGTTTCATCTCCGCATTTTCTCAATTTCCATTGTATTATGTTCAGTTGTGCTTTTATTCTGTTGATGTTGTCTTTAACCCATGTGGTGTTCTTATTGTAGTCCACTCTGGATGTGTTTTTTTCTAGTATGTTTGTCAAGTGCAGTAGAGATCTAGTTGTAGAAGGTGTGCATGTCTTTCGGCCACATATTTATTGTATTTTTTCAAGGTGTGTTGAGTTGCTGGTCTAGTTTTAAGGTCTCCCCTTCATGAGCATGCGCTAGCACATGCCCTCTCTCCTGCAAGACTCTTGTGTTCAGTACTGGGCTTAGAATCCACTCATTCCTTGCCATTCATTGACATCACTGTCAATTTTCTTTGCTGCTTTTTCATTGGGCAGCGCTCGCCATGCGTCACTTCCTGTTCTTTCCTTGGTGCATGGACCAAGTATAGATTCATTAGGTTTGATTAGTGTCCCTCCCGTGCTCATGCTGTGATTCAGGTACTATTTGTGCGCTATGACTCAAGCCATGGTGGCTGCGTCATAATTTTTTTTTTTTAACTTATCTCCACCCACCTTGTGTTTCTTCTCCCCTCCCACCTGTCCTCCTTCCCTGTTTCTTCTCACCCTCCCACCCAAAGAGAAAAAAAAACCGCTATGGAGCGATCAGCGATGGCCGCTTTATGGTGCTTTTTTTTATCATCCAGTAACCCACGCGCTCCCCGGCTACCCACAACCAACCAGTGTAGTTTAAAAGCTGTATTGAAGTGTAAGATATGGGTTCCATGCAGCTGGTTGCAGATCTTCTATGATTCTGTGCCACTTCACAGCGACGAAACCTATCTCAATTAATTTCCTTCCCTCTGGATGCAGCACATATGATAAAAACAGTTTCTTCTAGTACCATGATTCCGGGTGACATTGTTTGATAAGCAGCAGTGTTTATTCTCCCCTCCAGTACCTCTTTATTTTCCCACACTCCCACCCCCTCCCTGTCTCTTTCTTCTCCCCCTTCCACCCGCCCGAAGGGGAAAAAATAAAGCGCTATGAAGCAGCCAGCATTGGACACTTTATAACACTTTTTAAAATAATTGCACTATCCACCAGCTTTCCTGTTACCCACCCTCTCTCGATTGCCAAAGCCAATAGGTCAGCCATAGTCGAGACATATTGGCTTTGCCAATATTTGCTTCCATTGTCTGCATGAGGGTTTGTTGCTGTTGGGTAATGTTGTTTCTGAAGTGTTGTTATTGATGGGTGTGTGGATCATGGAGCTAATAATGTTGTGGTCACTCCCGCATACAGGGGAGTTGTCTGTAACTGTGGCTTGTCCTAGGGTGCGTTTTGAGGCATGTAGGTGCGGAATCTTGGCTGAGCCATGTTTCTGTAATTAAAGTGAAGTCTGATGTTTCTGAGAGAAGGGTATTTTGATGTGGGTGATTTGGGGTGAATTATGCTTGTAGCTTTTGATGGAGGTGGAGGGGAAGTTGTTTGTTTTGAAAAATGTTGACTTTGCGTGGGGGCTTTTAGTGGTGGGTCATGGTGGCGTAATTTTGTGTTGTCTGGTGATTTGTGTAGAATGTGTGGGGTTGTAGCCTACAGGGTCCAGCGTGATACCAATGTAGGATTAAATATGCACCCTGGGTGTAGATTTACAGTCCCTAACATATCTAAACAACTTTTGACCTGGGCCAGGGAAATAGGACAACTCTTAAATTGGCATGATTGTATTCCAGGTCTCTGCCCCCTCCTCCTGGGCCAGGTTAATTAATTTGCTCCCCACTAGGAGGATCAAAGCCTCCCCCACACAATTGAGCCATTAACCGTGCTTGGTCCAGTTTCCGGGAAATCTGCATCTGTTAATTAGGTTGTTACTGCACCTAGGCTGAGACAGCCCAAGCCCACAGAAACCAAGGAGGAGGGTCAGACCTCTGGAGCCATTACAGCAGGGGCTCACCTTTGAAGTGTTGGAGGGAAGCTTTTCCATCGACAACTTGAAGTTGCCATATAGGATTGTCCCAGAATACAGGAGGGTTGGGACAGGGGCAGATGGATGATTGGCATCCTGGGATTGGGCATGAGTGTCTCGCTTTTAGAACTTCTCACCCCACTTAAAAATCCATGTGCAAGGGAAAGACAGAAGAGAAGACACTGGATCTCAGAGCAACACCAATGAAAGGATGCCTGGCTGGAGGAGAAACCTCCTGATACCACTGCAAGAATGGACTTCGGGACTCTGACTCCAGCTGACCCCCAAGACTACAATGAGTCTCTCCAAAGCCAGTGGCTCTGGCCCCTTTACTCCTCTGAGGAACAGTTAGGGGAATGGATCTGCTGGGGGACCCTGGGTGGTTTCATGGACTCTCTATGGGCTAGCTCCTGACTCCACTGCTGACACACAGATGTCCTGCAAGACTGCCAGGAGGCTGTGGGGCCTGAGAAATGCTGCAGTGAGTGTGTTGTGATTGCTAGCTGTGGTGCTATGAAAGACTGCACCCCAAGCCCCTGACAAGCAGAAGAGAGCCTCAGGAGGAGACGCAGAGGACAGGTGTGGCACAGGGAGCCAGAAAATCCAACTCTCTGCAAAATGTGTTGTTTAGGGGCCACAAGATTCCTGGGTGCTTGGGCTTTCCACCAGGAGCAAAAATGAGCCCAGATTTGTCAGAATCGGCCCAATGGGGCCTGAGATATTGCCATTTAAAGCTTGGCCCCACCTGGGTGAAGCAGATAACCCAGCACATTGCGGTATGCAGCCAATCTTCAAACCTTCCCCCTAGGAGTGCCCAGCCCGGTTAGTTGAGGGGGGTGGGGGTGTGGAATTGCCACAACCCTTGTCATTTATTCGACCAAGGAAGAGGGGTGTGCGTGTGTCCCCATTCCCACCATACTCACTACCTGCCCTTGGGACCCCATCCCTGGGGACACAAGAAACTAGGAGGACCTGCCCTTCCTGGTCCCTGTTGCTTACCCCGCCCTCCCTCCCTTTTTAGGTCTCGCCTACGCAGCGCGCATGCGCTGCATAGGAGGGCCTTTAGCCGTCGCTCTGCTCATTTTCAAGCACACACTCGTGCTTGTGGCGGCATCCACCTTGCGGGAGCGAGCAGGGGCGTGCCACAAGCACGAGTGCAGTGCTTGAAAATGAGCAGACTGCACGCACGCACCACTCCCGGGCTTTTTTTCATGTTTGATGGCGATCTTCACATATGGTGCCTCGTTAGTTGTGGTTATCCTATTTCCTAGTCCATCAGCAGAAGAGATTAATAGTGGTTTTCAGCAATATTCTTAGTTGCTTTCTTTGATCCATCCTTTTTATTCGTGTTATATTAACGATGCATTGTGCTCGCGTGTGCGAGTTCGGTGTTTGTTAGTTTAGAAATGCTGTACATGTAGTTAAATGAAGGGAAACAACATTGAACAGATTTTTGGGGGTTTGCATGCAGATCTTAAAATAGCATCTCTAATTAGTTGCGTACAGGAGGAAATGCTTGCTTGAAACGCATGTTCTGTTCATTTTCTGTCACTGCTTTTATAGTACAAATAAACTGCTGAATTTTAAACTGCCCTTCCCATTACTTTCCTTGGTATCGACGCCTCGTCAGGGAGTAGTAACCGCTATATAAATGCAAATTACAATACAATACAATATGTGCTCTACTGTTTACAAGAGATTCCATTTTCTGCGACCTTTTTCCAAATTGCTTGGTCATCGTGTGACTGTAGAGCAATCTAAACATGCGGTTCCTGCTGATTCTTATACCAGTGTTTATGGAGGTCCCCCTTGTTTTTCTTGCATGCAGCTGACGCTGTACTGAAAGCGCTGTCCTTTTCAATCCAAGTCCTTGTGTTTAAACATAGGAGTCTCTCTTCTGGCAGTTTTGTGTGCTTGTCTGCATTGCGGCGTCCCTCCTCTCTGAGAGCCGGCTCCGGTGTGTATTGTACCCACCATACAGGCAGGCAGTCGGAGGGAGGATGCTGGCTCTGTTGTTTGTATTGAATATACTGCCAATGTATGACCTGGCAAGTGGCAGGTGTATTATTGTCATATGTATTACCCAACTCGCTTACATGCACTTAATTATGCCGCCCAGATAAGGGTAATATCCAGGCATGCTTGTCATTTCAAGCAGTCGGGGGATTAAATTTGAATTTATTTCACCTCAGACCTTGTGGTAAAACAGCCATGCAGAAGCAGCAAGTTAGGAAATGAGATGGGCGGGGCAGTAAAGTCGAAGAAAGGACAGTGTGTTCACGAAGGAATACAACCAGATTCCACCAAAACGTGAGCTTCTCTCCATGCTTCATTCATTCATTTATATATGTATATTACGCAGCCAAGAACAGGGAATGTCTAGAGGTGCCTTATATACAACGAATAAACATGAACAAGTGTTGGCAAAGCCAGTGGGTTTCGGCAGTAAAATGCTGAAATATTGGCTTTGCCAGTGCCTTTTTGCAGTCACATATATGCGCAAGCAGCATGATGTCATACTCCTGTGATGACAATTTTGGAAGTGGATTTCTAATAAAGAGGACTCATTGCAAGATTCGTCGAAAGTCACCACGACGCATGCAAAGCGACACCGGGGACAGTTTTAATTTCCTTATTTAACATGACTGGCACCAATTTTAGGTAGGTTAGTTAATTAAAGTAAAACAAGCATTGGCATAGCCAATAGGTTTCGCCTTTGGGACCTTATAAGTGTTTAACCATGCAACAGTTAATGTTGTTGCACCAAGGATATTGTGCTGCATAACTCAATACTTCTAAGGTCCCAAAAGCGAGACCTATTGGCTATGCTAATGCTTGTTCTGTAATTGTGTTGTTGCTTGCCCCCTGGCCCTCCCACTCTCCATTGTCCGTCGGCTTGATCCCCTCCCACTCTGCTCTCCGTGTACGTGCACCCAGCCCCGCCCTCCCACTACCCATTGCTGTGTAGCCTCAGACTCACCTCCACAATAAACAACAAAAAACCTATGATGTGGTCAGCTCTGGCCACGGCATAAAGTTTTTTTTTTTTTTTACTTTGAGCCATACTTCTGTATAACATAGCTAAAAGACATTGTGAAAGCCAGTAGCTCTCTCGTAGGTGACATTTGGCTTAGCCAATGCTTGTTTAATATTAGGGTGATTAACTGACCGTGCGTGGTTATAGGGATGTTCGTGTAATTCTTAGAGTGATTTTAGGAAGATTTTGGATATTCCTATTGGCTATTTGGCTGTTTTTGGCACTTTTAATGTTATTTAAGGTATTTTATGTCTCTTTTGGCAGATGTTTGTCGTGATATCTGGTACTGTTAAGAACAGGTGGAGCACTTTCTGGATGCGTTTGGCATTTTTTACTTGCTTCCATGGATATGTACGGCTTTATTGATATGCTGTGTAATTGTGAGGCTTTTAGAGGTCTTTTAAGTATATATTTGTTGGTCTCCTGGAAATATGTGGCTACTTTGTTTATTTTCTGGAGTACTTGTTTTTTGGCATGATTTTATGTATATTTAAAATGTATGAGGACATCTTGTGAATAGGGGTCATTGTTTTAATATTTGGGTTACTTCTAGTTTTAGGGTGACATTAAAAGTGGCTTTGTGTCGTTCTAGTCAATATTTAGGGTTCTCATGTCTATGGGGTGATTATCCCATCAAGGATGTCTGGGTGATTAGTGGACTATATCAGATAGGTTTTTTTGCTAACCAGTATGATTTCAGGGATTGTTGGGCTAACTGTTATTACACCAAAATTTCCTCTGCTAACTTTTCAGAGAAAATTCTACAATTTCGTGACAAATAAAAGTTTAGAAGTAGGTGAGGGAGCAGATGAAACCCGTTAAACTCACCATCTCATGGAACAAGTAGCAGCTGGTCAGTCTAATAATATTTTTAAGTTTCTCGCACAGTTGTAATTGTGTTGATCAAGAAACTGCGATCTATGAAGTTTTTAACTTCCTAGCGCAAGTCTTTGGAACCTTTTTGACTTTCATGGCCTTAACCCGCACAGCCGAATGCGCTGTAGATGCACTGAATATTTGGGGTGATTGTAGTGACATTTGTTAAGTTTCGAGGGAGATTTGAAAACGATAAGACGCTTTTTTTGTATAGATATCGAAGATAATGTTTTGAGTGGAAAATGTTATGCTTGGGGTATATATGTATGTATATATATATGTATGTATATATATATGTATGTATATATATATGTATGTATATATATATGTATGTATATATATATGTATGTGTATATATATATGTATGTGTATATATATATGTATGTGTATATGTATGTGTATATATATGTGTATGTATGTATGTATGTATATATGTATGTGTATGTATATATATATATTTGTATGTATATATGTATGTATATATGTGTATATATATACTACGTTGTACACAAAGTACCAGCACTCACGGGAGACTTGTAAACCAAATTTAATGGTTACGACACACAAGCAAGACGCGTTTCGGCGACTGCCTTCCTCAATATGAAGCGGCAGCCCGAGACCACGCCATTTAAGTATAGTTACAACTGCATTGGTGGTTTCTAGGTATTGCAATCAACGAAGGACTATCCTCCTCCATATTACAACCATTTCGGCCATCTTGAAACGTGCAATACAACAATTATCATTACAATCCACAATGTCATTAAATCATGAATAATTTCGCCCTGGATGGGCATGTAAATAAACATAACTATTTACATTTTCGAATTTCATTTAAACAAAATGCAAAGTATGATCATTGCAATTCATTAAATTGATGAACACAATCTCGCCCTGGATGGGCCTATATCTATGTACATCTATTTACAACCTATTACCAATTTGCATGTTCAGGACACATTACATGTCTTGCCTATAATAGGCCTGTCCTAAATTCATATTAGTCAAAATGGCACTGAATTGAATATCTACCCTTTCCACCATATAATAAGAAAACAAATCAACTCAAAGGAAAGGTGACCAGAATTTCATTGTATGGATACCTATCTACATATTTACAACTGTGCAAACCACTTTGGATCTCAGTACTCTTAGAGCACCCATCATCAGATGGAATTAAAGATGTACCACCAGCTCTTCTCCACTATTCAAGCCATGGGGCATTTTTACTTGCAAGTCCAGATTATATCTCGACTCTAGTCTTCTGAGCCTCAACTCTCTGTCCCCCCCCTCTTATGTCATTAGGGACATGATCCAGACAAAAATAACGTAACAGGTCCCTGTTACTGTCTGGCCACTGGATAATTTATATCCTTTGAGGCAATGGCTCGGAGATGTTCATGAATCCGTATTTTGGTCGGATGAATGGTACTGCCGACATATCTTAATCCACACGGACATACTAGACAGTATACCGTGTGGCTGGTGTTGCAGTTCATGAACTTATCTATCAATTTAGGATTCTTAAGTCCTGGTACAGTATATGTTGACACCTTTCGACTAAATTTACAGGCCTTACATCTCCCGCAGGGAAAAAAGCCTTTCACAGAATGGAAACATGATTGTCTATTTTCCTGAGCATAATGGCTCTGTACCAAATAGTCCTTAAGTGATCGAGTTCTCCTGAATGTAAGCAGGGGTGCTTTGGAAAGATTCTCCCCTAGAATAGAATCAGCCTTAAGAATGTGCCAATTCTTTCTCAATGCATTCCTAATCTCATTGGCACCACTTGAGAAATCTGTGATCATCCTGAATTGACTTAACGAGTTGTTATAGTTTACAGATCTTCTCTTCCCCACACTGAAAGCACCACTAATGAGTTCTGCTCTTGGTTTAGTGTCTACCTTCTTTTTAGCTTCCAGTAGAGTTTCTTCTGAGTATCCTCGAACACGAAACCCTGCCATGCTTTCAGCAGCTGCCACCTGGAAATCACAATTGCGTGTGCAATTTCTTTTTATTCTTAACAGTTCCCCATAGGGGATGCTGTTCTTCAATTTTATATATATATCTTATTTACAAGCCCCTTGCGCCACTTTTGCGTCATTTTTAACATGGGAAAAGTGACGCAAAAGTTGCGCAAGGGGCTTGTAAATTTGCTCCTACATATCTAAAAAAAAAATATGTATTGCTAACAACTTGTATTTTTATGTAGCGATTCACAAACACTATGCCTTTTCTGAGCGTTGCAAATTATAGGTTAATAACCATTTTAACAGAATTGAGTTTACAAGGTAGAGGAGGATGGAAAGCGGCGTTGGTTATTTTGGGATTCAAAATCTTCATCCAGAGGCTGCAGGAGTGAGAGGAGGGAGTCTAATTCACTGAGCTATTTTGCTCACGGTGTCCTTTAAGTAACATGGATAATTGGTTTGAATAATTTTCCCATTTCAGGCTCGTCACTTCTCAATTTCTGGGGCATCTCTTAAGCATGCTTTGAAACCTAACTTGAAGGGCAGCCTAACTGGACCTCTGTTAGTTTGATTGGTTCATTTAATCCAAGCGGACCAGCATAACGCGGTCGCCCAGCCTTATCTGCATAGGTAAATTAATTAAATAGTCTGATCAGAGATGGCCGTGAACCCTTGTGTGTAGTCCGCTTTCGTTGTCTATAACCCGTATAGGCTGTCGTACACAGTACGCACGTGGTAACAGGACCGGTTCCACCGCGGCCACGTTCGAGTCAGGCGGAGTGTAACATATAAAAAGAGCAAAGCGTCGACGTGAATGGCACCGCCTCCACCGTCCAAACGCAGAGACGCCCTGATGCCTGGGCATGCCATGGCCTCCTATGTGACGTTGTCCTGCGCTTGCTTATAGTATTTTTAGAGGATCTCTTGAGACCCGCCCTCAAGCCCGGGGCGCGTGTCTCCGCTCTTGTCACGCCCAATGTACTGGGCAGCGCGCGGCGGTAGCCAATTGCTGTTCCCTGTGCAGAGAGGGGCGGAGCTGGCGCTGCTGTAAGTGGTTACATTGGAGCGGCTGCTGCTTCTGTCCCCACGCGCAGTAGAACGAGCAGCGCGAGCCTCTGTCTACCACTACACGGGCACTACTCAGCATGCTGCAACTCAGGTCAGACCCGGGCCGTGGGATGGGCAGTGGATGTCAGAATAAGACCTGGGTGCGGGCAGTTTAACTACATTGCAGGGAGCGGTCACTGCACGGATTCTTATTTTCATGCTGCAGATAAGATCATACCAGGGCAAAGAGAAGGATGTAGTTCAAGGAGGAGGCACTGAAAAGGGGCAGCTCTGCATGACATGCATCAGTTCGTGTCAGTCTGAGTGGTGGGACAGCGAATAGGAAGGGATTCGCTGTATGTGGAGCAGTGCCTAGCTCTAGTGCATTGAAGACTAAGCGTTCTACTAATGGGTCATTGGAAAGGCCAAGGGCCACATGAGATGAGTAGAACTCCGAGTCTACGCGGGGTACTAGAGATGATGTAGCGTGAAGGTGTTAGGAGCCCAAGGATAACTACCTCACACTGTCTATAGGTTCACTGTTTCCAGCCCTGGACTTGAATTTGTCAACATACTGCATCGTGGGTGTTGTAGTGTTGCTTTCCTTCCATTGACCCATTTGCACTAACAGCAGCGATTTGTATGTTAAACGATGAGGCCTGACACCTTGTGTGCGAGGATATGGAGTTAGGTGAACTGCCGAAATGAACAACGAGCTAAAATGCATGTCGTGTTGGATTCCCCGAGATCAAAATAGTGAAATTTAAAATAGAGGAGGCAGCGTAGCTTTCGGGTCCATCCCATTCCTTTCCCTGCGAAGCACGTGCTTCTTTTGACAGTTCAGTGTTATGTTTTGCAAGCGCTTTAGCCCTGCTCCTGTAGTGCGCAGATGAAGCTGCCTTCTATCGCTGGAGGCACTTTCCAGGGGAGAAGCGTGGCCGGCGGCTTACAGGACAGCTATACGGCTTGTGAAGGCGGGTGTGCTGGGCAGGGACAAACTGGAGCCCTTGGTGTCCCCACGTGTTTGCCAGTGCCTGCTTCTAGCTAGAGAGGCAAGAACGGGGAAGGGGTGGGATTGCGTGCTCTGAAAGCTTCTCCCCTTCCCTTGTAGAGCTTTGTGGGTGGGGGTATTTTTGATGCCTGCCCCTTCGTCTAGTTCCCATAAACCTGTTGTTGGAACATACTCTCTCTGTCCCCCTCACAGGAGCCCCCCACCTCATTAAACCTGTTTAGGTGCAAGCTGTCAACCTGTCGGTTGATGGGCTCTGTGCGCAGATCTCTTCCGCTACACCTGTTGTTGAAGGGGCTGGTGTGCACGTGTCACGGAGCCCCCTGAGTGTTATCAGACCCTCACAGAATGTCCTTGGTGGCCTCGCAGTAGCACGTGGGGGCTGCGTAGCGCTACAGTATGTGAATTTTTCTTTGTAGCTACGTCTTTGAGGGGTTTGGACGGGGGTGGTGGTAGGGGTAAAGCTTGTGCTGTAGAGTTTCGATATGCAGGTTGTAGCTTGTACTGGATAACGTTCTTTCCGACCGCCCTTGTCTACCAGACACAGATCGTGCTAAGGCGCTACATATGGAATACGTTCTTTATTCTTATAAAAAGGGCCATATCTGGTATTTCAGACAGGTGAAAACTTGAGTGCCATAAAAAACATTTCTCTAGCAGGCCTGTCATTTCACTACATGAACATGAAAAAGTTCAGCTCATTGGTTCTTTTAAAATGCTCATCTCCAGGCGTGTTTTTGAAAAAACTATGAGCAGTGGCTTATTGTCCTAAAATAGGGAGTAATATGCACAGTTATAGTGGGCATTTGAAAGTTTTTTGGCGTTAGTCTGAAATTTCCAGGTCTAAAAATTGAGGTCATTTTACAGTGTGTAAAGTCTAAATACGTTAGTGCATAAACATTTGGCGTTTAGAGGTGTCGGGTGGGATATATTTTTTTTTGTTCTTTTGTTTTTAAATAGCTCTTTATTACAGAATTCCGCAAAACTTTCTACAATGAAATGCAGATATCAATTTGAATTACAGCATTGGTTCGGGTAATGGAACATCCAACATTCCCATATTATTGTATTTCTGAGCAATAATTGTGGTCATAACCAACAACAGTACCCACTATCTTGCATCTCAGTATAATGGAAGTCCTTTGCCTCCAGTAACGGGTCTAAGTACAGTTCGTAAAATGTCCTCTACTGCATGTCCCATTGACTTCCCAATATTGTATGTCATGCGTTTGGGCATTAATGCAAGACCCAAGTGGTGGTGTGGTAATCGTATTGTCATTCATGGTGGCATCTCATCCGACTCGGCCTGCAGTGCCAACAATGAGTCCCAGTCCGTAGTTGGTGTCCCTCCTCCCATCCGCGGGTGCATGCGTGCCAGAACAGTGATTTCTGCTGTGCACCACTTTGAAGTCCCGAACCCACTTTGAGATCGGAGGGGCCACACCAGCCCTCCACTCCAGTTCATGGCCATACTTCGTTTGCCTGAAAGTAGTGTCAAATCTAAAAATCTGTTTCTGTCTTTAGTCTTAACTGTTCTCAAAGCGCACCTGTAATCACCTCTCTATTGACAGGGGCAGAGTTATGCCTGTAGTTTCCGACAGAATATCCAGTAGTGTCCTCCAGCAGGTCCTTATGTGTACACAGTCCCTAACCATATGGAAAAAATGGATATCCGCTGCCTGACATGGGGGATACAGCGCCGGATGCCCAGGGTAAATCTTAGCCAGTCGAACTGGGGACAAGGATGTACAGTGGAGATAGTTGAGTTGTGTGTATTCAAAGTGGGGGTTTCTACTCACTTTCTTGGTGTAATCCAATATTCAGTCCCGTTCTTTATCTGGAATCTCACTATTCAACTTCTGCTCCCGTTTCTGTTTCAATGTCATCTTGGTATGAAAAGTAGGGGACAATGCCCTGTGCATACAGGTCACTGCTTTTCTATTTATCCCATGCGTAAGTAGGGTGGTTAATACCTCGTCCTTCATAGGTTCACCTGCTCCCGTGCCCCATGGGGCCTGTAGAGCCGCTCTAAGGGCACTGTATGTTAGGAACTGACCGTCTGGTAATCCCATTTCCTCTGAGTGTGGAAAACATGAGAAACTCACCACTACTATACATACCCCCCAACGTGGTATTGACCACCTGTTGCCAAACCTGTATTGGCGACCCTCTTGTGCCAGCGCAGGCAATACCCATAACGGAAGATCAGGGGAGTAGGGATCTCTTATACCCGTCGTCCTTGTGTATATGCTCCAGCATACTTGTATTGTCCAGAGGGCTCTTGTGCAGGAGAATGTGGACCTGGTGGTTTGGTATAGGGCGCTCAGTAGATCACTGTCGCCCATTAGGTGCATTATATATTGTCGTTCAGGGTCAGTCAACCGCTAGCCGTCCAGACTAGGTGTGCAGCCACGTAATATATTTCTGGGTTGGGTACCCCCCTTCCACTCCTTTCTAAGGGCGTCATCGCCTTTTCCATGGAGAGTTGTCACCTGTGCGTGCCCCATAGTATGTCAGAGGAGGTGGATCTAAGTGTGCTGAAAAACGCTCGGAGTAGACTAAGGGGGATGTGGAATATTCCTTATTCGTATATTTTAAGAGCAACATTTTATGGAGAGCATCCAATTGGGTTTTTAACAGTCTCAATCTGCGGTACAAGGAATTTTTTTAAAGGGACATAGAAATGAAGAGAAACTTGATGTGTTCCAGTTTGAGTATTTCTGAGGCGTCTGATGTGCAAGTCCTTATTTGAACACAATGCGTAATAGTAGTCTTGATTTTTGGGCTCATATTCCTAGAGGTTTGGGGTTGTTTTCCTGGAGTTTCACCATAACATGGCTGAAACTGGCTATATGCTTGGTGGTGGGACATTTGAAACAGGTGCCTGGAACACATGCTTGTGAAAATAGTCCCAGGGAATGAAGACTCAGCTTGAAGGTGTAAGCCCTAGAAAAACTACTTTCTAACTTAGTGTGCCGCATGTATGAAGATTACAGATTTATGAACGTAAGGTAGTACTTGACTCCATCCATGTGCAGTTTTTCTTCATGAAACTTGTTTGTTTGGAAGGCACCATAATAATGTGATTGCCTGCTGCACAGTGGCGATGCCTGTGTTTTTTTTTTTTTTCAGTGCCAACTGCATTGCCTGTGATTTAGGTGCTTTAACGAGGTGCTTGAAGACTAATTGCTCTGATACCGACATGTACTGCTAATAACGGTCTGTGAAATGACTGGCCCCTCAGTCCTGTTTCAAAGCTCTTTTCACTGTACAGTTTCAGTCCCTACCAACCCCATGCATGTGTACGTCGCTTACATCCTGCAATATACAGAAAATCTGCTTGCGTTTTCTGACGCAATGCAAAGTCTTGTGCAAGTGTTGTACATTTTGTTTATGAAGAAAATGTTTTTTGAAAGGGGTTGTGAAATACTTAAAAATGTACTCTGACATGATTGCCTCTGTTGGGACGGGAAAGTTCCTTGCAATGTGACTGATGTGTTCCCCAGCTGCAATGGTTTCTAGATCCCTGTTGCCTTTTTTTTTTCTTTTTCTTTTCTTGGGCGAACACTGATCATGCGTGTGTGCTATGACATAGGCCTGTTTCACGGATTGTGGTCTTGTTGGACTGGGGGGGTGGGGGGGGAGAGAGGGTCACCCAGCGGGCTTCCCTCCTAATTGCAAAAGGCTACTTCCTTTGCCGGAAGTTAAGGAGCACAAGGTAGTTGTGGCAACATAACGTTTAGTGATCAGTAGAAGTGAACAGGGCTTTTTAACTATCACCGGAGTGAGGCCTACAGACTCAGTCATGTAAAGTTCCCCTGTTCTGTGCTTAACTTACCCTTTGGCCTACATCAAGTTAGTATGTTGCACTGAAGCGTGTGTTGAATGCATGTGCTGGGTGTAAGTGTGCCTGTGAATGAAGAAGAACTAGGCTCTTCAGTGCACTTCAAAAGGTGCTCTTTGATTTAGGGAAAGGTTACTGGAAAGGGCACATCTCAGGAAGGAGATGGGGCGGATAATAGAATTTAAAGAGTAGGGCCGGAGCCCTTGGGTAACCCTTTGAGGTACATTACTGTGGCTAACATCCACAGTCACTCCCATGCCCTGCATTGGGGGGTGGGATATCAGATTTGAAGTCGTTTCTGCTGTAAGGGACTTCTTTCTGAATTTAAAGTAAGGGCAGAGAAATGGGCACTTCAAAAGGAAGCAGACCCTCAACACAAACTTCAAAGTCTCAGACCCTAAATCACATTTGGTGTCTTTATATGAACTATAACAAGTGGAGTTTTAGCCACCAAAATTGTCAACTGTCAAGCAGCCAGTTGGGCTGTGCGAGGAAGAGAAGCTCTGCAAGACTTCTGCCTGTGACCAGGGCTTGGGGCTGTCCTGCCAGTCTCCCGGGTGGGTGAGAGAAATCCAAGAGCACTTGCCCCTGAAGCCTGCAGCAACAGTCCCTGCTTGCAGTGTACCCTATGTGGAACAGAAGAGGGCTTGGAAGGAACAAGTTCCTGTGGTTTCCTGGCAGGTGGAGCCCTGTAGCGATTTGTGAGAAGGCAGCTGTGGCACTAATCTGGCTGTTGCCTGCAGATTAAAATCAGTTACCCCATATGCCGGAGGGGGCTGCCGTAAAGTTACCTGTGGTTGCACCAGTCATGTCATTGCCCATGTGCCTATTCAAGTCATCGACCCCCGTGTGCTAGAGGGGGCGACGTGAGGATTAGTGCCGTGCCGATTAGGCCATAACCTGTGTACGGAATGAAGTGGGCGACCCCATATGCCAG
The DNA here is from genome assembly GCA_963921515.1 of Calotriton arnoldi. Classification (NCBI taxonomy): domain Eukaryota; kingdom Metazoa; phylum Chordata; class Amphibia; order Caudata; family Salamandridae; genus Calotriton; species Calotriton arnoldi. The sequence continues at coordinate 783,468 of CAWUFW010005280.1, read as the reverse complement.
AGGGGTGCTGCAATGAAGAGGCAAATACTGCTGTGCTGATTAAGCGGTCGCCTGTATTCGGAGTAAATCCGGTGACCCCGTATGCTATTGAAGGGCCACTGGGGAGATGAGTACTGTTGCCTAGTGCCAGCCATCGAGAAGAGGAAAGGCTGCCCTGGTGACCCGTGTGGACTTGAACCCCTGACTCTGGGGAGGAACAGAGGCAATCCAACCCTCTCCCTTCCTTTCCTCCCTACCTGTGAGAAGGATCAGAGGAACTTACCATCGCAACAGAGGAAGCGCCTTGGACGCCCAGCCACTGCCTTTGCAGAGCTGTTAGTGCTACTCACCAACAGCAGCCACTGCAGTTCTCCGTAAGGTCTGTGAATGAAACTCTCCTGGAGACTCCGATCATGCAATCCCTGCGGGAGCGGGTAAGACTGATTGTAGGGCTAGGAGGCCCTGGGGGAACATGGTTTGCTGCATAGCTCTTTGGGCAGTGGAACACTTTTCGAGAAGTCAGAGTGGCACTCCTGAGATTTAGATTATTAGTGGGGCTTTAACTTTGTTTCTTGTAGTGAATGGACTATAATCACTACTGTGGGTGAGAAGGAAGTGGGACTCATAACTGCCTATCAAACACTACAGTCCTGACCTAAGTGGACTGTGTGTATTGTTCTTGTATGCCATATTTCACTTTATGTTCATATATAAATACTCCTTTTTTTCATAATAGCAAGTATTTGACTGGCCAATCATTTATTGCTGCTATATATATATATATATATATATATATATATATATATATATATATATATATATATATATATATATATATATATATATATTATATATAGTCTGCCCTCGTGCATATACTCCTCCATACCCTACCCCCCCCCTCCCAGAGAAGCCTTGTACTGTTCGACCCTTCTGCTACTGAAGGGTGCTGAAGGGATACTTGGCCCAGTTGCTCATGACCCATAGTGGGTGGGGCCCCGGGGCATCAGGAGTAAAAGGCTTCAGCTCCCACGGCTGTGCCCAGTAGCTCCTGGTAGCCCTGTGGGCCTCTGAAATAGGTTCTGACAACCTCTATCCTTGCACAAGCGTTATGTAGGATTTCTGCATTGTGTACAGCAAGCGTAAGATGTTGGCATTATGCTGCTGTTCATCTGATGGACATGAACAATGGTGACGGGCTTCAGTAGTTGGGTCTGGGGAGTGAGAGCAAAGGTTGCAGGGTAACGAATGAGGCCCTGTCTCCAGTTGGTTTCTGCTCACTGTGCTTGGGCATCATAAGTTGCAGTGGTGCCTTGTCCTTTTTTTTATTTTTTATAATTACTGTGGTTTTGTTTGCTTGTAGGCTGTTGTTGCACAGTCGAAAACAAATTTTGTTGTAGTGGTTAACTTACTGTGTCCATAAAAGATGGGAGTGGCATTATCCATTGTTTCCCAGTTTGTGCAACGTGTAAGGCACAGTGGGTCCTCTGCTGTCTACAAAATCTCCTGTTCCCTTCTGTGTGCTCAGTTTATTTCTGGTGATTGTAGAGCATCATGTCAACCGAAGTTGGTTGATTGGTAAAGCTATTGCATTTTTACTCAATAGAGGAAGGTGGCCTCTGATGTGAATAGGCATATTAGTAAAAAAAAAAACTCTGTTGTAACTTTAAGTTTTTGAGTACAGGTTGAAGTTGTTCAAGTTTAAATTGATTAAAGTTACCTGCTATACTCAAACGGATGCACAATTTCGTTTATTTTTGTCATTCTACTCTGTCTCCTTTTGGATTGTGGCACAGGAACAGCTGGCATCCGCAACTATAAGCTGATAGCTAGTATCCTTGGTTGACTAGGCAGATAGCTTTTATGCTTTTTTTTTTTTTTTTCGGATGGGAGCCACATGTGAAGAGCATGCAAGGCCAATGTTAACTGCTCTGTTTTTCTTAGACCTTGTGTTAGCCCGTTTTCCCTTTCATTCATGGCTTTTCAGACTACCATCTGTACTGTGCGCCCCATACTTCTGTTGTCAGTTGGGTGAGCAGGATCTGTACTGTCACACACAGAGTGAGCAGTAATCGCCAACTTTCTCTTCCTGTTACAAGAACAGATGAGTGGAAGCTGCCCTGCTCTCTGATCTCAAGTAGAGAGGAGTGAAGGCTAACTTGTTCTCTGATGCAGGGCGGAGACAAGTGGAAGCCGCCCTGCTGAGATACAAGTAGAGCTAACTGGAGATGATCACACCCATGGATGCCAACTAGAGATGGGTAGAAGTCCTTCTATTCTCTGATGCCTAGTAAAAATGAATGGGAGCTACCCTACTGTCTGATGCCAAGCATAGATAAGTAGAAGGTATCCTAATGTCTCTCCAGTAGAGATAAGGGAATCGATTCTTTTCACTAATGCAAGTTGAAATGATTGGATGTTCTTACTCGGATACTATTTTGAGGTAAGTGGAAGCTATCCAGTTTTCTGATGCCAAGTAGTAATGACTGGATGGTATTTTGTTCTTTGATGCAATAGAGGTGAGTAGCACCCTTATTACTCCCTGATGCAAGTAAAGATGAGACGCTTCTTTTATGTTCTCTGATGTCAGTAGACATGATTGAGGTAACCTGATCTGATGCGGTTTACAGATAAGTGGAAGCTGTCCTGTTTTGTGAGGCAACTGATATTAACAGAAGTTATTCTGCTCTCTGAAACCAAGCAGAGAGGAGCCTCGACCAGGCCATAATATACATTTTTACAATTAGCTTGTTTTTGCTATTACCTCGACCAAGCAACTTTTCCTCTATAAATAGAGTCCTAGCCAATTTGACTGCCAAAGGCAAGTTGTGGAAATGGCAACTTTGACAATAGTATACATTTCAGTTGTTTTTTTCTACAGAATATTTTTCACGTTACATTTTCAACAGAATAGAACTGTTTTAGTTTACTATTGCAATAGGCAGTATGCCTTCATTAGACTTTTGCTTTGCTGGGATCGCCAAGGAACGGCTGTGTGACTTGGCGTCATACCATGTTGTAAGTTGAATATTTAAAAAAAAAAAAATGTCCAGTGTAACTCTTAATGAGAAATCGGCTCCTACTGCTTCCCGAGGACCCAGGAACTGTTAGTGGGAATAATTCCAGGAGGTCTGAGGCTATGCTCGACCCCTGAACCGAAAATTGATCCGTTAAGGAGGCTCCTGGCTCAAAAAACCTTAACAGTGCAACCATCTCTGCATCTAGGGTTGTAAGTATGCCAGGTGGATGACTTGTTTATGGTATACACAGGAGCGAATAAAGATGCATAGTTTGAAAAGCAGTTTAGCGACCCAACACTAGAATAACGATTTTGTTGTTTCTATCTAACAAAAAAGTTTGTTGAAACACAGTGGGGAAACAGGTTAAATTACCTTCCAGTTCCTCTTGTAGCTCTCTTCACTTAAAAAATGGAATGAGCGAGAGGCATTTCGTAATCATTTCTTGATCCTGCATGGCTCTTGAAAGTATTCATAGCCATGAGGTATATCTGGTTGTAACCCCGTTCATTTAAAATTTCCCATTCTTGGTGCTGATTCTTTGAGAGACCCTATGCATCTATATAGGGTTGGGGAAGCTTTAGACCCTTAATATTTATCAGAAAATAGATAATTTAAATGATCTAATATCTTCCAGTTGGAGGAGGTGGAATGGTCAAAGTTGTCATGCCTTGAAGATGGACCAAATGGAAGCAAGGCTACAGATTTACCCATATGTAGCATGGCTGTTATGTTTTGTGTGAATTTGTTTGGGTTTAGCCCCTTTGCATATCATGTTATGTGATATCATTTAATTTGCAGCAGTTTTGTAAGGTATCTGCTTTGATTAGATAGTACAGGAGCGTCACCATTTGTTAGAAATCTGATCATAAAGGCTATTTGTCGCTGTATTGCTTTAAGAAGTTAGCAGGCAGATTTCGCTAACGGATCATATAGCTTAGCTCCTGGTCCCCTCCTCCTCCAACGCTCCCACCTAAAAAAAAAACCGCTATTTTTCCCCCCCAAGCTTTTAGATATGTTTTCTTTCTCTGCCGAAGGTATTTAGAATTAAGTGAAGGACCGACATTTAGGTGTGGTTTGTGTGTCTGTGCCTAGTTCAGTATTGTGTTAGAATAATTCACTCTTACCTGCTCACTGTTAATTGATGGTCACATTTAACTCCCATCCTGAACTCCCTGTCAGCTGTCTTTAAATAGTCTCTTCTTAAATGGCCTAGTAACATCGGCGCAGTAGTGTTGTTCCCCGCCCCCTCACATTTTCAGGCCTTGGTTTGTGTTTGGCTAAGTTTTTGCAGTACTACCGCTTTAATGAGCTGTGTTTCCGTCGTGACTTTTGAGCAGCCAAGGAAGGTCATGGGATGTTTGTGTGAAGTGGTGAAGACCACAAGAGCAGGAGGCTCCCGAGTATGTGGTGTCTGCGGTACCAGTGCCCAGAAATTAATGGGTGCGCCTCCTCCGGTGCCCCCACAGCCACATTTGCTTCTGTACAGACTGCAGTGAAGACGTGGCAAAGCACTGGGCTTATTTATATTTTCTCAGATGTTATTAAATGGCTGTGGAACTAAAGGCCCTAGATTTCCAAAACGGTCTCGGTTTAACCCATTTCTTGTCCAAGGTTGCCTGATAAGTCATTGTGTGTTTGTGGATAAATGAATAGTGACTAAAAGCAATTTTAGGAACGTAGTGGGGTGGTTTGAGGAATTAAAGGTGTGCATTTTTTAATTAACCAAATTGCATGTGTTGAGGAAACTTCGAACGTATCCGTACAAAAATCTGTTGAAAAGTGGGTCGGTGGAGCTAAGAAATAGTGTTTTGGACTCAGCAGATGTTTTTGAAAGGGAAACTTAATGTCTCTTTACAAACAAGCATTGGAAATGCAATAGGTCTCGCATTTTTTTAAGTTAGAGCTATTGGCATTGTAAATGGCAATGTCTGTTACCTACTAAGGGAGGATGGAGGGAGCAGTTGGTGTCGGAGTGCCAAAATGCTCTGTTGGAGAGTGACTGGCCAAAAGTAATCCAAAGAAGCAGCGACTTTTAAAAAAACAAGTTTGCCTCCCAGCAACTGGTACCTTGATGAGGACTCGAATGTGATTGGTGGGTTGGGGCAGGGAAAGGGGCACAGCAGAGCTTCTCTCTGGTTAATTAACCGAGTCGGAGGTGATGTATTTTTTACGTCGAGCCTGGGCAGCGCATGCGCTGCTCTGAGAGCCATGCTGTATTGGAGTATGTACTTGAAGCCCCTCCCACTCTCCGCCCATATTTGTCATTGGCTTGTGTCATTGTCCTTCGTAAATGCTGGCTTCTGATTCGTTATTAGGCTTGTTTAACCCTCCTTAGTACCGCCTTGTTTTCATTTGTACCTCCCATGAGGACTGGCCCTTTTACTTCGGTTGTTACACAGTACGTCTTCTTCAGTGTGTAAGCACTATTTTCTTTAATGAGTTTCTCTTACTGCAGGACGGTCTCTCGTGTGCAGTTGTGACCACCGGCTTGTTTATTTCACTCGTAGCAAACGGGGAGCTCTTCAGGGGCCATGGGAGACAGAAGGGACAACTCAGCGATGCCTTCAAGCATTTGGAATGCAATAGGTCTCGCATTTGAGAGAGTTTAAGCTATTGGCAATGTAAATGACAATGCCTTTTATTTATGTTTTAAAAACCAAATCATAAATTAAAGGCTTTGTCATTTATAATGCTAATGGCTCAAACTTGTTTTTTTAAAAGTCGCTGCTTCTTTCGTTTACTTTTGGCCAGTCACTCTCCAACAGAGCATTTTGGCACTCCGACAGAAGAGGCTGGGGTCGCATTACAAAGGTGACAGGCCTTTGAAGCTTCCCTCTCGAGCACTGTGTCCATTCTGGGGGAGGTGTGACATCTCCACCCAGGATGTGCTTTGCTTCTGGTCCCAGAGAGCAAAGGCTCCCGACCAAGGGGTCCAGAAACATGTCTGGTGGCAGCAGGCTGTCTAAAGCCAGTCTGTGGCCACACCAGGGTTGGTAAGTGCTCAGGGCCAGAGGTGTTCCGAGTACGTTTCAATAAATCCCACACTGGCATCAGTGTGGGTTTATTGAGAGGAATAGTCTGGTACCAAACACTCCTGAGTTCAGAGAAGCTATCATGGTGCTGGAGAACTCGAGTTGTCGAGTTTCCAGCCCATGTACTCTCTGGCTTCCCTGGCACTTACAATATCTAAGAATGGACTTAAAAATGTAGGGGCATATCTGCTCATGCAGATATGCCACACCTGTGGTATAGTGCACCTTGCCTGAGGGCTGTAAGGCCTGCTAGAGGGGTGACTTACCTATACTCTAGGCAGTGCTCGTTGGCTTGGCACACAGGCAGTGTGCCATGTTGGCTTTGTCATTTTGTCTGCACCAGGCTATGCATGCTGCAGTGGCAGTCTGCATGGCCTAGGTGAGGGGTCCCTAGGTGACCCTCTTCAGTCCCAATGCCCTTGGTACCCAGGTACCATTTACTAGGGACTTACAGGGGGCCTAAAGGGCCAATTGTGGAATAGTTTTAGGGAAGAAGCACTGGTTCAGGGGACCTGGTTGGCAGAGACCCTGTGCACTACAATTGACACCACATCAATTTTCAGGCAAAAAGTGGGGCTAACCATGTCAAAAGAGGCACTTTCTCGCAGGACAGAATAGTAAACTCACTAGCTATTTGCTGTAGAGTCTCTCCAGGCCTAATTATACAGTTTTGGACAGGAGACCGGGTGCCTTTTTGCTAAAATGTCAGGGCTGAGGTGGAATGAGCTGTGTAACCTGTTGTATTGAAGCTTTTCAGTACTGCTGGTAACCAGTGCCAGTTAATACTGTCTACAACAGGCTGAAGACGCATCCCCTGGTTGATGGCGACAGCTCTGTTACTTCTTTTCTAATAGTCATATTCTTTGCTTCCCTTAGGGCATTAGGTGGCAGTTTATACAGCCCCTCTGGTCTTAGGTGGAACTCAATTATCGTGTTGCTCCCTCTTCCCGGGTCCCAACTCCATCTGACATTCTCACCGCAATGCTACAATCCAGGCTCCCTACTTTGAAGGACCATATCTAGGCCCCTCAGATGCAGATGGTCCATGTTATGTTTATCAGTTTCAGAGTATCTGGTGTATAAAACTCCACAACACTGTACGCCCCATTCCTGCCAACCTGGGAGCTGTAACTAGCGTGCATACAGGGATTAACTAATTTAATATCTTGCAAGATTATCAGGCTAAGTGCAGGGATGGCCTGAAACACATCTAACAAGCGTGCTCGATTTAGTGGCAATGGACATACTGGCTCTGGAAATATATAAACGAAGATTTGTTTTGTAGGTGCCTGGGGCGGGACAGCACATTGCAAATCATAAACATTCCTGGGGATTTAGTTACCTCTGCCATGCTAGTTGGTTCAGGCAGGAAAGACCTCTCACAAGGGTTTAAAGGTGCAGAATTCCTACCATTTGCACTGCTATGCACTTCACCAACAATCCCAGTAACATTTTCTTCAAGTGCACTTTAATTAAAGGTGACCCCGTCGGAATGACTATTTCCGGGATGGTTTCCTACATCTGGAGTTGAGACTCTTTGTTCCCCTTTGTGGAGGTATGAGTTGGACAAAGTTGCTGCAGTCCTAGTTATTGGCGTAAAGAACGACACTTAATTCGGTACCTGGCCGATCACCATTGCTAAGGAGACGGGAGCCAGGGTCACATTTGCTACCATGGTGTTTGAAGGAGAAACTGGGAAGCTTGGGTAGGTATTAAACAGAGGAGGTATGTGTGAATGTAAGGCGATATTTGAAGAGTACAAAATGAGAATGGGTCAATACATGGACATTAGGGAGATTTTTGCTGTCCCATGCACGCTGTGTGGGATCCGGTAAGGATTAAATATCCGGAAGGCCTGGGTAGAACTAACGCAGCATGGTCTGCTACAGTCCGAGTTACTGTGGTTCTGAAAGGAGAAGTAGAAGGTGGAGTAGTGTATACATTCAATTGAGTTTCTGCGTTTAAAGGTTGGAGTGAGAACGAGACCTTTTTTTCCAGAACAAGTGCGTGTTCTGGTACGTTTCTGGATGTTGACGGTAATGGTCCAGATTGATATTATGATCTAGACAGAGAAAATATACAAGGCTTGCCAAGTGGGACACGAGGTAGAAATAGTTTGGTTCCCGCTAAGTTCCAAAATGATATGCCAAATTAGTTGAGGTATTCAACTTGTGTATGGTTTGTATGTAGGTTGTGTTGCTATGTTAGGTTGTGTCTGGTACGTTGGGGGTATGATGCAAGAGTATTTGGAACGTGGATGTTGGGCTGGTAAGACTAGAATGTGTAGGGATTGGTGATAGGCTCGTGGAAGGTTAATGGGAGCGTTCGATGGGCTGTGAAAAGGTTGCCGATAGCGGTTGTTACCCGATACTTAAATGAACCAGCGTAGGTGACAAACTTGCGTTGTGCACTTCATCCACCCTCCTTCTTACACGTCTGCCTAGTAAATTGTGTGTATACATGCTATGCTAATAGTAACACCCTGCGTCAGCTGGATTCCATTGAGGTAAAGCTGCGAACTAACTGCCATGCAGGCGGGTGTCAGATTGTATTGTATTGTAATTGCATTTGTATAGCGCTTACTACCCCTGATGAGGCGTCAAAGCGCTTTTTCGGCGAGTAGCACGCTACTCCGGGACCCATAGAGGATTAGTGTTGAATTAGTATAGTGAAACATGCAAGTAAATTTTAAGTGGTGGATATGTTCGTCAGTTATTTGGATTCGGAAGGATAGCAGAGGGATAGAAGAGGAAAGAAGGTTTGTATTTATATAGCGCTTCTAACCCCTGATGGGGTGTTGAATCGCTTTTTTGGCGAGTAGCACGCTACTCCGGAAACCCATAAAGGATTAGTGGTGAATTAGTATGGTGAAATATGAAAGTAATTTGAGTGGTGGATATTAGTCAGTTATTTGGAGTGAGAAGGATAGCGGAGGGATAGAAGGGAAAGAAAGGTTTGCATTCATATAGCACCTGTTACCCCTGATGGGTGTTGAAGCGCTTTTCTGGCGAGTAGCAGGCTACTCCGGAACCCATAAAGGATTAGTGTTGAAAATTAGTATAGTGAAATATGAAGTAATTTGAGTGGTGGATATGTTAGTCAGTTATTTGGATTGAGAAGGGTTAGGGAGGGGTAAAAAATGAAAAAGGTTTGCATTTATATAGCGCTTGTAACCCTGATGAGGTGTTGAACGCTTTGTTGGCGAGTAGCACGCTACTCTGGAACCCATAAGGATTAGTGGTGAATTAGTATAGTGGAATATGGAATTAGAGAAGTGAACATGCTAGTCTGTTATTTTGATTGAAAAGGATAGTGGAGGGATAGAAGAGTGAAGGATTTCTTTTTTAGGTTTTTAGATTAGGTTAAGAAATTTTTCTCCTAGACAGTAAACAGTGCTGCAGGGCATGAGTCTGCTATGAGGAAGTATGTAGTTAGGCAAACGTTTATCAGCTGGCGCATTTGAAATTACGGAGTGCAGTGAGGATGCTTAAAGATGCATCCATTAAAAATTACGTACTGCTTTGTGAATGCAAACAATAAGGCACATGTGACTTATGGGTGTTACTTCCTTGTTTTTTACTATACTAGCTATTTTTTTAATGGAGGAACGCTAATATTAGTTGGGCTTTAAGAATACTGCATATAAATCGTATTTATCTGTTCCTTAGCTTTTTTTACTGAATAAAATTGAGTATTAGTTATAAGCAACTAAAAACAATAAGGCACATGTGACTTGTAAGTATTACTTCCTTGTTTTTTAGTACTAGCTATTTTTTTTTTAATGGAAAAACGCTAATATTAGCTGGGCTTTAAGAATACTGCATATACATCGTATTTATCTGTCTTAGCTTTTTCCACTGACAAAATAACAAGCCCTCAAATGTTTTTTTTTAGAGTGGAACTTTACTCTTTGGGTTGTTTTTTTTTTTTGCGTGACAGTTTGAGGTCGGTACAGTTCAGGAATGTATGGGGTGCCTTATTATTTATAGGCCGTACCCTGCGTAGTATCTACAGCCTATTGCATACTAAGGAAGGAGAGAGATAATACCACCTGAAGCACACTTCTGTAGACTTTGACCTGCTGCTCCTTACTGTGCTCCCAAAACCCTCCTCACAAAGGAATACCTAATGCGCTGCATTACTGTGGCACACTACACAAAACATTCGAAACACAGTAGCCCTTTCCGCAATAGAATTGTAAAAACATGGAGCATAGGCATAGAACACGACAGTAGGCAATTTTTTTAAAGTACAATTATGAAGATGTGGCGTAATGGCTAGAGCTGCCAAGTGAGAAGCTGGAAAACCCTGTTAGTCACGACACAAGTTAGTTTATCATACTGCGCCTCTCAATAAGCATTGTGTTGTTCTGGAATGTTACTGGTTTTCCTGTAAATCCGCCCAATACTTTTTGGTGGTGTTTGCATTACATATAACTGTAAAATAAAAACAAGCAAGTAGTCAGCGTACCCGCTGAGCAAGAGCTGACTACACCGGCTGATTTAGTATACGCACAGTTACGAAGGCTCTGTACAACATAGCATTGTCCGCGAGGTGGAATGTTATTTACTACAGATAGCGCTGGCAATGGGCAGTATACAGGCACACACCGACTTAAAATACGTTCTTAAACATGCATGCAGCCCTGGAGCGGCACTAACACCACCTAGCACTTTTCCAGCACTTTAAGGTTAAAAAGGCAGAGAAACTGGCAGTTGTATATGGAAGAAGTAAAATATAACGCGTTGGTTTATTATTAACATTGATATAAATACTTCTGAATGACTATGGCAGGGTGCTAACATGTAATTATGAACGATAACATTGATATTAATAGACACCAATTAAGGAAAATAAGGCACATGTAAGTTGGTTTAAGCAAAAAAAGTCACTAGTGACCGCAGAAGCACCGGTTTCTGCCTCCCCATTCCTCGCCGGAGCAGCGCTGTGATCTCACAAAGTGCGTCTGCCTCTGCCCCGCTGCAGATCTCCGTCTCATCTGGCCACAAGAGCAGGTGAGACTATGCCTACATGGCACGGCCAGCAGTGAGCGCGCAGCCAGGCACAGAGGGCCCGCCTCACGGTCGAACTGCTGCCCGTCGCACTCCTCGTGAACACGGCTGCTGGCACAATTGTTTCACAACGACTGACTGGATCTCCGGTGTGGCGGTGGGGGAGGATTGGGGGCAAAACTGAAGTCGCTGAATCCGCAGGAATACTTGAGACCCGCTGACTCACGAACACGCGCTTCAAGCCGTTGCCACTAGTGCAAGAAAAACCAGTGGTGCACGCGCACCACAGAGGAGCGGGGGGAGGGAGCGCAGCAGCGAGGCGAACGCGCGCTGCTGCGCGTGCTAGCCACCGTCGGGAATGGGCGGAGCAAAGGCGGGACATGCGCCCGCCTTTGCCCAATTGCGTGCTGGCTTTTTTTAAAAAAAGCACGCGAAAGCCAATGGCAGCCGCGGAAAGCAAAACCACACGCACGAGCGTGTGGTTAGCTTTCTAAAGCCCTTTCTAGAGGTCTCGCGCTGCGCGAGCAGTGCTACGCACTGCAACGCTAGGCGCGAGACCTAAAAAGGCCCTTCTTGGGCAGTGTTTCCTTCCACTTGGGAGAAAATACTGCCCAACATGGGTATTCGTAGACAGAAAAACAGGCCTGTTGATCCACCAACCTTTGTCGGACTTGTGTATGCTAGCAGTACTGCAGCCCTCATCATGTCTGTTAGAAGTGCAGTCCTGGGGTGGAATACTCTGCAGGAGCGGATTGCTGCAGTCGGTTTAAATGGGGGCCCCACAGGTAAATGGGATCACCTGCGGGGGTGGGGGTACTACAAGGGTGCACACTTCCGGTAGATAAGACGCTTTCTGACTCTGTGCTCCACCTTTTCACCTGGGCTGCGTATTTTGGTGACTTTTTTTTACCACCCCATTGTGTAACATGATATGCTGGTTTTTGGTAATGCAGGATTTCCCTTTGTGTAATACCGGCGTTGTTCTCTTTAGAGTTAGTCAACCGTGCTTATCCTCAATATCTTGGTGTGCGTTTGACTCACTCTGCAATTGAACATACTGGTTCAGTTTTCGATTCTGTATGTTTTTACTTGAATAGAAAACAGAAAATGCATGGGATATTGTAGAACGTAGTCTGTCCTGTATTTTGTTTTAAGGGTGATCTAGCTCAGAGGTGTTACCATTTACTGACTTTCCATGGGGGGATAGCTGAGTCTGGAATTGACTGACGTGTCCATATAAGCCTGTCTGTTTTTTTTTTTTTTCCCTCTCTCTCCTCTTCCTCCCCCACCCCCGTGGTATATATAGATTTACACTTATCTTTACAGTTTGTCTAGTTCGCTGCCGAGATCCCTTTAAAAAAAAAAAATGCAGATTGCGGCTTCCAGGTTTTCATATTTCTGTTTATGAAGTGAGTGCCATTCTGTTGACCATTTAACACCTTTTTACATACAGGTTTGCAAAGTGCTAAAACCTCAGTAAATACAGCTTATAAACAAACACACTATTTTTAAAGTATGTTTTATAAAACGTAGCATGCCCAGATTTTCAGCTTTTTTCCGAACTCTATCTTTGAAGGTTTTTGAACTCTGTGCAGGAATAAAGTTAAAGTGCCTTAGCTCCACCTTCAAACATGGTTAAATTGGCTTACCTCTGATTAACATAATTATTTACCTGGAAGTCCCTAGTATATGGTGCAGGAAATACTTCCAGGGCCTGGAAGTCAATGCCACATTTAGACTGCAGCACCTGTTATACCATCCACAGAGTGGGCCTGTAAACACAGCTTCAGGCCTACCCTGTGTAGCCTGACTGCAGTAGTCTAAACATTTGCTGTCAAACCTGCCAGAATAACCTGTTTTGACACACTGGATGCCCTGCTTCTAAATATTAGTCTCCCCTAAGTATACTTTGTCACCCACAAGGTAGGGTGCCTGATATTTATAAGTGTGCAGGAAAGTGCCTCTTCTGACATGGTTAGCCCCCACTTTTTGCTTGATGCATGATGTGATTTTGAATGCAAGTGCACTGGGTCCCTGCTAACCAGGCTCCCAGTGCCAGATCTCTTTCCTAAAACTGAACCACGATTGGCTTCACTTCAGCACCCCCTGGTACCTAGGGCCTGGGTACTGAAGAGGGTCCTCTAGGGCTGCAGCACGACTTGTGCCACCCTAGGGTCCCCTCACCAAGACCATGCAAACTGCCATTGCAGGCAGTGTGTCTTGGTGCAGAGAAAATTGAAGAGTCTACATGGCACACAGCCATGTGTGGCATGCCCACATACACTGCATTAAGTATAGGTAAGTCACCCCTACTGCAGGGTACACTATATCCCATGTGTGGACATATCTGCATGAGCAGATATGACCATGCAATATCTAAGTCCATTCTTTGATACTGTAAGTGCACAGGGAAGCCATAGAGAGTACAATGGCTGGATACTTCTCATTACGAGTTTCCTAGCTCCATGATGGCTTCACTGTACCCTAAGATGTTTGGTACCAAACATTTCATCCTAATAAATCCTCACTGATGCCAGTCTTGGATTTAATAATAAATTCATACAGGAGACCATTTCAGAGAGTCCCCATAAAACCTTCCAAGCACTGGTGAGGTCTCTGACTAGTTTTAGCCAGCCTGCCACCACCAGACCTGTTTCTGCCCTCATGGGGTGAGAGCCAGTCCTCTGAGGCCAGGTACAAAGCCTGCTCAGGGCGTAGGTGCTTCACACCTCCTCCAGGCTGGGAGGGCCTGCCAGAGCGGGAAGCTTCAAGCGCAATGCCGCCTTTTGAAATGCATCCAGGCATCTCCAGATAGTGGAGGATGCCAACCCTCCTTTCCTGCTCCCCTTTTGGCGGGAGGACGAGCGGGAAAATTAGATTAGGTGTGCCCAAATTCAGCCAACACCACCCCTACGATGGGGCAGGCATTATGGACACTACTTTTACAATTTCTCCACCATGAGATGGTAGGAAATTAACCTATCGGGGCTAGGATAGTGTCCCTTCCCACAGGAAGTGGTCACTTAGAGGGTGTAGACACCCTAAAGGTAGGTAGCCCATTGGCTGCTACTGGTCACCCCCTTTAGCACCCCTAAATTTTGTATTTAGGTGGCATCCCTGAATTCAGATTTGATAGACCTAAGAAGAGCAACGGACAAAGAAGAGCTGCTGACCCGAGAACCGAAGACCTGCTGCAGAAAATTGGCAACAAACCATGCCGTATGCTTCCAGAACTTAACATTCGCGGTGTGCTGTTTCGTCCTGCGACTGTGAGGCCTCCAAGAACTACAGTGCACCTCCAGCCTTCAGCCAATTGTCGAGAACCTCCCTTGGAGTAGAGAAGCTACTCGCCTGCAGGCACCGCACCATAAAGTCCGATTTACGGATCTGCTGCTCCCCGGCGACTCTGACGCCGCACCCAAGCCACGAGAGAACATCAGCTCTGTAGGGTCAGATCTGTACCCCTACCAAGTGAGAGGACACCAGGGCCTACCGGAGCTGTGCCAATACCCGGGGTACCTGATCCCCCTACATCGAAGATCGAGAAGAAAGAGTCCCATCCGGACTCCAACTACCCAGGACACAGACACCCGTCTAGGGACTTCGAGACCCCTGAGACCCGCTCTGAGAGTGGCCTAGCTGGTCTGGAATCATCCCTGCAACCTGCCTGCCCATGACCGCGAGGATCATCTCTAAGCTTGGCTGCCCATATCTACTCTGCACCCCGCCCGGCCTGGGTAACGACGAACCAGGTGCTCTCCCGTGGTACTGAGGCCCTTGCAACCTGCTCCCTCTAGTAGGAACCCCCCGGACGTGCCTTTTAAATCCCTCTGTGCAGCGTGTTTTTCAGGTGCCTCTCCCCCCCTCCCCCCACCCCCCCTTCCTTTGTAGCATGATATCTACCAACGACCTCAGCATCCTAGTCGAATCCGGGACGCTCCAGATTTTCCGCTGCTGGAACATTGTACCTGGCCCTGCTACATAACTAAATCCAGAAGGTGAACCTCAAGAACCTGCTTTGATTATTTTTTTTTTTTTAATTGTATGCTTTTTCCTATTGACTTCTATTGTGTTTAATTGCGCACAACAGTGATTTATTTTGCAATCTGTGAAAAATCATGACTTAAAAAGTACTTACCTTAGAACAAAGTTCTTGGTCTGAAAATTATATAAAAATCGATGTTATTTTTACAAATTGGTCTTGGATTTATTCTTGTGTGCGTCTCATTTATTGCTTCGGAGTATAACAAATGCTTAGCGCTACCCTCTGATAAGCCTAACTGCTCGACCACACTGCCACAAAAAGAGCAATAGTATGGTCTACTTTTGCATCTTTATACCATTAAGGTATCTACTGGACTCTCTGCACAGTGTACTTCGTTTTAGTAAACTAAATAGAGAGCGAGCCATCCTCCTACAAAGTGAAACGTGTGCAAAATTAAAGTTGGCATGTTTTCCAAATGCTGACCCCTAAAAGCTATTTTTATTGGCTGGGCTGTGGCTGGATTCTACAAACTGTAAATGTAAAGATTATACATTTTAATCTGTAACCTTTGAAAGGGAACTGCTAAACTATTTAGTCAATGTTTTTTTTCTCCATATTTATTAAAAGTCTTGGTGAAGTTGGATTTTTAATAAATACTTATGAAGGGTAACTTCTAGAAAGTAACTTTTTCCCTGAAGCTCCTGCAGGCTAGTTTACATTAGCTCTCCAGCAGCTGTCCAGCCAACTGCTGGACTTTAATGAGGCTCCCAGAGCAGGAACAATGACCTGGGTGTGGGGTGACTTTCTCTTCTCCTTGCATGAAGACCAGTTGGGGTCTACACAGAACTGTCATTAACTTGTAAAGGGGACTGTCCTTTCACAAGTAAATGCAAGGTGAAGCCTAAATAAGGCAACCCCTTGTCCCTTCCACACAGGCTGGCACCAAACCAAGGGGGAGGGGAGCTGACCCCAGACTCGGTTTTGAGTGACCACAAAGAAGGAGACTGCTAATGTCCCTGCCCACACATCTTGGTCGGCTCATTGGCTCTGCACAAGGGAGAAGAGATCTCCATCTTGAATTTTAGGAGTAAGGTGCACTGTGGGTTTGTTTGAGGAGAGACAAACTAGCTGCTGCAAAAGTGGGTAGGGTTGCAGAGGGGAACTTTTACCCCATTGGTTAGGGAGGAGTCCGAAGTCACCCCCATCCAGTAGATGAAGCCACCTATTAATATGGCACCTGAAGGAACTATCCTCTGAACTCTTTCTGGATTTTCAGAAGGAGTGGACCCTGCTTGCTATAACCTGAGAGGAGCCATGAAGGACGGGACCTGCTTCATCTTGTACCTAGGACAAAAGAAGTGGACTCTAAGGATCAGCTGGCTGACCTCTTGTGTGGCTTCAGAAACACAAGTTGCAAGAGGCATTTTCTCCTAAAGTGACCAGTTGACCAGTACCAACCGGACCTGGCCTGGACCTTGCTGGTGGTCTCTGCTGGAGTAAGCACCTGCACCAAGTGCTGTCCTTGAGATTGTGGGAGCCTTGGAGATTAAGGTGTGGATATATGTGGTTATTACATGGGCTGTTCAGGATGAGTCTGGCAGCGGCGTTCTGGGTGATTTGAAATCTGCATAAGTCATGGACTGGGATTCCGATGTAGAAGGCATTTTGGTAATCCAGTCTACTTGTGATGAGCGTGTGGGTGATTGTTCGTCTGGCGTTCAGTGGGATCCACTTGAAAATCTTGTGTAGCATTTGCAGGATGTGAAAGCATGATGAAGAGATGGCGTTGATCTATATGCCCATGGAGAGGCTGATGTTCAGGATGATCCTGAGGTTCTTGGCATGGTCCGCAGGGGTGAGAGGGGGTCCAAGTTCAGAGGGCTCACAAGAGGTATCCTAGCGGGGAGTGGTTTGTTGCCGAAGGTTAGGACTTCAGTTTTTTCTGTGTTGAGCTGGAGGCATTTGTTTTTCATCCAAGCAGCAACGTTGCACATGCAGTTGGCAAAGTTTGCTTTGGCGGTGCTGGTTGAGTTGGTAAGGGAGAGGATGAACTGTGTCTCGTTGGTGTAGGATACTATGTTGATGCTGTGGGCTCTGACTGTGTCTGCGAGGGGCATGATGTAGACTTTGAAGAGTGCTGGGCTTAGCGCTAATCCTTGAGTGACTCAGCAGATGAGTTTCTTGGTTTCTGAGGTGTAGGAGGAAGTCTAACTCGTTAAGTTCTGTCTATGAGGAAAGAGGATATCCACTTGATGGCTGGTCCGCAGATACCCAAGTGCTCAAGCTTTATGTTGAGTGACTTGTGGGAGACCGTATCGAAAGCTGTGGAGAGGTTGAGGAGGATGAATGCGGCGTCAAGGATGCTTCTGATGTCATCGGTGGCCGTAATGAGGGCTGTCTCTGTGCTGTGGTTAGTGCGAAATCCTGATTCAGAGCTGTCTGAGTAGATGCAGTTCTAAATAGTCTGCAAGATGGGTATTGACGGCTTTCTCCATGGTTTAAGCTGGAAAAGGCAGGAGCGAGATGGATCTGTAGCTGCTGAGGGTGTTTGGGTACGTTGTTGGGTTTCTTCAGTATGGCGTTGGCTTCTGCATTTTTCCAGCAAGACGGAAAGGTGGCGGTGGTTATGGAGCTGTTGAGGATAGCGGTGAGCTCGGGGGAGATGATGGTTCTTCCAAGGTTGTATATTGATATAGGATTTAGGATGTTTTCATTTGAATCGCATCTCTATTCTAGAGTCCTGCACGTCTTGCTTTGCTTGCTCTGTGCACTGCAAATGTTTGCATTCTTTACTTGTTCCTTATGAATCTTTATTTTATATGGGGATGGTTGTTTTTAATGTTCCAGGCACTAGACCCAGATCTTAATTTTTTTGTCTAAGGCAGATCTATTGGTGTATTCTCGCATCTTTTTTAATTTTTGTTTTACCTACGTCAGCAAACTTTAATTTGTTTAGATTAAAAAAAATAATAATAAACTTCCATGTCCTGAACAGATTTACGGTGAAAGCAAACTAAAGCCACTCAACTTTCCATCATTCTTTTTGTGTGACACTTCAGAAGACCTAGTGCACTAAGGATTAAGGAATCCACTACAGAGAGTTGTGCAGTTTTATAGAATCGTTCTTTTCAACACATACCTCAGTCCTCTCCTTGGCCTCATATGATCTTTCATCCTCAACTGCCATATCTATGCTGACATCTTCACCACTCTAAAGCTGAAAACCCATCTGAACTGGACTCCTGTGTCATAGGCCTATCCCTCCAAGCAGTGGATGAGTTGATGCTGTGCAACCACCTTATACTTAAGCATTCTTAAACCAAGTTCTTAATGTGGAGTCTCGACCAAATACAACCAGTCCACTCTCTCTGGCCTCTGGAACTTGAACCCCTACCAACCCTGTTGACCTCAGTTCGAAATGTCCTTGTATCGCAGTTAAATCAACTGCTGCACCTTTAAATCGCCCTCCTCTCTGGCTTCCTGTAGCAAACGATATATCATTCAAGGCTCTATGAATCAATTACTGGAGCTTCCATAGCACTCAACCAATATTCCTACAACTCCGCCTTTGCACCTTCTGCCAAAGAAGCAGCCTCTGATCCAGATCGTTCCCTTGCCCCAACTGCCTCTTTATTCAGAAGATTTACAGTTGTCCATGTGCTGCAACTCCTTCCCAGCAACAATCCGGGTCCGGATTCCACAAGCACAACTAGTTCTGAAGAGTAGTAAAGACATGGATGCTTCCAAACACATGACCCTCGCTGAGGCAGACGTCAGACAAGAGGAAGATGGTATGTATCCGCAAGCATGACTTCATCTACCTACCTTCTTTCTGCTTCTGTTCATGTACAGCTGCAGTTTCAAGTTTGCTGTATCACGACGAAACACTCCTCAGAAACTCATGGACAATACCTACTCTTCCTCCGTAGTCACGCTATAAATTCACACAATGCCAGCCATGCATAACATACACACTTACTGCTTATCCAGGCGTCCAGGTGAGCCCTTCTGGGCCATGGCAGAGGAATGAAGTGCTGTACAACTGTTGCAGTGCCTTCCCTTAGTTCTATAAAATGGATTTTCAAAAGTAGTACAAGAAATCCTTTAGAACTGATGGACATGGGGCCAGAAATGTAAGAAGGGAAATAGACTTAAGAGGACTGACTGATCAAGAACTGGGGAGCACAGGTGAGAACCATGGAGCAGTTAACGCCAAATCTAATATGGCACGTGGTCCATTGATGTCTCCTTTCAGTGGACGGAAAGCTTGCCGTGTTGTCTGAGTAATGTGTAGTTGCACTTATGGATGGAGGGGTTTCTTGTTGCTCACGTAAGTTAGTCTTGCATTATAACTATTTGCTGCTTGGAGATTCCTTTACCACTGGTTTTAAATAGCATTAAAGTCCAGTCTTCTCATCACCCAAATGGCCTGGGTGTCTGGGCTTTGCGCTGTGCCTGTGCTTTGCGCTGCACCTGTCCTGTAGAGCCTGTGCATCTCAGCCCACAAGCTTGGAGTAATCGTGTAACCTGCTCTTTGTAACCTGGGCCTTCATAGACATCCCAGCTAGGCCCCCGCACTCCATGTGTTGTGTGGTGAGATACGGCGCGTGCCATCGCGCCCTTATCGGGACAGTATTTGCTGTGTCTTTTCAGAAGGGTATCACGTGTCGACGTCGCCCAAAGCTGCAGTGCCTACGCCTAGACCTCTTATATCCTCTTATCTCCCTGCCCCACTCTTCCCTGACTGTTTCTATTGTCTCCTCCCCAAACCTGCCTCTTACGACTCCCAAAACCTAAATCTATTTTTTTTTAAAAAGCTGCAGGATCTGGCCGCTGAGATCACCAGTCCTCACCCTTGCCCTCCACCACCTGCTGCCTCTCACACAGGACTGCCATTTCTAGACCGCCACACCCGGCCTCTTTCCCACGTAATAAATGACAGTCTTGTATTTCAGTTGTTCTTAAATGGTCTGTGTAAATCGATAGGTTCTCTCAATGTGTTCTGTGCGATAGCATTACTTTTCATCCTTATGTTTTTCCTTTTATTTGACTGTAAAAGCTAGCGTTAGCTTTTACTTGATGGTCTTCAAAGGAGGCAGGGGTGACTTCTGTGTGGAGCGCCTGTTTGGTTATTGGCTGGATGACAGTCTAACTTTCGGTCCCTGAATTCAGATCTCGCCTGTCTGGTTCCTGGAGGGATGTCACAGTTTGATGAGTTCTGAGGCAATACATGCCACTCGGGTTACGATAGTGATGGCCACATGTTAACTGATTCTCTGAGCGTCTGTTTACACATAATGATGCACTAGCCCGGTGTCTAGTTTCTAGTAGTGCGACTCACTAATAAGGGCAATGGTTTGACTTAATCCAGAATCAGGGGTTAGAGATTAGCATTCCAACAACCTTCTCGGTTTCCTGTTTACCTTATAAAAGGAGAAATTAGGAGGCAGCATCAGTGTAGGCAGAGTGTATATATGGCCTACCCGTGTTTTTGCAAAAGGTGTGCATTCCGAAGGAGTGGATCCTTCAATGTAACCTTTGCTGCAGCAACACTTTTCATTTTTGTTCTCTATAATCTGGCATTTGACTTCCCAGAGCTGAGCACTGTGTGTAGTTGTTGAGCAGCGAAAATCTACTTTGCCCAGACATATGATGGAAGGCTTGTTGTGTTAAATGCTCACTTTGTTAAGCTAGAGTACTAGTTGGTCCCTCTCCCAATGTTTAACATCAGGCTGTCTCCTATTTTATGTTTTGCAAGTTTACCTTTGAGAGGTTGATGGAAAGATACTCCGGTACATGGAAGACAGTCATAGAGGCTCAGTTTTGCTCCACTTTTTGTTACCTGTGTGAAGTTATGAGTGGAAAGCCCTCCCCAGGTTTCTTCATCAAGGTTTAAAAAAGGCTCAATTAATGTCTGGTAACCTGTATTAGAAATAGGAAAAGGCAACTTTATAACCAGTGACCCGCCCTGTTCAGGGCAATTGAATGATGCATTTTTCTAGGACTGTTGTTGACCCACACCCATTCATACCCTCCTAAAATGAGATCACGAACAGCATGTCTTCTCCTTAAATCAGTCTTTCTTCCAGATGTTCAGTCTGTGGTCACACTTAGATATTGAGAAGAGTGAAAGGGACACAACCTTGGAAGCTTTGATCTAAAGAGTACTGAATATTGTTGAAGCCTGCAAGCAAAGGCCCAGGCCCTTCAAGGTGGCGAATTGTATACAGGCTACAGCCCAAGTCCTCAACTGCTCCCCTCAGCAAAGACCCCACCTTCCTCCAAGGATTGGTGTTGATGTAGGCATAGGGTCTCCTCAATCACTGTAGGTTTTTAAATATTGATGAAGCTTGGGACACTAGGCCAACCTCTGTAATCTAATCTAGTCAGGATAAAAATTGGTAAATGGTTAAAATAGGAAGAAACAACTCTTCTGCACAGGATTCTATAGAGAACGGGTGAAAATTCATGGACATTCGGTCAAGGGTAGGGGGTAGGTCCCTCTGGTTGTCGCATATTTCTATACAGTTGGACATAAGATTCCCTTGCAAAGGATTACTGCGTGTTTCGGTTGCTGAGCAGTTGCAGAGCGTATTTGGATGGACCCTCCACCCAGGATCCTTGGGGCAAAAGGCTGTTTGAGTAATAACATGTACTTGTTCATAACTGCCAGGCTACTGAAAACCATAAACTGTATGCCTCTCTCTCACACTTCTTCATTCATCACACTGCTAAGACCTGTTCCAAAACACTATCTTGCCATCACGCACGACATGGAAATCCTTCCCACACAGGATCAAAACAAAGACAACACACTTCCACCACACATCTTACATGGTGGAGCCTGCTACACAGGTAAGCAAGTGCATCAGTTCTCGTTCACTTAGAGACCTTCCAAATGAAGCTGAAATGAGTTGTTTTCTTTGCTGCATGGGAGGCTGTCACGTTTGAAAATCATTAACTGCTTTGTTTCTCGTATTTCCAGAAGTTTAACCTTTTGCTCTGGTGAGTTAGTGGCTTGTGCACAAAATGCCCCGAGATTTGTCTGCTTTGCTGAACATACGAAGTCCGTAGGACTGACTCCTGGCGTCTTAGTTTATGTCCCAGTTCTGCTTAAGGACAACAGTAAGAATGTTTATTAAAGCTTAGTGTTGTATTCTTACCTGCAGTCAGTTCAAATCCGTATGTCCCTATGCCAGACAAATGTCTCGACTTCAATAAGTTGTTTGTGAATGTTCTTTTTGTTTAAAGGATGATAACAAAGAGGTGTTCTTTATCACTTGCACCTCTTAGAATGGTGGGCATGTCCATTGCATGCTATAGTATGTTTGTATAAGAGTTAGTTGTAACAAGTGTTGTTGGATGATGATTGCTTCGCTCTTGATGTTTTTTGCCTTAGTCCATAGTGAGCTAAGGATTTCAGCACGTACTACCATGTAATGGTTTGGTTGCGTAGTACATTCCTAAGCCCTTTTCTCCTGTTCAAAACACCAGACGCTGGAAGCATGGACCGGCTTGTTTATTAATAGTATAGTCCCAATACTTCTTTCTTGGGGAGGGGAAAAGAGTGCTGAGGTAACAAGAGAAAAATAACACGAAACAGGAGATGTCTCGTCCTTGAATTCTAGTCTTTATCCTGGGTAACAATTGTTCTGGGCAAAGTCTGGTGAATTGACTGGTGCGGTTCCTATTGTCCAGGCTCCTCTCGTGAGGTTACAGAGAAAGAAAAAAAACCGGGTCAAGTTATGGCCCCACGTTGGGAAGCTCATTCCTTTTTAGGTCGAGCCTCGAGTAGCGCGCAAGCGTTGCTCTGCGAGACTTTAAGTAAGAGGCATGAAAAAGCTGACCACACGCTCGTGCACAATGGCCTTTTCCGTGCGGTTACCCGCACGTTTCAGGCACGATGCACGAGCGTGTGGTCAGCTCAGCACGCTGCCGTGCTCGCTCTCCCCCGCTCCTCTCTGATCCGGCAGGGTCAGTGCCACGCTGTGCTGCGTGTACAAAGGCTGCTTGTTTAAGCTATCTGTCGCCGTGCCCGATTGTCCCTGACTTCAGAGGACAGCGTTTCCTCGTCCGTAAAATCGGCGCCGTAAACACCGCTTGACTCGCGAATTCCTGTTTGGCAACACCCCATGTGACAGGATATTTTCTTATCACCAAGAGGCCACATCTTTCCAAAGATTCCCATAAACCTTCAAAAGCGAGGCAAGAGGGATGGCTGCAGAGGTGGTTTAGCTGGGACTCTTGAAGCCGGACTGGTGAACAAACACTTCTGTATTTATGGGAACTAATTTATGAAATAGTTTTCATGAAGGCCTTCCTGTTGGCGCTCTTCCTGTGCTTGCAGCAGCCTGCACTTCAGCTGGGTAAGTGCCCCCCACTTTCCAGAGTGCTATTCCAAATTTACAGCCTCGCCGAAAATGTGACCTTAAGGTTAAAGTCTCCATCAGGTGAATGATGCTACAATATGTCTCAACTCCCGAGCAGACGTCGTCTTACGAAAGAACCTTCCAGAGTGACTTTTGTTGGTGATTGTTAGTGATGGACGACTGGAGAGAGAGGCCCTTTAATTGCCTCAGATAGTTAGCATTAGTGTTTATTTTGTACCTACCATTATGTTTGTTTACCCGTTGAATGTACTTTGATACTAACGCAGCATTGATTGTAACATATTATTTTAGTGGTACTACTCTGTTTTTAGTTACTATGCACGAGTTGCTTTTTTTGTTACATCTCGCCTTTCCAAAAATATGCATTAACTCTAGCCAAAAGGTCGCTGTTAACATGGGTGGAGGATTGTCTTCTTATGGCAGGGAACTGCATTTGCTGAAGACCCCACGCCAATAAAAGATAATCAATATTCATTCTGAACGCTTGCCTAGCGAGAATTATTGGGAAGTTTCCAAGAATAACAAGTTCCACTTGTTTACCAGGAGATGGCGCTGTAGATTATGATGTGCATAACAAATACCTACCAAGAAGGAAAGAGAACAAGGGGGTGGGGAAAGGGGGGAAACAGAAAGGGAGAGGAGTGACTGGTAGGAGAGAGAGAGAAAATAACTTGTGAAAGTCAAGGATAGATGGGTAAAAAGGAAGAAAGAGAACAAAAAAGGAGCGAGTGTGCCAGAAAGGCAAGCAAGTGGTTAGTTGAGGGATAGAAAAAATATGGCAGACAAAAAACAAGAGTTAGAGAATGAGAGAATATAAAAGACAACTGCGAGAATCGCGACCCTTAATACCGATTTAAGAATAATGTACACTGATTCATAAGGTTGAACAGACTGTTCCTGAATGACACTAACTATAGCCCATGACTCATCAAATAACGCGTGTACAATAAAACAATAAACGAGATTGCTTTGGAACGTGGTTATTTGAAGTAGTAAGAGCAGCTGCAGTGAAGAGCAGAACAAATAAGTCCAGTTTCCCAGGAGCTGTCAAGTGTTTCCAAAGATACTAAACACGGAATCAACTATTCCTGCATTGGACACATTAAAGCATGGATTCCTTCTGCTGATCTGTTGCTGGTTCAAAATGTGGAAACGGGTCAAAAGCCGAAATCTGTAACATAATAAATAGTATATAGATTGAGGCCTCCAAGTTTCTATCAAATCACGTTCTAATATTGTAACCCTCCTGCAAGCCTCAGATCAGATTTTGTCAGCCTTCCCTTTACACACAGATCCTGTGCTCTTAAGCAGCCTTCCCGCATCTCATTCACTTTCACAGTCTAACAGATGCCACCAAGAAACAGTTTAGCTGGTGTGGGTGGATTCTTGGCCTCAGGAGTTGCACAAGTAACTATTACCCAATGCCACGGTTCTGATGTCAGTACTGTAGCAGACAAAGTAGGATTATTGAGTGTTATCAGTGGAGGTGAGCCGCACAGTGTCTACCTGCACTGATTGTTCAGGGGCACAGTGACATATCTGCTCTTCCCTGTGCACTTCATGACACCCTGCTGGGACGTTGTCATCAGCATGGATGCCATCTGGAGCCATGTTATAAGGAGCTCGCCCTGGATTTTCAGACGACAGCACCAGGCGCGCTGTAAATTAATAGATTTACCCTTCCTGTTAAAAGGCCCCGGCATGCATGATGGATAAAAAGCATGACTGGCAGAAAATTACTCTTGTGACATTGGAGCCAGGTGACAGCTGTCTACCAAACGAAAATATTTGAATGTTTGACTTAAAGATGCAAAATGATACCAGATGATCAAGTGCCATGTATTGGTGAGGGACGCTTAGAATCATTTGAGACTAACCCCCTCCGACAGGTTTAGCGCAGGCCCGTTTTATATGCTATAATCTGAACAAGCATTGGCGAAGCCGAAAGATATTGCTGTAATGTGGTAATACATGCAAAAAGGAAATGCACAAGTGCCCACAGGTTATTTATCTGCGTCTTTGCCAATGCTTGTTGTCAATGTGTGAAATAACATTTCTTTCTCTGGTTTAGCGTCAAGAAGTTCTGTTAAGGTCCCTGTTTTCAAAGGAATGAAAACGTGGTATAACTTATCCAATTTGAGAGGGCTATTGATTTGCTTGTGGTATTTCTATATGAACACCAGGGCTAGGATAGAACCCTTATTACGGGTAAGAAGGACACGGTGTTGTAGTAGGTTGTCCATTAGGATGTGTTTGAAGAGGATTGTGAGCATCTGTATTTTGGAAACTCAATTCTCCAAGGACAATCTGATTACAGGAGGATGTGAGTTGATCAGTGCTGTTATGATGCAAACTATCTAGAAAACTCATTTTGCTGCCCGATGGCAGCTTAAAATGTTCAGAATCGGTGTTCTAGGAGTTGTCTTTGTAATATCCATACCGAAATGAGAAGGCATTTATTTCACGAATCTGTTTGCATTTAAGATACTCTTTGTGTACAAAGGCAATACCTCACATTTCTTTTCTGTACTATCAGGGTCGACAATGTTGTATCCTAGTGTACGATAGGGTTATGAAGGATGAGCAGATCCCGTTTCCTGTAAGTGCAGAAGCATCATGGCCACAATATGAATGAGGGGAGCTATGAAAGTTGCATTAGAGACCCCAGGTGTCAATTCAGGAGGGCACCTCTAAGTTGATGTGTAGGACATGGGTCTCTGGTTTGAGAGCCGGTGATTCACCTGAGATTTCTTGTGCACATTGTCCTTTGTGTGTTAAGATGACTAGCTGAGGAGATTGCAGTGATAGGAACACGATGTGTTGTGGGATCTATAATCACATAGTATCCAGGTATGCAGTGTGTGTTGGAGATAGGGTGAGCAGAAGCCTGCTCTGACCCATCAGGTGTGGGGTGCATGCTGGGCTAGGTCTGTTTTGTGAGCTGTGATCGAGCGCTTTAAGCGAGCCGTCCATGGGAGGAGCGTGCTTGCAGAAGAGAGATGGAGAGTGTGGTTTGCAGACTTGCATCATCAAATGCAGGTGATCCAAACTGCTTTTGATGCCATGGAGTTTCTTTTTGGGAGTGGATAAGGGATTTGCTGTCTGGTCAGTTGTAAGGGAATGTAATTAAATATGAGATGTATACTTAAACCCCTCTGATGTGAATCATTCCTATGAGAGTTGCGTCCTCTGCGTAGATTAAGTTTGTGTGTTGCATTGTTTGGTGCACTGCAATTGGACCTGGAGTTTTGTTGACACAAGCTGCATCGAGAGGTAGTTGTAGGTTCTAGGAGGACTGTGGGTTTGGCCCTTGAGGCTACCATTATTGTCTCTGGTCTCACTCCATGAGTGTGGCTGAAATATGGGAAATGGGGTTGTGGAGGAAAGAGAGCTTGTGGCACAGTGAGCAATCAAGATGGTAGATGTGGTATCAGTGTCAATTTTTCTAGCAATTGTATAATTTTTTAGGGCCTTCAGGGTATCAATAGGGTGGAGATATGGAGATGCAAAGCTAAAGATTGGATAACCGCTGCCCCATTTTCATTCGGGGTGATGTAAAAGTTACATTTCTAGTTATGGTAACCTGAAATAATGTTTTTTCTGTAAGGGAGTTTTGTGTTTTTGAGGCCAATAAGGAACAAAATAGTGTATCCTTCCAGGAAGGTATGTCCTCGAGTAAAAAAAGGCTGGGTCCAAACTGGAATG
Source organism: Calotriton arnoldi (assembly GCA_963921515.1). Lineage (NCBI taxonomy): Eukaryota > Metazoa > Chordata > Amphibia > Caudata > Salamandridae > Calotriton > Calotriton arnoldi. The sequence continues at coordinate 756,348 of CAWUFW010005280.1, read as the reverse complement.
GCATGGTGAGCAAAAAAACGATGGATTTAGGCCCAGATCTCTGTACTGGGGTGAATGTATGACATTGTTCTGCATTCTGTCCATCAATTGTTCCTTTTGCAGCAGGCACATTAGTCGCATTTAATTTACAGGCCCTGGGCCATGTAGTGCACTTTACTTGGGATTTATAAGTAAATTAAATATGCCAGTTGGGTATGAGCCAATATTACCATGTTTAGAGAGAACACAAGCACTTTAGCACTGCTAGGCAGTGATAAAGTGCACAGAGTCCTAGTACCAGCAAAAATGAGGTCAGAAAAGTGGAGGAGGAAGGTGAAAATTTTTGGGGGGGGGAGACCACCCTAAGGCTCTCAGATCTAACACAAGGCCCCTGGTGATTTAATGGCATCTAGGAGCGTTGGCTGTGCAAGCACAAATCACATCAAGGTGCAGGATAGCGTTTAGCTGCAAATTCACTTTTGGATGTAAAATCAGTAATATTGCAAGCAGCATTATGGTATCACATTTAGAAGCAAAATCAGACCCACGTGTTAAATCACAGTAATGCTCCAAATCACTTTTGGTAAAACATCAGCAGGAACTTGGAAACACTGTTAAGGAGCACAGATCATATTCAGGAGAACAAGCACATTTTAGTGCAAATTCACATTTAGGTGCAAAATTGTCATTGGTGTGCAGCATTAAAAAGAGTGTGCAGAGATATCAGGAGGAAAAACGTGACACCGGCCCTGCACGGCTATGGGTAGCACTCTTTGAGCAGGTAACTAACACATCTAATAGTCAGTAGCTAATGGTGAAACTAAAATGCCGCTTTGACCTGATCCAAAATGCGAACAAATGAGTGACACTTCCTTCAAGCAACAACAACAAGCATTGGCATAGCCAATAGGTCTCGCCTTTGGGACCTTATAAGTGTTTGGTTATCCAGCACAATATCCTTGGTGCAACAACATCAACTGTTGCATGGCTAAACACTTATAAGGTCCCAAAGGCGAGACCTATTGGCTATGCCAATGCTTGTTAGGTTTGGGTTTTGACAACACTACTTTAAAACTGACTGATTGCTAACAGTATCCAGCGTGAGCTTTGGGTCTGCCCCTTGCAACCATTGGCTTTCATTACAAAGTCTCTTTCTTTCTTTGGCTTGAGACTGTCATTCACGTGTTTGTTCTACCCTGTGGAGCATTTCTGTCCTACCTATTTGGAAGTATTCTTCTACCTCCACTAGTGTTTGATTTGAACTGCCTCAGGGACTACTTTACAAATGTAGCACTCTTTCCTTGTGCTGGCTCCCTCGCATGTGGCTTGTTCTAATGTGCTACTGCTGCATGCGTTGGCACAATAGGTCCAGACCTGTTGGCTTTGTCAGTGCTTGTCTTTTTACCACCTTCTGTGAATTTTATGATCCCCTGCGTAAAAAATGTATTCTCCCGCTGCTTAGATCCGGCCAATTTGCCCAAGTAAGGCCTGCATTATTATATTTACAAATGCATTCTTCCCCTATGGTCTGTTTTGGGGTCTCAAGTTATTTTACAGGGGCCTTAAGACTTAGGAAGAAGATGCTTATGGAGTAAGGCTGAACTCATCTAATGCTCTCTGGGAAATATACGTGCCTATTTTTGTGCACGTTCTGGCATGATCAAGTAGTTTATTTACTACGCTAATGCTCTGTCAGTTTTGCATTTTATTTGTTGAACTTTATATCTAGAGTGGCATTCTGTATTTGCTTTTAATGATGAGTTTTATCTCTATTTGCCCTAGTTAAATTCATTCGAGCCAATTTTTTTTTTTATGTATGTGGTAACTTTTTTAAGCTTTGTATTTTTAAGTGTTTTTTATTTGTGTGCTTTTATGGCTTTTAGTGGCCGAGCAAAGAATCTTTGACTGACTGACGGTGCTTGTCTGAGTGTCTCCTCTACAACTCGTGTCATCTGTTTGCTTGCACCATGGAATTGAAGCATCTGGGCTCTGTTCAGACTGGTCGTGTTTGCATCACCCATATTAATGAATAGCCAGGAGCTGAGCAACTTGGCACAGGTAGAGGGTTCTCGCTGTACGTTTTTCTGTGTGCTAAATGTTTACTCGGCGAGGGCAATGAGAGACGTTAATGTAAAAGAATATTTGTCATATTTTGTAGCCGACGTTGTTGGGCTTGCATCAGTAGAACGTTCTACATTTCCACTTGTTTTAGTTCTAAGTATGTGCACTTGATGGTAGAGATTTGGGGTAACTGCATTGTCTGCTCTATAGTTTTACCTTTTTCCCTCCTTTTGCGCACAAAAATATAAAAACCAAGTACATACTCAAATGTACTAATTTTAAAAATACGATTATTTCGTGTGGTTCTGTGGGAGGTCTCGTTCAAAATTGAGAAGTTCTTGCAGCTCATAAATTAATATATTTTTTCAGTCCGGGATTTCAAAAGGGACGGTACTTAAAAGAGAGGGGGGTTGGTTGCATGCTGTGTATGTGGTAAAGTAAAAGCGTTACTTCAGTTTTTTCTGCTGTAAACGTTTGTCACACTGCAGTTTCTTCAAGTTTAATATTTTCCTGTAGTGTCTTGCTATGCGTTCTTAGATTTTATCATCTTCAGACTCCGCTCCATTAGACCAGCATTTTTGTGTTTTTTTTTTTTTCCATACATGCTGTCCATTGCTTCTGATAATTTAGCCCATTGGTTTGTGATCAAAAAGATTAGTGTCATTACTTTTTTTTTCTTAATATTATCGGAATGTCTCAGTTTTTTGTTGTTGGTTTCTCAAACGTTTGCTACGTACCAAATTGATAATTAAATGCAAGTTTGGATCATTTGCGTCCGTCTTAATTACCTCTTCAGCTGGTGTACTGGAGCCACATACATTCTTTCCAGCAGTACTGGATGAGGTCTTTACCATTGGCTTTGCTTTTTTTAAATGTAATATCCCTGCACTTAATCAAAAGTAATCTGGATTGTGATTATACCACATGTCTCTCATCCGTATTGTAATTGCATTTATATAGCTCTTACTAACCCTGATTGGGTGTGGAAGCGCTTTTTCGGAACCCATAAAGGATTAGTGGTGAATTGGTATGGTGAAAATATGAAAGTAATTTGAGTGATGGATATGTTAGTTATTTGAATTGAGAAGGATAGTGGAGGGATAGAAGAGGAAAAAGGTTTGTATTTATATAGCGCTTGCTACCCCTGATGAGATGTTGAAGCGCTTTTTCGGTGAGTAGCATGTGACTCCGGAACACATAAGATTAGTGGTGAAAATATGAAAGTAATTTGAGTGGTGGATATGTTAGTAAGTTATTTGTATTGAGAAGAATAGTGGAGGGATAGAATATGTCTTTATTCCTTCAACTTTTCCTGGAAAGATTTGTGCCATGTGATTTGTGCCATCGTTTCGAGACATGTTGTATTTACTTTGTGGCTTACAGCCTGCCCATTGCTTTTAATTTAGAAATTTGAGTGTCCTTTAAAATGGCTTGCTAGTGGTTAATCTTTCTTACTTGTCCCTCCTTTTCGTGTTTCGGTTCCTCCCACGGAGCACAGCCCAATTACTTGTAGCCTTACTCTAGTTCCATTTTAGCATCTGTGTATGGACTGCCTTTCCCTTTTTCTAAGAGCATTTCACACGTGCTCAATGTTTTTAGTAGCTCAGAGTTCTGTAAACAGGGCTATAATTCTTGTTATATCCTCACGTAGAATGTTGATGCTGTTTTCGAGGAGCAGCTTTAATTTACTTCCTATGACTTGAAAATGAGGATATCCCCATTCCACAACCCCCTTCGCTGATTCAGCCGCCCCCCCATCCCCTCCCTTTTTGTGCGCATTCGTTTGTAGTCCTACAATTATGTCTATTGCCTGAACACGCAGTCATTCTTTTTACCATTGCTTTCTGTGCAGATAGCGGCCTGGTGGGGGTTCCATCTTTCCTTCTTCCTTGCTCTGCGCTTGCTGTTGTGTTTTTTTTATTTGTTTTTTTTCTTCATCTTTCTTCAATGTCTATTTTAGTTTACTGGGGCGTTCGGGCTCGGCTTAAAAAAAGAGAGAAATTACACCGGTCTCGCCGTCCACGCAGGAGAAGGTACCTCCGATCTCTACACTGTGCGGAGGGAGGTGGGGAAGTCCAAACGGTGACCAGGAACTGACCTCTGTTGTCTCATGAGTGCGTTCCCATTTAGGGACACGGGGAGAGGAACTTCACAAGATATATCAACATTTTAATTGTTTTTAGTCGTGCGTGTAAATGTACCCGCAAAGCACGTTGGATGTAGGCGTGCTCTACTTAAAGAATAAGTACTTTCAAAATATTATTGCAAATGATTTTTTTATTATTACAAAGCAGCCTACTTCGGTACAATCACAAGTGTTGGGGGCATGTTTCAGCGGGTACCCTTCAGAGCTTCCACTTAGTTGTGTAAGTAAGGAGCTAGTATGCCAAAATAATCACCATTTTCAAACGTTTGCCTCTTTGAGTTGCTTCTTGCACACTTTATTTTGTTTTAGCATCTCTTATGACATTAGAGCCCTCCCGTTCATCACTCCCACCTGCCCTCCCGTTCATCACTCCAACCCAATTGCCAAAGGCAATACCTTGCCCATAAACAAGACCTTTGCTTACTTAATATATGGGTAGTTTTTGCATCTCGTGTTTTTCTGTTAGCGAGCTCATTTTATAATTTGGAATTTCTAATATTGTATTTTTTTGCATACAATTACTTGAAACCGTGTCCTGCATCACGGATCAAGACACATCAAAAATTAACGTGATTGTTCCTTGACTCCGGCAAAATACTTCTCCTAACATACTAACATGGCGACCGGTGTTTCACGACTGCATCTCATGTAGGCTAATCCCATTTCCATGGGCCCTGCAATCTGGGTATATAATCATACAGATATGGCGACCATGAACACCAACAGAGCCACACCATGTGATATTAGAGTGCTCTTGGTGAGTTTTCAATCTGGCTGATTTCGCCATTCTTTATTTGTTGTTGCTTTCTAACCTTTCGGCCTTTACGTCATAGTTTTCAATCGTGCCCTCTCCCTTCCCTGTGTTAAATTGCTCTGCTTTCATGCTTCCCTCACTGCTTTTAGTTCCCGCACCCCTCACCCTCCTGTCATTGCTTTTTATTTCCAAAAACCCCCAGCCATTGGTTTTAGCCCTTCCACCTCCCCAGGTAAAAAAGCATTAGCAAAGTTTTGCCAATGCCTTTATTTTTGTTTCTTGCATCTTTATATAGTGTCCGTTTGATCGAAGGCATTGGACTGCTTCACATGAGCACTAGTTACTTTGCACACGGTCCCTCCCACCTGCTGCTTGTGATGCGTTTTTGGCACGCTAAAGTTTCTGTTGTTGCTGATATGCTTGCTGAAGGAGTGAGCCTGTGTGGTGCTGAGTGAGGAATTGTTTTAGCCAATTCCTAAACAGTGAAATTGTTGTGCTGGGCTGTCCCACTTCATTATTGCCAATACTGGCTAATAGTCCTGGAACTAAGATGCATTGCAATATTAGCTCTTCCACTTAAAGTGATGGCTGCTTTATAGCGCTTTTTTAAGCATGCCATTATCCACCACCCTCCTTGCCCCGCCCCCTTTAGATACCTCACCCGATTGCCAAAGACAATAGCTCGCCCATGGGCGAAGCCTATTGGTATTGCCAATTCTTGTTCTTTTTGCGGAGTATGCAGCGTAATTTTGCCAAGTCAAGTGGCGGATACTTATGCCAAGTTTCAGGGGTTTATTTGCTGTTTATTTTCAGATTTTCGCAATCGCTGCAGAACTTTTTGCATGAGTCTGTCATTGGCTAGGACTCGTTTTTATGTGAGTTGACCCCCTTGATCGTTGCGTCACTTACATGCCCATGGTGGAATGCAGTCTTTCTGTTACTGACCCATGGCATGGTTTCCACACCCCGTCAGGCTTGTTACTGATTGAAGAAGTGCAAGACTCGCGAGGGTGTTAATATGTAGCCTAACCAAGTGCAAGAGCAGTCCCTTGGGGCAGCTGCTTGCTGCTTCAGCAACTTGGAATCGTTGTCTCTGTAGTGAAGAGTACCTGTGTCTTCTTGACTTGCGTGATTGTGAAAACCCTCTGTGCACAGGGATGAGTAATCCCAGTAAATTAGAGGCTTGTTGGAACTATTACCTTGTTAACCTTGTTTGTAAAATCTTGTTCTACAGGCCTCCAGTGGGCCTCTATCTAAATGGAATGGAGCCCAATACTGGAAAATAGAAAAAGGTCTTCGTGAATTCCCCCATGTTATAAACAAGAAGTTTGTTAGCGAGTTGAGTCAGTTGAACAAAAAGCAATGTTGGTGTGGGTAGGACGATACTGTAGGTGGACGGAGAGCTGAGACTTGCGGATGCAAGCAATATTGGTAAGGGGAGTCGGACCGCATGAAAGAAGGTGGTTTGCGAGTAAAGATTGGTGAATTAACTGAGACCGTGATGGTGCCCGACAGGGACATGGAAAGAGAGGTGTGTCTAGTTGATGCAGTACAACAAAACATTTCTGACTACGGGGGTGTGCCCCTGTTTTTGAAAGAAATATATGTAAATGCTCACATTGCGTAATATGTTGTTCATATTACAATTGTTGTCAGGATAGACCATGGCTCTTGAGAGGCATAACCATTCCCCTCATTCGTTAGTGGTAATAAAATGCATATTACATTCTGCACATCCTCATATAAGGTTTATGGCATAACATTTTCACATGTTTGTTAAAAAAAAAAAAAGTGAAAAAATAGGGTGCTAAGGGTTGGATTTAAGTAGTAAAATCACTTTGAAGATGCCTCTCGGTCGTTAGTTGTTTCTGCTTGTAAAAGTAACTGTAATATGCAATCAGTCTGTGAGGCAGTACACTGACCTTTTTTCATGTAAATACAGTTCTCTACTGTGGTAATGAACTGAAATTGGACCTTTGCATTGTAGTAATGCATGTGTCTGTAGTGCAGTTGTTTTTAAATAACCTGTTATTGTGCCACATTGTTTACACTGCCAGGGCATTATTTTATTTGTTGCCCAAGTATTGATATTTATTCACTTTATACCTCAATCCAGTGCACACAGATGGACACATTCTGTTCTCCCTCTTTTAATTCAAGCCTCTACCTCTTGAGTGCATGCATATGTTTGGGTGTATGCAATGCAGCAGGCATGAGAATTGGTCTGCTTTGTCAGAGCTTCCCACATCCTACTTGGTCTGTAGCACCGGATGGCTCTGTCAACATTAAGGAGCGATTGAGGGAAAATGCCCCCCCCCCTCCCCCCAAACCTGGATTTCTGTTTTCTTTATCTGTTTTCCTTCTCCTGAGCGGATCTGTTCCTAACCAATTCTCTTGTTTTCGTTGAAGCCAGTTTGCAGTGGAGGAGAAAGTAAGTGGCCCTGCAGGGCCTGTGTGTTTGTAGTGATTAGACCTCGGGGGCTCCGTCAGAGCAGAGTGACTGTTTCAAGCTCACCTCCTATGTCTTATGCAGATTAAGAAATAATGATACCAGAAGATCTTCTTGCCCTTGTTTTTGCTCCAGAAAACAAGAACAATTGAGATCAGTCTTTTCAATGTTTTTTGGCTTAGCAATTCTAGATCGTCCTATTTTTCACAAGATGAGGTCATCTTCGGCTGATCGGTCTAGAACAGAGCCACATCAATCAGTGGAGTATTTAGTTCAAAATCCTATTTTCACCTTTATAGCAATCACTTCGTTATCATTAGGCAGACACACATCGGGTCTACAGCGCGGCAGTCACCACAAAGCTGGAGCTCCGTAATGCATTTAATATAGCTCTGGAGTCCTGGGTCTGAACGTTTATTTTTCTAATGAGTAGTAATGTATACTAAAGGTTTCTCCTTTACATCTGGTAAATATAATCCGTACTGTCTGAGCTGCCCTTAGGCTTTATCTGTCGCTACACTGGTTGCTAATGCTCTTTTTAATTGGTAGCCCTGCATTCCTACCTGTGCTGTGCTACTTGAGGACTGTACTGTGAATGAAATGGGACTCTTTGGTTTCAAGGAAGGATGCCGTCTGGTGGAAGAGGATCCATATGCTCGCATAAGGCATGTCTTTAGTTTGCACTCCTGTGGACTTACTAAAAACTCTTAAGTTTCACTATAGCATTCTGTTGGTCAGTGCATTGATCACAAGTGCTTTCCAGACTCAACTGTCTGAGCTCTTTTCTGTCAACTGCATGCTTTGGAGCCAACTGTCTTCTTCTTCCCTAGGTGTTTTGTGGGGTAAATGTTGAAGCTAATATCACAGAATAGAGAGCAGAGAAGTGTTTTGGTTTCTTGTATGAAATGATGTTGGTTGGGGTCATTGTCCTAAATTAAAGTCAAGACACCAGTTCCCTCGGCAACTTCTGACCCCGAATTTGTGGTTCATTGTCTATACCATGGATACTGGCATCATTTGGTCTGTGATGTGGCGAGGGCTGCACTGAGGCTAGCACGGTGGTGGTGGTGGGGCATGGGGGGGTTGGCGGTAAGGTGGGTGTAGGGGATGTGACTCATATACATCTGGCGGTTGAACTGCACAACGTGAAACCAGAAAACCTGGGATTAATCCCAGCTTCTCCAATCAACCAAATTGTGTGATCCTAGGCAATTGTTTTATTTCACTTTCCCTCCTTTTTAGGTCTCGCCTAGCGATGCAGCGCAAAGCGCTGCTCGCTATGCGAGATCTATTGTTGCCGACTTTTGCTCCGATGCGGGACAGGAGATGTGCACGCGCATGGTGCGAGCAGGAGTTGTAATAGCGCCGCAAGCCGTACGCGTGCACATCAACTGTCTGCGCCGAAGCTTAACAGACAGGAGATGTGCACGCGTACGGCTCGCGGCGTTATCATAACGCCTGCTCGCACCATACGCGTGCACATCTCCTGTCCAGGCAGCCGATGCGCACGCTCATGGCGTGTCTTCTTCATTCGTCTTCACGCGGCGTGTGCAGGATGCCCCGTGCACGGTGATCTCCATACCAGAGGGTACCATAATCCTCAAAAACACCACCTCACTTAAAAGCAGCGTATAGCAAAAGAACATGACTCGCAAATGTGAACATCTTGACACGCTCCATTCACGGTGCCTTCTCCCCATCACAAACGCAAAACGCAACTCTTTCATCCATTAGGAAAAGCTTTCAAATCTGAACCTACCCTAATAGCCCTTTTCCAATGGACCGGTTTCAAAAGATATTTGCTGCTTCCCATGACTGCACCTCCCCATTCTTCTGTGCGCTGCATTCAGTCGTCACTCTCCCGATCACTACTAGGGCAGGAGATGTGCACGCGCGCGCCGCCGGCGTCTCGCGTCTCTTCCGCTTTCATTTTCCCTCCCTCCCCCGTCGGCTCCAGATCATCTCGCTCGGAGATCCAGAGGCTGGGAGCTGGCAGGCAGCGTCTGGCGCGAAGGTGAGGCTGGGTGCCTCTGGGTGGAAGGCTGGGGTAGTCATTATGGAGCACTTGTTAGGTCTGGCAACGGTCACCTTTAATTCTGAGACCTAGTCGTGTCATAAATAGTTGAAAAACTTGGAAGTAAAGATTGTGGGTTTTGGGTCGGCTCCCTTCAGCCTTTTGCAGGCATTGGCTTGCTGGGTTGTCCATCACATGTTGGTGCATTTTGATGAGGTTTACATTTTTGTTGTACTGTGTCAGTTTGACACGGCAGATCAACCATTGGCAATGCCATTGGGCATACAGTGTTAGCACAATGGAGGGGAAACACGGGGGAGGTAAGCTAGTACACAGGACTATTGTAGGAAAGTCAGCCCTCCTGTTCAGTTCAAGTACTTAAGTGGAAGAGAAAGGATACACGCAAACAGCCACTAGAATTAGGTGAGATAGGCATGCTCCAGTGGGCTGAGCCAAGACTGTAAAAAGAAAGGTTGAAAAAAGACGGTTTTTGATATAGGCAGATCCAAAGATTACTGTGTATATTTTTAGCATTAGATCTGTTTTACAGCTGCACAGTAAAATTCCTGACCTAAAAAAGAGTTCCTCGGAGTACTCACATTTTGTACGATGATTGCCGTGTCAGTGTCATGACACAATGGTCATATTATCTGAGAGAATTTGACATATTGCACGCACATTCAGCACACTTGGTGGAGGCAGCGATGCTGCCGATAGGCTGCTGCAGACATCTTTATTGGCAGGTCCCTAGATTCTGCTATGCTACATTCAGGGAATCTAGAAGCTTCGCTGATACTGCCTCTGAGCCACTGCTGTAGTCCGAGCAAGCTGCTGCCTTAGGATCCCCTGATGCTGGTCTTGTGCATTCTGCTGCTGCTGTGCACGTGTGTAAACATCAGAACACCTGGTGGCCTGCCTTTTGTTTCCGCCCAGCAGCTCTGTTGTTTCTGGGCACTCGTGTTATGCAACATATTGCCCGGCCAGGTGATTATGTGCAAATCACAGCATCTGGTGGTTTTTCTCCTTCTCGGGCCTGGCTGATTTTCCGCGCCTCATGCCATTGTTAAACAAACATTGGCAAAGCCATTAGGCCTCACATGTGTGCGTCCTATTGGCTTTACCTATGGTTTTTAGTCACGCTGCACAGCATCATTGATGCTGTGCAGAGTGACTAAAAAGAACAAGCATTTGCAATGCATTTGCAATCGCATTTACGCGAGTTTCAGCTATTGACATTGCAAATAACAATGCCTTTTATTTTTGTTTTTGTTTTTAAAACATAAATAAAAGGCATTGTCATTACAATGCCAATAGCTTAAACTTGTTAATTTTAGCGCTTTGTCAAGTAAACAGCAGCCCAGTGCTGCTGTTCAAAGTGGGGCCGCATATTAACGTCAGTAGGGCTAAAAGTGAACCCCGGGCCATACTTTGAGAATCCAAGTTCTATAACACGCATTCTCAAAAAATGCATAGCTAAGTCCACCTGGAGTATAGACTGCTTTTCTTTATTTCCTGGCCATTGATTGGCTGAGAAGAGCTAAACCTATTTGTGTGGCAGCCATCTTGTTCTAAAATGGTGTGTAGGGATGACCAATGAATCTCACTAGAGGACCTGAATGCATATGCCAGACATCATATAGTGTATTCTTCTAGCAGTCGGGTAAAGTGCTTAGTGCAGGCTGTGGGTCACCCGGGCCCCAGGTGTATGTATGTCTGTACTGGAGTCTCGGTGTGCTCCGGAGTTAGCAGTCTGTTCGCGCCTCTCTGAGTACACGTCTGTCAGAAGTCAAGGTCTGCGTGTGCCCCCGTCTCTGTGAAGTCAAGGTGTGCCTGTGTCCCTGTCTCTATGTGAAGTCAAGGTCTGCGTGTGCCCCGGTCTCTATGTGAAGGGGAGGTCTGCGTGTGTCCCTGTCTGTCTGAAGTGGAGGTCTGCGTGTGTCCCTGTCTCTATGTGAAGTGGAAGTCTGCGTGTGTACCCGTCTCTATGTGCACCTTTCCTGATTGATCTCGCAGTTCTCTGCGTAAGCTGGGCTTGTAACCTAGTCATGTTAAAGTGTGATTAACTTGGGATGGTAGGGGTTCGCCTCCAGATGTCTTGACAAATTCAGTCTGTGGGCAAGTATTCACGACCGGGCACGATTGAAATATCTGAAGCTGAGGCTCAAGGCACCATGGTTTCTCACAGTGGGCCGTAAGGTGTGAAGACTACATGCACATTCAATCCCTGGCCTCTGTGCAGAGCGATGCTCGTATATGTGCTAGTGTTAATTGTGTGACGGAGGTACACAGCTGTCAATCTGGGAGCAGCATAGGAAACGACAATGCAGTGGGGGAGTTGTATGCGTGGGGGCAGGGCTTTAAGTGGGCCGGGTCTCACCGGTGCTGAGCACTGGCAGTAACTTTATCCTATTAGCATTACAAATACATTATATTTATTTTGCTTAACAAAACTCACATTGACACAAGCCATTAACATTTACAAAGCCAATAGCTCGCACTCATATAAATGCAATTAATAACTTTTCCATTTCCAATTTTTAACAGTATTTGCATTTTACATTACAATCATTTTAATAAATTTTTACAAAACATAAACAATATAAAAAACAATGTCATTTACAAGGCCATTTACTCAAAACAATGTCACTGCGAGACCTATTGCATTGTAAATGCTTGTTCTTAATAATCGCACATAAGTGTTGCTCAGATATGAGTTTAGCGTAAATAAATGAAAAGACGAGGCGTTTGGCAAAACAGGAACAAGTTGGTTTAATTAAACGCTGCAGATAGGAGAGTCTCGACTGAGTGCGTCTACTCCAAGTCTCTCGGTGTACAATGTTTTGGCCGTTGTTACATCCAGTTAATGAGGTACAATAAAGCAATTTTCTACTTTCCAAAAAGCATCTGTCCTAAATCAAAAAGTGCAGGCATCTGATAGGGACCCAGGTGGCTCTCGACCTCGGGGAGGGCTAGTGTTGGCCAGTGTGTATGTGTCCAGATGTCCGGCATAAGGAGTTGCATGATCACTACGTTTGGTGTGCATGCTGTGTCCTGATTGGTTGAGTGTTTCTATCTATATGTGGTATTTAGCTTTGTGGTATTTTGTGGAACGCGAGCCTTTGGCCAAATGTGTTTTATTGGGGCCAATTTCCTTAAACTGGTTTGTGGTGCAACCATCTATCCGTGGGATCGATCAGGGTTTTCCCTGGGCACGCGTTTGTCTTTAGGTTACGAGAGACCTCACCTGTGATCTGTTATTCGGTAGGTGTGGTTTGTAGGACTTGTCTAACCACGTATATCTGACTTGTGGTTGATGGGGAGGTCACCATGGGTGAATCTGACAGCAGTGATGTGAGTTCATTTGAACTCAACATCCTTAACATTGTGCACACAGTTGTCATAGCACACATTGACATTGTTCTTACTGGTATTGACTTGGTTAGCTTTACTTGGGTCATAACGTACATCAACTTTATTCTTGCTAGTAACAGTATTGTCATTTGTGCATGGATTATACATTGATATCGTCTTTGCCAGAGTCAGTGCTACTGTGCGGGTACAAGTTATGACCTACATTGATATTCTATTGAATAGCATTGGCATGGTCATGCAGACATGGGTAATGGCATACATTGATATTGCATTTATCGGTATTGCCGTTGTCTGGCCTGCACATATCACGATATTCATTGACCTTGTATTCACCCATTCCAACAAGAGAACCTTGAAATACATGACTTCAGGATGTGTGCTGTACAAAACTTTCTCCAGTGTTGGAATAAATAAAACTGTGGTGTTTGTGTATAATAGGAACACAGGCCACCCAAACAGTGCACATAACTGATTTATCTCTTAGTTTACTATTGGCTTAGTTGTCAGGGTGGGGGGGGAGTGGAAGAACGTATACTTCTAAATTCGTGTTTGAAAACTATTCCTTTTAAAAAATACTCTGCAATGCACTGATATTATCTGATGTACTAAGGTGAAACAGTTCTGTATGTTAATGAAATACTCTTAAAATTCAGAAGAGACTTTATCATACTTTTGCACTTATGCTACAAGATGTCTTTAAAAATGAAGGTGTCTAAAGTTAAGCGATGCAGCACAACCTTTCTTTAACTTTAAGTAACCTTTTAAATATACGTTTGCCTGTTTATTTAACATTTTTTTAATGTTAATGCCGTGTTGAGTAAACAGCAGCCCAGTGCTGCTGTTGACCAGGGGGCCCCATGTAAAGGTCAGGAGGGACGTACTTTGAGTATCACTGGTCTATACTATTGTCAGTCACTTTGACAGCAACAAGCTCTCAATACTCCAAACTCTTGGCACATAGGAGCCCACTGGTAGTCATGCTAAGTTGTCCTAACAACTACTACTTCTACCTGTGTACCTTCTTGGTAAATCCTTTCTCTAGGATGGGTGAGATGTCCTCCTTTAATCTAAGTAGACTATACTCGCTCCCCTGACCCATTCATGCAGACTGCTTACCTGCAATAACTTTTTTCGTACTTTGGTCCTAAGAAGGTGACCCTGTTTTTAGGAAACAAGTTACAAATTAAACATAACGTGATTTTTAACAAAATAAACCTCATAATTCAGATTTGAAATCTGGAGTGATAAACTTTTGTCTGAAATTGTAGTTTGTCATTGTCCTAATTTTTACAATGACATTCTCTTCGTACCTTCATTCCCTGTGCTGTACTTTTTAGATGTCCCTTCCTCCACTAGCTTCAGTCGGTAACTTCATGCCTGTCTTTCCCTTCATAAACTGATATTCCTACAAAAGTTTTTTTTTTTCCTGTCAAGTTTACCTCCGGTGACGAGCCCCCTCCGACTTCCCACTTATGTTCCCTTGTTCATGCTTCGTGTTGTATTTTTCTGCTATGTGGACCTCTTTACGCTTGCCTTTTTAAAAATGTATCTACATTTTTCCTCTCCATTGATGGTTGCTATTCTGGTTGGTACAACTGACCAGGCTGTTCCGTGTGGCAATGAAATTTCATTTCTCTGAATATAGATTTTCCTTCACCCTAGCGGCTCTTTTTTTCTTTAGAAAACCGCAAGCTTTCCGCTGTCCTATGACTCAATACTTCAGGTATAGAGCCAACTAAAACTCCCTCTCTTCTGGTGGCCTGGGCTGTTCTGCGCGCTTGATAGTCATCCTATTATGCTCAGTGGTAGCTGCAGGAACTTATGACTTTACTCTAAAGCAGCCAGCTTTTTTTAACATTTTCCACTGTGCTTTCAAAGTGTGGCTGCCAGTAGCCCTTACTCACAAGGGAGCCTCAGTAGTGGCAAGTTGAGGGATTGGGGTAAAACTGATTTTACTTCTCCTGTGCTGATTTTTGTGGGTGGCAGGTAGTGTATTTCTGACTGATAATAGTTTGTCTTGGGCCAATAGGGAGTAGTCATTGAGCCAAAGTACGTGGTATTGGACTGATCAAAAGTAGTCTGTCTTGGGTTGATAGGAATTATAGTCTTTCATGGGCTGATTTGGGAGTAGGTAGGTTGCCTTCCGAGGAATGATAGGTAATTAGTCTGTTTAAGAAGGTGGGGATGTTGTCTCTGGCTGAGTAGAGAAGGTAGTCTGGCTATGGTAATGTTGAGCAGCAGTCTGCTTTGGGGTAATTCTGGTCAGATGCTATTCTTCCTTGGATTGAAGAGAGGAGTAAGTTGTGTGCTTGCAGTAGGCTCTGTAGCTTAATGGTGAGAGGGTAGCCTACCGTTTTTTAATCCCTCTTTTTGCTGGCATTAGTTCAACAGACAGATTAAGTAATTGGCACAATACAGTTTGGTACAACTTCACACTGGACATTCTTAACTTGACAGCTGAAAGTATGTATGCATATGCATCTTGTCTACATAGTGTGATTAGGACCAATCCAATTACTCCCGTCTAGCCAAGACTTGCTGGTGCGTGGATCCCAAAGCGAGTCAGCAATGGTTCCCAGATTTGTCCTTGCTTCTTTCGGCATAGTCTTTGCCGACAGGGAGGGGCAGATGGGGACGTCTAGTGTCTGGTAGTGTTATGCTTGGCTACTAGGAAACCCAGACCAATAGGAGTGCAAATTCCCCCTGTGGGAACCCCTGTTCTTTATTAATTCCCAATAGAGCCAGTATCGTACAGGTCTAGGTGGGCGGGAGGATAGGGGGTAGGTAGCTTTTTAAATGCCAATAAGGCTGAATGACCTCACGTCCCCAGGTTACATGGAGGAAGAGCTCCTTTGTGGTTGGGGAAAGTTAACATAGTGTGGAGACATGATGTTATCCATCTTAAGGTGTGAACTGTTGTGAAGTATACACTCAGTGCATGTATTTGAATTGAATTAAGCAGAGCCTTCCCAGCTGCCATGTTTGCCTCATGCCATTCACTGGCCTGCAGTGGCCCAAGGTGGTCCTGCTAGGCAGCCGTGACTTATTGTATCTTTTCTGGGCTTAGTTATACCTATGACAGTTTCTTTGCTAATTGACAAACTGGCTTCCACCTTAAAGTGGGTATGTTACAGATTTATCCCAGTGTACCACCAGGCCTGAAATCGCCACTAACTGCACAAGTATGTCCATGAGTCGATGGCCTGTTCATCTCAAAATCTGGCATATAGTAAACAACTTGCTTTTATATAAGAAAGTGTTGCTATCTTTCCCATTGTACATGTCCAAACCTTGTACTAGTCCTGATCGAGCTTGAAAGTTTTTGATTGCTAATCCAGGCAAAAAAGAGCATAACGAACCGCCCGTCTTGTAGCCCATTCTGTGTCGAATGGTGGGGACATCATCTATTTACTCGTATCCGCACACACTATTTTTTGTAGAGGAGTTTAACATGAGCTTGGAATTTTAGGCCATAACTGGCTTGTTCAAGAATGCCCAATAAATCGTCCAAACTCTGAGTCAAATGTCTTTTTTAAGTCGACTAATGTAATCGTGGGAGGCCAGGCTAGCCTGTCTGAAGTGGCCAGAGCTAAATACACTCCCTTCGAGTTGTGCTTAGTTGCCCTCTGGCATGAATCCATTTTGGTTGGTGTGGGTTAGGGGGACGATTGTCCTGATTAAGTGGTTAGCTAGAGCCAATATCTTTGTGGCTTTGCTAATAATGGGGGAGTTTGGACTGTAAGAGCTGCAGTTCAAGGGCTGTGATTTGGTTTCAAAATAATGATGTTGAGGTCTTCACAGAGTTAGTGGCTCATCTCCTATTTCACTGCCCATAAATGTTGCCATACTATTGAGGGCAGCCCTTTGTAGAATTTACTTGGGAGTCCATTGGGGCCTGGTGCCTCCCCACTATTCGTTGTTGCAGGTGCCTCTGATAGTTACTCAACTATCGGGAAATGTAGCTCTGCTTGCGTCACCTCAGCGATGCAGGGGATTGGCAGATCTGTCAACATTTCATCCCAGGTCACCGGATTGGGAGAAGGGCATACCTTGTGTAGTTTCCACAGTATTCCACAATGGTCTGAGCTATGGACCCACAGAGTTCCGCTATGGTCTGAGCTATGGACATGGGGACTGGAGACTGTCTCTCCCAACTTTGTGCGTATCTGTCACCAGCCTGCTGGGTTCTTCTTCTGAGGCCAGCCAATACAGAAGTGCTCCTGCCTACCCTTCATAGAGTTGCCTTTTTCGAAGCATGTCAGATCGTCCTGTGTCTGTCTTTGTGCCATCTGGCTCTCCTCCAGTTGATGTAGGAGTTGTCTGTCCTTGTAGACACATACTCTCTCCTGCGTCTCGGGAGCTTAGCCTTGGTGTCTGCAATTACCTTTTCCTTCTGCCAGTTCTTCAGCATCTGAACGTCAGAACTTTCTTTGCTATCACCTCTTTGTAGGTCTCCCACAATGTCCCAGTAGACGATACAGTGTTAGAATTTAAGTAAGACTTTTCTTCCCCAAGGTACTGGGAGAAATCACCAGCCGTCAATCATTTAGCCTGCACATGGCACAGTGCAGTGAACTTGTCTGTCTCAGACGGAGTTCCACTGGGCCATAATCTGATAGGCTCTTGCAAGAATGCGTGCACCCCCCCTGGCATATTTGATGTGGGGATTAAGAGGTAGCCAATGCATGAGAATGAACAGTGTACTGCTAAAAAGTGCACTCACTTAGTTCCAACTAAGGTTGAGGTTACCCCCCCCCCCCCTTGCTTGCAGAGACTTTCAGGAACGTACTATCCGAGTCTGTCTATCTTCCATCCAGAGACTGGAAATGGGAAGGACTTGAGAAGCAAAATTCCAATACCTCTGGTGCAATTCGTATGGTATACCCTCCTGTAGCGGTATTGAGCCAGAAAGTTCCATATATTACGCAGAAAATTTCTCCTAGAGCATCTATACTGCCAGTGGATGTGATTTTGCACATTTTAGGACTGCGCCTCTCTTGATCCTATGGATTAAATTAGTAACGTTCCAGGACATTACTTGGAACAGGCTTATCTCCAGGCCCTCCTCAGCCACTCTCTTCTGTTACTTCCCTTATTTATTTATTTGAAGGTTTTATATAGCGCGAATAAGACCCTTGCGGGTATCGGAGCGCTTTACATGGCAAATGACGGAAACGGGTACAAGCATAAAAAATCTAAATATAGGTGATTCTTATACAAGGTGCTCAATAATACAGACTAGTAATTATATTACAGTAATAAGTAAGTAAATCAAGTGAATTTAGCCATGAGAATCGCTTTCACTTCTTTTAAATGAGGCCGTGGAAGGGTTTCGGTGGGCAAAGCATTCCAGATCCTGGGAGCCATTCCAGAGAAGGACCGGTTGTAAGTTTTCTTCTTGGCAAATCGTTGTGGTCTCAGTAGAAGATTCCTGGAGCTCCTGGAGGCTCTATTACCAGAGGAGAGTACCAGTTTCTGAGCTAGGTAGCATGGCGTTTTATGATGTAAGGCCTTGTGCGTCATACATGCGATTTTTAGATGAATTCTAGCCTCGAACGGTAGCCAGTTGAGGGCTCTAAGGTCTGGAGAGATGTGAGAGTTTCTTTTTGAACCTGTGATAAGTCTCGCAGCAGAGTTGATAGTGGCTCTAAGTGGGGCTGTGGTCGATCTGGGGAGTCCGCATAGGGCTACAGCCCCATATTCCACTCTTGTGATTACTAGGGCTTGAACAGCTTGTTTGAAGTCGTTTGCTGGTAAGAAGGGTTTCAGTCTTCTCAAGGTGTTTATGTGGAAATTTGCTCCTTTTGTGCCGGCGCTGATATGTTTCTGCATCTTTAGGTCTCTGTCCAGTGTCACACCCAGCGATTTAGCTGATTCCACAACGAGAGGTTGCCCATTGAGTGCTGTTAGGTGCTTCATCCAATCGAGGATGATGTGAGCTTTATTGGGGGGGCGAATAGGAGGAATTCCGTTTTGAGGGAGTTCAGTTTCAAATGGTTTTCGGTCAGCCATGTTTGAGTTTTTTGTTGAGTTGAGAGATTTGATGTCCTCAAGTGATTGGATCTTGATGTATAGTTGGGTGTCATCCGCATACATGTGAAAGTGGACATTGGAGAGACTGAGAAGTTCGGTGAGTGGCTCCATGAAGAGGTTGAAAAGTGTGGGTGAGAGGGAAGACCCTTGCGGTACTCCTAACGAGACTGGCACGGGGTTGGACAAGGATTGATTGGCCTTGAAGCTTTGAGATCTATTTTGGAGGAGAGAAGTAAACCAGGTACGTACAGATCCAGATAATCCCATTCTGTGACTCAGGAGCTCTAGCAGGTTGTCGTGTTTGACGGTGTCAAATGCTGATGAAAGGTCGAGTAAGATTAATAAGCAGGCTTCATTTTGATCAAGAATTTTTAGTGCGTCGTCTATTATGTGGGTCATGGCTGATTCCGTACTGTGACCTTCCCGGAAGCCTGATTGATATTGGTTGAGCAGTTTGAGTTGTTCAATATGGTTGCTAAGTTGCATGTGCACACATTTTTCCAAGAGCTTGGCTAGAGTGGGGATGTTGGATATCAGGCGATAGTTATTTAAGTCTGCTGGGTCGGCTGTTGGCTTCTTTAGGATAGGGGATACCTGACCTGTTTTCAGGATTTCTGGAATGGTTCCTTGAGGAGGGAGGTATTTATAATCTTGGTCCAGAGAGGTAATAACAGTGGAATGAAGTCTTTTAGGTAGTTAGCCGGGAGTGGGTCTGTGAAGTGACTGGAGGGATTTAAGGCAGTTAGCATTTTTAGTATAGTGTCCTCACTGTAAGTGTAGAAGGAGGACCAGGATGCGTTGTTTTTGAGGTTGAATTTTGTAGAGCCTATGACTGGGGCACCTGTCGGGGGGCAATGAGGAGTTCTTTTGCGGGGCAGGAAGGGATAGCAGGTCATTGAGCAGGTCGGTTTTTATGGTTTCTGACTTCGTGATGAAAAAGGAGGCAAATTCCTCACAGTTGGGTAGGGTGTCGGGGGTAGTCTTGGGGTTGGTGGGTACAGTCTTGGTTTGGGCTTTAACTCGAATAGTTTTTTGGGACGGTTTTTGGCTAGGTCAAGTTGCTTACTGAAGAAGTCGGTTTTAGATCGTCTGATCTTTCTAAAGTAGGAGTTTCTGGTGGTTCTTAGTAGCTTGAGGTGGACAGCTGAAGGTGCAGATCTCCACTGTCGTTCAATTGATCTTAGTGATCGCCTGTCTTCATTAAGTCTATCGTCAAACCAGGGTTTTGAATCTTTTGTGGTGATTCTTTTTAAGTTGTAAAGGAGCTATTTTGTCTAATAAGCTGTTCATGGAATGGAAGTAGTGGTTAGTCAAGTCTTGTACATCTGTTAAGTCTTCCGGGGGCTGTAGGATGTTATGATTAGAGGTTGCGAGTAGGTCAGAACCAACGTTTTTTAGATTCCTCTTCCAGATCTTTGTTCTCGGGGGTTGTGTTGAAAGTCGTTTGATTCCATGACATGGAATGTAATGATGTGATGGTCTGACCAATCACAGGAGAGGATTGAGTCGAGCTGAATGGAGTCCGCTTTGGCGATTATTAAGTCGAGGGTTGAGCCTTTGTCGTGTGTAGGGCTGTTACAGATTTGGTTAAGATTAAGGTCAGAGAGGAAGGCTTTGAGGCTATTGACCCCTGGGTCGTTCTGGTCCTCCCAGTGTAGGTTCAAGTCACCCAAGAATATTTGCATAATTTGTTGGCTGTCATTTGTACCTAGAATATCCATGAGATGTTCTATGAATGTGAGGTTCTCTCCTGGAGGCTGGTAGAATGTGTGTAGTGAACATATTTGTTTGTTATTACTAGAGATGTTTAAACCAAGGTATTCACAGGAGGATAATGCAGGTGCATTGGAGTTACTAACTGTTAGATTGCTCTGATGTATACAAGCGATTTTCCCCTCCACCCGGCCTATCAATTCTGTCTAATCTGGTAATGTCATAGTTAGGGGGTACTAGTATGTCCAAGAGGGGTGTAGATGAATCCTTCAGCCATGTTTCAGTCAGGATTAAGATGTCTGATTCGTTGGCGAGTAAAAGGTCCGCTATATCGGTTGCATCTCTATGTGCTGACCTGCAATTTAGGAGCATGCATTTTAGCCGCGTTTTGTTGGGTGCTGTAGTGGGTTCGAGTGTGAGAGGGATTCGCGTGAGGTTGTTTTAAACTAGGCCTCTGTGGGTGTTGATGGGGATAGATTGGATTAGGGAATCCATACGTAAATTATCTGGGTGCCCAGTGTTAGGTGAGAGGTGTGATAGCTCGTAAGAGCCGAGTAGGGAGAGTAGTTCGTTAGATGATAGGGGGTTTTTCATTAAAAGGCCTTGTACTCCAACTTTGGGGCTCGTGATTTTGGGAGTTTGCGTGTCGTGGGTGGGTGTGATTCGAATTTCTGATGTGTGGGTATGTTCTGAAGTCGGATTTGGGGCGCGTGGGCTTGGGTTGCTGAAGAATCAGATCGTGTAGCGTTTGTATGTCAGCTTTGACTTGTTGAAGAGATCGTAATATCTCGTCTAGTCTGGGGTCTGGAGTGAGCGTTGCCTTATTTAATAGATGGGCTGTGAGTGAGGGAGGTGTGGTTATGTCTAGTATGGATTTTGAGGGGGAGTTGTATTCTGGATATTTGTGATGAGATCTTTCTGTGTGGTTATCTTTGTGTTGAGGTCTTATTGTGGGGTTATCAATGGAGAGGGGGAGTGCGAAGGCCGGGTCTGGTGGGGTCTGGATGTGGGTTGAGTAAGGGGCTGTGGTAGAAGAGGTGGTGATAGAAAGGACGGTTGCGACGTTAGGATGCTGGGAGGTACAGGTTATATGTGTGGTTGGACCCGTGTGATGGGGGAGAGGAGTGGCGCCTTGATGAAGTGTGATGGATTGATTGAGGGGAGTGAATGGGACGGTGGGAGTATTTGTGCCGGGAGACGGAGGGGGAGGTACGGCAGGGTGAGGGGTGGTAGGGGTATGGGGAATGAGTGGGGGCTTGAGTGGTTGTAGTGTTAGGGTGTGAGTGGGGTATAGGGCGGTATGTGTTAGCCCGGGCGTCAGTTAGGTCTGTGGTGGGTGTATGTGTAGGGGGGGACAACTTGGACTCCTGCTTTAATGGGGAATCGGATCGGGAGTTGGTAATTGAAACGTGATTGTGATTGGCTGGGGTGGGGGGGTGGGGTATAGATGGTGATTGTAGCTGCCGCTTAGTAGAATGGGGAGGGGATGATGGATAGCGTGAGTCCGTGCGCTGTTTTCCTCGTGGTGGTGACCGTGAATAGAGCGAGAAAGGCTTTTCTCCATTGAGCTCTTCTTTTAGTGTAGAAGATGTCATTAGTAATATGCCCTTGGTTACTTGAGAAGTAGGGATCTGAGATTGGGGTTTCAGGGTGCGCTTTTAGAATGTTATGTTTAAAACCTTTAGCAGCTTTTTTTGTGAGGTTAGGGGGGTATTTAATGGAATAGGTGTGACTGCCAGTGCGCTCCATATTGCTGGATTAAGCTTGTAAGAGGGGGAGGATCAGGGTGGGGTACATGCGCTGGTTTGCACCTTAGGGAGGAGGTGGCGCTAGGTTTGACGTGCGGAACTCTCACCTTTGTAATTGTTGGATTAGGAGATGAGGATGTTGTCTGTGTTCTTTGGGAGTCCATCCATTTAGAATGTGCCAGTCCAAGATGGCCGCCCTGTTGTCTAGACCTATTCTTGCAATGTAGTCCTTTTTCACTTTCCAGTAAGTGTCCTCCTAGGGTGTGGTCCTTTATTTATGTCTACCAACATAGTGGAGATTGGTCCTTTCTTTATTTTCCGAGTAGTGAATCCTATGGGGAAGTCCTATGTTTCTTTCTTACATATTCCAACCCTGATTAGCTAGTCCTTTAACGCTGTTTGGAGCTATTGCGGCCATTTTGAGTGGTTTGTAGAGGCACTGAAGTTCTTCACCGAGAATTTTGCTTCTAAAATGGGTTTCCAGCTTTTGCCAGTCAGTCTGTGGAAAACCCATGTGCCCCCACAGTCAAGAGTACCTCTCTGTGCTCCTCGTATTGTGCCCCGGTGGGAGATGTTTCAATGTGGCAAGCGTGCGCATAGTGAGATCAGTACTGATGGATGGGGGTCACGCCTGGGCCCAATGATCCAAAGCCCCGCTTATAAATGATGCACAAGTTATGTGCAGAACCTGCAGACCTGTCTGCGCTTATGTCGCGCGCAATGACTAACCTGTGTCACCGGTCCCGCTGTGTCCTTGGGTGATGTGATGCCCACGTTAGCACTTCCGACCGTGGGTTAGCCTCTGCTCATGGTCGTTCACTTGCGGGGTGGGGGAGGCGCCAAAACCTGTGTCTCTGCCCAAATCTTAAAGACGCGCCGGTCCCGAGCACCTCCGTGCACTGAAACGGCTCAGCACCATCCCACCTCCCGGGCGATATGCATGTGTGGTTACTTTAGCAGTTCGGCTCTCTCGCTCCTGTTCACTGCCTTGCATGATGGGGGCAGCTGCCAGGGGCTGGCGAGGCTATGTCGGGGAGGTAGCGATGCACGCCCGCCACGAACTGCAAATCCAGTCCGCCGTCGGTCCACCGACATGGCCATCTCGCCAGCTGGGGGCGATCTCGTCCTCAGGGATGTCCAGCTATCTAGATCTCTGGGTCCTGCTGGAGGTCTTCTCTTGTATCTCCTTCCCCCTGGTCACAGATTTGATGGAAGGGGGAACACTGTGGGGAATCAGCCCGGAGCCCGTGATGCGTGGCGCCTGTGTTACCGAACCGATGCCCGCCGCAGGTGTAGTGCAGTCGACGTGTTTTCCAATCGCGCCGGGGCGATCGAGTCTTTAGTGTGATCCGTAGATTTCAGTATGTCGGTTGCGCTGCTAAATGGTGAGGCTCATTGATTCCAGCCCTCGAACTTTGCTCCGCTGTTATCGAGGTAAGCGATGTAGCTGCTCCTGTTACTTGTGTTGTCAATTGTTCGTTGTATTACGAAGTATCTGTTAGGAATTCTGTGTATAAGAACAATCATAAAAATTAAATACGTGGTTAGTACTACAGGTACAACACATGTACTCTACAATCTTTTTCAGTGTAGAAAACTGATAAAACACCTGTATTTCAGGCTGGTATGTATTAGTCCTTTTAGAGATTAATTCCTTGTTTGTCCTAGAATGGCGCAAAATTTTGGGGTAAACCTTTTTGGATGTGCTTATCAGGACACTGTACAGATGCCAGGGTTATCATGCCGAGGCACACTCTTAGTATGGCGTGCTTCACAGTGTTTTTTTTTTTTTTTTACAGAGTAGAATCTTCTGTCTTTATTCCCTGAAGACGAGACCATGTAATTGTCATTAAATATATAAAGGTGTTTTTGGTGCTTTCTGACATTTTTGGAATTTTATAGAAAATCTGACAAGCAGTCCAAATTGATAAAAATATTTGGAGGCAATGTGATTTAATCATTAAAGGATTAAGTATTCTAATTTACAATTTCAGAAAAATAATTTTTGAAAAACATTTCATTGTTGCTGGAATTGTCTTGTATAGTTGGTAAAGAGCGTCAATCTCTGCATCGTAGTAGACTTCACCTTTAGGGTGTGGAGCTCTCAGTTAAATTGTTGTGAACAGTACAGTTGAGCTTTCTGCAATGATTGGCGTTGGCAATACCCCTTTTGTGGTGGTGGTGGTGGTGGGGGGGAGGGGGGGTTGACCTCTGTGGTTGAACTGGCGCCCCATGTGTTGCCACTAAGTAAGTAGACGGGTCTTCCTTCGGCACTCAAGATTCAAGCCAGGAGTGCAAGAATGTTCTGGACGGCCTCCATCAGCATTCTGTTAGATGCCCGCAATCCTCAATTTATAGATGAGTGTGTGTCTTTCTGCATCTTCCACACGTACTAGGTGCTTACTTGTGGTCACTGTAGTATTATCATGGTTATTTATGGGAGTGAGTGCATATTTGGTTTCTGATATTCTGTCTTATGCTGCTGTCATTCATTCTACCACATTCCGAAGATCTGGGGGGGGGCAGAGAGACATCTGTGGCTACCTCACTAACCTTGTTTTCCAACAATTCCATGGAGGTCAGGAATGCTTTGGAGTATGTTATCTGTTGCTGCTTCTGATTCACCGAAGGGGACCAACATGAGTGCTGTCTGTGATGTGGCCAAAGAATCAGAGTTCAGGTGGAACATGGTCTTTTGTTTTGTTTTTTTACCCCTTTGCAATTCTGGTTTGTTGCCTTGGGCCATAATTTTTGCCTTCGTATTAAGCAGCAGATCAGTCCTTCAGTGCCCACTCCTATTGGGCTTTTTTGGGAGCGTACTAGTCTGGCCTTTTGACTGTTCCCAATTCATAGCCCCTCTGTTCCCCTCTTGGGGCCTCGGATGTTCCCTTCTGCAGGCAAAATACAGAGATCTTGGTTCACAAGCTTGTGTGTGCCCCAGTTGCAGGCAATACCCACCCCCCTCTCCTCCAACACAAGCTCTCAGGTTGGGCCCAGGACAACTGGCTCAGGAGCGTACTCCACTCACTTTATCCGGGGTCACAGTCTGCCAGTGAGGAGGTTAAGTGGGATAGTGCTTGCCCCTTCCCGTTCAGGCTAGCTGATGCCTCCAGCGTGCTAGGTAGACTTCTTTCTCCCGCTACCACCTCTGTGACGACCCGGTCCGCTTCTTATTGCAAGTCTTGTTAATCAAATCCCCTCCTGCCCTTCAGGTTTCCCCCTATTCATAGTTCGCCCAGGGGTGTGGGGGCGGCATGGGCTTATGTTTGCTTCCCTCTTGCTATATTGTGTTGAGCCCTGCTCTCTCAATGCACTCCCCGCCACTCAGGCTATGCCACGCTGTCTTGGGAGTGCTGATTGCCAGGTTCTTGCCATGGTGAATTTGGGCCCTGAAAGCCATGTCACAGGGGTTGGTATTTCTTGGGTTGATGAAGAATACTGTGCGTTGGGCTGAGGGAAGAATAAAGTAGAACTAGGATATAAGCGGTTAGTATAGAGGTATCTTGACCCCATGAGACTGATGGAGGAGTCCGTAAGGGAATCCTCATGGAGATGAAATTTTGAAAAATGCGTTATTTTTTTTGTGTGCGCGAGGATTCCGGGTCCATCGCAGGACTCTGCGATGTTCCCGTGTAAATCTGTTGGGGAATCAAGACCCCAATTTAAAAAAACACATTCACCCGCTCAAACACCCACTCACGCAGGCACACACGTGCAGGCCCACAGTCACTTGCACACCCACTCACTTGCACACCCACTCACTTGCACACCCAGACAACCACTCACCCCCACCAAAACACACCCACTCACACAAGCACTAACAAATTCACACACCCGCTTGCACATCCACTCACACAGCCCCACAAAACCTCTACCACACCCACTCACACAGACCCATACAGCCACTCATATCCATTAAGACCCACACACCCACTCACACACCCACTCACACACCCACTCACACACCCACTCACACACCCACTCACACACCCACTCACACACCCTCTCACACACCCACTCACACACCCTCTCACACACCCTCTCACACACCCTCTCACACACCCTCTCACACACCCTCTCACACACCCTCTCACACACCCTCTCACACACCCTCTCACACACCCTCTCACACACCCTCTCACACACCCTCTCACCCACCCACCCACCCACCCACCCACCCACCCACCCACAGTCACTCACACACACACACACACACACTCAGTCACTCAGTCACACACTCACACCCAGTCACAGTCACTCACAGTCACTCACAGTCACTCACAGTCACACACAGTCAGTCACAGTCACACACAGTCACACACTCACACCCAGTCACAGTCACACACAGTCACAGTCACACACAGTCACAGTCACACACTCACACACAGTCAGTCACACACAGTCACACACAGTCACAGTCACTCACAGTCACACACACTCACACTCACACACAGTCACAGTCACTCACAGTCACTCACAGTCACAGTCACACACACAGTCAGTCACACACACACACACAGTCACACACACAGTCACAGTCACACACACAGTCACAGTCACACACACAGTCACAGTCACACACACAGTCACAGTCACACACACAGTCACACACACAGTGTCAGTCACACACACAGTCACAGTCACACACACAGTCACAGTCACACACACAGTCACAGTCACACACACAGTCACAGTCACACACAGTCACAGTCACACACACAGTCACAGTCACACACACACAGTCACAGTCACACACACACTCACACCCAGTCAGTCACACACTCACACCCAGTCAGTCACACACTCACACCCAGTCAGTCACACACTCACACCCAGTCAGTCACACACTCACACCCAGTCAGTCACACACTCACACCCAGTCAGTCACACACTCACACCCAGTCAGTCACACACTCACACCCAGTCAGTCACACACTCACACCCAGTCAGTCACACACTCACACCCAGTCAGTCACACACTCACACCCAGTCAGTCACACACTCACACCCAGTCAGTCACACACTCACACCCAGTCAGTCACACACTCACACCCAGTCAGTCACACACAGTCACAGTCACACACTCACACCCAGTCAGTCACACACTCACACCCAGTCACAGTCACACACTCACACCCAGTCACAGTCACACACTCACACCCAGTCAGTCACAGTCACACCCAGTCACACCCAGTCACAGTCACACCCAGTCACAGTCACACCCAGTCACAGTCACACCCAGTCACAGTCACACCCAGTCACAGTCACACCCAGTCACAGTCACACCCAGTCACAGTCACACCCAGTCACAGTCACACCCAGTCACAGTCACACCCAGTCACAGTCACACCCAGTCACAGTCACACCCAGTCACAGTCACACCCAGTCACAGTCACACCCAGTCACAGTCACACCCAGTCACAGTCACACCCAGTCACAGTCACACCCAGTCACAGTCACACCCAGTCACAGTCACACCCAGTCACAGTCACACCCAGTCACAGTCACACCCAGTCACAGTCACACCCAGTCACAGTCACACCCAGTCACAGTCACACCCAGTCACAGTCACACCCAGTCACAGTCACACCCAGTCACAGTCACACCCAGTCACAGTCACACCCAGTCACAGTCACACCCAGTCACAGTCACACCCAGTCACAGTCACACCCAGTCACAGTCACACCCAGTCACAGTCACACCCAGTCACAGTCACACCCAGTCACAGTCACACCCAGTCACAGTCACACCCAGTCACAGTCACACCCAGTCACAGTCACACCCAGTCACAGTCACACCCAGTCACAGTCACACCCAGTCACAGTCACACCCAGTCACAGTCACACCCAGTCACAGTCACACCCAGTCACAGTCACACCCAGTCACACCCAGTCACAGTCACACCCAGTCACACCCAGTCACAGTCACACCCAGTCAACCACTCACACCCAGTCACAGTCACACCCAGTCAACCACTCACACCCAGTCACAGTCACACCCAGTCAACCAGTCACACCCAGTCACAGTCACACCCAGTCACAGTCACACCCAGTCACAGTCACACCCAGTCACAGTCACACCCAGTCACAGTCACACCCAGTCACAGTCACACCCAGTCACAGTCACACCCAGTCACAGTCACACCCAGTCACAGTCACACCCAGTCACAGTCACACCCAGTCACAGTCACACCCAGTCACAGTCACACCCAGTCACAGTCACACCCAGTCACAGTCACACCCAGTCACAGTCACACCCAGTCACAGTCACACCCAGTCACAGTCACACCCAGTCACAGTCACACCCAGTCACAGTCACACCCAGTCACAGTCACACCCAGTCACAGTCACACCCAGTCACAGTCACACCCAGTCACAGTCACACCCAGTCACAGTCACACCCAGTCACAGTCACACCCAGTCACAGTCACACCCAGTCACAGTCACACCCAGTCACAGTCACACCCAGTCACAGTCACACCCAGTCACAGTCACACCCAGTCACAGTCACACCCAGTCACAGTCACACCCAGTCACACCCAGTCACAGTCACACCCAGTCACACCCAGTCACAGTCACACCCAGTCACACCCAGTCACAGTCACACCCAGTCACACCCAGTCACAGTCACACCCAGTCACACCCAGTCACAGTCACACCCAGTCAACCACTCACACCCAGTCAACCACTCACACCCAGTCAACCACTCACACCCAGTCAACCACTCACACCCAGTCAACCACTCACACCCAGTCAACCACTCACACCCAGTCAACCACTCACACCCAGTCAACCACTCACACCCAGTCAACCACTCACACCCAGTCAACCACTCACACCCAGTCAACCACTCACACCCAGTCAACCACTCACACCCAGTCAACCACTCACACACTCACACCCAGTCAACCACTCACACACTCACACCCAGTCAACCACTCACACACTCACACCCAGTCAACCACTCACACACTCACACCCAGTCAACCACTCACACACACACCCAGTCAACCACTCACACTCACACACACACACACACACCCAGTCAACCACTCACACTCACACTCACACACACACACCCAGTCAACCACTCACACTCACACTCACACACACACACCCAGTCAACCACTCACACTCACACTCACACCCAGTCAACCACTCACACACCAACTAGCACACCCGCAAGCCACTTACAGACCCACATCCATTCACACAAGCAAAAGTTACAGGGACATTATAGTTGGGAAATGGAATACATTTTTGGGGGGAATTCACTGAAAAAACCAAAGGTTGAAGGGACATTATAGTTGGGTTCAGATTTTACACACAGAAAACCATAGAAATTCAGCAGTTCTAGTTATCTCAAGTAGCTATAACTCGTGCCCTACGGTTTCTATAACTCGCACCCTCGCCTTGCACTGCTAATTACGTAAAATTACATCACTTATGACATCTATCACATCATGATATCACTGCAACATTTGAAGTGAAATTGATGAGAAAACAGTGCATGGCGGAGGCGTGAGTTATCGTTACCTTAGGGCACGAGTTAGTTACTTGAGATAACTAACTGCTGAATTTCTATGTTTTTGTGTGTGTAAATTCTGATCCTTACTGTATCGTCCCTGTAACCTTTGGTTTTATCAGTGTGCACGTTGTACTTGAATTTGTCTGAATCTGTTTTTTAAACTTTTAATACCGAACTAATTCTTTGTCACGTGACCGCGGTGGCCGCCTGTCTGAGCGGGCCCACAAGCTCAGGTCAGCGTGCTAGTGGTTCTCTTCTCCCCGCCCATAAAACCCGTGATGTACCGTCCGCGCCGCTGGCGCGCCAAAGGCGCGCCAAAGGCAAGCCCGTCTGCGCCTGTCCGCGTCCCGGAAGCGGCCGGCGCAGGACCCGCCACCGGAGTTCTTCCTGATGATGGCAAGTCCCTTTTTTATAGCGGGCTGCAGCTCATGGACCTGGGCTCGAGAGAAAGCTGCCGCCCCCGCGCGCCCATTCCTAATGATAGTTGCAGCTGGGTCTGCAACCTTTGCGGTTGGGTTTTTTATAATTCAGCCATCGATGAGTCCCCTAAAATAGGTTCCAGGGGTTATCCCCCCCTGTAGTGATACCAAACCTGTTAGGGAGACTGATCATTTAAAGGCTACGCTTCTTAATACTCGATCTCTTGGTAAACATGCCCTTCAAATCTATGATTTACTCGTAGACTAGGGCATTGACCTTCTCTTCTTAACAGAGACATGGCTTAGTGAAACATCTAATCCCACCATCGCCATGGCCATCCCCTCCGGCTACCGGATGCCCAGGAAGGATCGGTTAACGGGCAGGGGGGGAGGCATTGCCATAATCTTTAAAATACAACTTGCATGCTCCATGCTCCCTACAGCTGACATAGCGGGTGCTGAAAGTTTGGGTTTTCACGTCAGACTGTCAGCGAAACAATCTGTGTCAGGCATCTTGATTTACAGACCCCCGGGTCCTGCGGGCCAGTTCCTCGACTCCATCAGTAATGCTGTCGCTTCCCTGGCCATCAATTTTAAACACTGTCTAGTTTTAGGTGATTTTAATATCCATATGGATAATCCCACTGATCAAGAGTCTAGCAGATTACGTGACTCACTAGCTCCTTTTAAAATGTCACCGTCCGTCCACTTGGCGACGCACGAGAAAGGACATATTCTGGACCAGATCTTCTCCACAGATACACTAGTGACCTCAGCTCCAGTCCCGATGGTGTGGTCCGACCACGCCATGATCGATTTTATGATTAAGAAGGTGTCTAATCCCAGTAACGTCCAGGGTAGACCACTTTCACGCAGTCGCAGACCTTTTTATCAAATCACAGCTGAGGCTCTTACCACGGCCCTCAGTAAACACCCAATCCCCTTTCTTGGGAGGGTGGAGGAGGATGCAGAAGGTCTTGACAATTGGCTCCAATTGCGAGCCGATGAGCTCGCTCCTCCCTCTGTGCAATCCGCTAAGGTCCCGCGTGCTTCTGCACCATGGTTTACAGTCGCTCTCAGGAAAAGTAAGAGTGACTGCAAACGCTTGGAGAGAACCTGGCGGAAAAATTTTGACCTTTCGGAAAAAACAACATATAAATTGGCACTAAAAGCGCATTATAAGAAAGTTTTAGAGGAGAAAAAAAAAATTTTGGCCTCCAAAATAGCCCAGGCTGCTAACCAAAGTAAAGAAATTTTTAAAACAGTTAAGGAGTTTCTTTCTCCAAATGCTGTGGCAACACCATTTACTCCGACGGAGGAATGGACGAGCCATTTAGCCTCCTATTTCCATGAGAAGATAAACTATCCAAGACACCTTCTCTTTGCCGTCTTGGACGGAGGGTGAGTCTCGAGCGTTTCTCACCCCTCCTATGCAGCTACGGAGCCCGCTTCTCACGCAGTTCCCCCCTATTTCCCTGGACAACTCTTTGGTAATTATGAAGGCCCTCAAATCCGGCTCCCCATCTGACCCATACCCTGCCAAGACCCTGGTGTCACTAGCCAAGGTAATTAACCCTGCGCTAAATCGGATTCTCAATACATCCTTGGAGACCGGGATTGTCCCGGACAGGTGGAAGAACGCCAAAATACTTCCCCTGTTAAAAAAACCAAGAGCAGACCCAGAGTCAGCCTCTAATTATAGGCCAATATCCTTGCTCCCCCTTTTCTCGAAGGTCTTGGAAAAGTATGTCAATAGGGTCATTACTACGTATGCTGAAGCCAACCAAGTTTTCCACCAGAGTCAGTCCGGTTTCAGGTCTAATTTCAGCACGGAAACCGCGCTTCTTGAAGTCTCGGAGACTATTAAAGAGACCCTAGATCAGGGAGGGAAGGCTGTGCTTATTCTCTTGGACTTATCAGCGGCCTTCGATACCGTGCCCCATGATTTGCTCCTTCGGAGGCTTCAAGAATGTGGCTGTGGGGGCACGGTACTTCGATGGTTTACCTCGTTTCTGGACAATCGCCAGCAAACTGTGTGGTCCCCTCCTTTTGCAGCACCCATCCCCCCCCTCAAGGTGGGGGTTCCTGCAGAGCTCAATCCTTAGTCCTACACTTTTTAACTTGTATATGTCCCCCTTGGCGCTTCTGGCTGAAGCCCACGGAGCGAAAATTGTATCTTATGCGGATGATACGCAACTGCTCTTCACCTGTGACAAGAAGTCAGACTTCAGAGGTGAGGCAATAAATGCTTGCCTCTCCGAGGTGTTTTCCTGGTTCCAACATCACCAACTTAAGTGTAATCCCGATAAATCGGAAATTATACTCTTCGGCCTTCCTTTAGACAATGTGTGGCGGAATTGGTGGCCACAGGACATGTCCCCCCCCCAGCACCTCGGTCAAAACTGTTAAAAATTTGGGAGTCAGGATGGAGGATAACCTATCCATGAACTCCCAAATACAAGCTGTGGTGGGCTCATGTTTTGGAGTGCTTAAAATGCTTAGACCGGTCCTGCCCCTTTTGCCGGTAACACATAGACAAACGGTGGTCCAGGCGTTAGTCTTATCCAGGTTGGACTACGTCAATAGCCTTTACCTGGGAATACCTGACTACATGTTGACTCGATTACAGGTGGTCCAGAATGCTGCGGCAAGGGCTATTCTTATGCTAGGGCCCAGAAATAGGATGTCTGCCCACCTTAAATCCTTGCATTGGCTTCCGATCCGCAAAAGGATTGTTTAAAGCCATGGTTCTAACATTTAAATCCCTTCATGGGATGGGGGCCCCCTACCTCAGGAAGAGATTTACATTCTACTCCCCACGCCGTGTTCTGAGGTCGGCCGCACTTCAGTTGGCTAGCATCCCTAAATCTTTTCATGCTCGCATTGGGGGCCGCTCTTTCCAGGTGCAAGCAGCACGACTGGAATAGTCTCCCCCTGGCACTTAGGCAGATGCAGGATCTTCTCCCTTTTAGAAAGTCATTGAAGACTTGGCTTTTTCAGTCATAGTGTGACTTATGCAAGATAATGCTCACGATTAGCCCCACCCAGAATCTGTAGCGCCGGGACACTCTATCGAGTAGCCGTGCGCTTTATAAGTCTCTAATAACATAACATAATAATAACACACACACACATGCCCCCCACCCTCCTGCACGATATATACACACACACCTCCTGCACAATATATATACACACTTATAAGGCTACACAAAACCAGGAACAGGCCAGACATAGAAGCATAAGACTAAAAGATATAGTCCTACTATTTGTTTGTTCTGTCCTGGATTTTGCTTCTCAATATCTGGTCACCCTACCATGAGAGGTCCATGTTGTGACTCCTGTAAGAATATCTCCCAGGAAATGTGTATGCTGCCGAACACCAAGTTTAGCATGTGATGCCGTTTAATTCTTGCACATTGTTAGTCATCAAGGTGATGCTCCTTTAGTGGACGTAGCCGCTTATTTTCATGTGTTTTTTTTATGTTCAGGCGTTGGTTCACTGTTGTGGAGATGGTAAGGAATCAAAAAGATGTAGGGCTTCCAGTATTACGGTATTTAGTTTTTGACATTTCCAACTATTTTTATACATATTTATATTTGGGTAATTCCATTTGTGTTTATCTAGATCTACTTAGGGTTTTGTGGATAAATTAAACTATTTCCACATTTATAGAACCAATAAATGTATGTTTATTCACGAATGCATGACCGGTTTCAATAATGTGAATACCCACAGATAGTAAAGCAATACACTAGAATATATGCACATTTTAATATCGACCTAGTGCACACCTGCAGCTGTAGAGCTTCATTAGGAAGCTTTCTTCTTTTTTTTTTTTTCTTCTTTTTTTTTCTCTCTCTCCCTTACCATCAGTCCACAAAGCTATTGGCCTTGCACTCATAACGAACTGCATTTAGAATCACTCAAAAATAACCCAATTTCCTGTTCTATCCTTCTTTAAAAATAAATACAGAAAGGAAAACAGATGGTTTTCTTCCTGTATTTATTTATATGTAAAAATGGAAAATTAGGAGCCTTAAACATAAGTGAACATGCTTTGCTGCTAATAGACTGAACGAATGACGTTTATTGATGACGTAGTGCTCACCATTTGTCTTATGGCAAAATTTGATTGCGTTGTGCCCTGTTTACAGATTATTATATTTGCAGTGCATCATTGTGGAGGGAGGGCTTAAGTATGCCGATCAGTTCTTATGTTTAACATTAATATCGTTTATCTGACCCATGGCCCTCGCAGTTGATTGTTCATACTTGCAAGGGTGATCAACCACAGTGGCTAATTGGAAATGAGTTGTTTAAAAAGCATTAATATTGGTTATCAATTTTACAGTTTATATTAGGTTGTTTGTAATGTTTATTAAACCCTCTTTAAAATGACCTGCGATCTCCATTCTCAACGCAAATGCTACATGTCTCCTAATATGGTGGATGGAGTTTTACAGTGTTTCTAAGTCACAAAAAAAGGTTGCACTTTCCCCTGAAGAGTTCCAAATAATCGGAAGAAAGAATTTACCTGTTCTTCTGTTTTTCACTTTAAATGAGTTCACTATTGCTTCTATTTTGAAAATCGGCCGTTTGGACGGGAAGGTCCCTTGCGTAGTTTTACCAGCATGTAATCTTGCCCTGACCTACTCAACAGCAAGTATCCACAGTATTTTTGATTTTTGGTACCCAGTACATGCGACTATCTTGCATGAATGGTGAGGCCTTTATGTGTGTTAAAGTTTTGAAGGCCCAGAGTGGGGTCTACAGACTCGAGGAGGGCACCAAACATGTTTTCTTTTTTACATTGAATTAATGTCCATGTAGTTGTTATAGAAACTTAGTGATGGCAGCATAAATTTTGTGTAGGCCCTAGTTCTAGGCAGTACTTTTTCCTGTCCCTGATAGTGAGCAATAAGCCTACAGGCTTCCCTGTCCAAAGTTCTGCAAAAGTGCCATATCATAGCCATTTACTGATACTCCTTGTACACATACCATACACTTAGAATATCAGGTGACTAATAGTGTGAATCTTTATAGCATGCAAGTGTGTAGTTCGGAGGCAAGTTGGATCCATTTTGCACTAGATGGAGGCAGGGTAACGACCTCTCAGATGGGCAAAGTGTATCACTGACGTTCCTGAAGCTTTTGTGAAGTACCGGACATTAAGTTTTGGGGGATGTGTGGAGACTAGGCTCACTATAAAATGTGAACATTTTTATTGTTTTCAAAAACAAACCATGAAGCCATTTTTTCAAAGTATCATTGACAGCTGTAGAGGCGTCCCTAGGAGCCCCAAATAAATATGTAATCCAACCAATATATCTGTATGCAGTTCCGTTTTATGCACCTCCTACCAATAGTTATCTTTGTCAATTCCGTATTTCAGTGCTCTCACATTTCTGTGGGTATGTCATTGTTGCAGGGATTCTGCTCAGGAACAGAACTATGCTTGGGACAATAGAACATTGGCATGTAGGGACTAAGTCACCATACCACCTCAGTACCTATGAGCCCGAGCCCGACTAGCTATAGTGCCTTATTTGCCTTCTTAACCTTACCAAAGAAGCAGGTGAATTGGCACCCCAGAACACAGCACTCTCGACCCTCTTAGGGATCGAGGTAACAGGACACACCCTTTCACTCTCACTTGTCCACAATAAGATAACCAAGAGACACAAAGGAAGTTTAGAATATTTATTTACACTATCTTGCTCTAAAATGCAGTATTCGTGCCACAATTGGAAAACAAATGCATATCTAAAATACTGTTAGCATGGTCAATAAACCACATATCTTCAAAAGCCCTGTCATGTTATAAGACAGAGTAGCCTAAACCCCCCTCCCCTTTTACAGAAACTTAATGATTATATATGAAAGATCTCTGGGATTGGTGGCAGACCCCCAACTCTAGCATACACATATTGACGTTCTACATCTCGGCTGACATAGCAATCTTGTCTCAGAACCCTCACTCAGTGTGTTTGCTTAAACTCTTGTGCCCAGTTATATGACAAGACATGTGTGCTCACAAACAGCAGCTGCGTTCTCGTGTTGTGTCTAGGTGCTAGTGCCTGACCAGAGAGAACAAGGGGAATTGTTGTTTGACCTTGCGTGTGGTGTTCAGACTAAATCCCAGGAAAAGAACAGAACACGAAAACATATGCAGGTTCTGTGTAAAAGTACAACGTGGCACAAAAACAAGCTTGTTTACCTAATAACGTGTGCAAAGGAAAAGGCAGCCTACAACATGAACAATTTGGCTCATCTAGGTAAAACTATAGTGGGCCTTTTTTAAAACACGACATAATCTGACTGCAATGTCATGGAGCCAAACAATTCGCTTCACAAATAATTTCTTCCTCTGTTTTTGGTCAGTTCTTGCTTTTAACGTGCATCTTTTCTGCCACACCCTGTTCCAGTCCGTCCCCCCCCTTTGACCATTTATCCATGACTGCTTCATAGACTGTATCAAGTGTGTGGCGGTTTTTCTTCAGGCTGTTTCCTAATGGAGCTATATACATTTACACTTCATCTTACTTTTCTTCTGTATCCTCCATAAACCTAATAGGCAATGTGCGTCGACCAATCTGCCTGCCACTTCGCGCCGCTTCTGTATGAACTCTTACCAGTAATTCCTAATAATCAAACACAACCAGATGCCTGTTGCCACAATGAGTCTGTGAGCCAGGTTCCCATCTAGCCTTGATCACTGCCTGAATCTCAGAAGCGTCATCACTTAATGCTTCATACAGTAGTGATCTTGCATGCTTCCCATTTGCATAGTCTGTTATTTTCACAGTATCCAGGATGTTGATGGCCACTGAGGAAACCCCAGCCTGTCTGTCTAACCGTGTGAGCCATTCGCACATATACCAAGAATTGCCCCTGCCACACTTTGGCTATGTATGTGCCTCTTCAAAGTGCATGAACCGGTCCTCCCATACAGATGGCCCAGGTTGTTGCATCTCCTCTGTATTCGTCTGGTTACCACAGCTTCTGATTTTAGGTTATTAAACCTAGATAAGCACCATAATGGAGCCTCTGGATGTTCTAGTGTACACCCTCCCAGTTTGTGTATACATTTATTTCAGACAACCAAGGCAACCAAGTGCGTGGCCCCATAGTGTATTAGCCTCCTCCACCCTCCTATTCTCTAGGCAGATGACAATTACATGCATTATACCCATGCTACATGCAAGAAGTATTTTCCCTATTGGGGTGTCACTCCAACATTCTGCTAAATATTGTCCTTAAGATGGTGATGCTGCATGATCTTGGACAAATACTTAACATTTATGCCACAGCAATGAAAATAAGTGTTGCCCGGTAACACGTTATTTAGAGCAACTGAATTAACAAACTTGTGTTAACACGTTTATTAGTACAGTGCAAAGGTAAAAGTCGAAATTGACATGAGAAGATATTTTTTACTACTCACAAATTCCATATTGCAATTACTTTGCACTGTCACCAGGTCTCTTCAGTCTAATTTTAAAATACAATAAAAAACAAGGGAGGTACCCTTCAGGTCCAATCAGGGACAGGGAAAGTTCAAACAAAATTACCAAACAGGTCCCTACAAAATACTATGTGACTAAAAGACTATATTGTGCTGGTGTTTAGAGAAATACATAAAAACAATATAGTTGTATCATATCAGTGAGTCAGAAACAACATGCCAAAATATACAATCAAAGTAAAATATGTAAATAACTAGGATTCACATGAACATATATCAATAAATATTTATTAACATTTATATACACAATCAATTTCTTTAAAAAAGTTAAACATTTCATATTGCTACATACAATCACAAGAAAACCGAGATGTCAATGACAAGAAAACAGAGTTGTCGACGCTGCGTTTCGGTGAGTGGATAAATAAACACCTTCCTCAGGACAGTTTTCTAAAAAATGTTAAAACGAGACTAGAATTCAGTATTCCTAGATCTTTGTGTGACTCAATTTGTAGAAATGAGGGAATAAGGATGGTCACCTCGTCAAAAAACCTTGCAATAATAAATTAAGTCGGTATATGTATGTACATTGATGCCACCGTATATTTATCATGCACTGGAAGTCCCCAAGTGCAGAAATCAAGAGAACTGGAACAAATCACAAGTCAAGGGGTGCGTCGCAATAGGAATCCCCAGGGTAGACTAATGTGCCACTAAATTAGATCAATATCCAGGGCAGCAGTCTATCGTAGTCGTTCAGGCGTATATACAGCCGTAGTGATAAGAACCTCATGAAAAAAGTCCGGCCTCCTCGCAAACAATGTACAGCTTCCGGGTCACGACCTGAACGACTAATTTATTATTGCAAGGTTTTTTGACGAGGTGACCATCCTTATTCCCTCATTTCTACAAATTGAGTCACACAAAGATCTAGGAATACTGAATTCTAGTCTCGTTTTAACATTTTTTAGAAAACTGTCCTGAGGAAGGTGTTTATTTAACCACTCACCGAAACGCAGCGTCGACAACTCTGTTTTCTTGTCATTGACATCTGTTTTCTTGTGATTGTATGTAGCAATATGAAATGTTTTTTAAAGAAATTGATTGTGTATATAAATGTTAATAAATATTTATTGATATATGTTCATGTGATTCCTAGTTATTTACATATTTTACTTTGATTGTATATTTTGGCATGTTGTTTCTGACTCACTGATATGATACAACTATATTGTTTTTATGTATTTCTCTAAACACCAGCACAATATAGTCTTTTAGTCACATAGTATTTTGTAGGGACCTGTTTGGTAATTTTGTTTTAATTTTAAAATACTGCACAAATTTAACCCCTTGCATCCTGGTTATGGTTAAATATCTTTTGCTAAAGCAAGTGCTCATGAAAATATATCGTGGCATAAAAAGTATACGCGGATGTGCAGTTATTTCTTGCCATTGTTAGTGGTGGTGAGGGACATCGTGACTCACTCGAGGCTTTGCCGTACTTATTTGCTCCTCCTCTCCATAATGAACAGCGGTACTAAATAGAATATTACACTTTGCACCAAGCAATTAAGCAAAAATGTGCAGTTCTATATTTAAAACAAAAAATATGTATTTATTTAAAAAAAAAAAAAAAACACACCCATCAGCTGGGGAAGGTTAGATAAGGTTGAGCCCTAGAAAGGGAGAATGTGGACTGTTGGGTATAGTAAACATCGGGGGAAAGCAACAAAAAATTGCTAGTTTGATTATCTATAAAGTACATTAATTTTTGTGGAGCAAGACCGGTTATGTTATGTTATCTGAGTTTATATAGCGCACA
This sequence comes from Calotriton arnoldi, assembly GCA_963921515.1. Taxonomy (NCBI): domain Eukaryota; kingdom Metazoa; phylum Chordata; class Amphibia; order Caudata; family Salamandridae; genus Calotriton; species Calotriton arnoldi. The sequence continues at coordinate 716,845 of CAWUFW010005280.1, read as the reverse complement.
GCTGCCCCAGCAAAGAGGCGCCCCGGCGATGCCAGCGTCAGAAGGAAGAGGGCTAAGAACACAACAGGTAGGCGTAAGGAATATACAGAAGACAAAAGGACTAAGCAGAAGGAAAAAGGAAAGTTTTAATTGCTTTCCTGAAGTCCACCATGCGATCCAAGCTGCGAATCTGAGGAGGCAGGGAATTCCATAGCTTGGCAGCTAAGTAACGGAAAGATCGACCTCCAACCCGAAGGCGCTTCACACGGGGGACAATTACCAAATGCTGTCCCAGGGATCGCAGATGGCGAGTGGGGGCATACAGGGCTAGCAAGTTAGCCAGGAGACTGGGCGAGGCAAGTTTCAGGATCTTAAAAGATAAGCAAAGAGCCTTAAATTGGATCCGTTTGGCCACTGGAAGCCAATGTAACCTCCGGATGGCCCCAGTAGAAGGACAGTTACGTGGGAGCCCTAACAGGGCTCTGGCGGCAGCGTTTTGAACACGCTGCAGTCGCAATTATCATTTTATTGCTGCAATAGATGTTGGTTGGCTGTGGAATGTTTGCTGTTTGAAGTATATTTTCATGTGAAAGAAAGTGAATTGCGGTAACTCCATGTAGATGGATTTAAAGAATATTCAGAGTTTAACTCGACTAGTAGCATAATGGCCTGTGTTTTGTCAGTCCACGAGGTGGTAACAACGCAGCAGAATTTATTGTACCGGTTAGGTTTATGTTTTTTCATGAAATCACAGATGATACATCCATTGAACTACTTTCCACCAGTAGTTATGCTAAGATTGCCTGGTATGATGAAACCATGAAAGCTCACCCTTCTTGTGCTGTGCCTGTTTATATTTAATACAGCTCATGAACTCCGTGAGGGGACAACATTTTTGGATTTTCATAAAAATGATCCCTTAACCTGGGTAGTTACATTAAGTGTTGTGGTTGTTGGACCACACATGCACATGAATTTTTCTTTTTCACCTGCACACTGACTGGCTCATTTTTTTTAATGCAGTGTTGCCATTTTTATTTTCCGAAAATTATTTGTTCAACATAGTGTTAATTGTTCACAGGTGCCGGTGGACATATTCCACTTTGTTCGTTATCCTGTGCTGGCCTTATCAGTATTTTTTTTTTCCCCCCAAAAATATATTTACGTTTTCCTAGTAAAAACCAACAAGATAGCTAATGTAATGTAAAAGGATTTGTAAAGCGCAAACTAACCACCCGTGAGGGTATCCAGGTGCTGAGTAGGTGCGGGTGGTAAGGAGCATCAGTCGAAGAGGCAGGTCTTCAGTTCCTTGTGGAATGTTGTGAGAGGTGGTTGCTCTGATGTCCTGGGGAGGGCGTTCCAGGTCTTTGCTGCTAGGTAGGAGAATGCGCAGCCTCCTGTCCTGCTGATCGAACAATGAGACGAACGTAATCACTCACATGCCTGACGTTACCCAAGTGGACTTATGGGGAGTCTATGAAATAGTGCAGAAGGATAGCGCCTCTTCACAGGTTGCCAGTGGGTGCAGGCAATTTGCTTAAAAACATCAATATTGTAACAACAGAAATCAACTTTCCTAGGGGACCGGGTAGGGAAACGAGGCTTCTTCCAGAATGATGCTATCAGCTGGTTAGTTGCCCCTGTCATCTGCTGAGTCAATGCCCAGTCTGTGCTTGTCATGGCCTCAATGAATATGTTCTTTATGATAATTTTCGTTGGTGTTAATGGTGAGTGGTTAATAGTGTCCAGGGTCACGCCAGCAATCCATTTTCTCTAGTATTCGAATAGTAAATATTGTTCCTCTCCATTAGTGTGGTATAGTGAACTGTTGGATACATTATTTGATAAATTGCACCCCCGCGTAATGGGCATTTTGGGGGCAGGATGGTATACCTATCTATATATTTCACCCTTAAACCACAACTTTCAGTAAAATCCATTAAGGAAATGCCAAGTCGAATACATTGGCCTTCAATAGGCATTGAAAAAATTAAACTTTTCATGCACCAAAGTGCCAGGAGTTGGGTGATTTTTGGGGAACTTGAGTTCTGAGTTACGTGGAGACTACATCCGAGAATATCTTGCCTCCCATTGTTGGATCCCCTACTTAGTGCTTATTGGAAAGGCATATCTGCTGAGCTTCCAATTGCTGAGGCCTAGATTCATTCACAAACTTGTAGACTATGATTGCTACTTTTAATTAAAACCAGAAGTTGACTCTTGGCCTAAAAATACATAAATCTGGAATCCCCGTTTATGAACCGCATAAAAACTGTGTATTTTTCCAGAAGTATTTTTGCTCCACTAACTAGTAATTTTCCATATTTTTTTTTGAGTTCTGTTAAAAACAAAAGAGCAAATGGTACAATTTCACATTATGTAAACTCATAATTGGTACCCGTTGGATTTTTGCACCATAAGTAGGTGTGTGTGTTAGTTACCCAGTGGCATTTGCCGCTGGGTAGTTGTAGTTAGATCAGCTGTTCCATACAAAAAAATATTTTTTGTGTTGCTAATAACTTTTCACTATTTGTCCAATCTTCACAAAACTTTCCAGAAAGATTGTATTTTTTGACTAGTTTGTGCATGGAAAGTTTCGGGTGATCAGTGAAGCGGGTGCCGAGAAAGGGGGGGGGGTCCCAAAACTCAACATCACCATGCATTTTCCATAGACTTCTTTAGACAAGGCTACAGCAAAAACTGCTGAGCGAAATTGCACTCAAATTGGTTAGATATTGGTGCGCAGATGGTGCTTTTTGATTTGGTGTAAATTCGTTCAGTAGTTTTTGAGATATTACGGTTTAAAAATATAGATATCTGGATGGTTTGGTTCGAGGGACTCGTGTGAGTCCCTTCGAACCCAATTTGAAAATATAGGGCGTTCGGATTGGCCCAGGGATCTTTTTTTTTTTTTTTTTTTTCTTTCTTATGATCAATTCACTTCCGTGGGAGGCAGACTCCTGCTGGAGGGAGCTCTCTTATTGACTGCCAGCAACATGAGAAATGTTCCTGGCAGCCGTTACAGGACTCGGGAACTTAGTGCCCTGTCTTGAACATGTTTAAAAAATGTAAACATTAGGCAGCATGTTAGGGATACCCTGACCCCCTAGGCCCCATGGGGGGGTACTCAGAGAGGACCCCTCTGTGATGGGGGCCCGGGGGATGGGGTGCCCGGGGCCCGAAAAGCCTTGGGGGTGAGAGTCTGCGCAGCCCCTCTCCCCTTTCGTTTTAGTAGTGGGGATGGGGTCTCCAGGGCCTAACAAGGTTCAAGGAGGTGGGGCCACGTGGCCCCCACCCATCTCATAATAAAAAAAGGCCCTAATGGTTGGGCTCTCCAGGGCCAAGTAAGGATCGGAGGGGGAATTGGCTTCACGTATGGTAATTAAGTAAAACGTAGGATTCGTTGCCTGCAGATACACATGCTATGCACACTCTTGTCATCTAGTGTTGGGCCAGGACTGGGCAAGTTGGTTTTCTCAAGGACGTTTTATGGTCTGCGTTGTATCCCCTCCTCTTCGAGGTATTGCACATGTTCAACGGCTCCTTCGTTAGAATATTTTTTCCGCCATCGGGCTCGGATGGACTGTGTCTGAGCTCTACAGTTTTGATGCCCATGCGCCCTACGGATGAAAAAAGATGAATCAGGTGATCGAAGATCACTAAAGCACACGGAACAGGACTGTGCAGCATGCAACCGTTTCAAAAATAAGAAAACGCTGTGAAGCAGAAGAGATCTGTGCTTACCGCATAACATGAAGATGGCAGCAGAGGCAGTTTCCTCGCATGGAGAATCACACAGCAAGGGTGAGATTGACGCTGAGACAACAATGCAAGGTGGGGTCGTCATTGCTAGCTCCCGCTTTGTCGCCTCTGACGAATCCAGTGAGGAAGAAGAGTCAGAGGTGCAGATCGAGGAACCCACGCAGAGGACTCCAGTATCTTGGCCGGGACCACAAACAAAGACGACACCAAGGGCGATGAGTACTATTGACCCGCACCGTACAAAGAAAATCTTTGGGAGCTTTGAAATCTACACCACAAAAGCAGTAACTCTTTTGCTGCTACCAAGGAAGAGGGGCCTCCAAAACTGCCACCACAGAGTCCCACCTACCAATGTCGGCAACAACAATATCACCAACAGAGAGGCTGAGGTTATTATAGAAATGACTATAAACCCAGAGGAAAGGGTAGAGGCACACCCTCAAAGGGAGCCAGTACCACCAAACAGTGACTCCCCAAAACTTCCTCGCGATCACAAATCACCTGTTAGGGGAAGGCTACAACAGTTTTAACAGTTGTGGCCAGAAATAACATTGCATCACTGGGTGTTAGATATTATCAGTCAGGGATATTGCTTGGAACTAAAAGAACAGCCAGATATCCCACCAAAAAGACGCATACTAAATCTGCAGCATCTACATCTGCTAAAGGAAGAAGTAAAAGCATTGCTACAAAAGGGGGCCATAGAACCGGTCTCATTCAAACATCACAACTAGGGGGGTATACGCCCTATACTTCCTAATACCCAAAATAAGATGGCTCGCTACGTTCCATACTGGACTTGCGCCCTCTCAATCAGTACATTATAACCGAACACATCCACATGGTAACACTTCAAGATCTAATACCGTTACTACAGGAAGGAGACTTCCTGACAGCATTAGATCTGAAGGACGCATACTTTCATATCCCAATCTACCCGGCACATCTCGGATATCTCCGGTTTGTGGTAAGTGGACATCACTGTTAATTCAAAGTACTACTATTCGATGTAACAGCCCTGCGAGTATTCACTAAATGTCTAGCTGTAGTAACTGCAAAACTAACCAAGGAAAAGATACATGTGTTTCCCTATCTGTTCGACTAGCTGATCAAGAGTTTCAGCAAACCAAAATGTTTGCAGGACACAAGACACAATCAACCTATTACACACTTTGGATTTACAATTGATGCCACCAAATCCCATCTACAACTGCTCCAGATAGTCGTATCTTGGAGCCATACTCAGTTCGATCAAATTAAAAGCATACCCCAATCCACAGAGGGTTCTCACTCTCCAGAACAGACTGCCTTTTTCATCCACATAGTCGCCTAAATGTTCTGACTGTGATTCGCCTTCTAGGTATGATGGCCTCTTTCATAGCGATGGTTCCTCATGCAAGACTACGTATGAGACCCCTAAAGGAGTGCTTAGCATCGCAGTGGTCCCAAGCGGGGGACAACATAGAGGATCTAGTGTTGGTTTCACCCAAGGTCCATCAGGCACTACAATGGTGGAATTAAAAAAACACAATTGGGAAGAGCCTTCAGGGACCCAATCCCGCAAGTAGCAGTCACAACAAATGCATCGTTCATGGGGTGGGATGCTCATATAGAGGACATTGTGGTAAAGGGACATTGGTCTCCACAACAACAGACCTTGCACAGCAAAATGTTAGAGCTGCTAGCCATTCAAATGGCTCTCAAAGCGTTGTTACCTAACATATCAAGGAACAATGTCCTCCTACGAACATATAATATGACAGCAATGTACTACATTCATAAACAAGGAGGGACCCCATTCACTACAACTATCTCAGCTAGCTCAATTCATATGGAAATGGCCCAACAAACACACATTCCACCTCCTAGCAAAGTACATAACAGGGGTGGACCACTTACTAGCAGTCCTACTAAGCAGAACGCAACAAAAAGGTCACAGTGTGAAATTTACACTCTGACCCTACTTCCAGTGGTGGGAGACACCAACAGATCTTTGCCACCATAGAAAACACAAAATGCCACCCACAATCCAAGGGCAATGCTCTATGTATGAACTGGCCAGGGATCTTTGCGTACGCTTCTCTGCCTCTCCCATGTCGTTCCGTACGTCGTCGGGGAAACTCAGACAGACTTCACTAACTTTGCTACTCGTAGCTCCAACATGAGCATGGCAACCTTGGTACAAAAACTCAGCTGGAGCTGTCACTAAGAACCTCACGACAAGCTACCAACATTCCAAATGTGGTCCAGCACTCCACTAAATAGTAAAACAGAACTATAACAAAAAATTTTTTTTTAGATCCATTCAGCAGGTCTTGTATAGATTTTCTTTATTCATATTCTTCATTAAAACACACGACCGTAGCCAACGCGTTTCGTCCCTAAGTACTTCTTCAGGGCTGGAGAAGCCACGCTCCTCTGGAAGTGTGGCGAGGCTTTTGGCGGATTCGGTGGTCCTCGGCGTCCGTTGCAGTTTCTCTCCCTTCACCCACTTCAGACTCCTCCTTCGTCTTTGGGTTGTTTTCTTCTCCCTTCCTCCCGGTTGCTTCTTCCGACGCTTCTGCTTCTCTTCAAGCGTCGGAAGAAGAAGCAACCGGGAGGAAGGGAGAAGAAAACAACCCAAAGACGAAGGAGGAGTCTGAAGTGGGTGAAGGAGAGAACTGCAGCGGACGCCGAGACCACCGAATCGCCAGTCGCCACACTTCCAGAGGAGCGTGGCTTTCCAGCCCTGAAAAGCCTTAGGGGCGAAACGCTGGTACGATCGTGTGTTTAATGAAGAATATGAATAAAGAAAATCTATATAAGACCTACTGAATGGATCTAAAAATTTTTTTGTTATAGTTCTGTTTTACTATTTGAGTGGAGTGCTGGATCACTGTGTTTTTGTCTGAATTGTGGGAGTATACCAAGGAGGCTTAGGGGTATTGAGCCTCAGGTCCTTTGCACCCTGAATATATAATAAATACTGACTATTACCTGATAGCCGATAGGTGCAGTGATCATTGCCCCATACCCCCCTCTTTCTCTGTGTTTAGACAACATTCCAAATGTTGTCACTCTCAGTGGTGGTAGAGTCATACACCCCAGTGTTCAACAACTCAATCTTGCAATCTGGCTCCTGAAGTCCTAGAATTTGTGTATCTAGAGTTACCTCAAAAATGCATGAACATTCTAAAGGAGGCCAGAAGACCAACCACAAGGGCCTGTTATGCAGCAAAATGAAAATGTTTTGTCCACTACTGTGCTGCAAACAACATAAACCCATCCTCGCCATCTGAACTAGTATGTTACTTGCTACATCTGCAAAAAGCACATTTAGCATACACATCTATACGTCTGCATTTAGCAGCAATCACAGAGTACCTACAAAACAGAAAACGCCAATCTCTTCTCCGTATACCGGTCATAAAAGCATTCATGGAGGGACTTGAGTTATTCCACCAAATACACCTCCTGTACCAACGTGGAATCTAAACATTGTGTTAACAAGACTAATGTCTACACCATTTGCACCAATGCACAAATGTAAAATACAGTTCCTAACATGGAAGGTGGCGTTCCTTGTGGCCATTTCTACGAAGAGTCAGCAAAATACATGCAATCAGTATTGAGGAGCCTTCCTTTCAAGTATTTCAGGACAAAGTTCGCCTACGCACAAACTCAGTTTCTGCCAAAGGTCCTATCACCGTTCCATTTAAATCTAATGTTGGATTTACCGGTTTTCTTTCCAAAGCCAGAAATAGTTGCAGAAAGAGCATTACATACACTAGAAGAAAAATGTGCTCTTATGTACTATGTGCAAAGAACAAAAACTTTCAGGAAGACACAACTATTTGTAGCTTTTTCAAACCCACGGAAAAGCAATCCAAAATCAAAAGCAGGAATCACTGGATGGATAGTAAAATGTATCCAAATTTGCTACATCAAAACAAACACTACCTACAATGCCAAGAGCTCATTCAGCACGAAAAAAGCAGCATCAGTGGCCTTTATAGGGAATATCCCGCTAACGGACATTTGTAAATCGGCAGCATGGACAAACCCACACACTTTTACCAACCACTATTGTGTAGATGTGCAAGCCAGACAACAAGCTCTGGTGGGGTAAACGGTTCTACGCACATTATTTCAAGTAAATGCACCATCTGATGCCAAAAGCCACCGCGAGAGGAGTTCTGCTTTACATTCTATTCATAGTATGTTTATGTGCAGCCAAAACTTGCTACGAATTGAGTATGTCACTTACCCTGTAAACATCTATTCGTAGCATGTAGTGCTGCAGATTCACATGCACCCTCCTGCCTCCCCAGCAGGTATTAGATGGTGACACGAATACAAAACATTTTCAGCATGTTCAATAGCAAATGCTAACTTGGACTATATCCTCACTTCCCGTACGGCAGGGAAAAACATTACAATCTAACAAAGGAGCCGTAGAACACTTACAATACTTAGCGGAGAAGGGGATATGACCCACCATGTCGACCATAAAACGTCCTTGAGAAAATCAACTTTTAGAGTCCGGGCCCAACACTAGATGGCAGGAGTGTGCATAGCATGTGTAACTGCAGAACTAAACGCTATGAATAGATGCTCACAGGGTAAGTAACCTACTCCTTACTTTACGTTTAAATAAACCCCCAGAAATACACTGGGGGGAAAAAAAAAAAGGTTAAAGTAACGTTATAGTTGGGTGAATGTCGGTGACAACATTAACGTTTTGAACTAAAAAAAAAAAAACACAGAAATTCATAAGTTATATTTAGCAGAGCGAACTACAACTTGCACCACGCAATGCACCGCTTATGACCACACATTACATCACTTATGACATGTTCTATGACATCAATTGTGTCATTTGAGATATCGGTGATATAAATGATGTCGTAGAACATGTCATTAGTGATGTAATATATGAGGTCATAAGCAGTGCATGGCAGAAGGCTCAAGTTATAGATGGCTCTGCTAACTATAACTAGTGAATTTTGTTTTTTTGTTCAAAAAGTTAATTTCACTGATATGTTCACCTGACTATAACGTTAGTTTAACCTTGGTTTTTTCGGTGGAAAAAAATAAATATATATTTTACACCAATACGGTAATGTCTAAATCCTAGCACTGTAGTAAAAACCCAGACAGGCGCATGTTTAGCGAAATCTCAGCATTTTTTCTAACTCATTCTGTCACACCTTCTGCACTTCTGGAGACTACTACTCCAGTATAAAGGCAGCTCTTCATACTACAAATATGCTCTAAAGCTCCAAGTCCTCAATTCCAGCTGCTGGATGTAAAGAAACTATCTCTGGTCTTTGAGCCTTCTTAAAATGATAACATCCCTCCTTGATTGCAGTGGCTTTCTGAGCGCTCATCTTATGACACTTAAGAGGACCTCCATTTAAATTGGGAACTGTTGTCCCTGGAGAGGAACATACCCTACTAATTAATCTAGATGACCAACAGCGCAGTTTTCTTTTCTTAGCAATGCTAGGCTTATTCATTCATGTCTGTATCCTAAGTTTGTTAGTAATATGATAGGTCACAGTTTGTTTTCTCTAGGGTTAGAGCAGCATTATAACGCCAATGGAGCATTGGGTGGAGAAAGGTGATTGAGAAACAATAAGGAGAATATATGCACTATGTGAAGTCTATATGCTTGGTGGAAGAGTTTTGTTCTTCAATCATTTTTGGTATTTTATTATGCCAACCCAAGGCAAAGATGGGGCGCTCCAAAGGGTTGAGTCTTTAGAGCGTAGGGAGTTTAACCCATGCCCTTTCTATCACAATGGAAGTAGTGAGAGGCTGCCATGTGATGCGAATATTAGAGGTCTGCTCGGGAGATTTGAGATTAACAATTAAAAATGGTATTGAAGGACTCCCTGTACAGGGTTTCATTGCCAATGTAGAGAGTTTTGAATTTGAACCGCAGCTTAGTTGAAAACTAGTGATGCAGATTGTTTTTATGTGATCCTTTGATTACACATCTTTATAACTTGCCCATTGTTTGAGGACACCCCCTAAACTCCATTAGAGGAGGTGAGGTGAAATATGAAATAGGCAGTTTTTTTCTACTCTCTTGAATTGGAGCCACTTTTGACTTTTGTTTTCTTTTTTGAACTTTGGAGAGACGGTCTTGAGCACCTCTTTGAAAACCCCTGTGCTTGGGTATCCTGAAATGGAATCTAGTGCTCTTAATGTCCATGTGGTAAATGATGCCAAAGCGGCGGAACATGGTCGTTAAAGGAACTACTCGGGCTTTGAAATGGACTAAAGATAATTATTCTTGGGGCATGCCACCAGTCTTTTTGATAGTTTTCGAGAATGGGAGGTCAGGTTTTACCCGTTAGGCTATTTAATAAAGGGCACCTGAACAACTGAAGTGCAGGCTCTCTGATCACAAATGTTTCCTGTGTGCTAGGGTACGGTGCGCAACTGTCAAAGGCCACATATTGGTCTAGGAAGCTCAAAGCACAGTTCTGGCCCTCTTCTTTGACCATAAGCAGTAACCTCCCATTATACTCTGCAAAATATCTCTGCACATATGAAATCCTGCAACATCTTTTTTAAAATATACCTTTAAAATGTTTGAAGTTAAAAATGTTAATCTGGCTATAGGAGGCAAACTTTTCTATCTTTTTCCCCCTTCAGTGCTATCCATTTAAGTCAGATCAATCACAATAAATTACATTTGACTAAACATCTCCCAAAATTGGGTTCTAGTATGTTGTGTATAGTGCTCCTACTCGTTAGCTGCATTTGTGGTAATAAGCCACAGGTTAGCGCTCTTATCTTTAAGAGCATCCTTAGGTGGCTCTCATGCATGTTAAGTAATGGGGGAGCTTCCTGAATGGCTGAATTCCTCATGTAGCACCTGGACGCCAACGGTTTCTTGCTAGTCGCATAGGTGTAGGGATGGGAGGAGCCACTGTAAAAATGCTCCCTCAGTCCCCTCAAGGCTCTGTGGGTGCAGCATAAACCCATAGTTGGTAGATTCTGCTGTTGGATTTTACCCGGCATGGACCAGTAATCCACTCCTGACTGCAGTCTTCGAAATTGATTGGCCACCATGATAAATTTGACTACCATAATCTACCCAGCACTCTTGCAGCATGGTACTGAAGAAGCGTGCTTATTCTAAACCGCTTTTAAGATAGATGGACAGCTACTCTTTTCATGATCTTATCCAAGAATTGAGATTAGACAATAATTATCAACCAGGACTACAGTTGCAGAGTGGGACACGCCCTAAGGAGTAGGTGCACCAGGGCGTTTGGCTACTTGTATAATCATCGGTGCCACTAATTCATATACCTCTTGATGGAATTTGGATCACATTATCTAATCCATCCTAGGCAAGAGCTTGTGACATTGACAGAAAGCTCATTGAAACCAGATATGTTGCCAAATCGAGCATGGATTCAGAAATAACCAATTGTGCAAATTGCTGCTCTGATGATCCACAAAGACTCCTAAAATTCATCATACCTCTTTTATATGGACAAACCATGAAGAGAAATGGTTTCGGTGAACCACATTGTTCAGGGTCCTAAAGACAGTTTGATAAGTTTTAAGGGTTAAATTTGCCTTGCATAGAATGTAGCCTTCCACCACTCAGGTGTGAGTAATGCTGTTTGCCTACCGCAAAACCTGAAGGAACGGCCGTGAGCCAATACAATCAATTCTCTTTTCTAGGTATCCCTCCAAATCATTCACAGGAATCCCATGGATCGTGTTATTTTGCAAGGAAATTTACGAAGTGGGGCAATTGTATAAAAGATCAAACAGAGATCCGTTATTATCCTTTTCTAAATTGTACGAAGGGAGCCACAAGGCCATATTGATTCAGGTGGGCTCCATCTAGTTCTTGATGGTTCCAAGACTCTACAGTCCCCACACTTGCAGCCTTGCTCCAGCCCCTTGTTGCTGGATTACACATCTACATGTCTCTACCTCCTATGATTTCTTTCTTTCTACTTTTTCCATCCTGCAGCCATTAGTCTGCCTGGCTCGTTCTCTTCAGGGCCCCGTTGACTGTGGCCCATCAACTTAGCTCTTGGGTGGAATCCCCTACCCCCCCACCCCCCTCCCTCCGTCTTCCAGGACTACCAGTTCTTGGTGTCCATTGCTTACTATCCACACTCTTTCCATCCCTGTTTGGCAATGTTAGATCCTGCAAAAGGTTCTGGATCTAATACTGTACTCCATGGTGGCAGCTCATCATACCGACCGTTCAGCAACTAACTTTCTTGAATGTTTCCTGATACCATGTTTAAGGTGAGCGAGACTGGGATCAGCCGTGCAACTGTACTTAAAAGAACAGAGTTCTTGGTGAACTCCATTGTGTGCACAACATGACTTCAAGTTGTATAGCTGGCTGGGCACATGCCATTTGGTAGCATATCTATTCAAGCTATACTTGCACAGGTCTTATAACAGTGCACATTATGCACAACTCCATGTACGTAACACCGCTCCAAGACGTCTAGTTGGTTATTTGTTTGCCACCTCAACGGGACATCCATTCAAGTTCTACTCTTACATCCATTTCCTTTCATCATGTGTATCCATCATCCTAAGAAAGGTAACTTACAGTAGTAAGCCCTCCTGCACTTAGAATAGCATCAATGTCACATAATGGACAAAGATGCCTCAAAACCGAACAGTGGGCAATCATACAGTTCAGTAGAAAAACACTAACAACCATGTCCTACAGCATACTCACCCTTGCACTTAGTGCTCCACAAATCTCTAACCAGATCTAGCGGGCAACTGTACTCGTAATCCATCACTAAATGGTACATGGTCCTCTGGCATGGTGTGGGCCCCTATAGACTCCTTAAAGTTGTGCATCCGGCTCTTTCAGTCAATAGGGAAATGCCAAATGTATCCCTCTTTTATTTTCACTATGGTTTGTCATCCACTGCGTAGTGTCTTAAAGCTGCTGGTATAGAAGCCATTTCCTTGATAGCGACCGTACATTCACAAAAATGGTAGCCTTTTACAGTTTCTGTGGTATTGCTGTGCTGCTAAACCTGGCCCTGATGTGCTCTTATGCTGCTAGTTCTATTTTTTACTTCCTGTAGTTCTGGGTTCGTAAGTGCGTATTTTCCATTTCCCAGATACAGTGCTGGACTTCTAAACTGAAGCTTGTTTATTCCTTCCCAAGACCCCTATTCTTGAGTTGCTTGACCTTTCTTACTGCTTAGTTGCTATGTGGCTCTGGACTCTGGGGCCTGGCCTGCACTGTCTTTTGGATACTAATCATGGCCTTGTAGTTTCTGTACTTTGAACCTGGGCTGTGTGGTGTCATGCTAGCTTTACCCGTGGCCAACAAACAAAATAAAACGTGTTTGTTCAGAAGAATATTCTTTCCAGACAAAACCACTAGATGGTGGAGTAATGCACAAAGTTTCAAGCTCAAGAACTACCTTAACTCCTTTCTTGGCTTCTCTGCTTCACCTGAGCTAACAATCCCATTTTTCTTGGGACCTTTCTTTGATTCCCGTCCGCCACCCCCATGTTGTGCCGCAATTGCCTGTACAGTCGAGATCACTGTTTCCTCACAACAGGACAGGGTCTTTTTATTTCTATAAAATCTGTTCTAGGAGCAATTTTTATAAAAATGTGCAGCACTCTTGGCTCTGAGCTTTGATTGGTTAACCTTTTCTCTTTTGCTGCATGTTTGTAAGTGATGGATAGGTAGACTATTTTGTGTAGCAGATAGAGTGCAGGCATCACTATGGTTACAACCCATCCTCTGGTTGATGGTGCTCTGGCCTCATAACCTAGGGGAAAATAATGCACGAAAGATTGGACGAAAACGAGCCTCATGCTGTCCGTTTCATGACCTTGCACTTCTGGTCAAGTCGGGCATAAACTGTCCCTGCTCTCTGCCCTTACAGCCTAGAGTAATCGCTAGTTGCTGAGATTAATTCTTGCATTCCACCGATAACTTTTTTGTTTTTCTTGTTGGAGGCTTTAACAGCATCTGGGTATGGTCTTGTGAGTGCATTCAAGCCCACCACTCATGGCATTTTGAGGATTTTGATGTCCTTGCCACATTATGATTACTTTCATGCCCGGCCATCATAGCCTTGTGAGGAGGACCTTGAGGCCTGCTGCCTTGTGAACGCCTTCACACATCTGTCTGCTCCTTGTGATAGACATTTAACAGTCTCCAGTCAGGTGATTCTCCATGACACTTCTGTATGATTTAATAAAACTTATGTTCTAGCCAACTTGTATAGTCTGAGGCTTATAAAAAGAAGCTGCAAACAGAGCATGAGAACTTTGTTGTGTGGCAGGGGAGAGTTTGTTCGACTGTTGGGCTAAGTCATTGCCCATCTAGTTGTGTGATATGAGAGTTTTTTTGTTGTTTTTTTTAAATACGGAGCTGCAGTTTGTCGTTTTTGTGGGGGAAGCAGGTTGCTCTTAAGTTGAGAGGGGTTGAAAGGGGTGTTGTATTGGGTCGTCTATCAGTTGATTTTAGAGAGAGAGTGCCTCCTCTCTGGGGGAGGGTCTCTGTCTGGTTGCAGACTGCAAATTTGTAATGAATTGTTTTATTTATTTAAAAGTTGAAAGATTGGTTAACATAATTTTGTTTTGTCTTTACAGTGAGAATCTCCTGTTTGGCATGGGAAACCCCCTTCTGGACATCTGTGCGGTGGTGGACAAGGACTTCCTGGACAAGTGAGTGCATGACTTATGTCGTGGTAGCCCAGGATTTTTGCAGCCTCCTTTGTAGTCTGTCACTTGTATACCTTGGAATAGTTATAGTGTAACATCTGAAAGAGACACGTTAGTGACAGATTCCTTACCTTAGAATATCCCCAGGCGTCAGGCTGGATCCGGGAAGTTTTTGCGTAGCAGTACCCTTGCGCGTCGGTAGGCGGCGTCGTGCGGCTCCGCGTCCTGCGTCGTGATCGCCGGGATGACGTCGCGGGCAGTACTTGGACGCCGCCCCTGCGCACTGACGTCAGTTCTTCTTTTTCCGCGCCAGTAAGCGCAGTGCCCTAGTCAATTTTTGACTAACTTTTTTGTGAATTTTTTCACTGTTTCTTTTTCGAGTCTTCACGCATCCTAGGTGTCGTAGGGATGCCCGGCTTCAAGCCATGCGGCGCCTGTGGTCGCATGATGTCGATCACGGACCCGCATCTGGAGTGTCTCTTCTGTCTCGGCCGAGACCACGACACGAAGTCGTGCTCTGACTGCCGGAAACTTCACCCGAAGGCTTTGCGAGAGCGGTCTCGAAAGCTACTCGAGGTCCGGCAGTCGGCTCCGCGCCGCACCAAGCCCCGGTCCCGGGAGAGGTCGAGGGGCCGGTCGCGGAGTCCCCGCCGGTCGTCGGAGTCCAAGTCTTCGCGCTCCTCGGGTAAGTCGAAGCACAAAAAGTCTAAGAAGCATCATCGCTCTAAGACTTCGCCTCACCGGTCTCGCGACTCGGCTAAGGCACCGCCCCCGCGGCCCCGGACATGCCTGTAGAGCCGCCCCCGCATTACCCGTCCTTTCCGGGTTTGGGGGCGACTCCGGCCGAAATACAGGAATTCCTGTCGGCCATGGCCCGCCTCTTCGGGCCTTCAGGTCCCTCCGGTGCGCCTTTGGGCCCCGCGGGCCCTGATGGGGTTGCCCCGGCGCCGCCGTCGACTCCGGTCCCGGCGCCGCCTGTCCCACCAGCCTTCATCCCGGCCCCGGCCTCGATCCCGGCTCCGGTGGTACCGCAACCCCCATCGACGCCGGTTGACCTAACCACGCCTCCGCCGACGTCCCCGGTGCCGTTCCTGACGCCGTCCGGGGCTCCGGACGGCGTCGGTCCCCGGCTCTCTCCGGCTCCGGACATGGAGCCGGACCGGCGCTCGCTCGACGCCGGCTCCGGCGCCCGATGAGACCTTGGGTCCCAAATGTCCCTCCTCCTCCATATTTTGAACAAGAGGAGGACCAGGAGAGCTGGGAGGGGTCTGAGGACCCTCTCACACAACAGTGTGAGTATGATCCGGACTGGGCTGAGGAACTTGGGGATGCCAGTGGTCTAGACACCTCCCCTGACACTGGCATGCGGTCTCCTCCCGTGGCTACGGAGGAGGGAGCTAATTTTGCAACGGTGTTGCGTAGAGCAGCTGGAGCCTTACATCTCCAATTGCCTACTGTGGCCGTCAGGACTAACCTCCTGACAGAAGTGCTTCAGCCGGCGGCTTCCTCCTCGGAGACTGTGCTGCCGTTTAATGATGCACTCACTGACGTTCTTTTGGGTGCCTGGTCCAAACCCACCACAGGGGCTCCTGTGGATAGGAACGTGGCCCGATGCCATCGCCCTGCTCCGGGCGACCCCTTGTTTCTCTCCCAACATCCCACCCCGAGAGCTTGGTTGTCCAAGCCTCTGCCTCCCAAACCGCCTTCCCTACCGCCCCTCCGGATAGGGAATCCAAACGCCTGGACCAATTTGGGAAGAAGGCTTTTTCTTCCTCCAGTGCTGGCTTGCGGTCCGTCAACACCGCTTGCCTTTTGGGCCGATATACCCACTCCCTGTGGGATTCGGTGGCTGCTGTTTTGCCGCAGTGTTCTGAGGAGGTCCAGACACTGCTTACCCGCGCCATTGCGGAAGGGCGAGATGCGGCTAAATACACCATACGTTGTGGCCTTGATACCGCCGACTCGCTGGGCAGATCGCTTGCGACGACGGTGGCGCTACGTCGCCACGCCTGGCTGAGAACAACTGGTTTCTCGGGTGATGTCCAGAATACACTCATGGACATGCCCTTTGATGGAGTCGGTCTATTTGGTTCAAAGGCAGACCATGCGCTGGAGCGTTTTAAGGACTCACGGGCTACTGCCAAGTCCCTGGGCCTTTCTGTTGTACGCCCTCCGCTCACCTCTGCTTTTCACCCCTTTCGTGGCCACGGAAGGGGCGCCCAGTCACGTCAGCTGCCCAGCCACCGGCCCGCGCAGCAAGCGTCTTCGCGTGGCCGAGGACGTGGATACCGCCGTGGCGGTTCGGGCAACCAGCGTGCGGGTCAGGCCACCACCTCCAACCCGTCCGCAGCCTCCAAGCCCTCCTAGTCCCTCCTTTCCGGTGCACAGCACGCCAGTAGGGGGCAGGGTCCGCCATCACCTTCACCACTGGGGTCCCATCACCTCGGACAGGTGGGTCTTGGACATTGTCCGAAGGGGCTACTCCCTCCCCTTCGAGACCACCCCCCCAGCCATGCCACCTCAATTCCACCGCATGTCAGGGGATCACTTGGTACTTCTGCAGAAGGAAGTCACGGCCCTCTTGGCCAAGAGGGCCATCGAGCATGTTCCGACCCCAGAAGTAGGACGTGGTTGCTACTCCCACTACTTCCTGGTGCCCAAAAAGGACAAGGAGGACATGCGTCCTATCTTGGACTTCCGTAACGTCAATCGCTTCCTCCGGAAGGAGAAGTTCAAGATGCTCACCCTAGCTCAGGTCTTGACTGCCCTCGACCCTGGAGACTGGTTGGTAGTGTTGGACTTGCAGGACGCTTATTTTCACTTCCCCGTCCTGCCGGCCCACCGGCATTACCTGCGGTTCACGGTAGGCCTCGAGCATTTTCAGTTCACCGTGCTCCCCTTTGGCCTTACCAGTGCCCCTCGGCTGTTCACGAAAGTGATGGCGGTGGTCGCAGCTCATCTGCGCCGGGCAGGGGTGCCAGTCTTCCCCTACCTCGACGACTGGCTGCTGAAGGCGGGCTCGTCCCAGGCAGTCGTCTCCCACCTCCAGACTACGGCTGAACTCCTGCACTCACTGGGGTTCTCCATCAATGTGCCGAAGTCGCATCTGATTCCTTCTCCACATCTCCTTTTCATCGGAGCAGTTCTGGACACGACGCAGTTTCGGGCCTATCCTCCCGAACGGCGAGTCCGGGATATTCAGGCTATGATTCCGATCTTTCAGCCTTTATCCTGGGTTTCGGTACGGATGACCCTGAGGCTGCTGGGCCTCATGGCCTCCTGCATCCTGCTGGTCAATCATGCCAGATGGCATATGCGGGCTCTGCAGTGGGACCTGAAGTTCCAGTGGGCGCAGCACCAGGGCAACCTGTCCGATCACGTCCAGATCTCGGAGGGGACTGCAAAACAGTTGCAGTGGCGGCTCTCGAACCGGCAATGGGTCATGGGCAGATCCCTCTCCCTTCCCCAGCCAGAGCACACAGTTGTGACGGACGCGTCCCTTCTGGGATGGGGCGGTCACATGGGAGAGGTGGAGATCAGAGGCCTCTGGTCTCCGGCGGAGTCCCGGCTCCATATCCAGCTTCTGGAGCTCCGGGCGATCCGACTTGCACTCAAGGCATTCCTTCCCTCTGTCAAAGGGAAGGTAGTGCAGGTGTTCACAGACCACACCACCGCCATGTGGTATTGCAACAAACAAGGCGGGGTGGGGTCGTGGACCCTTTGTCAGGAGGCTCTGCGCTTCTGGACATTGCTGGAACATCAGGGCACGTTCCTGATGGTTCAACATCTGGCAGGTTCCCTGAACGCTAGGGCGGACGAACTCAGCCGCAGGTGCATGATGGATCACGAATGGCGTCTTCACTCGGAAGTGGCGCAAGGACTCTTTCTACAGTGGGGAGAGCCTTGGTTAGATCTATTCGCCACCGAAGAGAACGCGCAATGTCATCAGTTCTGCGCGTTGGAATTTCCAAGGCGGCACTCGCTCGGCGACGCTTTTCGTCGCGAGTGGAGTTGCGGTCTGTTGTACGCCTTTCCACCTATACCACTTCTACCCAGAGTGTTGAAGAAGATTCGGCACGAACGGGCCCAAGTCATTCTTGTGGCTCCGGACTGGGCTCGAAGAGTTTGGTATCCCGAGCTACTCAGTATGAGCGTCGATCCCCCGATCCGTCTGCCTCTTCGGGAGGATCTTCTGTCGCAGCAGCAGGGGACGGTCCTCCACCCGAACCTGTCCAGCCTCCACCTGCTTGCGTGGAGATTGAGCGGCGGCAGTTGATTCCTTTCGACTTGCCTCCCGAAGTTTGTGATGTGATTCTGGCAGCCAGGCGTCCCTCCACTAAGGTGGTATACGCCTGCAGGTGAAACAAGTTTGTGGCATGGTGCACAGCAAAGGCTGTGAATCCCCTTTCTGCCCCTCTTTCTGAGGTTCTTCTGTTCCTTCTTTCCCTGGCCCAACAGGGTTCTGCCCTGGGTACCATCAAGGGCTATCTTTGTGCCATCTCAGCCTTCCTCAGGCTTCCTGATCAGCCCTCCCTTTTCAAGTCCCCTGTTGTTAACAGGTTTCTAAAAGGCATTACACACCTCTTCCCTCCTGTTCCGTTTGTAATGCCTCAGTGGGACTTGAACTTGGTTCTTACCTTTCTTATGTGCGCTCCCTTTGAGCCTCTACATAACTGTCCTCTTCGTCTTCTCACTCTGAAGACAGCCTTTCTGGTGGCCATCACCTCCGCTCGGCTGGTGAGTGAGCTCCAGGCTCTTTCATGCAAACCTCCCTTTCTGTCTGTCCATCCAGACAAGGTTGTTCTTAGGACGCGTCCATCCTTCTTGCCAAAGGTGGTTACTGCCTTCCACATTGGGCAGACCATCACTTTGCCCACCTTCTTTCCGCCTCCGCATCCTTCCAGAGAGGAAGAGAGGCTCCACCGTCTGGACCCAAAACGTGCGCTTTCTTTTTATCTCAACCGCACACAACACTTCCGGGTGGATGACCAGCTCTTTGTTGGCTACGTGGGCGCCAAAAAAGGTCGGGCGGTGCACAAGAGAACCATCTCCCGCTGGGTAACCTTGTGTATCGAAGCCTGCTATTCTTTGGCTAAGAAGGAGCCTCCTGTTGGGCTGCGTGCCCATTCCACCAGGGCAACGGCTGCTACCACGGCTTTAGGCCGCGGTGTTCCGCTGCAGGATATCTGTCAGGCAGCTACGTGGGCCTCGCTGCACACGTTTACCAAGCATTACTTCCTTGACAGTCAGGTCCGGAGGGACGGCTTCTTTGGCCGTTCTGTCCTCCGGGACTTCCTTGTCTGATCTTTGTTCGCAGACCCACCACCGGGGTTGGTATTGCTGGGGTATCAATTCTAAGGTAAGGAATCTGTCACTAACGTGTCTCTTTCAGATGCACAAGTTACTAACCTGTGTAACGATATATCTGTAAGAGACAGTAGTTAGTGACAGATTCCTTACCGCCCCACCCATCCTCCCCGTTCTGCGAACTGATTTCTAGGGCCCTAGTATTTTTCAGACACCTATGTCAGCTTCTTGCATGGCTCTGCGTTCCTGGCGCGGAAAGTCGTGTACAGAACTGACGTCAGCGCGCAGGGGCGGCGTTTAAGTACTGCCCGCGACGTCATCCCGGCGATCACGACGACGGATGCGGAGCCGCACGACGCCGCCTACCGACGCGCAAGGGTACTGCTACGCAAAAACTTTCCGGATCCAGCCTGGGGATATTCTAAGGTAAGGAATCTGTCACTAACTACTGTCTCTTACAGATATATCGTTACACAAGTTAGTAACTTGTGCACTTGCCCATCTCATGCTGCAAACTGACTTGACTGTAGAAAGCATAACATTGATTGATGAAATTGTTTGAATCAATCTGTACTACTTTTACCATAGACAATTTCATTTGTTTTCAGGTTCATCTGTGCCATTATAGATGGGAACAAACAATATACCAATTAGTGCAGTCAACACTGAACTTCAGGGGCATTTTCCCTGTAAACGGGAACATGAACAGCCCACACACATAGCTCTAGTTCAGGGAGGTGCAACTTGAATCCCTATTCCACCTAGGCCCGTTGCTAAAAACAGTGAGATGGACTGTGCCCCGAATTAATACCAGTGGTTACGATTGACTCGAGCACTTCCGTCCTCTGTTACTGATGTGTCCTTGGGCACCATTGCCCAAGTCTGTGGTGCGTTTGGGTTCAAACCTGTGGGTTTCAAGTTGCTTATTTCTGCATTAGCTCAAGCACACTGATTTTATTGGAACTTAGTCATAAGTGGTCAGGGATCCTCGAACATCCTCCTCATGGATGGATCTAAAGTATGACAATATGTTTGGAGGAGACAGTAGTGGGGGTAGAAAATGGTGTTACTCGACGCAGCTCGGTTGCCCTTCTCTGCATAAGAGGAGGGCAGTCCCAGAACCTATTTCCAAACCATCTAAGGGCCACATAAATACTTGGCCAGTTTCCATTTAAGATGCTGGACTATGAGATCCATATCCATCCAGTGGGGATGGAGTACTAGGAAAAAAGGCAAGGACTGCAGAGCCTTTTCTCTTACTGGAAAAGTCACACGAGGAATCGCAGACGCGAAATTCTGGCTCTGTTCTGCAAACAAATTGTTAGAATTCAAAAAATCCTTATTTGAAAGACCATTGATCTCTAAATGCTGTTGTACAGCTTAGTTGACCGATTCCAAATAATTCTAAGGATTTGTTTTTATTGCTCTCTAATTACTTTACGTACATCCCAAATGTTCTTTTAAGTTATGCTGCACCCTCCGGGCAGCGTCTTGCTCCTGGTAGGCTGATTACAAGAATAAAATTTACGTTGTATGCGTGGCTCTGAACTGCTGCGTGCCCAGGGCCTTAAAGTACTGCACGATAAAACGGGGACGGACTTATCATGACCGTCTGGGGTGTTGAGGAATAAAGAGTGAAAGGTTATTTGCTAAGTGCCTTTCACTTCATTTTGAGGATTTCCGAAGACGGATCATCCGCGAAAGGAAACCCGGGTTCTCTTAAAGTAAGTTACTATGTGAGTGAACTGTTGAACCTTTCCAAACTACTGCGCCTCTGCTTCAATCCCGCGTGTCCCACAGATGGCGGGCGCATTTTTCCTGCTGTTTTGGCATTGGAATTAAACCTTTGAACTTCGTGTGTAGCTGCTGTGAAACTCAGGGGCGGCGGACGGCCTGACTGAGGAGTTGGCCTTTGATTGGTCTATGTGGGAGGAAGGCCTCTCGTGCCTGTGCGGAAGTGCTGTCCTGTGCGCGTGTGTGGGCTTCCAATTTGTGTTTGGTAATTTCTAGTGGTCCCTTTATTTCCGATTGAAGTGTTTGTCATTGTAAGGGTGGCGGGAGGTGCCATCATTTATTTTGGGGTTTTCACGGCTGCTTCCAGGTGTGCCTCAAGCGAATGAGGGCTCGGGTGGGATTGATGTCTAAATGCGAATGCAGATGTACGTGCGCTTATATACTTTTGCCCCAGATGTGGGCCTCCTGGCTGGAAATGTCAGCATGCGTAGCCAGATGTTGCTTCACTGTTTATTTATGGCTCAGGCTTGAGGGCCAAAGCTCCATGCACTTATGTAACCATACTGCATTCGTTTAACTTTTCGTAATCACTGTAGTTTGTTAAAGCGAAGTCTTTCAATTAATTTCTGAATGTTACAGAAGCATTTGTCACATGTTCGGCCTTGTGTTTTTGCTAATTATTGCTGCACACTTCTATATTTACCAGTTCACTTATTTCTGAAGCACATCTTTACAGCACTGAGTTGGGGTGCAGCTTAGTTGATCCTGATGTCTCTGCTATTCGACTTAAAAGAAATTAAGTGCAAGCCTCAGTGTGACAAAACGGGAACGCTCCCTAAGAAGTCTTTAGCTGTTGGTTTCCCACAGTGGTAGGGAGTGATACTATACGTGCGCCATTTACTGGTGGCGCATGTTCCTGTTGCACAGTTCCCAAACTCTTCTTAAGCAAGCATTGACAAAACCAGAAGGTCTGCCATGGATGTCACCATTTTGGTGTTGCCAATACTTTTAGGGCATAGTCTACCAGAGAATGCAAGCTTTCGTGGGCTTGTCAAAAACGTACAGAGTGCTTACCAGCTCGTGGTTGGCATTGTTGCCACTCTTATATGCTTGTTTATCATTCCTTCCTCTTCTTGTGTTTGTCATACCCCTAGAGCACAGTCTATTTACTAGGGGTGGGTGGAACTTCCAGAGTTTAACTCTGCAGAGATTTCGGGGAGTACCACAAACTGGTGGAATTAGGTACGTTGCGCTGCTTTTGCTGATTTTTAGCTCCGGGAGCTCATTCTGTGCTGAAAAGTCAGCACGAACAGCACCACACAGTGTGCCAGAGTGCATTGCTTCTCAAGCTGATTTTGCTGCAGCTTGAGTAGATTTTGTACTTGAGTGACAGCTTTCTCACTGCGTACGGTTGCGACCGCCTGCGGGGACATCTCGTTGGGTCCCCTCCTAGCAACCAAAAATCGCTCTGTTATGTGTTCCAACTCGGCCTAGAGGGAAACCCTGCCATTTTATTTTTTTTAACATGTACACGGGTTTCTTCCTAAAGTTGCCTTCGCTCTTACACAATGACTTTTGCCACACATTTGCAACCGTGACAATACGGATCAGTTTCTAGGAAACTATACATAGCAACTTCGCAGGAATATTATCGGGATACCTTGACACATCGAGTACAAGGTTAATACATACATAAATTTTGCAAATGTGATTATTTGTTTCGTACATATGGCGACAGAGCGATCTATAACACCAACAATGGCGACCTGACCAAGATCTCGGCTCAAGGCAAGGATGCCTTTTGTTATAAACATCTGTTTCCGGGTGTTGAGAAAGGAGCGCTTTGCTGTCATTGTCGAGGTCTCTACATGCTGATGCTTCGGCCCAGCAGTCTGCTGATATCTCTGCAAGATGTGTCCAGCTTGTGACCACAACGGGGACCTACATTCTTTCCCTTCAGGCTCATCTAGTGCGGGGATTCTTGCCATAGCGCGCGCACACCGAGGTTGGGGGCGCATAGTAGGAGTACGCCAGATTTCTATATTGTTTTATATGCTTGCATATATACGTTTTTTGTAGCACGATGGTGGAACGTTTCATTCTGTTTACTTTCCTAATACTTCTGATAACTTTCATTTGCTTCTGTCTGTTGATCATTGCAGCACATACATTTTATACAAGAATCACGTTGGTTCAATAAATATTAATGCCCCACTGAGTCGTCTTTGTATATTTCTCTGAGAGAACGAGAGCACGAAAGACTGAGCAAAAAGGTTCTAGATCGGTTACCACGATTCCTGAGGGATCAGGGTTGTCGTGTTCAGTGGCTGCCAGAACAATTTGCTACCCGCCTAGGTTTAGGTTGACTTATAGTGGCACTGTGAGTTAGCTTGCCTATAGGACGCCATATCCTAAGGGGGTGCATGGAATCAGTCTGGCACCATCCCAATGGTTATGCTGTCCACAAACGCGCAGTTCCTCCCGTAGGGTGGAAACTACACAACAGTGCTAGGGGCCACCAAATCTCACTTGTCCTCTCCAACTTAACGTTGCCGATCTGCGTGCAAGAAAACTCCGCCATGCTGCAGTTGGTGGAATTTGGCCTGAGCTCTGCCAACGGAGCGGCATTTATCGCTCACACCTATTCTTTACCGTTTGTTTGATTGACTGACCTGTATCCTTCCATGGCTCGCTTTTAGGGAACTCCTTTTCTCATTTTCGTTTAGCACTCCATGAAAGTGCGCATATTTTCTAGCTCTGCCCCTCGCTTGCTTCTCCTTACCCCTGCTGAATACCCGCCAGAGCTCTATGTTGCTCTGTTCCTGGTGTGCTGCTCTCTATCGTGTGTACTTTTCTCTCCACTCCATATTGCTCTCTCCCTTGTGGGCTGCAGGAGTGTACCATCAGAATGCTGCTACCGCAAGCAACTGCCACATTACCGCATGTTTTTTTTATCTTACTTTTTTTTTGCTGATGCACAATGGATGTTGAGGTGTGGATGAAAGTCTCTACAAGTAAGTATAATTTCACTAAAATGAAAAGGTCTTCGCTAATGCTAGACCTAAAAACCAATTATTCTAGTTTTAGAAACTGAGGGAATCCATACCACTTTTTTGGCGGGGTCCCTATTTTTAAGTTTCTAGAACCCTTGCCGTCTGGGCACTAACTTCTCTCCCTTTGCACTCCCAGCACTCTGCCCCCACACCCAGGTACACCACAGGCAGTGAGGTAGACATCCACTCCATCAGAGGTGCTTGGTTAATTAACAGTCTGCTTTTCTGACTTGCAGAAATGTCTACACTCAAGACCTGAATTTGAGCACCCCCAGCTAAGAGAGTCCTTGACGTTAACCCACGCTGATGGCTATAGAGAGAGATTGGGTTTGATTGAGACAGGTTTTTGCACACATACAGCTCGTCTAATTTAAGTGCTTGGAAGAAGGCTATTTACCATTTTAAATTCCAGTTCAGTGGATTTTTGGGGAATTGTAGTGTTTACCTACTGCCTTTGAATCCAGCTGGCTTTCCATGTAACTGCTCCTTCTGCCGTGTAACACGCTTTTTGTGGAGCACATGTTCCTAAATCAATTAGTCTGTTAGCACTTAGGTGAAGAGCATGCTTATGCTTGTAGGTCTGCCTATGCAGCAAGGCTGAGTGGGAGGATGCCCTTGGACATGCCCGGGGCCATTGAGTAGAGTTTTCATTTTGATTTCGCTTTCAGGTGGCTTCAATTGTCTTTTTCACCCACCTCACCTTCTCAAATTCCTAGGCCTATCTACCAGTAGCTAATGTCTCCGGTATTCCAGGTTGATGTCTCTGAATAACTCATTGGACTTATTATTCAGATGCTATCGCTTTTCCATTTGGGAAGACCAACAGGTGGGTGGTCTGCATCTAGATGTATCTTGGTGTTCTTCGCCCGTTGAAGCAGGCCAAGGATTAGCAGTCTAACAGTTCTTTGGAGAGCTTAACTGATAAGCATTGGGAAGACAAAGCTTAGGAACTCGTGGGTTAGTACCTAGGTGATGGAGGAGAGTAGGGCCAACTACCATTATCCTTTACTATTGAGATTCACCACACATTAAACTGACATGGAAGATCAGAATGGGGTGCCAGGAAGGTTACAGCTGTAGACATAGGAAAAGAACAGTAAAGAGTACTGTAGAAGGACCCATGAACTATGGAGCAGCCAGGATCAGGCGTGTTTGACATATTTACAAGTGTAAAAAAAAAAATGGCTACTAATTGAATTTTTCCAAATTGTACTACTGACAAGCTATCTTGGCCTCATACATAGAAAATCGGTAAGTCGTTTATGCCAAGGACAATACCCTGAAATTAACTCTAAAGTATTTTCTAGGCCTCTTATTGAGAGTTGACATTTCAACCCCAATTGCAGGAATCACACGGTTATCATGAGGATGAAAGCATAATATACAGACATATGAAACAACTAAAGTTAGAAACCGTCTAAGGGAGCGTGACAGCCTGATTACTGACATGGTTCATTCACCCCCCCTCCCCCCAAAAAGCGTCCAAAGCATGGAATTTAGTCTAAGTTAAATATATTCTATCAAAAAGATAGAACCCAATACTAGAGTCATGGCATAACCACTAAGAAATCGATCCATGCCTTTCTTATTTAAGAAAAGTTAAGGCTTACCAAGAGAATGAGTTAAACTCGGAGGATAGAATTTATGCAGCAATATGTCATTTTGTTCAGTTTCTGGAAAACGTGTTAAAAACATAACACAGGCAAACGCTTACTGACTCAGGCAAGTAAAAGTCGCAGTAAGTGCCCATAAACAAGATGAGAAGATTAAAATGAACTTACTCGTGGCTGAAAATGTATCAGACAATAAAGCGTCTAAAACAGTACGCCCTTTAGGCTATACAAGCTCTATCCATTGAGGCACTGGAGAACATGTTGAAAAATAAGCAACATAATCCTTGTTGACTGTGATAAGTAAAATTTACAGAAAGCGGTTGTAAATAAGGTAAGAACATGAAAGGGAACACCTCATGACACACTAAAATGTTGTGCCATTCAAAAAGGCATACAAAGCAGTCTATGCTGGGCTACCAAGCTCGCCTGTCGGTCAGGTGGGAATATGGCATTGAGCTTACCCATCGGTAGTCAAACGCAATAAGAAAACAGTCTTTAAAAAGACTACCGTGCACAGAGGAGTGGGAGGCTAAACGCTTCACTGGCGGACCGACTTCGTAAAAAATGTAGGGGGAAGTGTAATGAAATATCAGATGTTCTGGAAATAGCCTCCAAATGATAAGTTAATCATAAATGAAAAAGCAAGGAGGCACAAGAGTTCACACTTAGTGCTTGGTGTAGTAACAGGCTGTGGGTTGTCTCTCTGGCTTAGTAACAGGCTGTGGGTTGTCTCTCTGGCTTAGTAACAGGCTGTGCGTTGTCTCTCTGGCTTAGTAACAGGCTGTGGGTTGTCTCTCTGGCTTAGTAACAGGCTGTGCGTTGTCTCTCTGGCTTAGTAACAGGCTGTGCGTTGTCTCTGGCTTAGTAACAGGCTGTGCGTTGTCTCTCTGGCTTAGTAACAGGCTGTGCGTTGTCTCTCTGCTTTAGTAACAGGCTGTGCGTTGTCTCTCTGCTTTAGTAACAGGCTGTGGGTTGTCTCTCTGGTTTAGTAACAGGCTGTGGGTTGTCTCTGGTTTAGTAACAGGCTGTGGGTTGTCTCTGGTTTAGTAACAGGCTGTGGGTTGTCTCTGCGCTTTAGTAACAGGCTGTGGGTTCTCTCTGCTTTAGTAACAGGCTGTGGGTTGTCTCTGGTTTAGTAACAGGCTGTGGGTTGTCTCTGGTTTAGTAACAGGCTGTGGGTTGTCTCTGCGCTTTAGTAACAGGCTGTGGGTTCTCTCTGCTTTAGTAACAGGCTGTGGGTTGTCTCTGCTTTAGTAACATGCTGTGGGTTGTCTCTGCTTTAGTAACATGCTGTGGGTTGTCTCTGCTTTAGTAACAGGCTGTGGGTTGTCTCTCTGCTTTAGTAACAGGCTGTGGGTTGTCTCTCTGCTTTAGTAACAGGCTGTGGGTTGTCTCTGCTTTAGTAACAGGCTGTGCGTTGTCTCTCTGCTTTAGTAACAGGCTGTGCGTTGTCTCTCTGCTTTAGTAACAGGCTGTGCGTTGTCTCTCTGCTTTAGTAACAGGCTGTGGGTTGTCTCTCTGCTTTAGTAACAGGCTGTGGGTTGTCTCTCTGCTTTAGTAACAGGCTGTGGGTTGTCTCTCTGCTTTAACAGGCTGTGGGTTGTCTCTCCGGTTTTCACTACTTCATAATATCCCTTCTGGCCATAGTATTCTCCTAGAAAGTGGATTCCACGACAAACCAGTCTAACATATCACATTCTTTTGATCAGGAGCAGCTGCATCTGAAGTTGTATGCCAGATGTGCTTCATTCTTATTGAGTGCAGGCCTGAGTAGCATGCCCTGATTCTCCCTAAGTTCAGGATCTTTCATGGATACCTTGAGTGCAATGCTGAAGGCCATGAAAACTATCCAGGTAGTCCTACCTCTACTCTTGGTACTCTGCAGCTTCCAACACCGGGCGAGGACATTCTTTCTGGATTTGCCAGTGCTTGAATATGTAAAGAATGTTTGATTCCCTCTATTGACTAGGTCCTCTAGCATTATTAAAAGGGTACCGTTTGGGACTAATACTGTAGTGCCATCTCAATTGCAACAGGCCAGGCCACAATTTTTCAGCAATCCAGTGAAAGCTTTTCAGTTAATGTTGTAGGAGTTTTACGTTTTATAGAGGTAATTCCAAAGTGCTAAGGGAAACTGAGCAACTTTGTATTTTTTTTAAAGAACATTTTATTGGCATTTTCTCAATGTGAAACATACAGTACGATAGGAGCATTGTATTGTCAACAAATTATCCGTAGTCATATGATCCTCTCCAGAGCCTAACAGTAACTCCCCTCCTTCCCCTTCACCCTACAAAACTTGACAGATGGCAGTTGTACTGAGCATTATGTATCACACATTAGCACTGAGCAACGTTTTGTCAAATATGGTCCCTTGTGTACAGGCTTAGCTACTTTAAAACATTCACTTTCTCTTTGGACTCGCTTTCTGTTTGGATTGTTTCATGTATGTCTGTTATCAGTTGGCTTATAAATATGTTCCTTGTAGACCCAGGGACCATTCCACCATGGGAAAGGCAACACCTACTGCCTGGTTGAGAATCATTCTGTTATCAGGCATATTAAAGGTGGCCACTTTCAAATCTGTCCATACTTCAAGACACTGTTGTATTGACTTTGATGCTAGAGCTGACTCCAGTGTAGGTCGCACCATCATAAAAAAACATTTCGGTTGATTCCCTTTTAAAAGGTCCGGTATGATTCAGAACAGCTTTTTCTCTTTTCCTTGTGGCAGAGAGATGCAGAAAAAAGGGATTTGCTTGCTGTTCTATTCTAACGTTTATAATTCTCAAAGATGATGCTTTGTTGCAGAAGAAGTGGTCACTTGTATTCCGGAACCTGCACTATATGCAATTTCTTTGAAGTCATTAACGACCCTCCAACCTCCTGGGCTTTTTTTCTCTACCACAAGAGTTCAATGGCATGAGGTCCCGGTCAATGCAACATTTTCCTCAAAAAGAACAGACTGTGGTAACTGCCAGTCCTCTGCTTCATAGCAAATGGACTTCCCTATATTCTTAAAGGGACATGGTGCTTTTGAGCTGCTCTAATATTATAATAGCATATTAATTTTCCTCATTGGTCACACGTTAGTCAGAATTTGCAGTTGCAGGTACTGCAGTGTAGTTTTGTGCTATTTGTTTAAACTGTCTTCAAATCAGAAAACCATGGCTTTACAGGGCTTTTGTCTGCATTAGGCATGCTGGGCTCTTCACCTTCTCTTCGACATGTTGATCAAACTTATTCAGGGACTTGCATGATGTGTATTCTAATGTTTAGGACTTCAGAGAAGATCCCCACTATACAGAAACAGGACTTACAAGTAAATAACCATTTTTTTCATGTAAATGTCTGTTAGAAATACCCAAAGTACATTAATTTCAAAGTGTAAAATCGACATTATCCACACAGGGCATTGCCTTCTCTTTGGCCTAAACACAGCTTCTTGGGGCCTTCTCTTCCTGGTGCCAACTATTTTTGTGGATGCAAAAGGTCCACTGCTACCACTTTGTGCTGCCTGATCACAGCTTCATCAAGAGGCTCAGCAGAGACTGTCCTGACTTCCAGAACTCTGTGGTGTGAGTTTGTGACCTACCAAAAATGCTTGGTGACCACCTCGGGGGATTCACTTCATTAGTGGCCATTGTAAATTCAGGACTCTGAAATATCGTAACCTCCCTTTCTTCAGAGCGTGCGTGTGTTGCAATCAATAAGACTGTGAACCACTTCACAGAAAACATTGACATATCAGTCTTTGGTCCAGGGACTAAAGGTGTCTTGAATCAGTGCGGTTTCCCTCATGTTACGCTTCACGTGCATTACCTGAAGCAACATTTGACATGCAGCTGTCATCTATTGATGGACAGCTAGTTGTGATAGATTCCTCTTTTGCCAGTTTTGAGATGCTGGGTCCTTGCTCCTAACCTCCAGGTATTGTGTATCTTCTCCGTAACAAGATTGCAAATCCAGAGTTGTCAGTTTGTAGAGCTCCTTTTGGAGGAGGTCAATCTGTGCTTTTTGGGCAGATATTTGCCTCTACACATAACTATGTTAGGAATAAAGGCAGCATTTTGATTCCGAAAACCTTCATCCCACTGGTAAGATCCTCAAATTAATGACTACACTGACTGCTTCTTGGCCCTCTTCTGTATTCTAAAACAAAAGCGACACACATTCCTTGCCATTATGCCTTCTTATAGTTGTGCTATACGAGTATTCTCAAGAGATAATTCTTGACCCAGCATTCCGTTCTAACACCCTGCTGGGTCAAGAACCCACTGAAAGACAATCTGAGCATGTCTCAATTTATTTAATGAGTGGGAAAATCTCCAGGAAGTCATCAAGTTCATATTAATGCATGAGAATGTAAAGCCATTAGCACCTTTTGATATCCATAAAAAATTTCAGTTGCTAGCAATATGCCACCTTGGTGGGAAGAAGTCCAGGCTACCAGGGCAACAGCTACATGATATATTGGAAAGGACGTTTCCTTTATGCCTTTCCGCTTACCCCTCCAACCCCCAAGGTCTTCCAGAGGAAGAGATGAATCCTGAAATATAATTTTTGTGGCTGTGCCAAGTCTGGTTCTTTTGAGTTCCTGCATCTTCTTCAGAGGTCTCGCATCTGCCATGCCCTCCAAGAGAGCGACTTCATGTCTGTGGATCATGGGAGAGTCCTGTATTACTGCCTGCCATCACTAAATCTAAGTTCTTGTTATATAAAGAGCTAGCCTTCACCCAACATGTCTTCTAATATAAGAACCTGAAGATGCTAGTGATTCCCAGGACATCTTCCACCAGAACACAGTCCAAGAAGAGCAAGTGGCTGGAGGTATGCTATTGGACCTTGCCAGAAATATCTGCTACCTTCATCGTTGGGGCAATGTTTCCTAATTTACCAGACATGAAATCGGATATCCAGGTTGACACCTGTAAGACCTAGAAGCTTTGATTGGGGTGTTATGAAATTGTCTGGGGAGGGCACTTCCGCAAATGAGATCCTCAATAGTCTTCTGATGGACCTGATCTATTCGCTCTGGTCATGTGCTCTGTGTTTGCGTTGTAAGCGGTACTGCTGACCAGAGTAGGGTGAATGCTCATGTTCACATGGATCACACCTGGCAACTCCAACAGCGAAACTGTGCATGATTCCTATCCTCTTTCGCTAGTCTAAATACTGTGACTTTAACCCAGCGATTGAGAATGGGCTAGAGATTATAGCAGTGTAAAGTTATTGAGCATCCTTTAGTCCTAGACTGCAGGCTCTCTCCCATTTACCACTCACTTCAGTCAAACCAGGGAATTGACCAGGGTGCGCATCCATTTTGAGAGACGGTTGTGTGCTCATTTGACTAATGCATTTGGAAGCATAGGACCGGGCATACAGACGCCTGTTGAATATCCTTAAAAGCAATTCCTGTTCCTGGTAGTAGGCAGCTTCGTATCCACAAGCAGAAAATGGAAAGAGCCTACTAAATAGTAGTAGGAGTCACCATAAAGGTAACTCCTTATCGAGATGGGTGCGTGGGGTACTAATGGTGCTATGATCAGTTGCTGCGCATCTGGAACACTTTGCATAAGTTTAACTGCATGAGAAATTAAGGTGGTAATTTTAGTATGTTTCCTGTAGCAAACCCAATACAGATAACTTGGTGGACTCCAACACCATGTTTTGTGAAACTCTGGGTCATTAAGGATTTTCTCAGAGACTGGTGAACCACGTGGGATGTGCAATCCGCTTTTGTGTGTGCTGCTCATTGCCTGTACACGAACTACACCTGAGGGTTCTTTCCATGGTGTATGATTCTGAGCACCTGGTTGGTACTCTTCCTGCTGTTTTATCTTGAATTTGGAGTTTGCCTTGTGAATCTAAATGACCTGCTGTGTAGGCTTCTGGTAATTATTTATGAAGGGTGTAATGTACCAGCTGTTAAGGAATATAACTGAAACATGCACAGTGGTGGGGAACGGGAAAGAGTAGCAGGAATGTGCTCCCTTATCTATTGTGTAATTTTGGTATTGGTACTTACATAGCACACATTCTGCAATTTGTTTGACTTAGCAGACCTTTTGGTAGGTCGGGGTGACATTCAAAATGGTTCAGAGATTCGTATTGCAGATCGTTTGGTTCCTCTTATGAAGGTGTGCTATAAGCACTATGAATGGCTGTTTCTGTGTTGAGTACCGGTCTACTTCACTAAACTGCAGCTGAATATTCTTGGTGTTATTGGATGAGATCAGAGGATTGTAAATTGCTTGTGCCTCACATCCTTTGTGTAGCATTCCTCATGCCTGGTAGAAAGAAGTCTGTAAGACGGTGGGAAAAAGTACTGCTGAGTGTTGTAAAAGCCATTTGAAGTCCTGTTGGGACTGTGTAGAATGCATGTTATGAGTTCTGATTTGATTTGTTGTGTTGTATGATAGTGAGTCAAGTGTTTTGGTGTTGCACGCTATTGTGATCATGGCAATGCCAAGTTTTGTGTTATATCTGTACCAGATGTGTAGCAGTGTTTTCCCTAATGTGTTCTGTTGAGAGGTTTGTGTGGTGTCCATGCCCTTAATGATTCGGGGAAAAAATAAAATAAAGCTGGAGACCAACCAGTCAAAAAAGTTAGACTGAAACAAGCCAATGTGCAGTAACTACAAAAGAGAGGCCGAGAAGGATGAAGCTTGTGGCCCTGAATGGAAACCATTTAAGGTGGAGAAGCCAATAAAGTTATTTACTTATGGCATTTTCTAGCATGCTAAGTGCCAGTTTGTTGTCACTACAGATGCTAGACCGCTAAGTGGGTGCTTAGCAGGTGGGATGTTGGACTGAACAGATCTCTGAAAGCTGGTAATGTTTAGGACCAATTTTAAGCACTATTGAGAATGGGAAATACGCAGTTGTCTTCTTGCTATGTCAGGCCTTTGTGTCCCAAGTCCTACTTCATGCCTGTTTGGTGAGTGAAAAGGGGGTTGACTGGGTATCTGACCATATCAAAGTGGTTTCTATAGGCCATCCACTTCCTAGCTCCCCTAACACTCATAGGTCCTGTAGAATTTTGTTGGGGATTGAGGAGGCTCCTAAAAGAGGGTGGCATCAAGGAGTTTGTCCTTTAATCTTAAAAGTGTGAGCCCCAGGACTGCTGTCCTCTTTAAAAGTCCTACTTCAGAGCTTGAATGGGTGGTTCTTTTTTGAAATTTGGGGACCAACTGAAGCTGGAAATAAGCTTCTATGGGCACTGTTTGCATGTGTCAGTACTTCTCAGCCCTTCATTTTTCTAAGGTTGACCATTGCTGCTAGAAGGGGACAGATGCAGTGCATCTAGGGGCTTTAAGGTCTGTTTGCTTAGGTATGATGTTTTGCCTTGCCCCATATCGTTTAGGGCTGCTGTGAATGAGTGATCTGTGTCAGACAGTAATGGGATTATTTGGGAGAAAGGCACTATGACTGTAATGCCTCAATATATGAGGTAGAGAAGAAATTTGGTGCGTGACGTGTGTCTGTAAGGGACATGAGAGGTTAACAGCAGCACCTTAGTGCCAATATGCGAGTAGAAGTCCTAAAGCTCGTTTCATGCTCTTGCTGTCCTGTCCACTGCTCACCCATCACACCCCACCACTGTTTGCCCCGTGTCCCACCTATCATTTTTTTTAAAGGCACTGCCTCCTTTGTCTAAGTTACTTTAATCAATTATTATTTTGTTATTCTCAATAATAACTTGTGTAGTGTTGACAAAACCCATGGCTGTGATGCCAGAGCACTTTGCACAAATGTGAAACATTGTAGCAAGAGTGGACTTTACATATCACTGGTAAATGTTATGCAGTCAGTCTGAATTTTAATGTACAATCGTGTCTGAAGGCTATCTGCTTGACTGGTATTGCCTGACAATGATACTCCAACTCAGTAAATGAAAGTATAAAAGTCTAATGTGATTACTATACCGCATCTCATCCACTCCTCTCCAGAGCAAGGTATCTTCTCTTCACAATCAAAAGATGCATATTCCAGATATTGTTCATCTTCTGTGTTCTTTTTGACACATCTACCACCACTAAACAACTATACCACACACTTCCCCGTTTTTACTTAAAAACACATTTTATTTGTTTAAAAGCACAACATATAATGGTTACAACTTATGCATAAAACCAATTTGCAACAGGAGTAGAATGTTACCTACTATATGTACACTGCGACTTAAAAAATAAATCATTCAACACGAGTCAAAATGTTAAAGACACAAAGGGTGCAGTGGGTCACCTAGTCTTAAGACACGGTCTGACAAATATTGTGGTCAATGTTTCAGCCTTTTCTCTCATCTTTCACTCATTCCATTTTCATTGTCAACTCCATTGTCACCTTGGTCTCTCGCAACACTTTTGTTTCCTGCCACGACCACCGCTACCACTCTACTCAAGATCTATATTGAACTGATCTGTGTCTTCACTGCATTGATAAAGAGCTTAATGACCCTAATTGGGCTTTTCTATTTTGACTAGTTTTCATGTTCCACTGCTCTTACTTTAACCAAATCACCCTCTTGTATTTTTATGGCTTGTACTACTTTCCTTTTGCCAAATTCTCTCCTCTTCATGACTTTCTTTTCTCTGTCTCTACTTTCTGTGGAGGCAGCCTCTATGTCTCTCCCTTTTAGTCACCCAAGAAGGACTGCCCTTTGTGTTTGGTTTCTTGTTTTCTGAACAATTCATACAGAGATCTTTGTGGTGTGGGGTCAATCTGTACATCGCCACTTTCAGTTTTACTTCCTCATTCCAATATTTCTGGTTACTTTTTGCAGACCAAGATATTTGCTTACAAAATTGTATTCACTCTTTCTACAGTGCCATTGGCTAAATAACAGTAGGCTGATACAGCCCTGAATTTGATACTCCTGTTGCCCAAGAAAAGCTCAATTTCCTTTGATGATGCACTCCATTGTCAGTTAGTACTGCACTGTTAAAGGGCTCTCTGGAAAATAATTGATTAAGAAACTGTATCACTCTTAGGTTTCTGTGGCTGGCTATCTGTCTTTTGGCCAGTGCGAAAATGATGTCACCCAGGACTATTAGATATAGACTCTTTTATCGTTTATCGACCCCACTATGTCCGTTGTTGTCATCCCATGACTTCCCCTGTAATTTCCTTTCTTCCATGGATTCTGTCCTAGGTTAAAAAAAAATGATCACTGAACAACTTACCAAGTATCCCTTAATGTTTTTTTCCCCCCGCCCGTCTGGACTTGGCCACCAATATCCTTGTTACAACCTTTCATTGGTCTTTCTGATTATTATGCATCTTCATGAGCTTTGCTTTCCAATTTGTTTTCATGCACTCTGTGAAATCATCTACATTCCGCTCAACACTGTCTTCCCTTTTCTTACAGCTCTTTAATTACTCTTGTAATGCAACCTCCCATCTGCCAATATAACTAAATGCTGCATCCATTCTCTATTTGCTGAACACTTCTTTTACAGACTTGTGCCCTGTCCTTGCTGTGAATTTACTTCCCCCATAGAAAGCTCTTGAGTCGTACCTCTGCCTAGAACACGGCTAAAGCTTCCCTTTCTGTTAGAGTAGTTAATTTCTGAGTTCCTCAGTCCGCTTGACGGACATTTCCTCCCTCCCTAGTTTTTGTATGAGAACAGCCCCAAAGCCCCTTGTACTAGCATTAGTCATTATGATAATTTTATTTCTTGGATCAAAACTCGCTAGGCTGTGAGCATGTTCAAGCTTTTATTTCAAAATTTTGAATTCTGAACAGTGGTTTTTGTCCCACTCAAATTTAGTTCCCTTTTTCAACTATCCTCTCATACATTGCGTGTCAAAATTGAGTGTAAACTTTTGTAGCACTCCGCTATGCCAAAGAGGTAATCGTTTTTTTTTTTCTTGGAGCTGCCGTACCCTTGATAGCTTTTACTATTTCCTCTTTTGGCATAATACCATCATTTGTCAATCTGTTCCAAATAATTTATCTTCTCTTAACATTTTTGAGTTTTCAGCTTACATTTTTTCTATTGTATTTTTTTCAAAATGCTCCTCAGTATGTTGTCATAATCCTCAGTCCCTGCCATATACTAACACATCTGGTACACTTCAACTCCTATGTCTTCCATGATCCTCTATATTGCTTTTTGAAACCCGGATGCCAGAGACCTTAACGAAAAGGCATCCTTTAACATCAGAAGATACCGAATGGGATGACAAAGGGTGTAAGAGCCTTACTGTGCTCGTGTAGCATGACTTGATGTTAAGCTGAAGCCAGCTAAAGTATAGAAAAACTTCCCAACTCTTCTGGCATTGATATAATCTCTGCAATGTTTGGAAGGGGATACCTGTACACTGCCACATTTGTATTTATCGAACGCAAGTTGGGGCCCAACCCATTGTCCCCTCCATGGTTTTGTGGGACAACCACTCTGGCTTAAAAGTCCTGTTGCTACTAACCTTTGAATTTCTTTTGCGACTGCTTCTCTTACTGAGAAAGGTATATATTGCTTACTTGATATATTACCTTATTGTTCATTTTAGGTTGTTCATCTGGTCTTTATTTTATGCAATTCTCATACACCCTGAGTTTCTGTTAAACATGTTTGGGATTTCTTTTTGAAAGTCTTTAAATTTTGCCACATTTTTTTCACCGTTGTCCTTCACTGTGACCTCGGACCCATCCCAACGCAAATTGATGTAGTCTAGAGAAAAGAGTATTTATCATGATTTGTCCAGCCAACAATACCCCACTACATAACTCTTTTCCAACTGGTACAATTTATCTTTCACAAAAAGGTTGCAGTAAACCGAATCTGAACATAGTCATGCATATAACGCAGCACGAAAGCCATATAGTTGGCAAAGAGCTGTCAGATTAACAGCACTTTTCTCTCACTACACCAACATGCATCTTGGGACCATTATGGTGTAGTTAGCTTGGACATGAAGTTCTCTCTCTCGATTGAAAACTGTACAGCCCAAGCAGTGGACTGCCACCTGCCCAGCCAAATGAAAAACCTCCTTTTGCATATTCATCTGCGAACCTAATGCCTACAAAGATTCTTATCTGGACCGAACTCCTTTTACTTTACCATTAACCAATACGAATCATTAGCAACCGTCCAAACAGCAATGCACAGTTGATTGTGGAAACCCAGAACCATAAGACAAGGACGCCTCAATCAAGAAAGAACTACGATGTCATACTAATGGTAGATGGAGCACTGCACATACTGATAACCTAACCTCTTGGTCACCAAAGCATAGTGAGTATTGATACTCTTGAACACTGTAGGTGCAAAAGGCTCGGATCTGGATGCAGCATGGACCTCCTAATACATGCTAACCAGTAAGCCCTGGTGCTGTTTCCCTCGGGTTGCTGTTTCCCCTGTGCTGTGGGGGCAGTGCAGGTTCTAGGATTCTTGGGGCCCCAGTCAGAAAGGGAATTTGTGAGCTCCCTTTAATTTATATATACCGTGAAATCACAGGAAGCGCCATCATTTGATTATTGAGTGACTTTGTATGTAAGAAACAAGTTTCTTGGTGTAGATATCAGGAAAACAATAAAAACTTAAATATTAACACTAATAAAATAAGTGCAAATATTTTAAATTTCGCTTAAGTAGAAATACATAATTTGAAAAAACCAAAGGAGGGAGTGGAGAGTCGGTGTCCTACACGAACACCTGGGGTGGATTCAGCCTCCCCTTACAATTATTGGTAAACAAGAAGATCCACCGAAAGGAGATTGTAATTAATGAAGTCTGATCATGTGTCAAGTGTGTTTCCTACATTGGTGGGAAGCACATCGTGTTTCTTAAATACCCCTCACACACCAAAAGGGCCCTTGGTGTCATGCTTCATCATAGGGGTCTTCGCATCCCTCTACGGAACGCGGCGTGCTACTGCCAACGAATGCGCGGGAGCACTGATGTAATCTCTGTGTGGTGTGAGAGAGGTGGTGAGAGGTAGGGTCAGGAGTGAGCGGTAAGTGAATGTTAAAAAACACCTAGCATCATAGGAGTAAAAACATTTTTTATAAGCCTTGGTGCCGGTATTATTAAAAAGGTGTGAGGTGGAGGTATGTTGTATTAATGTACAAAACCTCCTGCGTGTGTCAACATGTTTCGAAGCGTGCTGCGTCTTCTTCAGGACGGGTACACAGATCCCTACCCTACTCACATGGTTGGTGTGACAATGTCAACAGTTTCAGTACTATGTGTAGACGGGTGGTAAATGCTACAAAGAGAGACACAATGGTCTCAATATTATTTGCAAAAAGGAAATTCCTTAGTTTCAATTTGTTGTTTTGAAGCCAATGGCATCATGAGCCTTAGAACGAAAGGGACCCTGTGCTAATTGCACTATATACCAAGGTGCTGCCTCGCATAATCGCCCCCTCGATGTGCTTCCCACCAATGTAGAAAACACACTTGACCCATGAACCGATTTCATTAATTACAATCTCCTTTGGGTGAAATACATAATTAGTCACACTGGATGAATACAAAGGTTTGGCTTAAGTCGTGTGAAAACTTATACATTTAATCAAATGTTAATTGGTTTTCAGATTAGTGCATTTGGTATGTATGCATGTGTTATTTATCTAGTGCAAACCTAGCCGAAAGGCTGTGAAATGCTTTACAGAGTCAAAGACACAGTCAACATGCAACAGGAGTATATGGTTTGTGGATTGTGGCTGCATCCGGATGTAGTTTTTAAAAAAAGTTAAATATTCAGCTGGTATCTAAATTGGAGCTGGTTGCTGGCTGTCTGTATGGACTTGGGGGATATCGTTCCAGATTCTTGGTGTACAGATGGGTAAGTTCTTTTGCTTGCTTTTTTCTCTTTCTCCGTCTGGAGGTGTCCTTGCTGCAACAACTTGGAGTCAGTATCTATATCTATGTGGAAGGCACCCATGTTCTGTTTAGAACCTGCTTTAGAGTTTGGCAGTTGAAGGTAAGGCAGACGGGGGATGGAGGTTCTTTATGTCCCCTGCCACATTTATACATTGGCAGGAACCACTGCCATGCTGGTTCTGTCCATCTAGGAAAAGTTTTTTTCTTTTTCCAAAGCAAACTCTCAAAGCGTACGTTTTTTCTTGAAAAATCAAAAAATAATGACCACTACACCATGGGAATTTTCTTCCTTGGTGTTAGGGCATCATTTTACTTTTTAAACTGCCCCTCAAAATTAGGATATACCCGACAGAATAAATATCCATCCGACCACTTTAAATAGGGTGGGACAGTAGGATAGCTTAACTCCGATGGCCCCTACTGCCTCTGCACAGCGGTTGTTCAGAGTCCGTGTTGTGACAACTCACTGGGCTTGGCTGTTCAAGAGATCCCAGCCAAGCAGTTAGTTTTACATCCCTTGTAGATTAACCAGCTTCAGTTCCTTAGCAAGCAAAAAAAGTTGGACATTTGGCATCCTCCTGCAAGAGCTTGATGCATGGCAAACATCTAAAATAAAAAACAATCCTGCACCAGGCCACCCTACTTTGGTTGGCCTCAGAGCACTGAACCATGTCTGTGAGGTCCAGGGGAGAGGAGGCCTTTCCTGTTCCTCGCAGCACTGGATGATGGCTATGAGGGCCAAGAGTGAGGGGCCAGTGGTATAGAAATGTTGCCATGGGCCATGATGAAGCAAGGTAAATGGTCCAGTCTCTCTCCTCTGACTGGAGAATACATCCATAATTTGGGTAAACTGAGTCCATAACACCCTGGGCTCTCGTGCCGTTGTACCTGCTGCACTATTGATAGCTACACCCCTGAGGGGCCTCATCCCTGGGCCTCCCAGCCATGGCCCTGCGATGTAAGGTCATCCAATTGATAACGTGGGTCCTTCAGAGGGTCTCTTGCTCTGGGCATTGCAGGCGTGGGCCAGTGCTGCAAGGCCTAGGGCAGTAGGCTCCTTGTCTTGAGACTCTGCACTAGATCATGGCTGTAAGCCCTAGGGTAAGAAGGGTCTTTCCTGGGATTTGCAGCTCTTGTGCATGGGAGAAGGAACCAGTGGCATATTAATCTAGCCATTGGCCCTTGTGCAAGAAAATTAAGCCTGACAGTGAAACACAGCCATAATTTGGGTGCACTGGAGTTTGTAACATCCATGAGCCCTGGTGCCACTGCCCCTGCTGTACTGCTGATAGCCTACACCTCTGACAGAGGCACCCCTCTTTGGGCCTCGCAGCCATGGTCCAGCGCTGCTAATCTCAGGCAGGTGTCTACTCCCCTGGGTGTCCAGCCATGACTGTGAGACCCAGAGAATGAGGGCCTCTCCCAGGCCTCTCAGCTCTGGAACATGAAATGGAGGCAAGTTGCACAGCGATGGTGCCAAGGGCCCTGGTGCAAAGTAAAAACATCCCCATACCTCTGACCACTGGCTGCACAGTAAAATAAAGCCATAATTTGGAAACCTTGGCACTTGATACCCCTGGGCCCAGTCCCACTTCATCTGCTGAACTACTGACGGCAATGCCCTTGACATGTACCCATGTACAGAGCCATGTCCCAGCACTGTGAAAAAATTTCAGTTGGGCCTAGTGGAGAAGCCCCATGCAAGGGTCCCTCCCTCTTCTGCACCTCGTAGTCTTGGTGTATTGTTGAGAGGATTAGGGAAGAGTAGCCCACTACTCAGGTACCTCGTAGCACTTAACCATGGCTGTGAGTCCCAGGGAAAAGGGGCCCTCTCCAAGGCCTTGCTTTGCTATCCCATCGCTACGAGGAGTAGGTTCTCGACCATAGTCTAGTGCTGCGAGGCAGATGGCCTTGGTTACCCTGCTGGAGTCAAAGTCGCTGGGGCTGGCCATGCAGGGGGCCCGCCTGTTGCCATGATGCCGGCACGCCTGAGAACTTCAACCCTTAAATAAGTGCCTGAGAGAGTGTCACTGGGCCGGTATATTAATCTTAAGTAAATACTTATTGTGCTGTCACCCAGCAAATATAATAAAGAATCAAAGTAGTAGTTTGCATTTGAATTTCACAGAACGCTTGTTTCCTGGCTGCATATTTTTCTGGTGCTTTGCAGCAGTTAAATTTATAGAGTTTCTCATTGCTCAGATGGGTGTAGTTTCTGATATTTATATGTTTCCCTCGTCTTCATTGCTTGATTTAGCTCGCGAGAAAGTGTCACTCATAGTAATTGAAATGTCACCCATAATTATTATAAAATTATGAAAATGTCACACAGAGCAATCCGAGACCATGGCAGCTATGACCAAGGTCATACTCCCAGGAAAATACCTGAGCAAATTTAGAGGAGAGGATGTGGCGTTAATGCTTGGGCTGCTGACTTTAAAACCAGGGAACCAGGTTTGAATCTAGGCATCTGCTCAACATCCTGTGATTCTGGGCAAATAACCTAATTTCCTTGTGTCTAAAAAAATGAATCTGTTCTTGTGTAATTTAATCTGTCCTCGTGTAAAGACTCCAATACCTTTTGGCTCGAGTTCACGCTATATAAAACTGCAAATAATGGATTTCATTCACAAGTTCAAAGCTGTTTGTATCGGAATATTTGAAAGTGCTTCTGAACCTGCATGGTGCAGGACCCCTCCTGTGCAGCAACGCCTCCCTGCCTGCCACTGACCAGCATCTCTTTAACAGCTCATAGAGAGCTGAAATAGTCAGAGGTGCTTGTCCTTTGAAAGGGTTAATGGGGACAATGGGCATCATGTAGTGCCTTTGAATGGGCAACAGGACAGGATCCCCCTGTTGCAGGCCAGACCGGCCAACTGTGGAGGGGGCTTACAGATATTGAGTGAGGCTGCAAGTCCCCGGGGAGAAGGAGCCCATCCCGATGGGCCTCGCAGCCTTAGTCCAGTGCTGCAAGGCCAATGGGAGGTGGGCCACTTCCCCATTCCTTGCAGCGCTACACATGCCTGTGAGGCCCAGGAGAGAGGCGCCCCCTCCCGTGGCCCTCAAAGTGCTGCAACTTGGGTGCGAAACCCAGAACAAGGCCCCATGTTGCTGGATGAGCGTCGGGCCCTATGCCGCTGCCCATGCCTAGCGCCAGCCCTGGTGTGGGGGCAGTATGGGGTAGAGCATGGCATAGATCATATTGGTTTCACAGGACTGGACATCGGCTGTAGTGTAGGTGCTGTTCTGGCTCGACCCGCATTCAGGCCTGGGCTAAGCCTTTTAGGGCCCGTCTATCGCAGGGTATGTGCAGAAATGCGATTGTGTGTTGGCCTTGAAAAGAAACTCGCCAGAGACAGTTTAATTTTTTCACCAACTGTGCAGTCCTGTATCATGTTTTTAATCTGACTGTTGTATGATGACGTCAGAGGTGCACCCCCTTTAGAATTTGATGAGCTAGAGGGATAGTTCTGCTCCGTTGATGTATGATTGTGTTATAGCTCAAACTCCAGCAATAGCTATGCTGTTGGCTGTATTTTCTTGTAAGTTCACCCCCAGCAGTGCTGTAAAC
The DNA here is from genome assembly GCA_963921515.1 of Calotriton arnoldi. Lineage (NCBI taxonomy): Eukaryota > Metazoa > Chordata > Amphibia > Caudata > Salamandridae > Calotriton > Calotriton arnoldi. The sequence goes on along the minus strand of CAWUFW010005280.1, from coordinate 674,310 downwards.
ACGAGCCTTACACTCCAGGCGATCCACACGCAATGATTGGAATCCTTATTGTCTAACTCAGCTGCTCAGATCAACTGTATATAATTTTAGAATTGGTATATTCCTCTAGGCAAAGGTCCTGTCCCGAAATGTACTTGCAATGACAAGATTTTAACTACTGGTACAGTAAAGTTACTGTTCTTGAAATCATTGCAGATTTTACATGAAAGTCAATTGACTTTTGTATAAGAATTCTGAAAATGCCCTCCTGGGCAATCTTGTCGCACACTGGGCAACTCGAAATTTACCATGCGCTTAAGTTTACGTAACGTGAAATTTGATCACACCCGGTTGCTCACACCAAACCTGTAAATGATGAGTGTACGTGGATGAATTGCTTGTAATATTTGTGCCGGCATGATGGGTCTTCTGTCCTGGGTGCATATGTGTCATCTCTGTAGCCTCAGAGAATTAAATGATTAGTCTCTGTAATCTGGAGATAATTTGTTTATAGTGCTTGCACCGGAGACTTCTGTGGAACCCAAGGGACCGCTCTTCTGTCTAATAGTTTTGAGTAACATCTATCATTTGAGAGCCAGTTCATTTTGTCTCCATGCTAACATTGTGCAAGCGGTTGTTGCTCTGTTACCTCAGAGAAAATGGGTTTAATCTGCACTCAAAGGCTTTTGGCCAAGTCTGCTTTGGGGAAACCAAGAGGCTCAATGCAGCCCCACCGCCCGGCTCACATTCTGGTTGTTTTCATTTGACTTTTGTGTAGTGTGCAATTGGCCGTTAATGTAAGATTGCAGCGCTTTTGGTTGTCCTTGGATGAATTTTTCAAAATGGTTTTGAGGTGGTTTGTTGAGACGTCCAGTCAGTAGGGCCAAAAAATGTGCCTTTATTTGGTGAGTTTAGGTTTTGTCTGGTGAGTGTGGAGGTGGATAACACACTAGTGAACAAGTTACTTACCTCTGGTAACGATATATCTGTAAGAGACATAGATTAGTTATGGATTCCTCACCTTAGAATTACCCCCAGGCGTCAGACTGGATCCAGAGAATTTTTTCCTCAGCAGTACCCCTGCATGTCGATATGTGGCGTTGGTCGACTCTGCATTCGTCGTTGGCATCGTGGTCGCCAGAATGACGTCGCAGTATCTACTTGGACGCCGCCCTCGCCCGCTGACGTCAGTTCTTTACACGAAATTCCATGCCGGAAGCGCAGAGCCATGCAAGACACTGACCACTGGTGCACGTAAACTAGGGTGACTCTAGAAGTCATTTCGCAGAACGGGGAGGATGGGTGGGACGGTGAGGAATCCATAACTAATCTATGTCTCTTACAGATATATCGTTACCGAAGGTAAGTAACTTGTTCATCTGAAAGAGACAATTAGTTATGGATTCCTCACCTTAGAATAGATACCCCAGCTATACCAACCCTGGTGGTGGGTCTGCGAACCAAGTTCACACCAGAAAGTCCTGGAGAACCAAACGGCTGAAGAAGCCGTCTCTCCGGACTTGGCTGATCAGGCAGTAGTGTTTGGTAAAGGTGTGCAGTGAAGTCCACGTAGCTGCCTGGCAGATGTCATGAAGGGGGACTCCACGTCCCAAAGCAGTAGTAGCTGCCGTTGCCCTGGTGGAATGGGCACGCAACCCTACTGGAGGTTCCTTTTTCGCCAAAGAATAGCAGATTTTTATACAAAGAACGACCCATCCAGAGATGGTCCGTTTTTGTACGGCCGGACCTTTCTTGGCGTCCTCGTAGCCAACAAAGAGTTGGTTATCCACCCGGAATTGTCTTGTGCGATCCAGATAGAAGGAAAGCGCATGTTTTGGATCCAGACGATGGAGCCGCTCTTCCACTTTAGAAGGATGCGGAGGCGGAAAGAAGGTGGGCAAAGTGATGGTCTGTCCTATGTGGAAAGAGGTAACCATTTTGGGAAGGAAAGAAGGCCTAGTGCGAAGGACCACCTTGTCCGGATGAACAGCCAAGAAAGGAGGTTTAGAAGAAAAGGGCTTGAAGCTCACTCACCCTGCGAGCAAGAAGGCAGTTTTCAAAGTTAAGTCTGAGAGGACAGTTATGTAGTGGCTCAAAGGAAGCCCACATGAGAAGTCAGAACCAAGTTCAAGTCCCACTGAGGCATTACGAAAGGAATAGGAGGGAAGAGATGAGTAATGCCCTTAAGGAATCTATTTACAATAGGGGACTTGAAAAGAGAAGGTTATCAGGAAGCATAAGAAAGGCTGAAATGGCTGAGAGATGGCCCTTAAGAGTGCCCAGATCAGAGCCCTGCTGGGCCAAAGAAAGGAGGAACAAGAGAACCTCAGAAGGAGGGGCGGAAAGGGGATCCACAGCCTTTGCTGTGCACCATGCCACAAATCTGTTCCATCTGCAGGCGTATACCGTTTTAGTGGAGGGATGCCTTGCTGCCAAGATAACGTTACAGACTTCGGGAGGAAGGTCGAAAGCGGTCAACTGCCGCCGCTCAATCTCCACGCAAGGAGGTGGAGGCTGGACAGGTTCGGGTGGAGAACCGTCCCCTGCTGCTGCGACAGAAGATCCTCCCAGATCGGAGGATCGATGGCCATGTGTAACAGCTCGGGATACCAGACTCTTCGTGCCCAATCCGGAGCCACAAGAATGACTTGGGCCTGGTCGCGCCTGATCTTCAGCACTCTGGGCAGAAGTGGTATAGGCGGAAAAGCGTATAGAAGACCACAACTCCACTCGCGACGAAAAGCGTCACCTAGCAGGTGCCGCCATGGAAATTCCAACGCACAGAACTGCTGACATTGCGCGTTCTCTTCGGTGGCCAATAGATCTAACCAAGGCTCTTCCCCACTGCTGAAGGACCTTCCACCACCTCAGAGTGAAGACTCCATTCGTGATCCATCATGCACCTGCGGCTGAGTTCGTCCGCTCTGGCATTCAGAGAACCTGCCAGGTGTTGAACCACCAGGGATATGCCCTGATGTTCCAGCCATGTCCAAAGGCTGAGAGCCTCTTGACATAGGGTCCACGACCCCACCCCGCGCTGTTTGTTGCAGTACCACATGGCGGTGGTGTCCGTGAACACTTGCACTACTCTTCCCTGGACAGAGGGAAGGAATGCCTTTAGTGCAAGACAAATCGCCCGAAGCTCCAGAAGGTTGATGTGGAGCCCGGACTCTGCCGGAGACCAGAGGCCTCTGATCTCCGCCTCTCCCATGTGGCCGCCCCACCCCAGAAGTGATGCATCCGTCATCACTGTAAACTCTGGTTGGGGAAGGTAGAGGGATCTGCCATTGACCCAATCCTGGTTCGTGAGCCACCACTGCAATTGCTGAGCAGTGCCCTCCGAGTTCTGGATGCAATCGGACAGATTACACTGATGATGTGCCCACTGGAACTTCAGGTCCCACTGCAGAGCCCGCATATGCCACCTGGCATGATCCACCAGCAGGATGCAGGAGGCCATGAGGCCCAGCAGCCTCAGGGTCATTCTGACCGAAACCCGGGATAGAGGCTGAAAGGTCGGAAGAATAGCCCGAATATCCCGGACTCGCTGCTTGGGAGGATAAACCCGAAACTGCGTCGTGTCCAGAACCGCTCTGATGAAAAGGAGCTTCTGAGAGGGAGTCAGATGTGACTTCGGCACGTTGATTGTGAACCCCAGCGAATGCAGGAGGTCCGCCGTAGTCTGGAGGTGGGAGAGCCAGTCGTCGAGATCGGGGAAGACTGGAACCCCTGATCTGCGCAGATGAGCTGCGACCACCGCCATCACTTTCGTGAACACCCGAGGGGCGCTGGTAAGGCCAAAGGGGAGCACAGTAAACAAAGTGCTCGTGGCCTACCGTGAACCGCGTTACCTGCCCACCGGCGGGCAGGTAACGTCCTGCAAAAATAAGTGTCCTGCAAGTCCAACGCTATCATCCAGTCTCCAGGGTCGAGAGTAGACAGGACCTGAGCCAGAGTCAACATCTTGAACTTCACCTTCGGGAGGAAGCGGTTGACGTTCCTGAGATCCAAGATAGGACACAGGCCCTTGTCCTTCTTGGGCACCAGAAGGTAGTGGGAATAACAACCACGACCTACTTCTGGGACAGGAACGCGCTCAATGGCTCCCTTGTCCAAGAGAGCCGTAACTTCCTGTTGGAGAAGGGCCAGGTGATCCTCCGACATGCGATGGAATTGAGGTGGCATGGATGGAGGCGTAGTCTCGAAGGGGAGTGAGTAGCCCCTTCGGACTATCTACAAAACCCACCTGTCCGACGTGATGTTGAGCTAGTGGGGGAGGTGATGGCGAATCCTGCCGCCCACTGGCGAATGATGGGCCTGAAAGGTCGAGTTAGGAGGGTTTGGAGGCTGCTGCAGAGGGGGTGCTGGTGGACTGGCCCACCCGCTGGCCCCCCAACCCACGGCAGTGGGATCCACGTCCTCGGCCGCGTAGAGGTTGGACAGCTTGCGCAGGCCTGTGGCTCTGGGCGGAACGTGGCGGGGCACCCCTTTCGTAGCCACGAAAGGGGCAAAAAGCAGACTGCGCCGGGCGGGAGGTGGAAGCGAGGCCCAAGGATCTGGCCGTAGCCCTGGAATCCTTAAAGCGCTCAATCAAGCACGTTGTCTGCCTTGTCGCCAAACAGACGACGGCCATCAAAGGGCATGTCCAAAAGCGTTGCTTGGACATCCCCTGAAAAACCAGTGGACCTCAACCAGGCGTAGCGTCTCAGTGCTACTGACGTGGAAATCGTCCTGCCCAGTGAGTCGGCGGTGTCCAGGTCACACCGGATGGTGAACTTCGCTGCGTCTCACCCTTCGGCAACCGCATGGAAGAGCAGGGCCCAGGCCTCCTCCAGGCACTGTGGCAGCACCTGCGGAACCGTGTCCCACACCGAGTGGGAATAACTGCCCAACAGGCATGCAGTGTTCACCGACCGCAGCCCCAAGCTGGAGGAAGAAAACCTCTTCTTCGCAAGGTGGTCCAGCTTCTTGGTTTCCCTATCAGGTGGTGTGTTAGGGAATGCGCCTTTAGACGTGGAGGCTTGGACTACCAAGCTCTCAGGGGTAGGATGGGAAGAGAGGAAAATGGGGTCGGCAGGGCTGTGGCATCGGGCAATCATCCTGTCCAAAGGAGCCCCTGTGTTGGGCTTGGACCAAGTGCCCAAAAGGATGTCCGTAAGGGCCTCATTGAACGGCAGTAAGGGCTCCGAGGAGGCCGCTGCCGGTTGAAGCACCTCTGTCAGGAGGTTAGGTCTGACCGCCACCATAGGAAGCTCGAGGTTTAGGGCCTCGGCTGCCCTACGCAACACCACTGCGTAAGAGGCACCCTCCTCCGTAGCCATGGTAGGGGGAGATAGCATGCCAAGGTCTGGGTAGGTGTCCAGACCACTGGCCTCACCCAACTCCTCTCTCCAGTCCGGTTCCTCCAACTGGTCTGCAAGAGGGTCCACAGACCCCTCCCAGTCCTCCTCACCCTCTCCTGTGAGCCACTCAGGGTGGTAGGAGACATCAGGAGAGAACGGGGGTACAAAAGTACCGGTCGGCGCCGGTCCCGACGTCGGGCGATGTCGGTCCGGCACAGTGCCCTCATCGAGGGGGAGGCCGGGGTCAACGCCGGCTGGGGACACAACCGGCAGCAGGGGTTTAGTCACTGGATTCGGCGTTGGAGGTGTCACAAGGTCAACCGGTGCCGATTGGGATCCAGGCCTGGATCCTTGGGGGCCCTGCGTCGCCGAAGCTGCCGACATCGAAGGCCTAGAGTCCCCAACCGAGTCCGCGGGGCCCAAGGGCGTGCCGGCGGACCCGAAGATAGAATGTAAGGCTTCGTAAAAGCTTTGAAGCTGGGCAGGGGTCGCACCGGGTACCGGAAAGGGAGGGAAGGCCGGAGTCGACCCAACAGGCTCCGCGGGCGGAGCCGGACGACTCCCTTCCGTGTCGCGTCAGCCGCCGGACGGGGAGAACGTGATATAGCGACGATGCTGCTTCGCCTTCTTCTTGTGCTTCGACTTACACGAAGACTTCGATGGCGAGTGGTGGTGGTGGTGGCTCCGCGACCTCGAATGGCGCGGAGCGGACTGCCGGGCCTCGAGATGCTTTCGGGACTGCTCCCGCAAAGACTTCGGATTTATGGCCCGGCAGTCGGAGTGCGACCTCGGGTCGTGGTCGCGCTCCAGGCACCAAAGGCACACGAGGTGCGGGTCCGTGACCAACATCAGTTTGTGACAGGAGTCACAAGCCTTGAAGCCGGTCTGACGTGACATCCCTCCGTGCACCAGGAGTCAATCGACTCAAAAAAGGGTGTCGACAAAAGTCGCAAAAAATGGAGTCAAAAAGTGACTCGAGGTACCGCTCTCTCCGGATCTGCGCTGGCTGGCGCAGAAAAAGAAAGAACTGACGTCAGCGTGCGAGGGCGGCGTCTAAGTAGATATCGTGACGTCATTTGGGCGACCACGACGCCAACGACTAACGCGGAGTCGACCGACGCACCTATCGACGCGCAGGGGACTGCTTAGGAAAAAATTCTCTGGGTCCAGTCTGACGCCTGGGGGTAATTCTAAGGTGAGGAATCCATAAATAATTGTCTTTCAGATATACATATTTTCTCATTTAGTACCTATCTGTCGCCTGGTTGATTTCCGCTAGGTTGCTAGTACTCCAGTAGCCACTTAGTTACATATTTGGGCAGTGCTGGCTGCATGATCAGATGTCTTAATGTGTTCTGTCGTAGGAGTTGTGTATGTATTGTGTTGTAATTACATCTATTTAGCGATTACTACCTGTGTCGAGGCACTTAAGCACTTTATGGCAGGTAGCACAGTACTCCGGAGTCCAAAGTGGTTATTAATTGTTGTAGATTTATTGGTTTTTGGATTAATTTAGGTTGCAAGGAAATTGAATAATTTCCTCCATTTTCAATTGATATTTTACGTTAATAGGAGTTGGGTGTAATTATTAGAGTGAGTTAATGTAAGCGAAAAAAGAAGGTGAGGGAATAGGGTGAAAGATATTAATTGCGAGTTTAAACGGAGAGAGACGAGCAGACATCTTAGATGGGTTTAGTGCATTGGAGCTCAGCTTTGTTGTGTTGGTTGTGGTACTCGAACACGTGGTGTGGCTATTCTGTGTTAGGCGTGTAGTATTCTGTTTATTTGGACTCTGGAATGATTTCCTTGTAGGTGTTTGGTCCCAGATGTGTGCTGTTGTGAGGGAGCACTTTGATACGGACTCAAGTGGCACATCTGTACGCTTAGATGCGCATGCGATGTTCAGTCTGAGACCTGCTTGAAGTTGTGCATGTGACAGTTGTGCTCCTGTTACAGAAGCTTGTTGTCGTCGGCATATTGAGGATGCATTTGACTTTAAAATGCTTCTCGCCAGAGCACACGCGCCTCAATAGCCTGGACTGCTGCCCGGAGTCACTTCCTAACAGTAGACAGGCGTCTGTTTTAGTTCACGGCATGTACCTCCCCTTAACCTATCCCCTTCATACTGTCTTCGCGACTCTAGCATTGTCGACCCATGGCCCATTTCTCGAACCCGTACACTGGGAGCCTCTGGGCTCCACACTGCCTGCAGCTTTGTAGTCGTTCGAGCACTTAACCCGTATGTTTCTGCAATCTGAAATGTGCCCTCTAGGGCAGATTTCGCCCCTAACGAGGTACGACATACGCGGAGGAATTCGTCTTTCAACAAATTCAGTACGTCTTATTCACTCGCTCCACCCTACAATTTCTATTGCCTCAAAGCAGGCATGATGCAGGTTTTCCCATGCAAAAACGGTGTCAAGAGTTGCTTTGCTAATGCGTGTTGTCTCTGGCCTGTGGCGGCGGAGTGACTTACGCAAGCCTCTCGTCTTCGACGGCGGAAGGAACAGGAAGACGGACTCTGAACACAATAAAAACCCATTTTACTGCGCTTCATCTTGGCTGATCCTCGTTAAAATGCTTTCGCGTTACACGGGAGCTTTAAGGTGCTCCAAGGAAGTGGCCGTCTCGAGCTATGAGTGTTTACAGGAATTTGAACTGCAGCAACTCGCTGAACTGCCGGGGCCACCTGTGACGGGCGGGACTCTGACATTTGGCACAAAACTGGTTTATCCCTTTCAGGCTAATTGGTACTTACCTGACAATGATCCGGACTTCCTGGATACCCAATTGAAAGAATGCTTCTCGCGTTCAAACTCCTTTTGAACTCTGGTTATCCTCTTTCAGGCTATTCGGCTGAAGGTGGTTGAAATGCCTTTCCCACATAAAACAAGATGGTCAATCATCTGCAAGTGAGCCGAGACACATTTAGAGTGACACCTAACAATTCTTGGGTGTGCGGTTTTCCAAAAAACACTTCGACCCCCGAATTGGCAACCAGTTAAACAACAAGCATTTGCAATGCAATAGGTCTCGCATTTGCGAGAGTTTAAGCTATTAGCATTGTAAATGACACTGCCCTTTATTTATTTTAAAAAACAAAACATAAATAAAAGACATTGTCATTTACAATGCCAATAGCTCAAACTCGCGTAAATGCGAGACCTATTGCATTGGAAATGCTTGTTTAAATAGTTAGCAAAGACATAACAAAACAAAAATGCTTACATTTCCACTGGACATGCCAGAAGCACTGATCAAAACATTTAGATGTCCGCTCCTCTGCAAAAAAAGTGCATAGTGCTTTCTGACTTTTACCTTTGCTTTTAGTGTTCCTCTCAGTTATAGAGGTATGTCTGTATCACATACCAAGCAAGGCCTGCCTTTCCCTTCATTTTAATGCATTGGAAAAGAAAATGCTCTGACATCTCTTGCAGGACAATTGTCTGCTCTATATAAAACCCCTCAAATATATAGATAAATAAGAGGTTTCTGAATCAGATGGGTTGTCTCCATTCCCATGAGAGATGTTTTGTTTCCTACTGTAATAATTATCCCTCCTGGTGCGGGCAAGGCCTTGAAACTGATTTTGCGTCACCACAGATCCAACCCAGCAAGAATTTGATGAAGTGAAGCACCTTGTTTTGTGACAGCCATCATCATTGGCTTACGTTGGACACTTAAGCTGGCTTCTAACGTACCAGCTTACCAGTTGTACCTACATCATCCACCGAATTGTTAGGTTCAGGTATTCCCTGGGTTGGTGTTCTGATTTGGCTATTTTGGTAGCGTTATAGTAAAAAGAGGTAGTCTGTGGTGCCTAGTGCATACTGCCCATTCCATGTTGCTAAAGAAGTGAGAGAGAGGAGTGTTTTATCCCATTCGATCTGATTTTCAGGCCTTGCTTCAGTGGTATTGTTGCCCGACTTTTATGCATCTACGACTGCATTTCAGTCCACAGCACTCGCTTCCTCAGGCCCCCTATTGCCTCATCTTTCTTCGGCATGTCTTTTCCATATCATGGTGTGGGGCCATGCTCATCAGCAGGTTCAGGTGTAGATTACATTTGTGATATTACTAAGCGTAAACCCCCTCCTGTCTTTTGTGGAAGCTCTCACCATGGTGGGCTACAGCTGTTATTTTTGGATTGCTCCTTGCCTATTATCGTACTATCCTTCTGGCACACTTTCGATGCCTGTAGTCCTTCGAAGCGCTTGCACTTTTTAAAATGTGCACTTTACCACTTTATCAGATTACCTTATACGTCGATCTTGGTAGCCATTTAAAACTGCTTTTGCACAGAATTTCATAGGTGTGCATAATGGTTTCTAATGAACTTTCTCAGATGAAATGATACCCCGTCATAATCTCCATGCTGTTTGTTATCTAGATGAGATATTTTATAGCTGTAAAAAGAGTTTTCTTCCAGAAATCCTTGTGAGTTAAACACGGCACTCTCAACTCAATGCGCATCGCAACAGGGAGACACTGAAACCCGCGCAGCTCACCCAAGATCTGAACATTATTTGTTAAACTGAAGACTAATCTTGGCGCTTAGTCTGAATGCTCTGGCGTTTAGATGTGCAGCCTTTATTAGCATTGTTATTTAAATTCAAAAACAACAAACGGCAAATGCGGTACATTAGCTGAAATACAGAGTGGCAGCAGAGGTACACAGTGTAGATGCGTGGCCTTGGGGTGCACAGAAAAGATAGCCTCTGTTTATTCTAACATGAAGAAAATGAGCAGTGATAAGAAAATGTAAGATGCAAGTAAGGACTGAGGATTCTTGCTGTGTATGTGGCTTACAATTTTCCTTAATGGACTGTTCAGTAACGTTCTTAAACACAATGATATTTCTGGCTTTTGTTTGGGGTCTCGGAGCATTCCTTCCTGTGAAGGAATATTGGCGGTAACCGACACCAAACTTTCAATAATCCAACCGCAATCTCAAAATTCACCACTAGATGGCCACAAAGCCCTCTGTTTATGCCTACAAACTGTTAACTATCCTGAAAGACTGCAACCATTACTCCGTGTTAAAACAAGGTTGCGAGGCAGCTAGTTTTATACCTCTGTAAAAAAACACTTTAATTCCCTGTCGAAATATCCCCTCAAAATGATTTAATAAATCAGAGCGCGTTCCTGTTTATTACCTTGGTGATACCTAAACAAGAACACTCTGGAGTGAATGTTTTTTCCATAAACAATTTCCTCTTCAGTTACCTGCAACCACTGCCTAAAAAAAAAAAGTCAAGAAGCACTACGTTCTGCAGCAACTTCCTCTCTATAACAAGCACCGGTTTGCGGTGGTATGACACGACGGAAGCCTCTCAGAGAAGGGGGGCTCGAGCGTGAAGCAAGGACACAACGCACGCATGACGAGCAACAGACGATGGGTGGGCGGGGCCTAAGGGAGACAGGGCGTGCACCAACCCCACTTCCAAAGAAGCCCGACAGAAAACCAACGACAATAGATCTCTCAAGCGAGCAGCGCATGCGCTGCAACGCAGGCGAGACCTAAAAACTGCACTAAAAAGCCGGAATGTGGTATTTTTCTGCAAAGGTGCCCTTTATCAAAGGCCAGACCAGACGAGGTTTTGTGCTTAGTCTGTGTATGTATTGACAATAAACATTATTTTGGACAGGCAGTCGGTTATTCCAATGAGATCCTTTTAGCGGTCCTATTTTCTGCCTGGTTTGAGCTCTCTAATTTTTGCCTGAACAGTTCCCAAATAGTCATATGCTGTGAAGTTGACAAAATGCAACGGACATTCTTTTTCTCCCACTGCCCCAGACAGTCAGGCTGAGTTAGTAATTACCCATCCCTTCACACAAACATGCTTTTGGGTGTTGTGCATGGTGCCCTACTGAGAGCTACCTGCTTCTTGCATTTTCTTTGATCCTCTGATCTCTGCCTAAAAAGTGAACGGCTCTACCATTTTGTGGCATTCTTGTTTGCTGAAGTCCAGCTCAGTAGTTGTCAGTTTAAACTCTTCTCATGCAAGGTTCCTGGTTCATCCTTATTCATTGATGCAGCTTTATGATGTGCCAATTGTTTCTACCAGATTATGCCCGTAGCCCACTTTAATCCTGCTTTATGTTTGTGAGATGGCTGGTGGTTGCCTAGCTGAGTCCTAGATAGCCTATTTCAATCCTTGACATCATTTTTTGTGACGTCGCCTTGTTATATCTTGTGAAAATTTGATCTCCGTATCATGTGGAGATGGAATAAGTGTTCCTTTTGTCCCTTTTCAGAGTTAATCTTTTAGACCCTAGACTCCCTTTGGAGGTCCAGGCTCTTCCCAGGGGTAATAATGTAACTTAGGAACACTGGACCTTTGAGGTTTTTCCTAACCTCATTATTTCTGTAAGGGACTTGAATGTATGGGTACTTGTGTAGCACACTCCTCACCAGAGGGCAACAGAATTGTTTACAATGGGATAGTTACAATGAGGCATGTTATATGTGGACCGTGTGTTTCCTATTCCTTAAAGACCTTGCTCTCTCTGAAGGGACAACTCTTGAGATCTTTCCTGAATTGCAGAAGAATTGGGGCAGTTATGTTTAGCAAGATGTTTCTGATCCTTGTATCGTAATTGGAGATGGCCTGTCTACTCAGTCTCATTGCTTTTCAGTTTTTAAACTGGCAGTGTTCTGTTTTAATTTGACGTTGTCCACTAGAGGTGACATTTATTTTTTGCTAGATATGTATGGGTGCAGTGGCCTTCTGTGATGTGGCTGGCTTGGAGGTTAGCCAGTTTAATTTTTTCAAGGTGGGGGTGACATGGTTGAACTTCTTTTCGGAGATGAACTGCAGAACGTACGATGCCTTTAAATGGAGCAAGTATGGTGTTAAGAGGTCGTACAGCAGGTAGGTGTCACTGGGCAGGTATAATACTTTTTGACTGTTCTGAAGTTGGTTTGAGGGAGGAAAGGTTTCCCTTTGAGAGGGGGAGTAAATTCCTTGTTCTCTTGGGTGGGGGCAGAGGGTGAAGCCCCTGCAGGTTCATTTTGGAGAGCCAGGTTTTAATTTGTTTTCATGCTGTTGATGAACACGAGGAATTCTGTCTTGGGTTGAGTATACGGCATATGCTGTATATCAAGTGAAAATTTGAGGGCTGCTGCTATTTTTTATACAGTGTTTAGTGTTTTAAAATGAAGCCCATTTGTCTTCTAAAGCCACTGTGAGTGGTGCTTTTATTCAGGTACCTGTACAGTATTTTTTTATCTTGTACTGAAAAGAACTTTAGTGCCGGACTACCCATGATGAGCCATGTTTATTTTTATCAGCATGATTTTCCAGCAGATTTGATTGGTGTATAAAATGTATTGTTTTTTTTAATAATTTGAAAATCAATAATTTATTAAAATCATTTATACTGCAGCCTTATAGGGCCATTACTTGAAGCCACTGACGTGAGGAATTGGGATGGCATAATACATCACCCTGCATCACAGCAGGCTCCCAGGGTTTGCTGGAAATGACGTGCTTTAATGTGATAATTTGCCTAGATCTCCAAGAGCCTCAGAAAACATACCATGAAGGAAATGCTGTTTAGTTTATTATGAGCAGCTTAGAACCTTTAGCTTTGTGTCTCTAACAGTTTCTACCAGTCTTCATAGGTGGAGTGGGTGCAACCGGACATAGACCCATTGCTTCCTGTTCATTAGATTCGATATGCTCCTTGATGAAGAGGTACAAACATACTGGGTTACTTCTTGTCTTTTGCAGCCGGGATATACCCTAGCAATGTCTACCAAACGCATCACTTTGGACAGAATGGGCTAATGTCAAAAGGTTAGTCTACCTCAGCTATAGCATAGATCACCTTAAAAAAAAAAAACGATGGACAGACCTAATTTAGTGAGATATTTCAGGTATTTTTAGAAGAACTGGTGGAGTTAGGCTGGTGTAGAGGTCAGATGTCTAAATGGAAGACAACCTTGGTAGAGTGCGTTTTAGAAATGTCAGTTAAAGGTCTTTACCATAATGAAACCTCTGAACTATGAGTCCATTTTTTTTTCTGCTGCTCTCCAGATAATCTTTGATTTTACAGAGGAACAATTTATTTACCTGTGTGATATTGACGTGTCCCTTTGTAGATGGCCATGTGAATACTTCTGTCTGTCAGCACGAAAATAGACTTTTTGAGAAGTGCTCATGTAATGCTCCATATTTTGAGGCAAAAATCCTGTTAAACTTGTGCTCTACTTTAAAAAAAATGCATACATTGTTCAGATCCTTTAAGGTGAATGTTTCTCCAGAATGTTCAGAAAGTGTTAAATGTGACAAATGTTCAGCAGGCGGAGATGCTGTAGTCGCCTAAGGTTTCAAGTTTGTTGGGATTAAATAGACTTATTCATATTTATGGCTTTGAAAATAATTAAAGCGAACACAAAAATGCTCCGGTCTTGCATGGAAAGTCATTTGAGGTGCAGGAGTTCAGTGACCAGGTAAATGATTCTTGTGTTCCTTGGCTGCACTCCAGCACTGGGCGGCTTTGAAGATTGTCCTGTTATGCATCACCTGATGACCTCAGACCTATGATTTTTTGCTAGTGGTTTGTTTATTTTATCAAGCAGTTTTATATAGCTTGAACTAGACCCCCAGTGGCAACAGGGTGCTTCACATAAGGGCAAAATGTATGTAATCACACAATGAGAGTTAAATGCACAACTAAAATAAGAGAGCGAACAGGATCCTAGAATCAAAATGTACCACTGCTGAAGAAATTCCTATCTTCATATCATCAAAGGGACAGGAAAAAGGTATAAAACGGAGTATTCTTGGCTAAAGACTGCATACGATTCTTAATCCTAGCCGGTTTGTTATATAGATCCCTATGTGAATGGGCCTTCGTTTTTTTTTTTTTTTTAATAAAGATTGAAGGAGTCAGCGCTGTGTAAATGGCATTGTCCCCTAGAGCTAGCTAAGTTTCTATGAAAAGTAAGCTAGTGAGCTTGCGTGTAGTGCCTTGTTGATTAGGTCAAGTTTAAAGATACTAAGTGCCTTGATTGGTAGCCAGTTCATAGAAATTAAAACCAGAGCTATGTAATAAAATGTCCTAGATCCTATGGCTAATCTTGCAACTTCATGAAGTTACACTTGGGTTGGGTGTGAGTGGAGGGGCAGGGGGGGGGGGGTAATATATGAAAACCAACCAGAAGAGTTTCCATAGTTCTGACTCGGTAGCACCAAAGTTTGAATATTTTATTTGAAATACTCTTCTTGTATTAAAGGTTTAAACCTTCTAAGAAGTTGTGGTTGAGCTTCTTTCACAGTACCATTAATATGATCTTGGATTTTCAAGTTCTTGTCCATGAAAATCCAAACTCCTTGGCACAATCCATGGTTGTAGGCTGCCCACTAAACACCAAGCTTGAGTTGAGCCATGTTTTAAGTGGGACAAGGATCAATGGGGCGAGGGATAGGACATTCATTGACTAGGAGGAATTCGGTTTTTTATTGAATTGAGTTTTAGGTCGTGAGATGTTCTCCACAACTGTGTCAAGTAACACCTGAGCTGCTCTGGAAACATTTTCAGTTAGAGGTAATTCTCAGATATATTTGGAGGTCATCGGCATAAAATTGATGAGGTAGTGAGTTTCTTAAGGGAGGAGGCAAGGAGTTCCATGCGTACATTATACAAAGTCTGGGAAAGATCGTAGACCTACGGAACTCCTTGAATTAGTGTTGACTGTCTGGATAGAGCGTTTGTCAGTTTAACATCTTGACAGCAGTTTTCCAAGTAAGAGGAAATCAAGATTAGAACGGTACTATCACAACTCAACCAGTCCCAGAATCTTCTGTAGTGTTGAGTGATTCACTGTGTCAAACAAGATGACTGGTCAAGGAGGACAAGGAATAGGGCGTCACCTTGATGAATTATTCCAAGGGAATTTTCAGTACATTTGAGTATTATTGTGTCTTTGCTACAGTCCGGTCTGAAGTCAGATTGCAGCTCATCAAAAGGAATATTTTCCGTCATTAAGTATTTCATTTGAGTTTCTTCACAGTTCTCCAGGACCTTTGTAGAAAATTGGAGACTGGGCAGAAATTGTTCCTATCCCGTCTGTCGTGTTATTTTTTTTCAATAAAAGGAGATATATGGACATTTTATGCAGTCTGTCTTTGGATAGGGAAGTACTGATTTGCAGCATAACTAGTTTCTGGATTCACATGTTGCGCATTATTCCCACATCTAGTGGGTGGGTCTGGAACTGCCTCCGACCCCCTCCGTTTTTTTTTTTTTTTCCCCCTCTCCTTTTTGTGGTCTCGCGAGAGCTACCGGTTGGTAGACAGCACTGTATACCATACGCCAAAGAGTCAATCCTTTATCAAGATTGGATGGCTTTTGTGATAATCTAATTTGACTTGCTCTTATTTGTTGCTTTCCTTCCTTTTTATGTTTAACCCATACACAGGAGTTTTTTGGTTTCGCCTTTGGTAGAGTCCCAATTCTTTCTGCTCCGAATGCAGCATTGCAAACAGTCACATTCATACACCAGTTTGCTATTGTTTACTGCCACCTACTGATCACAAAAAAACTGTAGGAGAAATGAGGAAGATAAAACATTGATCTTGACAGACTACTTATTATAAACAAGCAATGGTAATGCCAGTTGTCTTGTTTGTATGTAAACAGTAATTGAGATTGATTGGCATTGCCAATGCTTCTTTCTTTTTAGCATTGTCAGAAAGATTGGCAATGCTAGCCCCCTATGAGGTTGAATAGAAGTATACAATACCCCAGTGCATGGTTGCAGACTTGACATTCATTTTTCTGCCGGTGGGTTTGGAAGCAAGGTCTAGAGTTCCTGGTCGAAGATCATCATCAATGAAGCAAGAGGTGGCGAAACTGGGATTTAAGCACCAAACTGGTGAGACCATTGGTGAAGCGACTGACAACGGGGGAAAAAAATGGAAAAGATGCAGGAGAGAACAGTGTTTTTTTTACAGAGTTTTTTTATATAGCGCGAACTTGACCCGAAGGTTTCCAGTATCCGAGCGCTTTACACGAGCACCAGTTGCATTACATGAGGACACAATCATTTTTTTTTTTTTAGGCACGGGAAGATTGAGTGATTTGCCCAGAATCACAGGATGTTGCCCGTCCTTGCCGAGACTTGAACCCTGTTCCCCAGATTTGAGGTCGACCCCCCCTAGCCGTTAGGCCAACTTCTCTCCCCAAAGTTTTTCATTTGGACTTCGTCCTCGTGTGTCTGATAATGCATAGGTGGAGTGGGGGGCAGGCTTTGTGGCAGTTATCCCTAGCCCTCCTCTAAATCCACAGTTTGGATTCGGACTGGTCATAATACGCTGGCACAGAAGGGGACACACAAGGTTTGTAACATGTGCTTACCCAAAGTTGGAGCAGTGCAAGGCATGTGTAGCTTTCCTCCCCAGAGGTGGACACACTGTCATTACCCAATCAGAACAAGTGTCCCTTAAGGATCTGTGGCTGTCGAAGATGTCCTCAAAGAAGCAGAGGTAGCTCAGGGGGAATCGGGGGTCTGAGCCAAAAATACAGCATCAATCAATTTGAAGAATGAAGATGTGCCACAAAAAACACTAAAAGCACTGGTGCTTACGCTGAAGAAGTGTATTCCAGAGTCATGGGGCTGCTTGGAGCGGAGCTGAAGATTTCTGACTCGAGGACCCTGAAATGAACCTCAATGCAAATACATTAGACGGGTGGAAGGACACCTTTAAATAAAGAGTTCCATAAGCGAAGTCGAAAGACACTTGAGGGGACAAACTTTCACACCCTGTTTCCTTTCCAAAAGGGGATTGAGAATAGAGGAAGGAGAAAGGCCAGAATGGAAAAGAGTATTTGATTCCACAGAGAGAGACTGGATCAATGGTCGACTCCACACAATCGGCAATTGACCTCGTTAGGAATAAATGCAGGCTCAAATCCAAAATGTAAGTTTTAATGCAAAAGGAAAAAGTAATTTGATTAACCACGAGTTGTTGAGCCTTCCCTTAAGGCAGGAGAGGGCAAAACAAGTGGAGAAGCCTCCATAGATGTAGAACCCCCACGACTAAAAACTGCAGGGGAAGAACCGGTGGATTTATGAGAATTCTGTGATTGAGAGGACATTGCAGTGAGAGGAGGTTTTATGGCTGGACCTAGAGGCTGAATTCCCAGAAGAGGAGCTTCACTTATATCGGTCGAGACTAGCCCTCCCAGATAGCTTTGAAGGGTTTTCAGTCTTCTGCTTTGTACAGGACTGTCATTGCAGAAGATTTGATTTCAACCCATGTTAATTGGTATCACTGCAAAGAAATGCATTTCGAAACCAGGTATTCTTTGAGTGACTCAAAGTTCATTGCATCCTTTTAGCTGGGACTTTGTCTGCATCAAGAGAAGTCCACCAGCTGACTAAAGTTAGTATCTTGGGCTAGGAGAGACTAGAAGCTGTGGGCAGGAAAATGGAAAGATCAGCTGCCACTCAATGACTCATTGTGAATGCAAATGCTCTGCGTAATAGATATGGACACCAACAATGGGCACAAATGGAGGCGATCTTGCAATCTCTGGCCGAACAATATGAGAAAAGAGCAAAGGCTGTAATACAAGAAGGGAAAACTATTTAACATAAAGTAATGGAGATGATTCCCAATCTAGCTTTCTCTGTGAATATGGAGAAATTGTCACACCTTCCCATGAAGATTAGGTCTTCCGGGGGGGCTGAGTTGGACTCAAACAGGGCAAAGGCATACCCTGTACAAAAAAGAATGATGGCACTGATACAGCAGGTTAGCCTCTTCCATAAGAGAACCGTCTGACCGTGAGAATGGTAATACATTTACTAGGTATGATGGCTTCATACATTGCTTAAATTCCTTTTATCACACTTAATATGAGATCCATCCGAGAGTGGCTGTTGAGCAAATGGTCAGTTGACAGGAGATTAGGAGGATCTAGTGGTTGTCACAATGAAATTGTACAGGGAGTTACTGTGCTGGACAGCTGCAAAACATTAGAGTAGGCAGACCATTCATACCTGGCACCTTTAAAAGCCTGCCTCAACGCTGCCGCCAGACTACTTACCGGCACAAGGAAATTCGATCACATTTCTCCACACCTGAAAGCGCTGAACTGGCTTCCTCTCGAGGCCAGGATACAGCTTAAGCTGGCATGCATCACACACAAGGCTTTATACTCAAACTCCCCTGCATACCTTGCACAGAAACTTGTGGTATCCGGAGGAATCAGAAACTCCCGGTCCGCCAAAGACCTCTTGCTCCAGCCTGCACGTTTTAGGAAAAAAAAAACTTACAATCGGGCTTTCGCTGGGGCCGCGCCAAGAATATGGAACTCTCTCCCACCCGTCATAAGAAGAATCCCCTCTCTGGCACGCTTCAAAAAGGAGGCCAAAACCTTCCTTATGGGTAAATTCCTCGGTTAAACTTTTTACCTTCAACCACCACAGAGACCCTGATCAACTGCCGACTATTGCCTCCCTCGGATGACCCAGTCACCCCTCCAAGAAACCTGGGGCCTTGTCTTGAGTAACTGCAATGTAAACTGTACCTATGTATCCTTCTATCCCTTATGTATCCAACACCCCGCCCCCTCCCAATCGATTGTTTACTCTTGTTATTCCATGCCTTTTGTACAACCCTAGGATTCTGTAAAGCGCTCTGATACCCTAACGGGTCAAGTTCGCGCTCTATAAAACATAAAATAAAATAAAATACAACCATCCACCTCCTCACTGTGTGGAAGAGGCTGTGTGATCCTACCAGACCTGCATGGGCCACATCCATGAGGAACCCGAGAATCAAAGGTCGCTGGAGCACTCGAGGGACAGTAAAACACATAAGTGTGTTGGAATTGAAGACCATCGTCTTAGCAATAAAGGCATTACACGTTGAGTGCAAGTAAGTGCATATTCAAACTGACAATACAATGATGATGTATCTAAGCAAGCAAAGAAGGTAAGGATTTGAAGGAGATCACTATAAATGACACACCTGACAGAACAAAAAAATAAAGAGACCGATTAAGCGGGCAAGAAGGGATCTTGGGCAAGTGGAAAATAAAGCAAGACCTGGTAGACCTGGTCTTTCAAACCTGGGAAGGCCACAAATAAATCTCTTCCCAACTTGTGCATACACAAAATGGCAAAGCTTTGCATCCAGGTATTCTCATTACCTTTTTTAATGGAATGTCCTCATTTGAATGGTCAGGCATATTTGCATACACCTTTCCACCGATTTCCCCGATACCAGTGGTGATTAGTGCAAACATGGCAATGATACTAATACCCCCCACAGTGGGCCACACAAACATGGTACTCTAATCTAATTCAGATGGTTGGATCAAGGGTGATCGAAATTCCTGTATTACA
This sequence comes from Calotriton arnoldi, assembly GCA_963921515.1. Classification (NCBI taxonomy): domain Eukaryota; kingdom Metazoa; phylum Chordata; class Amphibia; order Caudata; family Salamandridae; genus Calotriton; species Calotriton arnoldi. The sequence goes on along the minus strand of CAWUFW010005280.1, from coordinate 654,624 downwards.
AAACCTGTTAACACTACAGGAAGGAAATGTGTGCCACTCTGTACCAGCCGGTGTCAGTCTAGCCACTTGGTGCCTGAAGACTTGGTTTGATTAATTCCCCAGGGGAAACATGTCGACACCTGGTCTCTGACATGAGGATTCTTAATTATCCCCAAATTATGTAATTTAATTCTGTTGGGAAGGTGCAATAACTATCCCAGTGTATACCTTCTTTACACAACTTTAACTGTGACTTGATACCCCTCAACCCTTTTTCCACAGGTGAGAATGATTCTGACTTTTCTCCAAGTATTTTGAGTGAGAACCCTGAAAACCAGGCCAAATGACCCACTCGACTTTTTTTTTTTTTTATCCATCTGTGGACATTTCCATAGCTAGGAGCAAGCTTGATGATAAAGTATGTCACACATTGTGGTGAGAGCTATGCTTCCTTGGGAAGAACCTGTTTTAGCAGTAGGAGATATCATTGAGCGAGCTTCTCTCTCGTAGTCTACTTATTGCAATCTTTGAGAAGGACTAAATCTATCCTTTTGGACTATACAGTATATTGTAAAAGTAAACACCATAAGTCTTACCTTTTCTCACCCCAACTCCCCTAGTTATTACACAGCCAAGCCAAGTAGCCTGCATATTCATTCCTGTAACAGACTGTGTTTTTCAAACACACTCTGTAAAATGGCAAGAGACATTCCTTTTAGAACTTGCCAAGAACACAGGGAATCAGAAGGGTTACAAATTAAATCTTGCAGGCAGTGTCCCCACCCACTGAAAATGGCTTCTTCAGTCCCTCCAGAGCCAAAGATGGCATCTCGTGTACCCGTGGTCTAATATCACTGCGACCTTCACACCGGTGGAAACAGTAAAAACAATACATAGCTCGATCAGGCACATTATACCGCAAAACAATCTCGCAAGGAAGGCTTCAGAGTTTTTAACAACCGAAGAGAGTTTACTTCACTTCCAAATTCACCCCAAGGCCCGCCATTGTTTGGCTTTCAACTTAAAACTTCTCAAGCGTAGCTCCTTGCAAAATATGGCCCAGCCAGTAAGGTTTCCTGCACATCAATTTGATTCCCTTGGGTGTTAGAAACTGGTCATCGACCAAACTGGCCCATCACAATCGAAACCAAGTCTTGGAAAAATGGGCTTTATTAATAAACCCTTGAGCAACAAAGCCTCGGTGGACACAGATTTTCTTAGTCAAATATGTTTGCTCTAACTTAGGCCTCATAGAGTCCAGGTAAACCAGCTTTACCAAATGGATCTGTGCTGTTTTGGGAATTATTCTTAAAAACAGAAATTAACAGACTGGCGGGTAAGTACTGGTTATATTCTAATAATAACTTGCAAATAAACTCCCTTTTTTGAGTGAATGCTGGCACAATGCATGTTAAATGCAAACTGTTCACTCTCAACAATAGTTAGCTACAGTCCTCGAGATTACAAGCCAATTTTTTTTAAAGACCTGCTTCGAACTAGTCCCCAGTCTTTCACCTGCAGCCATTGCCTATATAAACTTAATAGAAGACTAGTCTGTGACTGAAAAGACATTGCGTGCATTCACCACTCCACAATCCGTTGGCCATACGGTATACTTAGGTTTGTACATGGTGTCAAAACAGCCAAAGGGATTCCTTGGCCCCAGATCTGTTCAGATTATTCTCTAGTAGGCTTTCTCTTCCACCATGTTTACCTACCTTGCTCTTGCCTCTAGCTTGATTCGAAACTCCTTACCAGACACACAAATTAAAAGTAGTGAGGGTAAGTTAGAACTACAACAGGGTACGTCGCACCTAACGTTCCTGGATCTTTTGTTGCCCCATGAATTCAGACCCCTCAACATCCTCTTTGGGTATGAACTTGACTAGCCTATAGTCTTTGGGTAGAAAAGCCTAAAGATGTGTGGCTGTAAAATATTGTATAAGCTAATCCCTGTACCATGCCTCTGATTTTTCTGTCTTTTCTCAAAGATTCTGCTGTTAGTAGACATAGGGTTAAAAAAGCTTGATCCAAGGAGAATTGTATACTTTGGAAGAGCTGCCTCATTCTGTTTCTACTGTGTTCAAAACTCATCACTTTGGGTCCTCAAAAGGCCTCCTCCACTCCTTACAAGCGCAGGACCAGTCTACCTCGACGACAGACTCCAACTCTACCAACCCTCCAGCCGGTTACGCTCCACTTCTATGTCCCTCATGCAAATCCCCGCATCCACAGAAGTAAGACAGGAGGTCGCACTTTCTCCTTCATCGCAGCCAAAAGATGGAACAAACTCCCTCAAGATGGAACAAATTCCCTCTACCTATCGGTACTGCCACTCCACTCCTCAACTTCCGCAAAAAGCTGAAGACCTTGATGTTCAACTAGGAGCACCCCAGACCTAATTTCCTGCTCAGGTTCCTAGATAGCCATACGGGTGATCAGCTGTGCCATACAAATCTACATAACCTAACACACAAACTGACCCTGTTTTGAGAGTACTGGCGTTGTGCCGCAGCTAGCGGTTAGGTTGCTGTGAAACAAGTTATGGTCTGGGTTTTAACAGGACAGCTGTCCAAGTGACCGATTTCTAACCATATACATAGAGTGGGTTTGTGTCGTTCCCCCCCCCCCCCTTTTTTAGGTCTCGCCTGGCGTTGCAGTGCGCATGCGCTGCTCTCTCTGCGAGGGATTCTTGGAATCAATACGGTTTCAGAAGTTGACTTTCGGCTCCGCCCGTTATTTCCATTGGTGTCATTTGGCGTCACTAATTATGCTAAACGGGGTGTAATGATTGTCCCGGAGGCTTTTTAGTCCCTCCTGGTTACCACCCTGTCCACTTTTGGCCCTGCCCACCTGGACTGGATCTTTTACTGGCGGCGTGACACGGTGGGTTTTATAATTACTGTCAGCACTTTTTTCTTACCATTACTTGAGTGTGGGCTGTGCGTATCGTCTCATGATGAACCAGGCTGCATGCATTGATCGGCACGGCTGCTGGCGGGGCACTGGCCCTTGTTGCCCTGCCCCTGTGTCGATCACCTCACCTCAGTGACGGCCGATACCGGCAGCACGTGAGCCCCCATCTCGAGACGCCTTCCTCCTGGGTCGGGATTCCCCAGTGTGTGAATGTCTGCTGCGTCACGGAAGGGCCGGCCCGGCGACAGCAGAAGAGGAGGAGCGGAGACTCCCCTGGGTCAGCCAGGCGGGAGCACCGCGAACGACGGGAGAGTCGGCTGCCGGGGAGCACAGGCGAGAGTCTGGAGGCGCCGAGACTGGAGAGCGGACAGCTTGGGGAGCACGGGCAGCTGAGGCAGCAGCCACTGCGTCCCTTCACCCCACTCGAGGCGTCCGTGAGTGCTGGCTCCTTCCCTTCTAATGTCCTGGGTGTACTGCAGACAGAGGAAGCGTCGTCATACTTTGTCTATTCTAACTGATCCTATTGGGGCTAGGTAGCGCAAGGGACATGTTATGTGGTAATTTAGGTTCTATCAGCCTAATTGGAAAGCATCTGCATAGTTTGCTGGAAACAATTGTTTACTTCACTTTTAATAACTCACAAAGTTAGCCCGCTACTGAACGGAGTAAAGTATCTTGCTCAGGATCACAGTGTGGTCACTGGTCACAGAGACAAGCTGGGATTGCTAGTCAATTTCGCCACTGCTAGACCTAATTCACCCACCCAGGCATCTGACGGACACACGGTGCCTAGCATGAAAACAAGAGGTTGTATTTAAACTTTGGGAATTTAAGTATGTGCATCGGGTCTCCGTACTCTGGCTGCTCCCTTACCCCACTGTACGAACACACGTGCCACAGAGCGGACACTCGTTGTAGAAGCGCTGGGGCGCACTGATCATGAACAGTGACCATCAGATACCCCCGTCTTTGGTAAAGCTGTTAGAGGGAAGTACTAGAGAGAGCTGGCGGGAACATGACCGAGTGGCCAGGAGAGGGGGCCGTTCCTTCTCAATCCTGTGGGACTAGAAACCCTCTCGTGCAGGCTTCAGCCCCGAACATGGCACTGAGAGGTCTCCCCGTGCCTGGGCATGCTGTGTTCAGCCTGTCCATGGGAAGTAGCCCAGACACGGGGGGCACCAGGAGGCTGGCAGTGTCCCTTTACAGCACCTGGATCAGGCTGTGAGCCCAGGCTCCGGTAGGGATTTCACCCGTGACTCACGACTGATCCGGAGGGGCATCCTGCCCAGCTGCCCTATAGTGTGAATGCTGTAGTATGTAGGGCGCTGTTGTGATGAGTAAACCCGGCTGCTGCTCCAGCTGGTGACAACATCCGGCTGTGCCCTGGGGCCATGAACTCCGCAGACCTGCTGGAGTTTCCACGGTGTAGTCAATCTGCCTGCTCTGGAATACACCTGCTCTGAGCAGTAGGGATGCTCGTAGAGAGAGGGGACTTCTGTAGTGCTTCCCAAACTATGATACTGCCTCTAGGCGCTTGCATACATACCTTCTGTTTCAAAGTGCGTAATACCCATGCATTTGCTCTGAAGTTAAAACAGCATTTCTCAGTAGCATTCGTTTTTAGGCCTTTTCATCACCTCCGAGGCATGTTATTTGTGTGGGTCAGGGCTCGATGGAGTGTCGGTGACTTTTTATTTATGTCCAGAGGAGCAGTCCCCTTTCACTCGGTGTGCTGCATACATTGTGTTTGGTAATTGGGTGCATCAATGGGCGTGATGCAGTGGGGCCTTACTTTGGTTTCTGCCTTTGTGCACGAGACGAGTCACACAAGTCAATTCATTGGTAATTTTCACATTGATGTGACCATATGCTAAATATCAGCTCTGTTGTTTCTACTGTTATTATTGTAGCTTTTCTACTGCTGTTTTACCTCTACTAGTATTCAAACTCCAACCATGTGTACAACCGGTATTAGGGCTTCTGTCATTAGTAGAACACCTGCTGCTGTTCCCATTTCTACTCCTACAAGTATTAATACTACAACTTTTACTATTGTTATACCAATATTACGTGTACTAACCTTGGTATGACCATCTACGATTCTACCAGGAATCGTAGATGGTTACTACTGTTGGTATTCTGGTTACTGTGATTCCTACTATTGCTTCTACTGCTTCCTCTAGTGCGCACAACATAAACAGTTTCTCTAGGAGCAGGTTATAGCAGTTGTTTCAATGAATCTTACAGAGGAAGGTGAAACAACGTTAATCCCCAGTATAACTATCAATGTCGACTTAATCATCATGTAAGTGTAAATGAATTGCGTCGTACATTCATGTATAAGAACAAATAGTTTGTCACTTGAGCGTCCTATTAATTCAGTACTCAAAACACAAGGGATTCAGTTGCATCATAGGCCCACATATGTCCAGCAGTAAAACAGTCCAGTAATGCACAATGCTCAAATGTTTATATGCGCTGCTCCGCTGTTGCACATTTTAATGTCTATAATTAGCGATGAGTTGCTTAACTTGTTGGCAGGTTGCCATTTAATTATATGCAGAGCAAGATGTGAAGATGTAGAGTGTGCGTTGACGTTTCGGTCTCTAAGTTAGTGAATATGCAAGGCCATCATCAGGACTGCATGTTTGGGCAAAATGGGTATCTTTTGTATGTATGTATTTACTTATGCTGGAAAGTGCATTGCTAAACACTTATAAGGTCCCAAAGGCCACTGCAAATCAAAACACATAGGTAAGAAATACAATTCTAACAACATAAAATCACAACATATCACATACATACACTCAATAATACATAGCTATAATACAATACCATTAGCAAAGCAAATGGCTTTAACTTGAACAAAGGCGAGACCTATTGCATTTCCAATGCTTTTTTTCTTCTTTTGCAAACGAAACAGTCCAGGGCAAGGCCCGCCTGTCTGTGGTGCAGGATCCACTCAGTCTCAAGCTGGGGCCTGGTGGAATCCTGGACGACCACTAATTGTCCGCAGATATCCGTTAGCCTCCTGACACCGGAGAGAGCTTCTTTCTAAATTCGTCTGTTCTGAGGGGACACGCAAGACTACGTGTAGGTTGTTCACGGGGCGCTGAAGCCCAGTTAGTCTTTAACGGAGTTTGGAACGTATTTTCCTGCAACTGCCATTCCTTCTTCCCGTTTCTCCGGTTCGGTTTGTTAATGGGAAAGAGGCTGCGGTAGTCCGTTTTTAGGATTACTTTTAGCGCTCTTAGCAGCTCCCACAAAATACATGCACGGGGAGAAGTCCCAAAACATACCAGCAGTAACAGAATACATGACATACCTGTGTCCTCATTGCGCGCAGACTACCAAAGATTCTTCTCTGGAGAAAATACTCAATGCGCATCTTTTTAGAGCAGTCTGTGCACCCACTCGTTAAAAAAGAGCGCATGCCTCTAAGTGATTGAGTAAGTGGGCGAAGTTGCACAATAGAGGTTTATTCATTCACTCTTTCAAAGAATGTTTGCCTCCACGCGATTCAGTTTGCAGTTACACATTACAGGTTCATTCATTCATCATTTCACTCTTTCATAGAGCGCATGCTTGTAGGTGAGTGGGTTTGCAGAGTTACCCAATACATAATTCATTCATTTCACTCTTTCAAAGAACGCATGCCTCTGGGGAGGATTCCGTTGCAAAGTTAAGTAATACAGGTGTAATCATTCCTTTCACTATTCCATTCATTTGTCGCCTGCTTTTGTACATAGGTTCAGTGAATTGCCTTTTTCTCAGGTCAACGTTGGATTGTGCATCCAGCACGGGGAGAGCTGGCAAGAAGTGAGCGGCAGGGACACTGCGCACATTTGGCACTCTCTCAGAAAACCGCTAAATAAACAAATATTGTGAGGTAACGGAGGGGTGCGAAGGTGAGAATTAAACAAGAAATGCCAACTAGCAATAAGCAATAGTTAAACCTTTTAACGTTTCTCGTTTCGTATCAACTTTAAAAAAACATATATGATTATTCAAGGATGTTAAGAGTGTGTAGGCATGCCAGTGGGGGATAATGTACTGCATGGCTAAACACATATAAGGTCCCGAATGCGAGACCTATTGGCTATGCCAATGCTTGTTAACCAGTGACTCCACTTACTTTCTTCAACCAGCCTCTTTCAGCCATTGTTTTTTTTAAGGTCGTTTTTATTCGATTTTGCATTAAACAACATTCACAACATGAAGATATTGCACGGTAAGTGTAATATGGGTATCACTGATTATTGTGTAAGCCAAGGTCATCATCCAGCAGTCACTCTGCTAACGTTCTCCAGGCAATATACCAATTTTCACTATTAAGCATTCAACTGTTGTGATTAAGATCGGGAGGCAAGGGTCGAGGGACTTTCAGTAGTACATAGGTAAGTCCGAAACGGGACCAAAATGTCCAGGGGTCGAGCTGAGGGGTGGAGAGTCACAATATATTCTGTCATGTCCTGGCAGTACGCTGCATCTCAAAGCCATTGTCTTATCTGGGGCACCCTCCGTTGCATCCAGAACAGGGCCACACGTCTCTTAACCAAAACTAATAAGATGTTAGCAAGTAGTCGACAGTCCGGGTGAATAATAGAGCCACCCGCGGCAAAGGGTCGATGGAGGCATCCAGTTTAGTTGCCACACTGTGGAACTCTTCTTGCCAATACAATGTGAGTGCCGGACATGCCCAAGCCTATGCTAGAAATCAGCCAACAATGAGCCACACCTCACACATGCAACATGGCCCCTCCCACGAACTTGGCTATATTCTGCGGAGTATAAAAATATTGATGCAAGTCATTAAATTGTATCAACTTGTGCTTATATGGAGTGGTGTGTTTTTTACTTGTATGTAACAGTATCCCCAAGTTTTATCCTCCAGTTCGTATCTCAGGGAATTTTCGCCTAGCCTCTAAGTGTGCCCGCCGTGCCAGTCGTATAAGTTAAGTATAGAAAGCTAATGGAAGTGTCCCATACCAACCTGACTTATGTAGGGCGTAAGGAGTGACATCTCTTGCGGCTCCACAAGGAACCCAGCTATACCCGCTCTCTCTTTCAGCCATTAGTTTGAGACTTCAGTCGTATTGTTGCTTAACTGAGGAGCCACAGTGGCTTTTCCAGAGGAGGGGCATATGGGGTGCGCCGCCGTTGTCCTCGCCTCCCCCTTCTGGCCACCACATTAGTTGCTTAATATACCAAGAGGCAACACGGAAAAAAACAACACTGCACCTTACGATGCACATATATTTGCCCATTTATCTTTCACTACAAAACAGTTTTTGGTTGAGGCAATACATACGCCTACATGTTTGCTTAAAAACGTTTAAAATATGACTTATGTATAGATGTGTGTATGGATCTTTATATATGAATATATAGATATACAGGCAGATTAAAACATTTTAAACGCTCGCACTCTTTACAACTGACCTTTTCAGGTTTTATTAGTGGCCCACTCGCTCCTAGAGGCGCCACTGCGAGTGGAGCATGCTATTGGCTGTTTAGGCGCCTCATTCCGCCTCATCTCGAGTGCTTGTATTTCACTACACGAGACACTACTAAACTACTGTGGGCCTTTGTCGGCTCCTGCTGGCTGCCTTCTGTGTGTCAAACTCTCATGTGCTAACGATTACCCCCATTAAACCCAGACCTGTTGGCTTTGCCAACCCTTGTGTTGTAGTTGCAAGCTCGGTAAGCTTCCTCTTCACTGTGGGGAAGAGGCGGAGTGATCCATTTGTATTTGACCCCACTTTTCTAGTTTTCTGCCGGCGGTTTGCGGCTTTTTTTGCCTAACCGGCGCCGTCACGCTAGCTGGGAGAAGGCACATGTCCTGCTTGCACAGCATCCAGCTCTGTTTGAGAACAAAACAGTCTATGTCCATATTGATTTTGCTCTTGTGACTGGTGGTGCGCAGGGCCCGTGCTGATCTCAATGTCCCTGCAGGCTGCTGTGGTCTTGTCACTTGACAAGTAATATCCCGGTTAACTGCAAGTAAAGATCTGGAAAGCCACCAGGATGCATCGTTTGCCTGCAGCGCTCCCCTGCTAGATGCTGGTTTGTTCAAACACTTGCAGATGGGAATCTACTGCGCACAAAGCCGTTTATAAAAGTAAATATGCTGTACAGTACAGCTCAACAAAATGGTATTTGAGGGAAATGGTTCTCGAAATAGCGGATATTTTTGTGTTGGTCGGTGCGAGGGGTTTGTACATGTGCTAGGGTTATAAATCCACATCCTTTGCATCATGCCCCCATCTAGTGGTTAAATCGGTTACTGCACTCGAACGTCTTCTTTCTATGAACAGCCCAGGTGCGTCTTGGTTTGAGCTCATGTCTGGGAAAAGGTGGCTTCAGAGACATTAAGTTGGACCGCCTTGGAGGCCCTAGAGTAGACCCTGTACAATCTTCGAATGTATTTACCACCATCATATTACCGCTGGAGATTGAGAAGCTCTCGACACTTGGAGATTGTGTTGACTTTTGAGGATCCTCAGAATGACCCGGACTCAGTCGAGCATAATGCTGCGAGTCTTGTTGTTTGAGACACACAACATGTATAGAATATAGATGCGTATTTCTTAATATTGTTTATTTTTTGTTTAAACTATTTCGAGGTCGGGGAGTATGCTCTCTTAAATGATGGTCACTTTAGGGTCCGTTCGGATTGCTTAGGAGGGACGACAATCCCGTTTTGTTCTACAGATGTGTTCCATTCGAGCACCGTAAGAAACCTATTCAGAACTCCAAGAGTAGGAAACCAAAGATCTCCAAGTCGGACAGAAGGTGGGTTTGTCTGTCGGCGTGTAAGTGACCTCCTAGGACTGTTTAAAATCCAGGTTCTCCAGATGACCAGGAAGAGGATTTGAGTCCTGAGTTCTCTGCACGATTTGGGGACTACTAACTAAATTGTCAATGTGCCGCAAGGAAGAGGGACTTTAGGAAAGGGGGGGTGGGGTAGGGAGGTTGGGCGGGCGCCAGCTGTATCTATGAAAATATTGATAACTATGCACAAGATGAAGATGGTTAACCCTTGCAGAAAGTCATATGTGGAGCGCCAAGCAAACTCCTAACTTAAAACAATATGCCCCTAGATACCGACAGCATCTATTTTTAGCACCAGAGATGCCAAAAATATACCACGTTGAAGACACTGTCAAGGGATGCTCTCTTGTCAAAAACACTGTCCACTGAAACCTCATCCCGGACTAGAATCGGGAGAAATTTATTTTGCTGTTTGATACATCAGAGGAGCTTTCTAGCAGGAAGGAGATATGTTCTTAGTGGCTAGAGCTTCTGACTTTGGAACATGGGGTACCAGGTTCAAATCCCAGCCTCAGCTGTTGATCCAGCAATTTTGTGCAAATTGCATAATCTCCAGGTGCCTTAAAAAAAATAAGAAATGTGTAATGTAGTCTAGTTCTTCTGTAAAGTGGTCTAATGCCCTTCAGCCAGATTTACGCTATAACATTTATGGCGAAAAAACAAAGAAAGGCTAGTGTCTTTGGTCGAAGGATAAGGACCTCTCAAATCCTCCTGTTAGCAGAAGTGATGGGGACTTTTTCTAGCAAAAGTAAATTTCTTATCACAATAATACTTTATCCTAGGGGATCATCATGAGTGTACTGTAAGTTTTCAGTCATTTAGGGCCTCATGTACTATTGATGTGGTCGCAAAAAGCACTCACAATTTGCATATTAACTTTTTTGACCACTAAATTAGTTTGCCAATCAACCTCTATGAATACATCTGTTCACAAAATAAGGAATGGGAGTGGGTTGCAATCCAGTCTACTTAATAAAAATAACTGAGGCAGTTTGCAAATGGCGAGTCACTTAGTTAAGAGGCATCACACAGATGGTGTCGTGCTAGCATAAGCCGTCTCTGTGATCGCCTTTAATCAAAGCAAACTTTTTAATAAAAATTTAGCATGTTTTCCTTAAAGGAAACGTTGATGCATTTAAAAAGCAAGTTTACTTTTTTTTTCTGTTAATTTGAGAGTTAGCAGTGGTCCTGTGGACTACTGTCTACTTCTCAACAATTGTTTTTTCAACATTTACAAAGGGGAATGGGTTCCGTGGGGGGGCCCCTTCCCTTTTTGCAAATGGGTTACCATCAATTTTGAGGTGTCAGTAGCTTCAATGTTTTGCTACCGGATTTCGGTTGCAAAATATTGATACATGGCATAACTATTTGGCATTTTGAAGGAACGCCCAGAGCTAACCCTTACCAAGTCATGAATATATATCCATTTCTAAATACTTTTAGTGTTTCAGAAACACTTTTTCGAATTGCTTTATGTATTTAGTACATAGGAACAAGGGTTTAAGCATTCACAAACCCTCTTATTTACAGAGTCATAGAGATTTGCAAGTGCCAAAACCATTCATTTTCTCAGTCCCATAGTAAGAAAACAGTCTTCCCAACCTCTAGACAGTTTCCACCGGTTGGTCTGGTGGCTTTCAGCAATTGAATCCAAAGAGCAGAACAGACCTATACAATCACACTATAGACCATGGTAGGAACCTTGGCATCTTCAAATAAAGTACCATCCTCACCACCACTGCAACCGGATTTCACAGAACTAACTGAGGTTCTTTTGTTAATGTACAAAACAGTGAAGTGTTTGGCACTTAGGCCTAATAGCCGACTTAGACTAGCCTGAGGGGTCCATAATATGTAAAGAGTCATCCGGCAGCAGAATTGGCGATTGTAATGAAGGTCGGCAAACCCTTACACTTCACTGTTTTTTTCTCCAACTCCGATAGTAAGATTTGCCACATGAAATGTGCTGCACATCTTCCTAGATATTGCTCACATCAAAAAGTATGCAGCGTTCCTGGTAAGACCCATCATTGGGAGAAGGTGACCAACCTTCAGGCATCCGTCCAAAAGGTGAAGAGAGGAATCGTGTGCAAGGCAAAACTTAGCGTAAGCAATTGTTTTAAGGCAGTGCTAACGTGGGTAATTGAGGCAGACTGCAAAAGGCATCGCACTCCTGATGTTCATCCTTTGAGATCTTGAAACTTCAGCTGACGACTCTGGCTCAAATCCTTCGTATGTCATCGAATGAGAAGACTACTTATTAGGTGGAAAGCTCTGCTAAGAATAAAATTAAATTAAACTTGGAATGTAGGACCGAAAGGAAGGCGATTCTCTAAACACATTAACGAGGCTACTGAAGACTAGCCAAACAGGTTCCGAGGTATTATCTTTTTCACAGAGCTGTATTCTACTTAAAGGTTGTGCTGAACTGTGACTGTTCACACACTAAGAATAATGTAAGCAAATTGTCTCTTCTGTTGTGGCTAAGTTCACACCACGTTCTCTTCAGTGAATGGATGATGAAAGGATATTTAGTAAAATTTGTAAAGGTTACAACTCGATAGTTTTGTTTAAAATAAGTGCAGTGAAATGCTGTACAGTTTAGCAGATGTGATCCTCACAATCGCTCAAGTATTATTGAGGGTTTAGGAGCAAAACCAGGAGATGAAAATAAAAAATTACAGGAACATTTTTGACGATATCTGTGATACAAGTGCTGCTTTTGGTCAATGGAGAAGCATCCAAAACTCATACGATGCAGCTTAGAAGCTGGACATGGAGGATTTTGAAGTGAGCTTTTAGCAAAGCAGCCAGTCCGCAGACATCCCTTTGAAAGGTTCTGTCTCCAGGTGTCTTGTAATTCATCTAAGCATACAAAAGTGTGGATTGCTCTGTAAATTGTACCATGTCACGGGAAGCTTCTTTGTTTTGTACCCGGATGGTAACCTCCGATAAGCTGCTGAGGGCAAGCTCTCACAACGACAGAAGGAATGAGCAGGGACTCTTGCTATGTGGAGTCTTCTGTTTCAGTCGTGTCCTCAACAGTGAAGAGCCTTCCTGACGGAAGTGGATAGGCCTAGTGTCACGCGACAACTCCTGTGAGATTAGATGCCATGTTGGAGTCAGGCTGCAATTTAGGATGAAACGCATAGCAAGGAAGCGCATGTCGTCATTCAGCAGCATTTCTGCTCAGATAATGAGCCGTGTTTTGAAGGGTTTATTTTTCTTGGGTCATTCTCCTTCAGTTGGATTCTGGATTCAGCCAAAAGTATTACATTTACATGAGTCTGGTTTTGTGAATCTCTATAAACTGTGATTAGGGATTTACAGACTTTTTGGGAACTTTCTTCTGCGGTTTCTATTTCGCAGCATGGATTTGTACAACCTGGATTTTTGGAAGAAAAAAAAAGATACCCTAAGAATTGACTAGACCACCACTATCTATGACTGACTTTCTACATAAAAAGCTACTATTGTGATTTTGTTGTTTGTAATTCACATCCTTATTGAGTTGTTGTTCATTTTAAACGGTGCTCTTGTTGCATAGAATTATCTGATGGCCATTGACAGTGAAAAGAAGGTATGAGGGGCCAAGAGAAATTACCCCTCATCAAATGGAGGAGTTTGTTGAATAATCTAAGGATTTTAATGTGATGTATATTTTTTTTGTTCACATTAAGAAGTGAAATGGCCTGCCAGAAGAGTCACATTCGACTTTTTAATTTTTTTTTTTTTATTAAGAGCCTACTTAATTTAATATATTAGGTAATAATTGATGATAGTTGATTGGAAGCATAGTAGAATAGTTTATAGAAAGGGGTGTCGCTGAGGGATATTTCCAAATCCGGTCTCTTCTTGTTTGTAGAAAGTGGTCCTGGCCAAGTCAGAACAAGGGAGTATTGACTACAGAAGGAAGTTGGTGTCTTATTTTTTTTTTCTATCTTGTCTCACCCCTTCCCCACCCCTTCACCCCACCACCACCCAGTTCATGGTGTACCACAAGTGTGGGTGTATGAGTGTGGTTTCCACTGTCAGGGGCAGTAGGTCCGGAGCTCATTTTACTACTGTCGCTCTTGTGGTATTGATCACAGTTAAGTGAGTGCTTCTTGAGTCTTGACCCAAACAAGGCGCTGGATGTCCAAATGGTTTGAATTAAACTCATCAGCAGGTCAAGTGACCTCACCCTAATGCGGAACTTCTGTGACACAAGCCTCTGCTGCATCCTCAGTGAGTAGAAATGGCCAAATATCCATATAGCTCTCTTGCAGTCTGCTTTCAGATGTTTGGTGATTCTAGACATTGTACTTCAGTTGCCCTTGCTGATTCAGGTTTTGCCAAATCATTGGTGCTTATATGGGCTAAATCTTCTAACAATTCGGACTTGCTGTGGATGTTCTGTTACAAGATTTCAGAGGAAGAACCTCACCGAGGCCTGTGCTTTATGAAACCGGTTGAAAATCCTCCGACTACCGTTTGCTAATTCTAGATCAGTAATTGAGCTGTAAAAGCTCGCAAGCAATAGAGCCCAGATTATCCCAAGTTGGTCCTATCTGATCCAGAGCGAAAGATGCAGCCGTGTATAAATACAAGGTGGGGGTAAGCAAGCATTCCTAGGTAGTGGGAAGTATGCAAGGAACAAAGGACTGCTTGAACCCAGCCACACTCAAGTCACTCATCCGCGGTACCCCTCAACATATGAAGACTGTTCATTGTAGTTGTGGTTCACAACACAAAAGGACAATTTGCATTAAAGGTTAGGAAATCAGTCTTGCCCTGTGTGAAGTCTGTGAAGGCTACAAATTGTTAATTCAGTTCAACCAGTCACTATGGCATGCACATTCAACAGCATTCAGTTGCAGTTGTTAATCTACAGAGACCGTTACTTTCAGGTCAACTACTGTTGACCTGCAGCTCCAGTGTAGATTGAAGTTTCTCAACAAAGCAGAAAAGGTACCACCTATAAGTGTGTTTTAGGTCTGGGACAAGGGGAAGAAAAACAACAAAACACACAATCCCTACTTCATGGGCTTTTTTCGTTTGGTTTGATTGGGGTTCCTTATACACAGCATTAATGAGAGGTCAGACATAGGCAGTAGTGAGGACCTGCTCTGACTCTTTGTCCCCATAAAGGCAATCTGGTAATCCTTCTCATAGGTTATTCCAATAGGTTTGTGGATGGTTCTACTTTTCAAGCTGTGAATAACCAATTTGTGCATAACCATCATCTGCTGCTGGACAAAACTAGCATGTGGTTGAAGCCATAGACCGATACAGTGGCAGTCTTTTTGGGTTTTATGAACAGTCTGAGCAACGATGGAATCCCTGGAAATAGGCAAAAAAATCACAGATGACTCAGGGCTCAAGTAGGTGTATCACACGGGTGGGGGGGGGGTGTCAGAGTCATATGTATAAAAGTTGACATTGTTTCAACATCTTGATGAGTGGGAGGTCATCGTCTGGACTAGGGACGGTAAATGCCCCTAGAGGTCCCAGGATGAAGAAGGTAAGTGAGCTTTTTTCTCAATTGGTGGAAGATTATGGGCCTTCCCATACCATTGACGTACCAACATGACACATGAATGGATGCTGAAAACGGTGTCTTGCATATAATGCATGCAAATAATGCATCCAGTGTGACAAGTCTCCAAAAAATATTGATGAAAAAAGGAAAAGATAATAGTAGAATATGTTTTGATGCAAAAATGAGGACAGGAAGTGTTTTTAAATTACCTTCTCCTCCAAGAGACAGTTTAGTCCTCTAACTACTTTACTAATGTGTTTGCTATTTACTCATTTACTAAATGTATTGGTGTAGTGTGGACCTGGCTACAATGACAGTGAAGTGCTTTACACTTAACAACCTAAGAGTGGAAAAGAGAAACACATTAGTATTTTAAGAGAACTCAGAAGAGGCGAGTCTTTAAAGATTTCTGAAAGATGATGTTAAGATCGAATCTAATGTTTTCTGGTAGGCCTTTCCAATGTTGTGGCTCAAGACAGGAGAATGCTTGGTTAACGCATTTAACTTTTCTGGTTTGGGGGATTTCTAGGCAGCATCAAGATTGACCTCTTTAAAATTATTCCCTCCTATAGTTCACTTGTTTTCGTTCATGTAGATGAGTGATGGGACATGCAGTACTTTGTGCATTATGCATTCCATTTTAAAGGTAATGCTAGTTTTCAGGGGAAATCATTTAAGGTCTTTTAGAATGTGGTTTCTCTGACCGAGTTTCTTGCTCTTGTGACCAGTTCTGGCTGTTTTGAGCCAGAACTCAGACGTTTATGATAAACTTGCAGGATGTCATGTAAATACAAGGAGGTGGCTTCAGGGATGCTTACTTTTATGCTTCATGCGTAAGTACCTGAAATGTATGGTTCATCAGAAGCATGAGCAGTGGCTGTGCCCTTCTTGTGTAACCATATTTGGAAGACTAGCCGAGGAATTAAAATTTTCTAAGGAAGGGTCAGAAGAACGCAAGCTAGACCATTCATCGTTAAAATGATGTCTGCAGTACACAAACCGCTTTCTTACATACATCAACATTAATTGTCAGGCAGTTGTAGAGCAAAAATGGATCCCAAGAAGACAGTGGATTGCACATTGTTAAAACAAATTGTTATTTCACAGAATTATTCCCGATACCAGAAGACAGCGAGGAAAGCAATCAAAATACTATGCTTGATAGACCATGCTTGCATGTCACACCCAACGCTAGATTACAAATGAGACCGCCTTGTGAGTCGCTAAACAGCCAATGGTCACATGAACAAGTAAATGGGGATGATCTAGGGGTTGTGATACCAAAAAGGTATGACTATCTTGCATTGGAGGCCAAGATGTTCCCATATCTAGAGCACTTGCTGACTTTATTACAGATTTCCCACCCTAAGGTAGGGAACCTACTTATTAGACATTACAGGACGTGGGAGTTGGAATATGACTATGGTACTAATATGAAACATGGCACATGATGTCTTTGTATTGCACTCTTAAAAATAAAGGGAAAAAACATCCCCACACGTGTCAAGAGTAGGTACAAAATATAGACTTGATCACTTACCACGCTGTAAGTCTAACTGTGAAAATGTGAAGGGAACAGAAAACTACCATGCAGAGACACTAGGTTGCAAGAAGCAATATATGCACAAATCAAAAGTAAACCTAAAGGTATGGCGACTGTTTTGTGAGTGGGGTAGCAACAACCGGCCTTAATTTCAACAGAATAAAAAGTGTGTTCTAATGGGTGATTTGGTTCATAAATTGATAAATAATACTTGTTTATACCTTACCACCATTATCACTGTCAAAATTGGGAATTAAGTACGATGCAATAATCTTTAATTGCAGCAATAGTCTTGATGCCCACGTGGGTAAGACCGACACGGTATTCTCTTTACCACATAAAAAGATTTTGAAGGTACCACCACTGAAATTATTGGCCAGGTTATCTGGTGCTATTTTAAGTGTAGCAGCGTGGCTCCTTTTAACCCTTGTGTTTGACCATTTGCTTTCACTTTAAGAGACGCAAGCAACCCAACAGTCTTCTTTGAGTGGAGTTCTCTTTCTCTGGTCTTCTACTTCGGCAGGCCTACATCTGCAAGTATGCTACTTGCTTTTTTAGGTCGAGCCTAGAACCAGCGCGCATGCGCTGCTCTGCGAGACTTATTGTAGAAGAGTAGATGAATAGAAGCTCCGCCCACTCTACGCCCATATTTGCCATTGGCTTGTGTCCTTGTCTGTCCTAAATGCTGGCTTCTGATTCGTCGATAGGCTTGTTAGTCTCTCCTTAGTACCGCCGCCTCTTCATTTGTCACCTCCCATGGCGACTGGCCCCTTTACTTCGGCTGTTACACGGTATGTGTTATTTAGACTGTGAGCACTATTTTCTTTGAGGTTCTCCTACTGCAGGCACGTCGTGCTTTGGTGCCTTCTTTTCCACCCCCGCCCTCCTTCCCATTGTCCATGCCTTCTCCCCAGCCACCCACCCTCCCTCCAGTTGTCCGTGCCTTATTTTCCACCCCGCCCTCCCTCCTGTTGTCCCTGCCTTCTTCTCCCCCCCTCCCCCAACCCTCCCGTAGTCCGCGCCTTCTCCCTCCCTCCCGTTGTCCGTGCCTTCTACTCCTCCCCCCTGCCCTCCCTCCCGCTGTCCGGCTCTTCTCCCCCCTCCCTCCCTTTGTCTGTGATGTCTACCATTTGCAATGCAATAGGTCTCGCGTAAATGCAAGACCTATTGCATTGCAAATCCTTGTTATGCTATACATCCTCGCGTGGCGCTATCTACTGAATGTGCTTCATCGAAGTTTGCTCCATCATCAGATAAGAAAATAAACAAGTTGCCCTCGCATGGAAATTGCAGCAGGCAAGCACTAGAAAACGAATACAGTTCCACTTCATGCGTGGCAGTGTGATATACAAATGTGCTCATTAATCCGCAAATTACGTCGGAAAGACTGCCTGCACCCCCGAGCTAAGAATAAAATGGCCTGATCCCGCTACACCGAAGTGGTCCCAAAATGCAATGTAGCGCCCAGAGAGACCTCGGCATGTGGCGCTGCTGTTAGTCACGTTTCTTCATTTATTAGTTCCCTTGTCCAGCATTTGATTCTGTCTAAATGCCAATGAGGCAATATTCTGACCAGTCGCAACTATTCAGTGGCCATACTGTCCGTCTAGCACCTGGAGGCCGTCGGTATCCCGCTGTACAGATCCAATCATTCATTTGATGCTTCCTTCTCTCAACCCGTCAAAAGGGCAAGGACCTATTGTACTCGGTCCTTGCGCTTGCCCCACAGTGTAATGTAGCGCCCAGTGGTGCTCCCATTGACGTAGTCACGCGCCCTGCCAGGACACCACTTTGCCCTTGCATTTGCGGAACAGAACGATGTAGCACCTAGAGGTGATTGCTTGCTATACAATCCTTCTCTTTCAGCATGACCGTTCTCCCCCCAATGTCTACCTTAGTCCCTCCAACAATAGTACCACGTCACATCTCTGCGTGCTAAAGTTGTAGCCCTGGGCAAAAGGGGCACCTGAACGGGAATCAGTCGAGGGTTGTGTGCCATGCAAGTCTTCGAATTCATTGATTTGTTCATTCATTCATTTAGCACTCCAGCGCCAATAAGGGAGAAATTTACCCACTCTGTGGTGCTAGATAACACCCCACCATTCCTCTTGCAAATCGTTGTTTTAATGTGGTTTTCTTAGTGAGGTTTGTTAAATCCATAATCCGCGGTAGACCTGCTTCTAGACTACTGCTATTTCTTCGAACAATGTATCATCAGAGTTTTCCGTTTTAGGTTACGGCGCTACTGAAGTCCTTCATTTGTTCATTCATTCATTTTTTCAACATCTCCAATACACGTCCCAAGGCATGCTGGTGTCCCATCTCTCAGTACATCGGCTGTCATTTGGTACAGTATAGCGCCAGGGGACAGTTCAGTCCATGGAAATGTTCTGTACAAGGCAGGGGACTGTTCATTAATTCATTCACTCAATTCTTGCTTCACTGGTACAGCTTGTAAGGCACCATAATACCACAGCTCAACCAAAGGATTTCGCATTGTGCAGTTAATTCAAGCACTGTCCCCTACATCATTCATTCCCACCTACCCCCTCGTCCCACCAGTATTTTTACACGCTACTGGTATCTCGACAGTGGAGATGTTGTGTTAAATAATGTAGCATCTGGAAGAGAAAATTGTCGTGCTATGTTGTGAAAACTTAATTGAACGCCCGCCTCTAACTGCACGTCAACAAAGCATGGTCTTGTCAGGACTCTTAAAGTTGTTGCAATGCACAATGTAGCACATGGAAGCGATGGAGTTCTAAGTGCTGTGCTATACATGTTTCCACAATCATCGACTAATTCATTAGACTCCTGCTGCCCTTCCAGGCACTATCCCAGGACCGCACCTTCAGCAGGTTCTCTGAAAAAGGGAAAAAACACAAATATTTCCAATTACAACTTTTTAGCCTTTCTCCCCTGCGCGGTCAGCCCCTGCGCGGTCTTCCCAAAGGTTTCCAGCCTCTGGCAGCTCCCCCCACCCCGCCAGGCACGAGGCTGCATTGAGTGAGTAGTTGCTAGCCCAGCACGCCCTCTTCCCTGGGACAAGTCACCTCTGTAAGGAGGCAGGCGAGGGGCGTGCGTCTCACTGTCTGCCTTTGCAGCCTCTTTCTTTCTTCTCTGCCTGCCTCTGCTTAGGAGCTGCTGCTGGCTCCTGCCTGCTCGCTGGGGGTTTATATCCCCGCTGATTCTGCAATTAGGAGTGGGGGCGGAAGGGGCCCCATCTTCCTAGTCACTGCTCCTTCCACCTTCTTTCGTCAGCCACTCACTCACCACGCGAAGAATGCACAGAGGGGACTGGCCCATGGCACAGAAGGAGATTTATAGATGGGCCTGACCTGCGACAGGCCAGAAGGGCTGAGGCAATTTCACTAATAGTGAAAAGATACTCTGGGGTGGACTGGCCTTTAGCTTCATCTGGAGATGTATATTTAAGTGGGGACTGAGGCAAAGTCACTCATTGCTAAAAGATATTCTGGGGTGGACTGGCCTGTAGCGTGATGTAGAGATGTATATTTAAGTGGGGGCTCTGCAAGGCTGGTACAGTTGAGGCAGGGCTGGTCACGCATTAGCCTAGCCTATAGGGAGCGCTTGAGGTTCGTGTTTAAATGGGGCACCTGAAAGGCCAGTGGTTCTCAAGGAGTGCTCCCCACTTTCACCCATAAATACCGGGGTGGGCTGGCCTACAGCATGGTCTGGAAATGTATCTGTAAGTGGGAGCCATGATAGGCCGGTGGTGCAGACATAGACCCCAATGACTTCTCACTCAAGACTAAGCTGAGGTAGACTGGCCTAAGGCGCGAGGTGCCTCGTGCTGGTTTCTCTGACAGGTTGGCAGGGCTGAGGTGAAGTCCTTGACTCATTACTCGAAAATAAGATGGTTGGACTGGTCTGTAGGCAGTTCTGTCCGGTCATCTTTGGGTAGAAGACTCCGGAAGGATGGTAATGCTGACCCAGAGCAACTCCTATATCGCCCAAAGAGAGGAGAAACGGGGACTCGCCTTAGGTAGTGCTCAGGTTCATGTTTAAGAGGGGTGTATGAAAGTTTGTTGGACAGAAGTACCCACTCGTAACACAAACTAAGAACAGAGGCGGACTGGCCTATTACTGTGTCTGGAAATGTATCTTTAACTGAGGGCCAAGTAAGGCTGGCAGTGGCCATCACAGACCCTCTCACTCATCACTTCAAGCGAAGATGAGGCGGACTGGCCGCAGAGGAGGCCCTGAGATTCATAGCCAGGCCCCTTAAACTGAACCCAACACAAGCAGGGTCATTCCCATCACCCTGGGCGCTTCTGGCCGTTCAGAGACCACAGCCCACCAATGTACCCAAGATCGAGGCCACCTCCCGACCCCTGTCACCGCTGGAACGCCCCTGGCAGAGGTGTTGTGCTGTCTGCCTCTTCTTCCTCACGGGCGCTGTCAGTGCTTTGAGTGGGGGGAAAGGGTGTGGCCAAGAAGCAATTAGAAAATAAAAAATAAATATGAAATACCAGCATTTGTAAAGCGCACAGC
Organism: Calotriton arnoldi; assembly: GCA_963921515.1. Classification (NCBI taxonomy): domain Eukaryota; kingdom Metazoa; phylum Chordata; class Amphibia; order Caudata; family Salamandridae; genus Calotriton; species Calotriton arnoldi. The sequence goes on along the minus strand of CAWUFW010005280.1, from coordinate 633,316 downwards.
TACCTCTGGAGAGGTGTCCCGGCGCTGGGGGCCCTCGGGAAGATCAAGCGAGCTATTGCCCAGAGTCACATGGTGCTGGGATAACCTGCCGCCGGCACCGGGGATCGAACCGTGAACCCCGTGGTCTGGAGTCAGGCACCCTGGTCGCTGCGCTGCACCTCTTCCACAGAAGAGGGTGGCATGTGAATTAGAATCCTGTGCGTCACACACAGCGTGCCATCACCAGTGTCTGCTTGGCTCTGTACGAGTTTTCTGTTGATGCATACAAACATACCATACAACCAGGCACACATACACATAAAACAAGCCATTATCTATTGGCCTTGTCAGTACTTGTTATCCCATTCGGGATCACTTTCCTCTGCAGTCTCTGTTCCTCCCCTAGTTGATACACCCTTTTTTTTGCCAAGTGTGGATTTGGGCACGTGGGGGCCTGTTTTTGTTACTGGAGGCTGGTTTTGTCTGCCCCCTGTAACAAAAGCAGCTGCAGTGTTATCCACGCCCCCCTGCCCCCCCCCCCAAGCGGCTGGTGTGACTCAATTGCCAGGGCCAGTTTGTGTTCCCAGTCCAGCCCTGTTCATCTGCACGACTCCTCTTCATCACTCTCACCTGCATATACTTCTTGTCCCCCAGGGTCAGACTGGCCTATGGGGCAAGCGGGCAGTGCCCGACAGGGTGATCGGACAGGTCAGCATGTGGGCATGTTTTTAGGTTCAGCCTGGGCAGCACATGGACTGCTCTGCGAGGCATGCTGGCTTCAGGTAGGAACTTGAAGCTCCGCCCATGTCCCGCCCATCTTTTCAATTGGCTCCTGTTACTATCCTTTCTTAATCATTGCTTTTCATTCATAAATAGGCTTAGTAGCCCCTCCTTGGTACCGCCTTGTCGGCATTTGTAACCGCCCATGAGGAATGGACTTTTTACTTCTGTTGTTACACGGTCTGCTTTATCTAGGCTGCGAGCACTATTTTATTCAATGATTTGCCCGTATTCCACCCACTACGTGCTTTCCTACTAGCAGCACGCCACCCAGTTTTTATTTTAATTACTAATGGCGATCCTCTTTAACTATAGGGGCCGCGTTCCTTAATTTATTTACTTTAGCATCTCGGTCCGCTTTAAGTATAGTGGGCGTGCTAATTTATTTATTTAATTTGGCAGCGCAGTCCGCTTTAACTTTAGCAGCCACGCTACGAAACATTAATTTTTTTATTTTCAGTGAAAACACCCATTTCATGCTTTCACTTACATAGTGGATGCGCCCCTTTCTTTAGACGCTGCTGCCGTATTCAGGTTACAGCGAGCCAAGTCTAAAGAAAGGAGCGTGGCCACCATTAAAGTGAAAGCACGGCATGGGGCACTTTTACCCCCCCCCCCCCAAAACATTTGTTCGTGAACAAATGTTTTATTTTGTTTGGTAAAAGCGCCCCATGCCGTGCTTTCACTTTAATGGTGGCCACGCCCCTTTCCTTAGACGTGGCTCGCTGTAACCTGAATACGGCGAGCAGCATCTAAAGAAAGTGGCGCGGCCACTATGAAAGTGGTCTCGCATTTGGGAGAGTTTGAGCTATTGGCATTTGAAATGACAATTCCTTTTATATGTGTTGGTTTTCAAAGCACAGAAAATAAAAGGCATTGCCATTTACAATGCCAATAGCTTAAACTCTCGCAAATGCGAGACCTATTGAATTGCAAATGCTTGTTTTTTTAAAATGAAAAATATAAACTAAATTGTACCTCTGTTTATTGCCACTGTTGATGGAAGTCTTTGGTGTTTTCTTCGATTTCCACTGGAAATCTGAGGCAAGAGTCATAAAAAACAGAAATCTATGGTGGATTCTCTTTTTTTAGAATTGCATTATGGGACTGACTTGGAGATGAGTTGTTCTAGCCATGCCTACTAGCAAGACCTGAAAGAACTTGAATCCCAAAAATGTGCAGTATTCAGAGCCCATTGCTAGACGGCAGTTTATGCACATCATGTAAGTCGTTAACAGAAAATGGGCTGTAAATAAATGGTTAATGACCACCAGCCCATCTAGGATTTTTTTTTAGAAACACTTAATTTAGCAAGACCAAACCACAACAAGGAAGGGTGTTACTAAGCAGATGAAATTTAGGCTATATATCAAACCACCAAGCCTTTGTTAAAGGTGAGTAACTTATTCTCATCTCTCTTCTGACAATTTTCTTCTTGAACATGTCATGTGTTTGAGTTCTCTACCTGATTAACTTCTTGTCTGTTCCAGGTATGGACTGAAAGCCAATGACCAGATCTTAGCTGAGGAGAAGCATAAGGAACTGTAAGTGTATTTTTTTTTCCAATAAGTTATTTATTCACTATATCTGCATACTAATGGATAACTTGTAAGGTGGTAAATGTTCAGTCCGACGAGCATCAAAATAATGTTTTTTCACAAAAGGGGGCTGATGTTGCCATCAAAGCCGGAAATGTGATGACATCACTTATTTCTCTCCAAGCCTGACCACTATATAATACTCATAGGACGCCTCACAGCCAAAGGTAAAATAGGGCTGTCCTACAGATTGAAGATCTCAAGATAAAATAATAATTCTCGTTCAGGACAGCACCAACATATACACCCCAGAACACTGGAATGGCAGTGAAGGACAGTAAGTACTTCCCATGGCCCTTCCAATTTGACTCTCTTACAGCTTCTATATGTACTTGGATATGCTCAAAAAAGGTTTGAATCTGTTCACGGAAGGCAAAACCCTGCTTTTTCAATCAGTAGGTAAAGAGAAGAAAAAGAACAAATTTAGAATGCGAACTGCAAAATATTTTAGTGATGTATTTTTCACCCGCCAAAGGGAAATGTTTGTGGGATGTGTAGCTGTAGATAGACATGCTTTGCATACTCCTGCCATCTAGTATTGGGCTCAGACGTGTACAACTTGTTTTTGTTCAAAGATGTCTTTTCGAGTCACGAGGTATAGTGACTCCACTTATCTCTGGTAATGCACATGGGCTCCATTGTTGGATTGTTTGTTTCTCCGCCGTTGGGTTCAGATGTCTCAGTTTGAGCTCCGGTTTGACGCCTCGTCTTTTCGCCAGGCCCTTGGATCTGTTCTTCACCGGTTGAATCCACAATCCTGCCTACTCGTAGGTCCCCACCGCCGTGTACTCCGACTCCATCTCACAGTCGACGTCTTAATACAATACAATTCTGGGCTCAGACCACTATCACTTCGACCGAGAGAGCCTACGTGATGGAAAGGACTCTTTCATTTCTGTCCCAATTGCCACGTAAAATATCAGAGGACAAGCCTGCACGAAGTTTGCAACCTCTGCTTGTCCCCCAATCAACGAGAAGACTCTTGTGCGGCAAGCCTTGTGTTCTGCAACAAAATGACGCTTCAGTATTGATGAGAGCAGGGAACATCATTTCGGGTTCTTTGGCACATTGTCGGGAAGAGGAAGATACTCCTGACTTCCTCAGAGAATGAGAAGATCTGTCTGCCGGGTGTTTCCAGTGTCAAGATGAAGGAAGCGTTCTCGCTGGAAAATGCGGATTCAGATGACAAAGCACAGGGGCCCCCCCTGCTGGCTTAGTGCCTGCTCACCCCAGAGAGGCACCATCTTCGAGCTCCTGTTAACTTATCAGAGGCCTTCGGTCCACCACTGCCTCACAGCCATGGTCGGCACCAAACGCCCAAGCTGCACCTGACGCCCTCCTCCCATTTGATCACAAAGTCCTCCTTTAAGCGTCCTGGGTCAATGTTGAACACCGCCTCGGCACCAGTCCAGAAGACACTCCCTCGGTCTTCGGTGGAGTCAAGACATTCTGAGCCGAGACACTCTGAATCAAAGCCTTTGAGCAGAGACCTACTGAGTGGCAGCACTTGACGCTGAGACCACCGACCAGAGGCACTCCTCGGCTCCCTCAGGACCGCTGCCCACAGCCGCATCCTCCGATGCTTCCGAGGATCTTGACCCGCCAATCCTCAACAGCCCTAAGAGCACCTCGACTCCAGGCAACAATGCATCAATATGCAGCCTGGCACTAGTGAGATCCTGGCCAAACCTCCCCCAGCATCCAAGGACTCTGTTCCTCACAGGAAATTGATTTTTGAGGAGGCCCTCAACCCACCTGTGAGTCAACGTCAAAGAAGCCTCGGCTTCATGACAGAAGCACCTTTCCACTGCCTCCTGTCCCTTCCCGTCCTCCTCATCCTCCCCCTGTCCGACTCACCCTATATCAGGGGCCAATTCTCCCCTTATTCCTTAGTAGTTCACACAGCTGGGAAGTGGGCCAACTCCCAGGGTACAAGAGATGTCATATACCTCAATCCCCCCGCCACCCGCCTTCGCCCGGGAGAGTAAGAATATTGATGCTAGTGGCCAGCATGTTGTGGCAGTCTGACATCCATTGGCATATTGCCAATTCCATAGGCCTTCTTTACCCTTACAACTGAGCCGACTAGGATCAAATTGAGAATCTCGTTCAACATCTCCCAGACAAATATAAACAAGCATTTGCAAAGCAATAGGTTGTGCATTAGTTAAATGCAGAGCTATTGGCTTTGCAAATGGAAAAGAACTGCAACGTCCACCTGACTTTGTTTTTTTTATTTATTGACTTTTGTAGCAATGACTGCATGTAAAGCTTTAGATGTTCAAAGATAAAGCGTGCGATGCCGCCACCACAAAAGTCAATAAGTAGACAAATGGATCGGCGTCTGATGAGCAAAATCAAAGACATGCAAATGACAGACAAGACAAATATAATTATAGTTACAGGATCGGGTGAAATCCGGCTCTACAAAAAACATATAGATGGGAGGGGGAAGTGCACGGAGCAGGCGCCATTGGGGTCTGATGAGCAAAAGACATGAAAATGCCATGTGTGTTGGCTCCAAATGGGGAAAGTCAACCCAAAAAAAAGAGTGCCCACAAGGTATGGTAAATAACATGAAAGCATAACAGTACATGTAATAGAGCCAGTCCTCATGGGAGGATGCAAAATTCCAAAAGGAATGACTACTAAGTGTATTCACCAATGAAAAGCCAGCATTTCTAAAGGACCGCAACAGGAACAAATTAAAAAGATGGGCGTTTTTTCCAGCCCAAATCCTAAATACAGTGTTTCTCAGAGACAGCGCAAGCGCTGCCTAGGTGAGACCGAAAAACGGGGGCAGGAGTTGGTGGCGGAAGGCAAAATCATTTCTAATACTAACATCCGCTGCTCTTTAGACAGCTGTCCGGGGCTTTAACACTATTTCCCTTTACCACCGCCACGTATGGCTGCGCGTTTCTTGTTTTAAGCCGGAGATGCAACCGCACCTACTTAAAGTGCCCTTTGATGGGAAGGCATCTCTTCGGGGCTCCCAGGTCGATGAGATACTAGAGAAAATTGAGGACACTGATACTGCTAAAGCTATGGTGCCCTCCTAACACCAACTGCCCGCAGATCTTTTCTTCGCCGCTCTCCGTATTGCAACACGTCAAACTCCCACCACTGAGACTTTAACAAACCCTCTCCTGACAATAGCAGCAGACACCCTCACAGGGTTACTATAGGGGAGGGTATAAGGGGAATAATGGAAGGGGTAGGTGAAAGGGCACAACCTCCAAGGGTGTCACCTTTCCAAAAAGGTGACACTCTTGTCCTTCTACCCCCCCCCCTCCCGACTTTATAATTCCTGTTAGGGGAAGGTTGCAGGGGTTCCTGCCCTGCTGGGCAGAAATCTCCTCTAACCATTGGGTTCTAGACATCATACAGGAGGGGCATTGCTTAGAATTCACACAAACACCATCAAACATTCCCTCCCGCAAACACATTCTCCCCAGAACACCAGCATCTTCTCCTATAGGAGATACACTCACTACAAGCCAAATGGGCCATAGAACCAGTCTGCCACAATACCTGCAAGGGGTTGTACTCCCTATACTTTCTAATCCCCAAAAAGGACTGCTTCCTAAGGCACATCCTCGACCTCAGGCCATTAGCAAGTTCATCCAGTCAGAGCAGTTTCACATGGTGACTCTCCAGGATGTCATCTGTCTTCTACACAAGGCGACTTCATGACCGCTCACGATCTGAAGGATGCCTACTTCTACATACCCATTCACCCTGCACATCAAAGATACCTACGGTTCATGGCGAGTGGTCAGCATTATCAGTTCAAAGTGCTGGCCTTCGGGGTCACCACAGCCCCAAGAGTGTTTATCAAGTGTTTGGCCGTGGTAGCTGCTCACCTCAGAAGTACCTACATCCACGTCTTCCCTTTCCTAGACGATTTGGCTGATCAGGAGCGCCACGCAGCTGCAATGCCTTGTGCATCCACAGACCACCATAGATCTCCTTCACAGCATAGGCTTCACGATCAATGTGACAAAATCTCACCTCCAGCCCCTAGAAGTGCAACCCTTCGTTGAGACCATTCTCGTCTCCCAAGTAGGGAAAGCTTATCCCAGCAAGGATAGAAGTGCTCCAAACATTGCAACCTCTTTTTCTGCCAAATCGTCCAGTAACGGTCAGGACCGTTATGCGCTTATTTGGCATGATGGCATCCTGCATAGCCATAGTTCCTCACGCCAGGTTACACATGCATCCATTACAGCAGTGTCTAGCAGCGCAGTGGTTTCAGACCAAGGGTCATTGGGACGATCTAGTGTTGATTTAGGGCCATACTCCTCACGTTTTGCAGTGGTGGAATACAAACAGCCTGTTGCAGGACAGCCTTTTCTCGACCCTGTTCCACAGGAGATCATCACCACGGACGCCGCACTCACTGGCTGCGAGGTGCACCTACAGCACCACACCATCCAAGGGGTGTGGAAACCTTCCCAGCAGGGTCTCTACATCAACCACCTAGAGCTGTTGGCTATGCAGCTGGCCCTCAGGGCATTCCTTCCCCCATATCCAGCAGAAGGTAGTCTTGTCCCGTAATGACAATACAACTGCCATGTTTTACCTACAAAAGCAGGGGGGGGGGGGGACACACTCAATCCAGTTGTCTGCTTTAGCCCAGAGCATTTGGCGCTGGGCCAAATATCACAGGGTACATCTGCACATTCAGTACGTTCTCGGAGTATACAATGACTTAGCAGACCTGCTCAGCAGGACCCAGCAACAAGTCCACAAATGGGAACTCCACCCCCCCAAGCCCTACTCCTGTACTTCCCTCGTTGGAGGGTACCCATAGATAACCTGTTCGCCACCGCCAAAAAAGCAAAATACTCCTGTTCACCTCAAGGCTCCCACAGTCCATGGACAATGCAGTATGGGTGAATTGGTCAGGGATATTTAGTCACGCTTTTCTGCCTCTCCCACTCCTCCCATTTGTGGGTCGAATATTGAGGCAGACATCCCTCACTCTCATCCTAGTAGTGCCAATCTGGGCACACCTTCCCTGGCTCACCACTCTGCACAAACTCCCTATAGTCCCTCATAAAAAGCTCTCCAACTGGCCCGACCTTCTTTCTTAAAACCAAGGCATTCTCAGTCATCCCGATCCTCCAGCATCTGAATCTTGCGATTTGGCTCCTGAGGTTTTAGAATTTGGTTACCTCCATGCAGAGTGCATGACCATTCTGAAAGAAGTACGCCAACCCACAACTAAAGCCTGCTATGCAGCCAAGTTGAAACAGTCTGTTCGCTCCTGTGTCCCTAGGCATATTGATCCTCTCTCAGCCTCTGCGCAGGACTTTACCTTCTTCACTTAAAGAAGTTGGGCCTTGCCACCTCTGTCAGACTCCATTTTGCTGCAGTGGCTGCTTACCTTCAAAATAGACAACACACTTCACTTTTCAGAATCCCAGTCATTAAGTCTTTCATGGAAGGGCTGGAACGGGCTATCCCACCACAGACTCCTCCCGCTCTTGTGTGGGACCTCAACATAGTACTCACTAGACTAATGGGCCCTCTTTTAGAACCACTTCACTCCTGTCCACTGCAGTTCCTTTCCTGAAAAGTGGCTTTCCTTGTAGCTTCCCTTGGGCATATCAGTGAATTACACTCTTACCTTGGAAGAACCTTTTTTCCAAGTGCATCAGGAGAGGGTCATTCTAAGAACCAACCCCAAATTCCTACCTAAGGTAGTCTCTAGCTTTCATCTCAGCCAAGCAATAGAACTCCTCGTGTTCCTCCCACATCTAGAGTACATAGCGGAACACGCTTTGCCTACTTTGGATGTCAAAAGAGCACTTCTGTACTACATTGCCAAAACAAAACCCTTCCGTAAGACACAACAGCTGTTTGTGTCTTTCTCCAAACCACAGAAGGGGAATGCCCTTTTTAAATAAGAATTTGCACGCTGGATTGTTAGGTGCATACAGACCTGTTATGCAAAAGCCAAAAGACCCCTGCCTTCCCCTCCCTTCCCAGACGCTACACCACTCGTAAGAAAGGGGCCTTAATGGTTTTCCTGGGTAACATTTCTCTAGCTGACATCTGCAAAGCTGCTACATGGTCTAACCCGGAAACATTTACCAAACATTACTGTTTGGATGTCTTGGCCTCCCAGCAAGCTAACTTTGGCCAGGCTGTACTGCATACGGTTTCCTATCTTTTGCAACATACTCGGGCTAAGCCACCGCTTATGGGAGGACTGCTTTACAGTCTATGCACACGATGTGGCTCTACAGCTAAACATGCCACAAACTGAAAATGAAACTTACCCTGTAAGCATCGGTTTGTGGCATGTAGTTCTATAGATTCACATGCGCCCACCCCCTCCCTGGTGGCCTGGGTTATTGAAAGAACAAATCAATTAATAATGTATCATTTATGTAGCGTGCAGCTGCTTCTCCAGAAGCATCCCAGCGCTCAAGGCTTGTAAGTGGGAAAGATGATTAGAGTTCACTAAACAGAGGAGTTTGTGACAAAGCTTTACAAGCCTTTTCAATATTCAAACCTCTGAGTGCTTTTGGAAGCAAGTTCCATTTTTTTGCTGTCAAACAAAGGAGCGCCCCCCCCCATAGCCTCTCCTTGTGTATCTTATGGATGCAAACTAAGCCCTGGTTAGAGGAACATTAAGTTCTGCTAGGGACATACTGTTTTGTTACTGCATTTTATTTTTACCTTTACTTTGCATGGTCATCTCTTCTCTACGCTCCATCTACATCCTCCCCTGCCGTGCGGAAAAAAGCAATCTAACGGGAGAGTCGATGCCCATGCTCCTTGTCGGACATGGGTGAAGCCACTATGCCTCGTGACTCGCAAAGACATCTTTGAACAAAAACAAGTTGTATATGACCAATAGTAGATGGCAGGAGTATGCACTGCATGTAAATCTACAGCACTACATGCGACGAACAGATGCTTACAGGTTAAGTAACATTTTCCTTTGACCCTTCCTACACCTTTAAACCTTTTAATACTAGAAAACAGACAAAAACCTCAAAAAGCAAATAAACCTTTTTTTTTTTTTTTTTAAATACGAAGCGGAGGTTTCGTTCTAAGCCAAAACCAGTGCCATTTTCCTCTGTAACCGTGGCAGACTCCTCCAAAAGCTAAGTTAACTTCCGTTTGTGTGCCTAGAGCTAAAATTAAACTCTTGGAGCATACAGCCTTGGTATAAGTTAGGTTGTTGCCCTTTTATGATTCACGCCTGGTAACATAGGAGCAGGTGGTGCTACATGTTGAGCATCAATACCCTTTAAACATTCAGTACCTCTTTTGTCATTCAAGATCTCCGATATCCTCTGTGGATGTTCTTGAAGAAAATCAAAAATGTCTACTGGAAACAATTGAGCTAGTGTTTGAGAACATAGAGGGCATGGGATTTGTGCAAGGAGCACTGATGCCTTCAGAAATAAACAGTGCCTCTACCAGGGTATCCTCAGCCCATCTTTGAGGGTAAGAAATATATTCATACCTGTACATAGTGTACTGGCTGGTTGAGGCACAGTCTTCTGTCTGTCTGAGCCTTCAAATTGCTTGTCGTCCTCTTCGATATCCATATTCCTACATGGTACTAAATTTCCTAGCTTATTTATTTACAGTCATCAGTACATATGAACATTGATAGCCTTTTCTATGGGTATGGACATTCCATCTTTGGGGTGCCTGAGTTCAGTGAAGAAAAACAGTATTTTTCAAGCCACCCTTTGATTTGGGCTTGGTGATTCCAGAGACTCTTGAATCTAATGTCTTGTTGGATACTTGAGGGCCTGTTCACACAGCCAGTTCCAGAACCCTGCAAGTTCAACCAGCCCAGAACGGAGTTCATTTTTTTTTTCAATTTGCAGATCAAAAATTCAATTCCCAGCTAAGTTTGAGTTTTAAAATCGGTGGCCCATACAGTCCTGCCTCATGAAAGGTCATTTTCGATCCACTTTCTCTTGCGGTTATTCTTATGACAGAATTTCCAGTATGACAGTAGTTTCAATCAATCAATCATGTCACTTATAAAGCGCACTACAGACCCGCGAGGGTCTCAAGGCGCTGGGGGAAGAGGGGGGTGGTGCTGCTACTGATCGAAGAGCCAGGTCTTGAGGAGTCTTCTGAAGGCCAGTAGGTCTTGGGTCTGTCGGAGGTTGGTGGGGAGGGTGTTCCAGGTCTTGGCGGCGAGGTGGGAGAAGGATCTGCCGCCGGCGGTCGTTTTCCGGATGCGGGGGACTGTGGCGAGGGCGAGGCTGGTCGAGCGGAGCTGGCGGGTGGGGGTGTAGAAGCTGAGTCGTCTGTTGAGGTAGGCTGGTCCGGAGTTGTGGAGTGCTTTGTGTGCGTGGGTGAGGAGCTTGAAGGTTATCCTCTTGACAGGGAGCCAGTGCAGGTCTCTCAGGTGGGGTGTGATGTGGCTGCGTCGGGGATGTCGAGGATAAGACGTGCAGAGGCGTTCTGGATGCGTTGCAGCCGTCTCAGGAGCTTAGCCGTCGTTCCTGCGTAGAGGGCGTTTCCGTAGTCCAGCCTGCTGGTGACGAGGGCCTGGGTGACTGTTTTTCTTGTTTCGGTGGGGATCCACTTGAAGATCCTGCGGAGCATTCGGAGGATGTTGAAGCAGGATGAGGAAACGGCGTTGACCTGCTTAGTCATGGAGAGGGTGGGGTCGAGGATGACCCCTAGGTTGCGTACGTGGTCGGTGGGTGGCGGGGCTGTTCCCAGTGATGTTGGCCACCAGGAGTCGTCCCAGGCTGAAGGGTTGGAACCAAGGATGAGGACCTCCGTCTTGTCCGAGTTCAGCTTCAGGCGGCTGGTCCTCATCCATTCGGCGACGGCCTTCATTCCTTCGTGGAGGTGGGCTTTGGCGGTGTGAGGGTCTTTGGTGAGGGAGAGGATCAGCTGGGTGTCGTCGGCGTAGGAGATGATGTTGAGGTTGTGCTGTCGGGCGACGTGGGCGAGGGGTGCCATGTAGATGTTGAACAGCGTTGGGCTGAGGGAGGAGCCTTGGGGTACGCCGCAGATGATCTTGGTGGCCTTGGATCGGAAGGGGGCGAGGCGGACGCTTTGTGTTCTGCCGGAAAGGAAGGATGTGGTCCAGTCCAGGGCCTTCTCTTGGATCCCGGCGTCGTGAAGGCGTGTTCGTAGTGTGTGGTGGCAGACCGTGTCGAAGGCGGCTGATAGGTCCAGGAGGATGAGGGCTGCTGTTTCTCCGTTGTCTAGCAGGGTCCTGATGTCATCGGTGGCGGCGATGAGGGCGGTTTCGGTGCTGTGGTTGCTGCGGAAGCCGGACTGGGAGGGGTCCAGGATGTTGTTCTCCTCGAGGTAGCGGGTCAGTTGTTTGTTGACGATTTTCTCGGTGACCTTCGCGGGGAACGGGAGCAGAGAGATGGGTCGGAAGTTCTTGAGGTCCTTGGGGTCTGCCTTGGGTTTCTTGAGTAAGGCGGTGATCTCGGCGTGCTTCCAGCTTTCCGGGAAGGTTGCTGTCTCGAAGGAGATGTTGATTATTTTCCGGAGATGGGGCGCGATGGCTGTACTGGCTTTGTTGAAGATGTGGTGAGGGCACGGGTCTAGCGGTGAACCGGAGTGGATGGTGTTCATGATCTCGCTGGTGTCCTCGTCGTTGATGTTGGTCCAGGAGAGCAGGCGGTTGGTGGTTGTGGGGGCAGTGGTCTCGGTGGTTGCCGGGGCGGTCGTGGTGTTGAAGCTGTCGTGGATGTCGGCGATTTTTGCGGTGGAAGAAGGTGGCCAGTGAGTCGCACAGGTCTCGCGACGGCTGGATGTCGTTGGTGTTGGAGCTGGGGTTGGAGAGTTCCTTCACGATGTTGAAGAGCTCTTTGCTGTTGTGTGCGTTGTTGTCTAGGCGGTCTTTGAGTGAGGCCCTTTTGGCGGATCTGATGAGGTGATGGTGACTGCGGGTGGCGCTCTTGTGGGCGGCGTAGCTGTCCGCTGTCCGTTCGTGGAGCCAGATCTTCTCCAGTTTTCGGCATGTTCGTTTGGAGGCCTGGAGGTCTTCGGTGAACCAGGTGGCTTTCTTGCTGGTGTGGCTGTTGGGCGGATTCTTGAGCGGGGCGAGGGTGTTGGCGCAGTCGTCGATCCACTGTCTGAGGTTGCGGGCGGCGGTGTCGGGGTTGGAGGGTTCGGCGGGTGGGCTCAGGGCGAGGGTTGTGGTTAGCTGGTCTTCCGTGACTCTGCTCCAGCAGCGGCGAGGCATTTGTTCGGTGCGGTGGTGCGTGGTGGGCTTCCTGTAGGTGAAGTGGATGCAGTGGTGGTCAGTCCAGTGGGGTTCGGAGGTGTGGTTGAAGGAGACGTGTGGGCTTGCGGAAAAGATGGAGTCGAGCGTGTGGCCGGCGGCGTGGGTGGGTGTAGTCACGAGCTGTCTGAGTCCGAGGGTGGCGAGGTTGTCGATCAGGGTGGTGGAGTTGGTGTCCTTGTTGTTCTCGAGGTGGAAGTTCAGGTCCCCGAGGAGGATGTAGTCCGTGGAGGCGATGGCGTGTGTGCTGACGAAGTCAGCGATGGAATCGCTGAACTGTGGTCGGGGTCCGGGGGGTCTGTAGATGAGGGTTCCTCTGAGGGTGGTGTTGGGCCATCTTTCTTGTTTCAAGATATTTCTTACAGGGGTAAGTCATTCAAGCCTTTCGGATAATACAATGGGTTGCTTTACCTTTACAGGCAAGAGGGAACTGCATCTCCTTCGTTTTGCACCCTGTGGTTCAGGTTTGAGTTGGACCTTCGAGAATGACATTCTCATAGTAGCGTCCCATCTTCAGGAGAAGAGAAATGAAGCATGTTTCCTATTGGGCTTCAGTATGTTTCACGTGAATGCTTATTGTTTTAAGGAGTTCTGAGCTTTATGGCAAGTTGGGGGCTTCTTGAATGATTCTTTGTGCCATGGAGAACAATGCTCTGTGCTTGTAGTTTACTTCCTAAATGTGAATGTTTGGATCTGCTTCCCGACCTAAAATGTACCAGTAACTCCCCCATGACACATCTATATTTAAAGCGCTGACGGATGAACCTTCCCTCCCTTCCCCTGTATGATATAAACCTCAGCACAGACAAAAGATCAAGAAACTAATGGATTTAGACAGTGATCATAATACTATACATTGGACAATATTACACCGAAGGGATACTTTGAGAAAGATGTTTAAATATGTAATCTCCAGATTTGACCTTTAGCCCCTTCTATAGATCTACCGTTTTTAGCCTAAATCTTGTGATTTGATGCTCTTTGCCAGCCCGATTTGATTCTCTGTGCCAGCCACTCTCTCGCCCTCTCCCTCTGTTGTATGTATGACTTGCGTTCCTCCCGCCTGATTTGTACTTCAATAATTTGTTACTGTAGGCTTTGTAGTAAGCCTAGTCTGCCTTATATTTGTTTTTGCTGGACGCGTTGAAACTCTAGGTGATAGTTGAATGATTCAATGTCTCCATAGATCACTGGCCTCTAATTTGAGATTTAACAGATTTGCATTCGGTGTGGGAGGGTAAAGAGACCTTTTTATGGAAAAGCATTTTCGATGCGAAGGAAAAATCTACAAAAATGTTTTTTAAATGCGTCTAATATGCTTCCAGAGAAAGCATTCATGAGGGGCGAAAGCTGAAATCAAGACTGCTGAATCTCTACCTTTACCTCATCCAGCGCCCACCAAATTTCCACAGTGTTAAAATGGGGCACTAGTCCCCTCCACCTAATTCCCACCTAGGCAGGTGACTTGGGAGGATGACAGTAAGTGGTGGGTGGGCCCAACTGATCTTAGCTGGTGTTAGCCTCCATGTCACTGCAGATTGCCACGAATAGGTAGCAGGCCTGGAGCAAACCCTTATGTCTCCCTCTGGCATGGGCCCCATCACCAAAAATCCCATTGCACTTTCATAACTGCTAGGATCACCTCACTTGCTGTGGGTGTGCGAGCTTCTCCGGCAAATGGCGGTGCCTCGGATTCCTCTTTTTGCCGGAGTGTGTAGTCTATGGTTTGGTTGCGACCCCAAAGCAGTATTCAACTGCTCTGCTCGCCCAGGTAATTCAGGCCACTCAGTTTTTTTTGTTTTTGTTTTTTAGCACGTTAAACAAATAATGTAGAATGAAAATAAGGCACACGGAAGAAAAACTGAAGTTGCTGTGACAGCAGTTTTGAGTTTTGACACAATACATTTGCATTCGGTGGATTGAACACCACTGTTTAAGTAGAGACTCCTTTCTTGATTCTTCTGTGTACTTTATTTTCGTCGTCCATTTTTTTGTGCTGTGGGATAAGATATATTTTACAAAGTAAAAATTGGCAGTCTGTTATTTTTACTCCGTTCAGGGAAACTTTTACTCTCCGCGCAAATAATGTGCAGTGAAAACAATTAACCTGGAAGAACAGTTCTCTGTTTTTTAAGTTCCGTTTTTGGTTTGTGCTCTAAAAATGGAACAGGGAAGCTGGAGACTGGGTTGTAACAGTTGCGCGTTAATTTGTGCACAAACTCACCACATTTCCTTGTTAAAAGCGCTTCAGTGAGCAGTTGCTGCTCCAACACTTGCGACTCTGGCCTTCATGGTTCCATGCCAGCAGTCAAAATGAAAGTAAGGCTAGTGATGGAAGATGAAAACGTAATCTCCAAATAAGTTAGTTTGTCGTACCTCAGATCACCCAAAGATTTTGGCCATTGTAGCTAGAGCAGATAGTTTGCTCGCCTCCTGTGTCTCTCAATACTGCTGTGAATTCTACAGGAAGCTCTTGCCCCCTCTGACAATATACCTTATTTACTGTAAACTCTGCAGTGGATGCCTTCTCGCCGTGGAGACTAATCCATTTCTTAGCGTCGTCTCTTTCTGTTGATTTATTTCATTGCCTTGCACAATGTGCCTAAAATATTTGGGGCCAGGTATTGTGGCTTGGAACAGGCCTGTCTCCATAACCTTATTAGGTCTGGCTTAACAGCACAGCTGTCGGCGGACATTTTATGTTCAACGCAACAAGAGCGTTAACAAGCACTACTGAGAGAGGGGTTTTAGTTTCTTCCACATTTTGATCTTACTCCTAACGGGATGTGATCAGTCAGAAGTATGCTTTTCAGCCCCATAAGAACCTGTCCAAATTGCCCTATCGTTGCAGGAAGCTTTGAACTTCTTGACGTATTGTAAAACTAAAGCCTTAGGAACAATTAATTGATCCTAATGAGTTTTGCTGACTGTCTAGACTATTAATTTTGTCCCTGAATTGATTAATCCTAGTAATAACACAATTTTGGACATCCTAGATTTGATGCCCACTCTCTAGCTCCGGGACCTTTCTGTCCGTTGCAGTACCTTTAATCACTTTTCAGTGCAGAGCTTTGTTATGCTGGTTTATATTACATCAAGCAACCATTGATTGCTGTGACATTTCTGCAGGTCTCTAAGAAACTACTTGCTTTGAATTAACACAGCCTTCCGAGTATTAGCTATTTTCAGGCCACACTTTCTTTCCCCACAAGTGGTCCTCTGGGAGAATTTGTTCTCCTTTCTTAGATTGGGGTTGTTCTCCTTTGGTGGCATACGAGCTACTGCTAGGGGTTTACCCTGCTAATCGAGTGAGGGAGAGTGTTTTTAACTCTCAAAGATACTTCCAGTGTACACCCAATATCTTGTCCACAAGTTTGAAATCCTATTTCCGTGTTTGGGGGGCGTTGCTCACACACAAATTATCCCCAGGCCAAACTCTTCTTTGCCATTCCCCCTGAAACGAGCAGAGTATTGTTCACACCACCAGTGCAGTGCAGTGCTTCTATGCATGCAGCAAGTAGTGACTTCACTCTCTACTTTGATGTATTGTATTTGCATTTATATATCGCTTACTACCCCTGATGAGGCGTCAAAGCGCTTTTTCGGCAAGTAGCACGCTACTCTGGAACCCATAAAGGATTAGTGGTAAATTAGTATAGTGAAATATGAAAGTAATTTGAGTGGTGGATATGTTAGTTATTTGGATTGAGAAGGATAGTGGAGGGATAGAGGGAAAATGGTTTGCATTTATATAGCGCTTGCTACCCTTGATGGGGTGTTGAAGCTCTTTTTCGGCAAGTAGCATGCTACTCTGGTACCCATAAAGGATTAGTGGTTAATTAGTATAGTGAAAATATGCAAGTAGTTTGAGTGGTGGATATGTTAGTCAGTTATTTGGATTGAGAAGGATAGTGGTCATGTGAGGGTCAGACGTCACTCTCATTGCGATGTGCAGTAGCCCCTGCCTCTACTAACTTCTCAGCCACGACAGCCAGTGGAGAAGAGTTCTCCTTTTTTGTCCTGTGCACAGCATGTGATCTTATCAGCCATGCCCGTACTTCCGAACTGTTCTCATAATGCAGGACATCTCCTGACCAGCCACAGGGCAGTTACTTTTAGAAAGCTCGAAACTCGTCCAAAAAACACTTGTGCTGGAGGGGTCTGGCAGTAGGAAGGGCGAGCAGAATTCGAGTCCTTTTCAGAGTGCCATGGTTTGCTTTCGGCTGACCGCCGCAGAGATCAGGAAACGCTGACAAGATCCTCCAGTCTTCCGAGTGTGGCAGTGTTTATAGCAGATGCAGTCTGATGAGCTGATGAACTGAAGCCAAACCTCGAGAGAGGAGCCCACGAGGGAGTTCCGTGCTTTTGTCTGCCCCTTCCCCTCTAAGGGAGTGTGATGATAGGACTAGAGCCGGGGTTGCAAGACAGTGAGCCCCAGTAAGGAAAGAAAATTGCTGGGGCCACCTCGTTTACAGTATGTGAAAAGGGTGCAGAAGTGAACTCCGAAGAGGGTCCTGGAGACACCTACCCAGAAACCTGTACCAAATGAAAGTCAACCCCACCAGCAACCTCTTTGGTGATATTTTTGAAAGAGAAGTTTGTTATGGAAAAGTATAAAAAGTGAGGGCGGGCCATTAATGGAGAAACGGAACGGGATGACCTAACGTTGATGGTTCCTCTTTTCCCAGATATGTGCTATTCCAGTGGAACGGTGGCACTGTAGGTCCTGGGGTTGGTCTTTAAGGAGGGGTAGAAACAGACTGGGATGACAATATGGCGAGAGTTCCTCTTTTCTCGACTGCTAGAGATTGACCAGAGAGAGTGACAGCTCTATAAAACACAAGACCTTGAAGTACTCCTGTTCTGTAGCACAACAGAGGAAAAAATCAGTACGGAGTAATACTGCGCGTGAACCAAGAGCTGTGAAAAGGTAAAGTAATCTTGCATAGACTTCCTGTACTTCCGTAGGCTACCTTATAGTTGCAGAGTCTCACCCAAGTCCGATCATGTCTTACATGTGATTGCCTCTTTCCGTCTACTGGCCATACAGAGGCAGCAAGCAGTCTCTCAGGCGATCTCCCACTTTGGCAATAAGCCAACATCTCCCACCCAATACACACAAATAAACCCCTGCAGTAGGGTCTCTGGGTCTGCTATTTTTCACGTTGCATGACATCTAAATCCGGGAGACCGCTTCACAACAACTCAGTAAAGTAAAAAAACAACAGATATTCAATGCTTCATGAAAAGGACACATGAAAGTAATGCCTTGCTTTGAGTCAAATGAAGGCTTTGAAGGCGGATCTGGTTCCAATTATAACCACGACCTCGAGTAAAGCAGAGGAAGAGATGAAAGTTCGAAAGAGCACATCAAAGTTTTAAAAGTCTGATAATTGTAGGCTGTGGTGACTGGATTTCTACCGTGGATCGTGGAGTGGGAAAGGATTATGGGGGCGGCTTGATGACCCAGGCAACATGCTACGCTTAGAGGCTAAGTCTACCCGTAGCCTTTGGTACTTGAAGTTCTTTTGGACTGTGTGCTGTCTCTGCACGGGGGTGTTCAGCAAGCGCCCGTGCCAAGAGCTGCTCGAATGCCTGCTACGGAGCCCTGAAAACTATAAAAGATGCCGCGAACCCGGGGCTGTAGTGTAATGCGGTACTTTTCTGAGATGCTTGGTGGAAGCTCCTCCTCTGGGGGATATGATATTTAATGGCGTGAGGGCGCCATGCTGTCTCTGGCTCCTCGCCAGCAGGGCGATAATAGGGCGCCTAAATCGACGAATAGCATATGCGACAGTTGAAGAAAGCTCCCAGACTTGCGTTTTTGAATTACTGTTTGTTTGCTTGCCTTCGGGTTAAGATGTATATTTATATTCCAGAAGTTTACGGAGTCGGCGATATTCTGCATATCCTCCGCTTCTTTCTGAGCCTTTATGATGCAGATGTATCATTTGTTCTATAATGTCCAGTTCTAGAGCCTGTGTGCACTACTCGCAATATCCGCGAGGTGGCGCTCGTTGCACAGACTTACAATAGAGGGACCCGTAATGCTTGCTTTCTGATATGGATTCAGGCATTGTGCCTCTCCTTGCAGCGACTGCTGACACCACCAAAGCCCTAAACTGCGGAAAGCACCGCTGCATCTCGGGCATACTTAATAAGCATGTGACACCATCATACACAGCAACTTCCTACTCGAATGAGTACTTGAAGTAGACAATGAACCACTTTAGTGCTGTGATACTGGTTTACAAAGAGGGCGACCCTACTTGCTGAAGTTTGCTTGTTAAGTCGTTGAACATAATTGAAACGAGGAAGTCCCTTTAAACTGAGGGTGAATTGGCTGAATGACCAATGGCCTTCACTTTGGGTTTACAAATGGACAAATCCGAGATAGACAGTAAGTTTATCGGCAAATTAATGTCAGTTATTAGAGCCTAACTCTATCCCTAACTCATTTCAAAACGATGTAGAGAACAGCATAGCAGCACAGAAGAAATGGAACCAGCAAAACTTAGAGTGGAATAAACAAAGTAGTGAGCTCTAAAAAGGGGGGCGTGGCCTTGGATACTTAATTAGGAATCCTTTCCAAGGGGCCGGGCCCCTTCACATAGTACCACCTGATCAGTATTCTAATGCCTTCTGTGAGCTTTTATCACATGCATAATATATAGTAACGAACATGCAACAAAAACAAACTTGCTTTGACAATGCTTATTAGCAGTACGAGATAAATGAATAACAACGATTTTGTTGTGAATAATTTGAATTGAAACATTTTTCAAATTTGAAAATTAGTAGATTAAACATTACAATGTCTGTGGGAGGACGGCAGTCTTCAAAGTGTCTCAAGCACTCTCGTTTTTCCACTCACACCACTTTCCTCCGTAGTCTCTGTTAAACACCAATGCCCCTTTTCTACTACATCTTTCTGAAATCCTCCATTTGCACACCTCACACCTCCTCTTTCCTCTTCAGCTCCCTCGTTTCACTATCTCATGCTTGTACTTCCTCACATCTCCTTCACTTCACCACACACAATGCCCATGTGAGCACTGCACATTGTTTTACTCTCACACTGTCATTATTTCGACAGCTGTGTACCTCCTTCACACACTTTCGCATAGTCTCAGTTGCAGTGGACACACATGACCATTCCTCTGTGCGCTCTACAGAGAGGCCAAAGATTGGGTGAACATGTATTCTGACCAACTGGCAGAAACTGTGTGAAACTCCCATTGCTTTCAGCCACAATTTAAGCTCACTTGTGACCCGTTGTAAACCCCCAGCTACAACCTTACCTCGCATAGACTCCTCAGACCGCTAATTTCCCATTAAGCACTATACAAGATTAATGTACTGCACGAAAAAAAATACATCGCTGAACAAGCAAACACAGCAGAATTGAAGATAAAGTGAAATGTAAACAGGAACTTCAATGTTGACATGGATTACCTTAACGGTTCTTACAGTCATTGTTCGCCTGATCAATGTTTCTTGGTTGTAAAGATAAGGACACCATTTTTGGGCCTGATGGGGACAGGCTTCAATGCCCTTTTTAGGTTGAGCATTCGAGACCTCTTGTATATACTTTAGTATATACTTATTATATACTTATATGTGTATGTACTTTGTGGGCTCTGGAGATCAGCCCTAGGACTTGTCTGCTTCCGCTTAGGGACATTTTTTCTGTTCAAACTGCCTCTATATAACTGTCTTAATAGAAAACGACCAGTAGAGGTCAGTAAAATACCAGAACTGCTTTCTGCTGAGGGACTTTCTTTTTTTTAAATTTTCCTGGCAACTGCCTCCATTTAACTTTCTTGATAGAAAACGACCAGCAGAGGTCAGTAAAATACCAGAATCACTTTAGCATTCTCTAGATTCCAGTCCATAGAAATTGTCTTCCACGAGCACCCGTAGACAAAAATATTTTTTTCAAATCTTGTATTTTCAGTGATATGACAACAGAAGGCCCTGATTTTATATTAAAAACCGAGCTTTGAACTATACCATTTCCAGCTGAAAGGCAATATTTCTCTCCATGTGTTCCCAAACCTGGCGTGTCGCGCAGTTTGGTGCTTACTTTCCCTCCATGTTGAAGAACAGTAGATGTTTCAGCACCCAGGCTAATGCGCTGCATAGCTAAATACATATAAGATCCCAAAGACGAGACCGATTGCGTTGCAAATGCTCGTTGTCATTACTGCCGGGTCTGAGACCCAGAGGGACCCTGTCCACTTAAAGCCATGGGAACAAATTAATAATTGCAAGGGAACTTGAAGGTGTCATGTACGGTGCTTTACGCTTCACACCATTTTTAAGTGAGATTTATTTTGGTTTTGGACAAATCATAAAAGTACACAGTAGACCAAATCACATAAATAAAAGATCCAACGTGTGCATTAAAAAGAAGAGAACATTTTCAACAATTTCATACAATGAAACAAAGCTAAAAATTCAATAAGGTGAACAAGTCTAAAACCAACTTCATACAAATAAATTAAAACTCCCAAAAAATGGGCTTAAAGTACATGTAATCAGTGCTGTGGGTCAATAAGAGAGCACCCCCCCCCGCCCCCCCCCCCCTCAAAGCAAGTCTGGTTAATAGAGTAAAACTGGTCACTTTCCAACTGCCTTCTGCAGTCCTACTACTCAGGCAATAAATCTATAGATAGTGCGGCAAATTGCCTCCGTCTGGAGCTGTTGTGAATAAAATAAAGCTGCTTTACACTCGCTAATGTTGAGGTTCCGCAGAAGAGACCTTAAAATACGTAGCCTCGGCTCCTTAGAAAAATCGCCAACAAATAGCAACTGCACTTGGGATTGAATCACATGGACAAGGTATTAAATCTTGACTATTAAACACGTTTGAAGGGTTGGATACCAAATAATTAATTATACAAAGTCTGAATTGGACCCGGTAGAATCTCTGATAACGTGGCACTTTGGTCAAGTAGGGTTCCATGCCAGGGTACTGCACAATAGAAGATATGACTCAACTGACTTTTTGTTGGATTCCAGCCTTGTTCTCTTGGTGTCGTAAAAGTTTAATAATTTGCGTTTTATTACAGCCTCGATTGGTTGCTCGATGGTCTGCGGGTTGTTATAATGATCGGCTCTACCGATTTCCTGTAGATCATACTTTACATGACTGAGCCATCTGAATTTCTTTTCCCGTCCTAATTTTAGACAATCTGCAATGATCTTTTGACCCAATGCGGCCTCAGGCTTGGTCCAAACCGACAGACATAATGCAGGGTTATCCTTACAGTATCTTCTAAATATCTAAGCTCTATCTCCTCGTGCACTATTAGTGATGGAGTACTTTTAGGAAGTGATGGAAGTCTTTGCAAAAAACTGTTCTCAGTAAACTGAAGGCGAGAACTGTCTGAATACCCCCATATCCCTGCACCATAGGAAACTTCTGATACAGATTTGGCTTCGTAAATAGCGATCGCCGCATCAAGTGGCATTGACCCTAGTTTCGTAGCGAATTTAAACAATGAGGCTATTTGTTTTTCCAATTGCACTGTCCTAACACCCATCAGGTGTTTCCAGGAGCCAACCCTATCAAAGGGAACCCCAAGATAAGTGAAGGCGGGTACACACTTTAGTGCAGTGCCATTAATATTAAAGAGAGGGATCTTGCTTCAAAGTCAATCGCAGACCATAGCATAAGATTTGGCTTCATTAGTAGAGAGCCCCAGATTGGACATGAAAGCAACAAACATGTCTAAAAGGTTCTGGAGCCCCCGGCCTGTCCTGGCCATTAAAACGGTCATCAGCATACATTAACACAGGCAAGGGATTTGAGCCCGCCCGTGGGGATTCTACTTCCACCTCACCCAAATAATCCATAAGCCCTTTAATGTAACAAGCATTGGCATAGCCAATAGGTCTCGCCTTTGGGACCTTATAAGTGTTTAGCCATGCAACAGTTGCATAACTAAATACTTATAAGGTCCCAAAAGCGAGACCTATTGGCTACACCATTATAATCGCGGCACCCGCGCTTTACTTTTAACATTAAAAGTAAAGCGCTTTAACATTAAAAGTAAAGCGCGGGTGCCGCGATTATAGCAAAAGTAAAGAATAGATTATTTTTCTATTTCTTTACTTTTGCTACAATCGCGGCACCCGCGCTTTACTTTTAATGTTAAAAGTAAAGCACGGGTGCCGCGATTATAGCAAAAGTAAAGAAATAGAAAAATAATTTATTTCTTTACTTCAAAGCCGCGAAAGTGATCGCGATTCACTTAATGACCCGTGACGCACGTGCACGCTCACGTGAACTCAAGCTGGTCGCCAGCAAACTGCTGTTTGCACTTCCAAAACCCGCTTACTAAAACTCTCGCCAGAGCAGCGCATGCGCTGGCTCAGGCGAGACCTAAAAACTAAAAAGAAATGGTGCACAGCCCTGTTTGACCTTTTTTTCTAATGTTAACAGGGGCTGTACACTCTCCATTAGATCCAAACCTTATATTGGCCTCCCCATCCTAATGAAGCTGCGCAAGGAGATGCACAATCTCCAAGTCAGCACCTTTCTTTACTAGCATGTCCTGCAGCCTCTCCCTTACAACATTATCGAAGGCTGTGCTGAGGTCCATGAATGCTAGAAACCGACATCCTTCTTTGACAAGCACATATTTATTAACTAATAGATGAAGGTTCAGGCACTGATCAATTGTACCGAGACCCAGTCTGAAGCCATATTGGGCAGTTGCTAAAATGCCCTCCTCAGATGCCCAATTCTTCAGATGGTCCAATAGTAACTTGTCCAATTCCTTAGCAGTGAATTCTATTAAGGATATTGGCCGGTAGCATGGGGGAGGGGGTCACCCCTATCACCCTTTTTAAAGATCAGTACAATTATTGCTTTAGCCCAGGATTTTAGAGGGCCAATGGTAATCGCACTTTGTAGAACATTCACCAAAATTCGGGCCCAAAGTGCCAGATTGCTTTTAAATAGATTGACTAGGACACCGTCTGGTCCCGGTGCTTTATTGCACGGGCGCCTTTCAACAGCAGACATAATGTCCTTAACCGAGATTTTTCGCCACTCATTGCCCTTATTTCTACAGATCACAGTAAGGGTAGAATGAACGCTGGTGTCTAAATTTTGGGAATCATAGACAGTAGAAAAGTGCTTCACCCAAGCATGTTCAGTTATGGTCGCACCTATTTTAGTGGAGGGGTTATTCATTAAAAAAAGGGGGCATTCACTATCTCCCAGTACTTGGTTGCGCCATTGCTGGCACTGGCAAGAGTTGGCCGCTCCCAGGCCTCCCTTCTAACCTCCTTTCCTTGTCTCCACAGTTTCTTTATAGTGCTTTCTCAGCGCCCTAATCGTCACCATATCCCTGGGAGAATGTTTGGGTGACGACAGCAAGCTGCTGTTCTTGGGAGCATGCTTTATTACATCACTTTTTACAGCTGACTACACGTTGCTGCCGAGGCCATTGCCTTCTTACAAATTTCGGAGCAGGCCCTCATTAAACTTGTGGGATCTGGATCATTGCTCAAGCATAACTAAAAATGCTCCCTGTGACTCCCTAACAGGAATGCTAGAAACGCCTCTGGGTTGCCATCCTTCCATTTATGGTGTATCCCCTTATTTCTAGACTATACAATCGGAATAGCCATCTTACTTGGAATCAGAGGGCAGCTCTAAGTTGAGGGTTATTTCCAGTGGATAAAGGTCACCGATGGGACACTCAACGATGGAGAACTTGCGCTCCTTCCCAGACCATAGTTTAGATAATGCAGTAAAATCAATCGGAGAACCATTTCCTCTGCCTGTAAAGGTTACCTGCTTGAAGATCTCTAAGGGTGCCAGATCTACAGCCAAGAGGATGTCCAGGGTAATCAACATCTTATTCAGACTATCGCCTCAGCGATGCTGCTCAAAGTGTGAAAAGTGACATGATTCCTCTCCCCCCCCCCTCCCCCCCCATTCCTCAAAGCCCATCAGTTGAGACAGAACATAATCTATGGTTACAATCGCCTCCCCATATGATAGTCTGTGGTTAGCCCTGTGAGCATATTATCAAGGGCATTTATCAGTGAATCAATAACAGACACATTAATTTTTATCACAACAATTTTGATAAAAACAATCAGGGCTTTTGATGGTATCCCTGCGATCGTCATGTAAATTACTTGGAAAAAAGCCTGAATCTGTTAAAACCGTCCCAATCGTAACCAGCAGGGTAGTGCTTATTAAGGTTAGAAGGCCACCACTATCACGGTCTGACAATGACGACATTGATGGAGAACAAGATTGAATAAAAGCTATTAATGTGCATGTTTGTGCGGGACCATGTCTCCTGAAGTCAGACGATGCGTTCCTTGGGCACCAGCTGAACCCAATAACTGTCAGTCATTTTACTACTAATCCCTGCGATGTTCCAAGAAGGTATACTTACATAGCATTTGGGGGTGGGGGTTGGGGGGGGGGGGGCTATATGCCACTCCGGATGGGCACACCTATACCTGATTACAGGGTTGCAAGAATCTTGCAGAACCTACAGATGCCAGCCTATATCCTGCAGAGGTCTACCCTCCTCGATGAGTACCCTATGAGTTGAGTGATCAGTAACACTAACCGCTTTTACAGGCGCATCCTGGAAAAAGGAATAAACATCAGGACCGTCCTTAAGCGGTCTACTCCTATATTGTTCTCCATCTGAGTGGCTGGAGATTTGGGTAACTCAACTAGACCCTCCACCACTATATACTCTCCAACGCTTCCTGGAGAGGTTGGGGGGTAATCAATCAGCCCCATCAAGGACTGCAAAACGGTCTTGTGTGGGAACTGTATATGGCCAGCTGACTTTGCGCATGGAATTTGACCTGCAGGAACAATTCAAGGGACTCGGCTTGTAAAAATAACCCAATGGGACCTGGCAGTCTCTAGTACAAGGCCCATGTACACCAAAAGACCTATGCAAGACAAACTCCACCAACTTTGGGTCGCAAAAATGGATTATAATACAATCTCCAGATTCTCTTATTGGACCGTTCCCAACCCACTGAACCTTGCGAACCCCTATGTTAGTTTTAGCAAAAGTATCACTACTAATGCACCTATGGGCTGAAGATAACCAGTGTACCACCTTATGTTTTTTTAAGTTCTACTCGAGGAGGGCACAAGTTTCCTTTCTTCCTTTTTTTGATATGGAGAGTTGGTGACATCCTTGGCCGGGGGGCTGCTTTTGCGGGGTTCACACCCGATGGAGTCAACTATAACATCCAAGTTCCTCAGAAATACACACAGGTTATTCACCTCGGGTCCCTGAATTGTACGAGGCCCTCTAGGGATTTCCCAAGATGGGTACTCGAGGATGCAGCTGTGGCAGAATTGTCTGCCTGCTCTGTATCTGTTATAAGTGGTAGAGACCTCCTGGTTGCCCCCTGACCTTTCTTCGTCATTAATGAGTTCCAAGTTAATGATGCTGCTAGAGGTATTCATGTAGTTCATAATTGATCCTGCTGCTCGGCGGTCATTGCCTGCGATCGTGATAGCGCTAGCCTGTCGCTTACCTATTTTCCAATGGCAACAGGTGGATAAAAAGTAGGACTTTGGATGACCAAGCTAAGAGGGGTAGGCCAGCCTCCTTTGGGCTCTGATGGGCCAGACAGGCCCGCTCTTTGCCCTGATGCGTCCGGCGCACGTCCTGTGCTGCGCTAGCCCCGATGCACTTTTATAGCGCATTGCTGTGTGCCTGGTCAGTGGGCGGAGTGCAGACTGCTGCGGGACAAAGTCCCACCCAGCAAGATTAAGGCAGTGTGCAGTCTGGCAACATCTTCCTCTGCGCGTCCCTCACTTATTCAAGGCACTTCAGGGAACAAGAAGGGAAAGGAGGAGGGATAAGGGTAAAAGACCCATCTTGATCCTCTCTGTGGTCTAATTACCGTCCTATTTCCCTCTTCTCTGTCTTCTCTAAAGTCCTGGAAAGGCATATCAATTCCCAACTCTCCTCTCACGTGGCTACTCACAATCTATTTCATCTGTCACAATCTGGCTTTGTTCTGGCTACAGCACCGAATCAGCTCTGCTTAGGGTCACTGAATATCTCAGGCAACAGCTTGATTGTGGTAGCACGGCAGCTCTCATTTTACTGGATCTGAACGCGGCATTTGATACAGTCTCACACTCCATCTTGATGGATCGTCTTGAAGCCTTGGGCATTGTGGGTGTGGCTTTGAGGTGGCTGATCTCCTTTTTTAAATGATCGCTCGTTCCCAGTCTTCTCACATACCACTAAATCAAACCCAGTAGCTCTAACTTCAGGAGTACCGCAGGGCTTGATTTTAGGCCCTCTTCTTTTTAATCTCTACGTTCGCCCTCTGGCGTACATTGCGGAGAAGTCAGGATTGACTATTTTTTCATACGCAGATGATACCCAGATAATCTTCTCTCTTTCAACCGCTCAGCATCAGGACTCTTCCTTGCTCCAGCTCGGACTGAGCAATATCTCTTTGTGGATGTTCAGAAACGCCTTGAAGTTGAACGGTTCTAAAACTGAGGTCCTCATTCTGGGAAACAAACCCGAACTTTGGGGAATTACCCATTGGCCTGACACTCTGGGACCTTTACCTGCTCCGGTCCCTAAAGTTAAGAATCTGGGTTTCACTATTGACAATAATCTCTCCCTCAGAGCCCAGGTGTCTGGGGTCAACACAACCTGCTTTGCTGTTCTCAAGTGGCTAAAAAAAAAAATCCTCTTGTTAATTCCACCTGCTGCCCAGAGAACAGTAATGCAGGCGTTGATGATTTCCAGACTTGACTATGGCAATGTTTTGTACTTGGGTGCTGATAAAGCCTCTGTCCATCGCTTACAGCTCTTTCAAAATGCGGCCGCTCGCCTTCTTTTCCGGTTGCCTCGACATGCCTCAGTTTCACTGTTGCTCCATCAACTTCATTGGCTCAAGGTGAACAAACGCATCGAGTTTAAGGCCCTTTGCTACATGTTCCAGGCCAAACATGGTTTAGCGCCCCTTACATGCAAAATTTGGTCATACCATACATGCCCTCTCGACAGCTGAGAACAGCGAGCCTCTCTGTTTTCTGTACCTAGAGTCCGTCTCACTCGTATGAGAGGCCGCTCGTTCGTCTATCTTGGTACCAAACTGTGGAACTCTCTTCTGTTGCAACTTAGGTTGTGTCATTCGCTCTTAGCCTTCCGTAAGAAATTAAAGACCTTCCTTTACAACTCAGCATAACTTGCTCTGTGCTCCTTCTGTAATGTGTGGCTTGCGGATGTATGACGATATCACGCATGCATTACATCGCATGCCATTAGATCGCGGTTTTAACAACGCAAGTCGTTACAACGACTTGCGTTGGAGGGCGCTGGACTTAGGAGTAGTTTAATTTACTATTCCAACTCCAGCCTACGTACAGTAGGGAAGGTGTTGGATAGTAAATTAAACTACTCCTGTCCTATAGCGCCCTCCAGTGCAAGTCGTTGTAACGACTTGCGTTGTAAAACCTCGATCTAATGGCATGCGATGTAATGCATGCGTTCTAAAGGTTGTTTCCCGTGGCTTGCGTATTGTCCCGCTTAGCGCCGGGAAACCCTGTTGGGTAGCTGTGCATTTTTTATAAATCTATAAATAAAAAGGTTACGGGAGAAGGAGGAAGGAAACATGTTACGAGATGTTGGTTGCTTGGATAGTAGCGATGCCATTGGCAAAGGGCTAAAGGGATGTGCGTACAACGGTGTCTGCCCTATACGGAGTTGTTTTTAGGCACCTAAATACTCTGTATAACTGTCTTGACTCATGTTTGAGTGCTGCTTTGCCCGGCCAGGCTTGGACCTATGTATGATCTATTTCAGACGCTCAAGCAACTGAGACATTGTAACAAGTGATATTCTGGAAGGTGAGGCCAAACTGGAGAATTCTACCATGGCCTAATAGTGTAGTATTAGAAGTATATCTTCCATTTTATTTCCTTGAAGGCCCTTAAATAGACCTCAAAGTATTAAAATGCAAATAAATACATTTTCTTTCAAAGAAGCAGAGCTCTGACATCACTAAAGGATGCTAGAAAGAAGACTGGGTATCCCCTAAATTAATATAACTATTCAGTACCTTTCAGTGTTTTCAAGTGATTATCACCCACTGGGGATCATTCCACTCGCCTGCTATTCATTGTTCATTCATCATAATCCTCAGGTCGTTTGCTTGTATAGTGCTACACTAAACTCACCAAGGGCATTTGTTCGCTATCGCAGAAATCTCGGCGTTATGAGTATGTGTAGTTGGTTACATGTATATGAATATATTTAAGCACTTGTACTTTGTACATTTTACGAGTGGTGGCTTACAGTTAAATGTAAGTAGTTGCATGCAGCAGTTACCAGTCCCTTCATGGGAGGAGTGGGCAGTTGAGGATTGTATCTGGCTCCTCATGCCCATCTGCTTTCAGGTTTTGAAGCATACTTAACATTAACTAATTTTTAAGTCATACCAAAATAGTATGTCTTTTTGGGGCGTCATAGTACCCTATCCACTTTAGAGCACTTTTCTGTATGCAAAAAACATGGCCTAGACATTTAATTTACCCAAGTTAGACCTTAAATTCAAGATATTCACAGAGATCCCAAGTCGATTTAAAAGGTCACGCTGAAACAGATTCCGTCATTTCCATTGTCCAAAATATCAGTCCAGACTGTATTATTTTTCCACTGCTTGACTGGGAAAGAGATTGATGCATGAGGGGGAAAAAGATTGAATCAGTGGCATCTCATGTTATGAACTGCCACTGTTTTACTGTGGTGTTAAGTATAGGGGATTGGGGGGCGGGGGGTGGTATGTATGACTTCGTTGTATTTTTTGGCTGAGGAGTGCCATCAAAGGCAGATGCTATTGACCAGGAGAGCAAAAACATTTTGAATATGTGCATCAAAGCATCACTGGTTTCAGTAGAGACAGCCATTAGGGAATTTAAATCCTAAATTGGTACTTTGATGTCACGTCTGGAAAGTGTTCAGGCTTTGGCCTGAGAAAATTAATTAGTAGATATGCTTTTTGATGGCACTTACTTGTTCAGTTAAATGATAGACTGGAATTTCTAAAGTATAAAAATGAGGCTTCAATATGATCAGTCACCCATATTGCCTTTCGCAATATCCAGAGATTCTGCGGCTGCATCATTTTTGGCATAATTATGGGTTTGCCACACTTTATGCTAGATAATTTGCAGATTTTAACCCCCCCCCCCCCCCCCCCCAAAAAAAAACGGTTTCCTGGTCAAACTGATCAAAAATTGTAAAACATGTTGCAAAACGTGATGCTGCTCAGTGGAAGGCACTTTGCAAAGATTGACTGTTGTCCTTTCAGTTGCGTAATGGTGTATTTTGGTGTTACCCTAGTACTAATGAGATGAAAACGTTGTCATTTTTACACATTGTAACACTGTCTGGACAAAGTAATGAATTGATAATATCACAGTGTGCTGCATTATGATGCATAATTTGCATTTTCTTGCTGCATAATTTAGTAAACATTGGCACATAACTTGCACTCCGTACCTTGCCACATAATTCCAGTGGCCCTGCCTATATCCCAAGATCTCTATGCTGATTTAGTCTGAAGATAAGCACTGTTGGCATGGAAATGTCCCCTACATGGTATGCATGTGTGTACTTATGCTCTGAGTGAGCCAACTATACGTGAAACTGATGCCCTGATTCATTTTTGGCCCAGCTAGCATGCTAATCCAATGTGTGTTGAAGCCTAGACATGTCCATGATAAAGCCAAGGTCCAGAACTTTTTCTGTGATCTGGAGGGGTCCACTGAGCGTGCCCTCTAATGGCATTGGACTGTCATCCATGTTCGGGGTTGTTGACATACAGCAGTGGTAGCAGCATATCGTTTTTGGGGGATTCATAGCCCTGAGCAAATCTTTTTTCGGTTTCAGTGCAAGTGCAACCTACTGAATCCATTTGTGTCAAATTCTGCTGAGATGCAATGATCAGACTCTTGCTCTGATATTCTGTGTGCTTGTTAACTGTATGTATGCACGGTGGATCTTTGGCACATGTAAAGACTGTGCGTGTTGAGAGTAAGAGTGCTGGGAGCAGTTGCATCTATTTTGCATTGCCCCTGGTGGCACAAGATGGAGGGTGAATGCTGCTTCCTCAGAGAGTGGAAATGTATTGTCTGCATTCCTGTGACTGGAGTGAGGAGGCCCATACAATGAAGTGTCTGGGTCTCTTCCCTCAGTGTCTGAAGTGAGGTAGAATGGAGAAAGGGCTACCTTTAGGAATTCTATGAGGTCCTTTTAGCATGGGTTTGCAGATTAGTCCTTACTGAGCACTGCAGTTTGGTGGATGCTAGGGGAGAGGAGTGAGTCAGCAAGCCTTTTAAAGGTGAGGAAGTATCTAGGAAGCCCTGTCTTTTTGTCTGTCCCTGATTGTTATTTCAGGTAGGCTGGCAGCCAAGTGTGCGGGCTTCACACTTCATTGTGCCCAGAGGGGAGGGAAAGGGACATCACCTGAAGTCTGCAACTTGCTAGAAAATCTGTGGGTCATACTAGATCTTAGAAGTGTGCCTACTTTCTCATAGAAGAAAGGAGTCCTTGGCCCTGAAGGAGGAGACGGGCGTCTATATAGACGATGAAACCCACCGTGGCGCATGGAACGCCCAGAAGAAGCAGAGCTATATTCGGGAGTGTGCCCGATGCCGACCCAAGCTAGGAGGTGGTCATCCGGCCTACCTTAGTAGTTCATTTGGCAAACTGCATGAAGCAACATGCCTGCATGTCCGCTAGAACCTTTGGGGCCTGAATGCCACTGTTACGTAGCTGCACATCCAGACTTGATTGCCACTCCTGCCAAGGACTTCCATGATGTAACTGCCAAGGAGAATACCTCCGATTCTCAATTGACTCACCCACCTTCCCGGAAGCTTGGAAACATGCTGCAGTCACTGCCCTTCTCAAGAAACCCTCAGCATCTAGCCAAACTCACCAACTACAGACTGATTTCCCTCCTACCAAGCCAAGGTTGTAGAGAAAGTCCTCATCAGACGCCTCACTGACTATCTTGTCAACCACCAGCTCCTAGACACCACACAGTCTGGAATCGGACCCACCCACAGCACTCATTGCCACTACAGACAACATCCATATGATCCTAGACAGAGGCCCTGATCCTTCTAGACCTCTCAGCGGCCTTCGGGATGGTGTCACACCCCACTCATCAGACGCCCACACAAGATCGGCATTCAAGGACCTGCTCTCCGCTGTATCGGCTCCTTTTTGACTGAAGGAATTCAAACGTCAGCTCAACACCGTGCACCTTGTAAGCCCGTAAACGTATCTGCGGAGTGCCTGAAGTTTCAACCCTACCCAACACTTATATGACTCCACTAGCGAACCTCACCTGCACCCACCACATCAGCAACCTATCATACACTGACAAGCAACTCAACAACAGGCTCGACATGACCACACACATCAACGCTGAAAGTTTCCTGCTTCCACACCCTGAAGAAGAACTTGGAATTGCTCTTGACCAACACCCAAAACAAATCTCCATCACCAGCGCGCTGGACTACAGGAACGTCCTCCATGCTAGAAATATCAGGCAACTTGCCAGAAGACTACGAACCACCCAGAACATGATGGCAGCCAGACTTATACTCAGCCTTACACGCAGGACTCATCACGACACACCTCGAGGAGCTCCACTGGCTCCCAAATCACAAGCACACTCAGTTCAAACTCCTCAGCCACGCACATTCAAAGCACTACACAACACAGGCTCGAACTACCTAAACAATTGCATCTCCTTCCATCAATCAGTCCGACACTTCCCCTCAACCAGACTCCTACTTGCACACATCCCAAGCATATAGAGAAACAGCGGGAGGTCTATCCTTCTGATACGTAACCCCTAAAGCGTGACGTGTTCTCCCACTATACATAAGAGTCTCCTCCTCACTACCAGAGTTCTTCAAGTAGCTGAAGATCTGGTTCTTCGAGTATCCCTATCCCTGCTTGAGATAAGGCCCGTGTAACCTGCTCAGCGCGGGGATACCCATGCAGGTGATTGCGCGCTCTACAAATATGCATAACATGACGAAGTAGAGCAAAAGCTGACTCTCGGCCTGCCATGCTCAAAATCCAACCTGACCTGAGAGGCGGGTCTGTCGCTACCCTGCTTCCGCAGGACTGCATGTGCGAAGGGCTCAGCCGGACCCCTGTAATGCTCATCAGTGCAATACATGGGCAGGTAGCACAAGGCCATGTTTAAAATACTGAGACTGTGTCTTGCCCTAGAACTGTGTACTGAAATCCATCATGAGTGCCGCAAAAAATTCTTTAGCCAGACACAAATTGAACTGGCCCACAGGCACCTTGCATTGGGTGATCACCCGTATAACCAATGTGTCCTCTCACATGAGCCGATTCTTGCCTGAGTATCCACACAGTAATATAACCCCTTAGGTGGTTGGGAGCTACAGCTGTAGTAAGGGATCACTGTAGTAGGATGGTAATTGGCACCCAGTTGGGGTTTGGGAGTTTTACCATTGGTTGAAATCAGTTTTGTTGGAAGTACCTTGTAACTGAACTACGTTCCTGTGTGGAGTATTAAATTTTGTTGTGGTATTACCATACTTTTCTATTTACAAGCAAGCACTGGGTCGACCTGCATTTAATTGTGTCTGTTAGCTGACTGTTGATTTCTAAGTTCTTGCCCCTTCCCTACCTCACTGACAAGCCTTTGACTGCTCACCCTCGCTACCTTGAAGTGCAGAGGTTAGCCCAGTTTGCAGAGCCATAGCAGAACGGACCCCATGATACTAGAAGCAAACAATCCCAACCACCACATTTGTGGTCCAGTAGTCCCGGACTCTCCTAAAAACCACTCTGCGCCCCACTCTCGCGGGGTCTGACAAGGACCCCATCCATCCAGTGCTCCTATATTTTGCAGATAAGGATTCAGTTGTCCATCTTAACATACACCATGAATGTTGCAGGAGTGTTAACCTCTCAGGCCATCTCCATCTATGACTTCCTGCTGTGCTGGTACTCAGAAGGAACTGAATTGTGTACTGGTTGTATGGGGCTTCTGAAACTGAACTGATCTTTTTAGTGACAGTTCAATTGTTCTTGGTGTTTGGTATGCATTTACCATGCTTGTAGGTGCTGTTATCTTCGTATGGGCAAGGCCTGTACATGCCTGTACAGTCTGTTATCCTCTCATGTGATTGGGGGTACGACTGACCTCAAGGGATCAAGAGATTTTTAAGTATCTGAAAGAGCATTTTAATATGCTGTTTCTGTTAGTTCTGGCCTCAGGATGTCTCCTTCCTAGTGCTGAGGTGGATGGAGGCGAGGGTAGTCAAGGGAGTGTAAAGAGTGGTTTCTACACAATAGGATCTGTAAGCAACGTGAAACCACAGTCTCTCCAGACTGGAAGGAAGTGAGTGACCTAGGATCCATAATCCGAGCAGACCAAGGAAGTATTCAGTCATCTTGAGAGCTTCTGGTGATGAGATTCAAGCAGGTGGATTGTCCTCTACACACACAGGTGAGCCAGCTTCTTCCATTCCGGTAGCTCCTGAGTCCCAGGAGAACTGATTTCTTCTAGGAATTGAAGGTCTTCGGGTTTTTGAACTGCTGGAAAGCTCAATGGCGCTCCAGCAAAGAGAAGACCATTATTATGTTTGTGCATTTTCTAAGCCTAATTACTCCAGTAATGATCTGTCCTGGACCAAACGTGCTCTCGCACAATATGACCTTACTGACATCTAGAGAATTTGCTTTCTGGCCACTAAAATCTCACGTGGTGTTTCGTAGATGCTGGAGGACGTCTGTCTTTTTGATATAATATCAGTACTCCAGGGAACTATCAAAGGGAGAGCCCCGTACAGGCTGCAAAGCCAGGAAGTCTGGCCTACTCCACTGATGGTTAAAAGGGTCCGTTGCTGCATACTTACCATAAAATTCGCACTAGGATAAAATCGAAAGCAGTGAGGTGCTCTGGGTTTCCCCAAGTAGGTTCTATTAGAACACTATTATGGCAGTTCATAACTTCTTATGAAGTAGATTTGGAAACCTTTTACTAACAACTGCATATCAAAATTGTTTCGGTTCAAATTGCAAATGTGCTTTAGTGTTCATGAAACTAAGTGCTATCGCTTGGGACATCTGAATTTTAGATAAATATAAGATGTTACTTTAGATAACTTGTTGGCCAGTGTATCTCATAGCAATTTGTTATTGTTTCATAAAATACATTTTTTCTACTCCGCCTTAGGTTTGTCTAACCAGGGCCACATTTTGCTACCAGTAGTCCAGGTTCAATGATGAAAAGGCTTACTATTTTAAAAGAGCCACATGATGTCTGAGACATTCATACAGTGACAGTCAACCATTAAGGTGGGGGGAAAAAAAGCACAGCAGGCAGATCGAATTTCCTACGGGGTGGGCGGGGGGTGGGGGGGGCGTGTTTCGGTTGCAAGGGAGGGGACTGTAATTATAGTGTTATGGCTGGGGTAGGGGATTGAGGGCCAATATCCCAAGGGGCCCTTCTGATGATTCTCTTAATGGGAATGTAGTCTGCATTCTCTCATCAGTGGGAACAATGACGGTCCTATCCTAAGGCTGCTGTGTTGGTGGAGCGAAGACTGAACGAGTGCTGTAGTTTTTGTGTCCTGGGGCACTGACTGCCTTGCTCAAGGGAGGGCACAGTGGCAGTCTAAATTAGCCTGGCATTGAATTGGAAAAGCATGCTGCGTCTTCCAGTGGGGCACAGCATGCTTTCTGGGTATTTGGGCATAGGGCTGTCGCTCCCTAGGGCATTCAGGATTGTGGGCTCTGGCGATATGAGCTGTCTGGACCGGTGGATAGGTGGGAGCTGGGACTCCCTTTGCCATCCAGCGTGGGATCTGTGACTGGCTGTTTTTCTGTGTAGTCCAGGGTGGTGGCTGTGACTCCCTGCAGTGTCGCGGTAGCGGCTGTGACTGCCTGCGTCTTTAAGAGTGGGAACTGTGACTGCCTGCAGCGTCGAGGGAGGGGGCTCTCGCTGCCTGCGATATTGTGGGTGGGGGCTTTGACTGTCCGTGGGCTTGAGAGGAGGTTTTGACTGCCTGTGGCATCCAGAGTGGGGCCGACTACCTGTGGTGTCAGGGCAGAGTCGTTAGCCTCCTAGTGTCTAGGCATGGGCTGGGACCGTCTGCCATATCTAGGCAGGAGGCTGTGACCTCCTGCAGTGTCGAGCGAAGGAACTGACTGCTTGTGTTCTTTGGAGAAGGGGCAGGGAAGCTGTGCTGCCGATCAGTGGCCTTGGTTTGCATCTGTTCTGCAGGCATGGGGTGCCCGGAAACGTCCCTGTGTATCCATTCTCTTCCAGCTGCATAATCTTTAATTCGGCACAAAACGTTCCCGAGGTGGCAGCAGAGGGTCACTGTGCCCTCCTCCAGCACTGCGCTGGTTACAAGCCTGAAATTGGTTCTAAATTGGCCCATTAGTTACATCAATGCACAGTGGCAGAAAATTGATCTAAATTTTCCTCATTTAGAGATGGACCAGCTCTTCTCTTTAGTGCAGGAGCAGACTGATTATTTGAGACCCGGAAGCCCCCCGGAAAGTCGTCGTTATGCATAGCATGTGGGAAGAGTTGGGAACTGGGAGGTGGCATTCACCATATCGATTCTTATATTGTAGTGTTAGCCTTTGTAAAAGACAATACTGCCACGGTCTCCTTCTACAGTACAGGCAGCTTCTTAATGTTTTAAGGTTTTTCGTAGTATATTTTGTTTTTCTAAGCGTTAAAGCATCTTTTTTTAAGGTTTGAGCATGCTCTAGCGCATGCGTCTTGCTTGCGACACACTTTTGTATCCAAAAAGGGTTTGGAGCCCACCTGCTGCTTGCCATTTGGTGGCTTGTGACACACTCTTCTTTACAGCCTCGTAAATAGTCGAGGCAGGCCTAACATTTCCGTTCCTATCCTTGGAGCAGGGACCAAGCACTGATTGATTCAACTTAATCTGTGCCAGTCTGCTACTCCCGACGTGATTGAGGTACTGTTTTGTTCTGTTTAACTTCTAGTGCCCTGCAAACATAAGGCATGTGACTGGAAAAAACGTGCCTAGCGGGACAAACAAAATTGCAAAGATTTATTTTCTATAGTTAACTTTCTTTTATTTAGCCACGTCTTCTTTTCTCACTTTGCACTCATGTTTTCTTTTGTTTTTGCTCATGGGTGCTGCTCTCAAAAGTTGAGGATTATGTTATTGCAAAGCGACATTGTTTCTTTCTTATGTGTAATTTCTGAAATGATGCTTTAACACATAATAGTTCAGTACACCCCACTTCAATCTGCCCCGCTCCAATCCACCCCGCTCCAATCCACCCCACTCTACCCAAATCCAATCCACTCTAATCCACCCCACCCCATTGTCTGCCACTCCACGACACTCTGACTCTCTGCCACTGAACTCTATTCCCCTCTACTCAACAACACTACTCCCCCCTTCCCACAAATCCAGCGTGTGACCCCCCCCCCCTCCCCCCCCCCCCGGGACACTCCACACCCCTAACGTTTAGCCGTGATGAACTACAGCCTCCCTGTTGTTCCACATGGCAAAAACACTTTGCCAAAGCCAATAGCTCTTTTATAGGTGGGACCTATTGGCTTTGCCAAAGCTTGTTTCTTTTTGTGACCATGTTGTTTTGAAGCCTATACTGTGCGAGTCGGAGTGAAATATATGGGTACAGCTCTCTGGCACAAGGAACTACACATAATCTCCTCTGTGGGGTTCTGGCCTGGTGTTATGGCCTAGTTCTCCTAGTGGCCAACCTGCTGGTTGATGTCTGGATTTTTTTGGCGTCTCAATTACATTTGGAGATTGAGCACACTGTCCCATCTGCACGGTGTTTGAGAAAACACACTCTCCGCACTAGCTTATAAACTGCAGGAACGCCTGTCTGTTGCAACATTGCCAGAGCTTCCTTGCTCACTGCGCAATTCTGACTTGTATGTTTAGGCTAAAACCAAAACATGTTTTTTTAATTTACACGGTACGCAAGAGTAATTAATAAGTATTTTGGACATTCACAAAAGGAGCTTTGATTCAAGTTTCACAAAGCTCCAGTGTCATCCGCAACCTTGGTTGACACTAGCAAGCAGCAAGCAAAGTCTGAAATCTGCCTTGCAATACCTACTGTTGATAAAGTGGTGAATGTCATGTACAAGTTACTAGTGATTTTCCACATTTGTTAGTCTTATTTTCTCTAGTCTGTTTGTGGGCCTGCTCTTCCAGTTTTGACCTGGTTACCCTGGCTGCCTGTAATTAGTGCAGGTCTGCAAATCCCTTCTGTCACTCCAGGCTAGACTCTATAGTGGTTTACTGTAGCTGTTGTCTCAGGTGTCTGCCTAAAGGTTCACTTTGTAACTTGAAATAGACTAGATCATTTACAGTGTCTGCCAGGGTCCAGTGCGTGCTCTGGGGCTGTTCCGCTATTGTTCCTGGATGGACCCAATATGGCATTTATGCATGGTGCCATTAACTAGTGCTTACCTTGGGGTTACTCGCCTCTCCCTCCTGCATGGACCCTCCAGAGCGTTTACATTGGCTGCTTTTAACTAATGTACCTCTTAGGATTGCTCCTCTGTTGCAGGGTAAGTGACTGAGGAGCATATACTGTGGCTGTCCCTTCTCTGTGCAGGCCTGTGGATTACTCTTCCCTGCTTCTGCAGGAACTCCAGACTTGAAACCACCTACCATGGCTAGCTTCATACTGAGGGTCGCTCACCTCTTGTTCTTGGGGATTTTATAGACCATATGTTTGACAACTTGTATTCAGGACATACTGTGGGCTGCTCCTCTGTTACTTCTGGAAAGATTGTGGATCCCATTCTGATCCTTTA
Organism: Calotriton arnoldi; assembly: GCA_963921515.1. NCBI lineage: Eukaryota > Metazoa > Chordata > Amphibia > Caudata > Salamandridae > Calotriton > Calotriton arnoldi. Next base: position 594,823 of record CAWUFW010005280.1, on the reverse strand, counting down.
TTTAGATACTACAATAAATGTGTTAAGTGCATGTGTCATTTGTTTCCCTGCCATTACATGCCTAGGCACAGCAATGCAAGACAAGATAAGAGCACCACTTTCACTTGTAGCATCGAAACGCTTTCCACGCAGGGCACGCTGCAATTAAGCACACTTCCAACCGAGCACCCCGCCTACCCCGCTGTTTAGCGCACTACCCATCTGCTAATTTGCTTCTACGCCTTGTCCGGGGTTTGAGGTGCAATATAATTTCAAATAAATATAGTATTTTCAGTCCTGCTTTCTCTGTGCTCATGAGGTGTCTGCTACAGGCCATAGGACGGGAGCATAGCAAAAAAGAATCTTTTCATGGACGCCCTGCACCACCCCTTTATGTGCACATTGACTCTCCCATACCACATTACTTTTCTCGAATGAATATGTTCGAGGCATATGAGCTGCAGAATTCATACTTGTGCATAGATCGCCATCTGGTGTTGGGCTCGGATGCTTGCACCTTGTTGTTGTCTTGGAAGAAGTCTTTTGTTGTCACAAGATAGGTGACTCCTCCCTTGGATGATAGTGCGCATGGGCATCGACTCCATCCTCAGATTGTTTTTTTCCGCCATCGGGTTCGGATGTAACTCCAGCGCTCCGGTTCGGTACCGTGTTTCCAAACCTTTTCGACGCGCAAATCATCGGTATTATTTTCGTTTGCGTGCCTTTCGGGCCTTCAGCTAATGGAAAGGAATCCATTCAAAAAATGTCCCCAGTGTGGAGCTAAATTCCCACACAGCGACCAACACGGTCTGCAAACTTTGTCTCTTGCCGGAACACGAAGAAAACTGCCAAGCCTGCGCCTCCTTCAGGGCCAAAAAGACTATCCGTGATCGCCGGGCTCGACGACACGTTATGGCGCAACAGGCTGCTCCGGTGCCAGAAGACATTTTCGATGGAGGCCCGACGTTCCAGAGGCAGAGTATTCGGAAGACCTAGACATCGTATCCGAAGCAGATGACTCCGACTCCGATGACCAGATCACTCCAGGTCAACGAGAGAGTACAACTGCCCCTGCCCCAACCCCACCAGAAAAACCAAAGGCTCCGGTCAAGACTTCGCCTGAAGGCCTTAGCTGCGACTGAAAAATCTTCAGAAGCCCCGCCTCCGGGCCCGGCTCCGAAGACAAAGGAGAAGCCTTCTGGCGGCTCGGGACCGAGCAAGCCGAACGTCTGTGCCCCAAAAACACTGTCGGCACCGAAATCAGGAACACATCCTGCTGTCCCCAAAAAGGCCTCGGCACCGAGCACTTCGGCACCGAACGACCAAAAGGCCTCGGACCCGGACAAATTTCGAAAATCTTCGGATCCGAAAAAGATTTCCGACTCGACGCAGAAGGACCCAAAAACCCCTTTCTAAGGCTGCAGAGCAGAAATCCAAACCGCGTCCGGAACCGAAAAAATATGCGCCGAAAGCACATGCCATTCAGGAAGAACTGTTTCTACCAGATCCTGTCGATCCGAAACAAGACATTGCATGTGGACCCTAAAACAGGCCATATTGTCAATCTCCCAGCCAAGAAGAGGAAATTAGACACCCCACACACTCCTGAGGTGCCTGTGAAGAAAAAGGACTGTTCAACTTCACCACTAAGACCCTCTTCTCCTGTTCTTCCTGTTCTTCCTACTAAACCTTCTCCTAGAAAGTCTCCCATACTTCCTCCATACTCACCACCACCACAGGATGATGATGATGACTTGGGGGGGGGGGGGGGGGCCCGAGACCCACCCAGATAATGACCCTTTCAATTATCCTGATGATGACAGAAGCATACCACAGGACACATGGGAAGACTACCATACCCCTGTAGATCCTCCAGACCTTCCTGATCCAGATGCATACCCCACAAGGCCATCTCCCCCAGATGACAACATTGGGTTTAGTCCGCTTATTGATAGGGCTGCCCAATATCATGGTGTCCAAATGCATTCAGACCCCACCGAGGAAGACTTCCTATTAGATACCTTTGCACAGTCACAAAAGACAGTACAAACACTACCCATGCTCAAAGGTGTCATTAAACATGCACCGGACATCTTCAAAGACCCTGTCAGGACCAGGATTCTCAATCCTCGGATTGATAAAAAATATAAACCCGCACCCAATGATCCCACCTACATTAAAGGTCAGCTCCCTCTAGATTCACTGGTGGTGATCAATGCACGGAAGCGTGCTAACTCTCAAACCTCCAGTGATGCTCCACCTCCAGACAAAGAGTCGAAATTACTAGACGCCTCAGGCAAACGAGTTGCCTCACAGGCAGCTAATCACTGGAGAATAGCTAATGCACAAGCATTGCTTGCCAGGTATGATAGGGCTCACTACGACGAGCTTGAGGGTCTATTGCAGCATTTGCCTGACCAATACAAGGCCAAAGCTAATGATTTGATTCAGGAGGGCAAGTTAAACACAAACGCATCCATTAAATGTGCCCTCGATGCCGCAGACACTGCATCTAGATCAATTAACACTAGTGTGTTATCGCGAAGACACGCATGGTTGCGCATTTCCGGTTTCAAACAGGAGGTGCAGACTACTATCCTCAATCAGCCGTTCAATCAGGAACAACTTTTTGGCCCAGCTGTAGACACAGCATTAGAAAAAATGAAGAAGGACACGGAGACTGCAAAATCTATGGGAGCATTAGTCTCCATCAACACGAGGCTCCTTTCGTCGTTCCTTTTATAGGGGCGCATCCAAAAACATCAGCACACACACTGCTTCCTCCTCCTATAAAACCCCCACACAAACATCCCCCAACAAGGGATATTTCAGAGGTGGGTACAGGGGAAATAACAAAGGAAGAGGCCGAGGTAACAACTCTCGCACCTCCCCCACTAAGAAACCGTGACTTCCCTCCCCTCCCTCCAGACCATTCCACTCCGGTCGGAGGGAGACTCTCACAGTTCCTACCTGTCTGGAATTCCATCACTACAGACAGGTGGGTAAGACAAATTATCCAGTATGGTTACTGCCTGGAACTTACTGCAACTCCCCCCAACATACCGCCCAAACAGCGTCCCATGTCCACAGAACATCTAACGCTTCTCAAACAGGAAGTTCTCGCACTGCTTCAAAAGCACACAATAGAACCAGTTCCCCTAGAACATCAGGGCACGGGAGTTTACTCCCTCTACTTTCTCATCCCCAAGAAGGACGGTACTCTCAGACCAATACTGGACCTCAGACCTCTCAATTTCTACATACAGTCGGATCACTTTCACATGATCACTCTCCAATAGGTCCTTCCACTGTTGCAACAAGGAGACTTCCTTGCCACATTAGATCTCAAGGATGCCTACTTCCATATTCCCATACACCCTGCTCACAGGAAATATATAAGGTTCACAGTGGATGGCCAACACTATCAATTCAAGGTTCTCCCCTTCGGAGTAACCACAGCACCCAGGGTCTTCACAAAGTGCCTTGCGATGGTAGCCGCACACGTGCGAAGACAGCACATTCATGTGTTTCCATATCTGGATGACTGGCTCATAAAAGCCAAGTCACACAGTCAGTGTGTTCACCACACTTACCAAGCAATTCAGCTGCTACACCACTTAGGGTTCACAATCAACCACACCAAGTCACATCTACAGCCCTCCTACATACATCAGTATCTAGGGGCCACAATAGACACTTCCAGAGCTATAGCATACCCCAATCCAGCCAGGATAGCCAGTATGCAACTCCTCATCACAAAATGTCAACCCCAACACTCCCTTCCAGCTCGAGTGTTTATGCAACTCATAGGAATGATGGCATCTTGCATTTTCATAGTACCTCATGCAAGACTACAGATGCGCCCCCTACAAAAATGCTTAGCACGTCAGTGGAACCAGGCTCAAGGTCAACTTACAGATCTGGTGTTGGTGGACAGACGCACACATCGCTCTCTGCAGTGCTTTCCAGAGAGCGGCCGTTCCTAGAGCCAGTTCCACAGATAGTGCTAACAACGGACGCATCCCTCACCGGCTGGGGAGCCCATCTCCTAAACCACACAATCCAGGGCAGGTGGACCACTCAACAAAAACTGCTCCACATTAATCACCTAGAATTACTGGCAGTATTTTTAGCGTTAAAAGCATTCCAGGCACATCTCTTCAACAACACTGTCCTAGTCCGCACAGACAATGACAGCAATGTATTACATACAGAAACCAGGAGGAACACATTCTTTACAACGGTCTCTTCTAGCGCAAAAGCATATGGAGATGGGCCATTCCACACAACATATATCTTCTGGCAGAACACCTTCCAGGAGTCCACAATCACATTGCGGATCTGCTAAGTGGTCAGACACAGCAGATACACGAATGGGAACTTCATCCTCAAGTTCTTCAACCATTTTTCCAAATGTAGGGCCAACCAGACATAGATCTGTTCGCCACACACGCAAACGCAAAATGCCCAACCTTCGTCGCCAGGTTTCCACACCCGTTGTCCAAAGGCAATGCGATATGGATCAACTGGTCAGGCAGATTTGCGTACGCTTTTCCGCCACTCCCACTCATTCCGCTAGTAGTACGCAAGCTCAAGCAACAGTCTCTCAAAATGATCCTAGTTGCTCCCACATGGGCACGGCAACCATGGTTCACAACACTCCTTGAACTCTTGGTAGTTCCACACCAAAAGCTACGCCTCTCTCCAAAACGGCTGACGCAGAACCATGGAGAGATAAGGCACCCAGATCCAGCACAGCTGAATCTAGCAATCTGGCTCCTGAAGTCCTAGAGTTCGGTTATCTTAACCTCCCACCTGACTGTATGGACATTATCAAAGAGGCCAGACGCCCTACTACTAGAGCTTATTATGCAGCCAAATGGAAGCGATTCGTCATTTACTGCAATAACAACATTGACCCGCTAGATGCTTCCATTCAAAACATCATCTGCTATTTACCGCATTTACAAAGATGTAATCTTGCATACTCATCCATAAGATTACATCTCGCTGCCCTTGCCGCTTACTTACAAAACAGACAACATTTGTCATTGTTTAGAGTACCCGCTATCAAAGCCTTTATGGAAGGCCTTAAAAGGATAATTCCACCCAGACTGCCACCCTCTCCGGTGTGGAACTTAAACATTGTTCTTACTAGACTCATGGGTCCCCCATTTGAGCCCTTACACAAATGTGAATTGCAGTTCCTTAAATGGAAAGTAGCTTTCCTTGTCGCAATCACCTCTCTCAGGAGAGTAAGTGAGATCCAGGCTTTAACCATACAAGAACCCTTCTTACAAATACATCGTGACAAGGTGGTTCTTAGAACAAATCCAAAATTCCTTCCAAAAGTAATCTCTGCTTTCCACCTTAATCAATCAGTAGAGTTATCAGTGTTTTTCCAAAACCCTGATTCTGTAGCAGAGAGAGCTCTTACGCTTGACGTCAAAAGAGCTTTACTTTATTACATCGACGGGACTAAAGCCTTTAGAAACACAAAACAACTGTTTGTAGCTTTCTCTCCACCTCATAAAGGCAACCCCATCTCCAAACAGGTGGATAGTCAAATGCATTCAAATATGCTACCACAAAGCAAAACGCACATTAACAATTCCCCCTAGAGCGCATTCAACACGCAAACTAGGGGCTTCCATGGCATTCTTAGGGAACATTCCCCTAGAAGAAATTTGTAAGGCAGCAACATGGTCTACTACACACACCTTCACCAAAGACTATTGTGTAGACGTGCAGGCGAAACAACAAGCTTCTGTAGGCCAGGCTGTTCTTAAGACACTTTTTAAAACCACTGCAACCGATACAGGCGACCACCGCTAGGGGAGACACTGCTGTACAGTCTATGCACAAGTATGAATTCTGCAGCTCATATGCCTCGAACGGAAAATGCTACTTACCAGTATGCATCTGTTCTTGGCATGTAGAGCTGCAGACATTCATACGCCCACCCGCCTCCCCGGAACCTGTATCTGTTCCAGTGTTATCTTACTTCGATACATTCACATGGGCATCTTTCTCTTTCTTACAAACTCCATCATTTCCCATCATGGCGAAAAACAATCTGAGGATGGAGTCGATGCCCATGCGCACTATCGTCCAAGGGAGGAGTCGCCTATCTCGTGACTACAAAAGACTTCTTCCAAGACAACAACAAGGTGCAAGCATCCGAGCCCAAAACCAGATGGCGATCTATGCACAAGTATGAATGTCTGCAGCTCTACATGCCAAGAACAGATGCATACTGGTAAGTAGCATTTTCCTTCTCACAGCATGCATTGGAGGATTTCCGTGCTTTTGAATTTTCTGCTAAGTACTTTTTTTTTTTTGCAGGCTTCTATTCTTTGTGGACCCCAAATGTCCAAGTACGAGTCACCTCATCTGCTTCTGCTTAATGACTGGCTTCGAGTGATTCTACTTCTATCAGTCTCAATTTTCTCGAACAGTAGGGTGCTTAGTAGCTTACATTTAGTATCTGAACACTGGCAATTCCTTCATCCCCGCTAGCTTTCCAATACTCAAGCTATTTGCACAGGCTGAGCAATGCAACCATTGCCAGCAGTGGCCAGCCAAGTATAGATTGGTGTGCATTTGATTAAACTGTGGTTGTTTTGCTTAGTGGAGGTGCAGAAATCCTTTCCATCTTGGGATGTATTCTTCCACCTTATTGAAGGTAAAGTTTTCCAGCTCCTCTTTCTCCCCAGAACCATATTAAATACGTTTGTCATGGATGTTTTTTTCTGGTCCAGTCACTTATGGATCTCTGACCTGTTTGATCCGGATCCGGTGGAGTGGCATTCCCTTCCATCAAATTCTCACCTGGAGCAGCAGTTACACTCTGTTCTCAGCCGCTAAGCTCCTCATCCTGTTTCTTCAGGGCATGGACATCTCGGTAGTCTAGGTCATGGGTTCAGGTAGCAGGTGCTCCTACCCTGTATTGAAACATTGTATTGTGACGAGCCACCAAATAATGGATCTATAAGGGCAATCTAATCCGTGAAAAGAAAAGGTCTTGACTTCCTAGCATAAAATGCTGGAGTCCCTCTATAGTTGTAGGTAGAACGGTCTCCCGATGCCTCATGTTCTCATGGGAAGTTGTGCATCCTGATCAAGTTCCTGTTAGTGGCTCACTGCTAGCTCATTGAAATACACGGGAGCCTGACCTTTGCATCCAAACCGCAAAGAACAGCATTTCTGAGACTGCAGTCTCGCAGGGACCTAAGTCAGCAGTAGGTCTTGTGGGGTCAAGTCATAAGAGCAGAAGCTTTCAGAAAACGTCTACCAGTACACACTGTTAACTGCGAGGACACAAGAGACCACACAGTGATGAAATAAAGAAAGTGGCAGAGAGTGCCTACTAGATAAAATGGCAGCCAACAGCGGAATAACAGGCCTTGAATACTACTCAAGGGACTAGATAGAAATGAAAACTTATACATGAAATACCATGAAAAAACAAATGGCTACCGTCATTGCATGATAGAGTACAGGCTATATGAAAAAGGATTGAAGGACAAACTTCTATTTAAGCAAAGAAGGAAAGGTAGCACAAACTCAGGCTACTGCAACAGATCAATCATGGGCATAGAGCAGGAATATAAGGGCTGCAGTACAGAAAGATAAAGCATGAGGACTAGATATAGGAAACTGGAAGACTGGATTAGCGTGCTGAAGAAACTGAGCTTAAGTGCTAACAAAGGATATAAATGTGCTTGGAGGCAATGTAAACAAACATGGAAATTGAAGCATGCATGGGCAGAAGGCTGGAAATGAGCTCTCGCTTGAGGTTTTTCCATTGGAAAGATGGAATGGCAGGATCATGGTGGGGGAGGGGCTTTGAGCAGCAGGTGCTCTGAAGGTAGTGAGCTGTTTAAGAAGTGTATTGGCCACGGAACTGAAAGTATGCAAGGTGGGGGAGATGTAGCAGGAGGCGGGGAGCTGCTGAAGCAATGCCTGCAGATAGCAGCAGGAGTAAAGGTGCAAATGCACAAATGACAGGGCCTTCAAGAAAACGTCATTGTGTGACTTTGGTGTCCTTTGGTTACCTCAACCCTAAAGAGTTACCATCCTTTAAAATCTCCAGTGTGTGTGAAGGAACTATAATTGGACATACAATTTGAGTATGTGTTTCTTACCATAGTGACACTTGTGCTTCACTGTCAAACTCTGCAAAACTGAGTACAAGTTACCACAAAACATCTGTGCTGGAACATTTTGCTGCAAAACTGTCAGGTTGTCCAATTAACTTTGCCGGAGGATTCAGATCTTACTTTTATTAGGCCCTGTACAAAAAGGAATGAAACACTTGCCTTCGTTTGCCTGGTTTTGAGTAGATCTTCTATACTTTTCAGTTACGTGATTCGCTTTAAGAGCTTTGTAAATGTGTTCATAATTAGTGTGGAGCGCTGTATGTAGCCTTTGTCAACTGAGTGATGTCAAGAACCTTTCCATAATTACTGTGACTTCATCAGTGAGGGTATGTTGGTGCAATCTTTTCCAATACCATAACCCTCTGATTTTTATTCAGCTTAGGAGGTAAACGCGCTTTCAGCTTAAATCTTATTATGCTGGGAGTCTGTCACAGCTGGAGATGGTGACACTGGAGGACACACGTCCGAGTGAATGGTATTGAAGTAAGGTATAAAATTGGCAAAATAGCCCATACAGACTGTGGTGGACGTACAGTCCACATCGAGCCCTCTGTTGTAATTGGATAGAAAAGGGGAGTAAAATAATTCTGGTGTGACAAATCGGTAGAATGTAGGATTAACGGAGAATTGCATAAGGTGTATGATAAAGGTGTTGCTTAGCCCGGGTGAATTTAGATCAGAAGTGGTTTCAGCATTTTCTTGGAGGAAAACTTTTGGCTGGATTCTTAATCTGTAAGGAAGAAAGTTCTGAAGCTGGTTGTAGCACCAGTGCAGGATTACTTCAAAGAAAGATTTTTTTTTTTTTTTGAGTTTCCAACTTTAGAGTTTTTTTCCTTAGGCTTCGTTTTCTATCCGAAATGGTAAGAATTTTGGATAGAATAGGTTACCAAGATGCAGGGCCTTGTATAAGCAGACTTTAAATGCAATTTTGGCAGGAATTGGTAGTGGGATGCTGTGGCCTGACGAATTGCCTTTAAGGGGGTAAGCAAGGTCTGGTGAACAGCGGATAAAATTGTATTATCATGAGTTATATGGTAGATGAGTGTGTGGGCAGCAGTCTTCAGTTGGTCAGAGGTCAAAGGGTCCTTAATTTGTTTTTCACTGAATTAAGAAAAAACTACACAATGATAATTTGTTATCAATGGTGAAAGCATAGATTTTACTATAAGTGGTGGGTCAAAAACTACCTAGATTAATTGTGGTCAGGAGAGAGAAAGCAAATAAATGTGTTTTTGAACTTGGATGTGATGAGAATAAACACGGTTGTTTAAGGGTTAGGATAAAAAAAGCTGGATTTTCTTCAGACAGGATCCAAGGGTGAGAATTTTTGATTGTTTATGTAGAGTTGTCTATCACATATTGGTGGATGACACCTTGTGGTTGGCCCACCACTCAATGTGGACCCTACCTCCATCTCCAGTCCTCTGTTTAGAGCCTCAGCTTTGTGCTTACCCATGCACTTGGGCTATACATGGACATGAACAGCAGAACCAGTATCAAAACATTAAGCCAGAGGCATTTATCGGAGTTCAGTGGCCGAGGTTTTATTTGTTCACTCTGACATAAGAGCCCGCTTGCGGGCAGACATATTCAGAAAACGGGTTATCTTTAATAATGCATCCAGGAGATATCGTTTTATGCAATAATCCTTCATCAAATGATCAGTTGATGTAGAGGGTTTCTGTCAATGCTAGTCAATCTTTAGGGTGCACTCCTGCAGATTCTAGACTTGCTAATCGACCCATTTGTCCATGCAAATCTGCCTTCTGTTGAGCTTGGACTGTGAGTGCCCTGTTTTCCTTGGGGTGTACCAAAGCTTTCCTGTTTTTTTGTTTTTTTCTTCAGGTGGCCCTGCCAACTGAAGGGTCAGTTGAAAGCACAGGCAAGTTAATCTAAGGATGTCCGATTCGTTTTCAGAGGATGGAGAACGCCTGCCCAGGTTGAACATAGACTTGTTCCTACAGAGCACCTGAGCTGCTGAGAAGGGCATGGAAAGTGCCCTTCTGTCACAGCAGCGGTTTCCCAGACAGTAGTGTGCAATCCGCCGGGCTTGACATAACTAGGGCAATTGTAAATCTGCAAGAATATTTAAAGAGCCATACCAAAACTGCAGGCTTCGACCATGGGGCACTGGGAAACTTCAGCGAAGCTTTGGATTCATAAGGTACAGCGCTCCAGATTCCTAGTGACAAGTGAGCATCTTGCACGTTTGGTGAGTTGGCCTGGTTGCAAATCCTCACCCATATGTGAAAGCAAATGTGCAGAGGGTAAGGTTTTCTTAAGGAATTGTGCCTATGACCTGACTCAACTAATGCGGAAAATAGTTCAACATACAAATGCAGAGAGAGGGGCCCCACAATCCAAAGGGACAGAGCTCCTTAATAGACTTTCCAGTCATAAATAACTCCCTTTGGAAACCACTAACAATCAGTCAATTGAACATGCAAACAATCGCCTCACATTTATACCACCAGTAGTGAATGAGTAGAATGCTGCGCAATCCCCAATTTTTTTGTCTCCAAATGTAATAAACTTTTTTCATCAATATATCAAATTGTTACAATTGTTTCATAAAAACAGGACATAAAAATATATATACATAAAGTCCACACAAATACAATCATGTCAAGTAGAGAAAGCATACCAGACCCTCACATCTGTCATTAGTTCAAGTTAATTTGTAGGAATCAATAACGAACAGAGCGATACAAAAGGGGATGATGGACGGAACGTTTGAGCCAATCAAACACTCACCCCCAGTCAACTGATCTGGGTTTAATCCATCATCATGCTTGTTTCCGGTCCAGGGAAGACATGGCTTGGCAGTTCGTGCTGGACTGTTCCCATGAGGCACAGGGTCAGACTGATTTGCATATGGCCATGTCTGAACTGGGGTGGTGGAGTGAGCTAAAGAATGATGATGGATTAAACCCAGATCAGTTGACTGGGGGTGAGTGTTTGATTGGCTCAAACGTTCCGTCCATCATCCCCTTTTGTATCGATCAATAACGAACAGCACAGAGCAGAAAACAATTTATTTTCTAATGTGATAAATTGTTCCTCAAATTTAACACATTTAATGCGTCGACGCGCTGTGGTGGGTAATAAAATATAAGACCACCTTCTTCAAGACAACAGATATTTCCCCTCCTAAGAATAGCACTATCTAAAAAAAATCCGGTGAGGAGCACTCGGATTGTTGAACCTGTAAAATTACTCCCAACTTAGCCACTAATTGAAAGGTTTTATATTTTGTTTTTGTCCCCAATGTGAGTTTTAAAATCTTTTATACTACTATAAAACGCTATCAAGCCTCTTGATTTGTTACAAGTACCACCATATGATATTTTCACGACTTTGCTCCAATGTAGGGAGTATCAATCTCCCATACTAGATATCAAAGGTAAATTTTGAAGCTAAACCGCTTTTTCAATATGTATTTCCTGGGTGAGGGTTACTCTCGTAACGTGTCCCAGTGCCTAGAGGCATTAAGAGCTCTCTGTTTTTCCAACCATCCATACCGGTGCTCGGCGTCTGATTTAGAATAGGTAGTAGTTCAACACTAGACGGTTTTACTTAACTCTGGATTGGCAGTTGGAACTTTACATCTGTTACTCCCACTTAGAATGAATCTACCTTTGTAGTAAACTTGTGATAAGATATTTACTTTCAAACTTGGCACCTTTTTTTAAATACAAATTGTTGGAGGTTATGTCTTGGTTTAATATGTCTGGACATGGAATCTAAGAGATAGAAATGCTGAAGAGTTTATCCGAGCTTGTTGACTCAATGCAGTTTTGCTCCTTCCTCGGAAAGTGGAGCACCAGCAACGCAATCAGTGTGTTGGATTGGTGGCCCCTTAAATTTCTTCTGACTCAGAGGCCCACTAACTAGTTCTGCTTGGCCTAGATAGTGGAGTTTGGAATTGAAGACCTGCGTGCATCTCTTTTTTAATCCCATGGTCAATCGAGCGCAGATCGAGAAGTAGAAGAGAATTTGCAGCCTAACCTGGCATAATTTGCAAGACTTTAAACCGCCTCTTTTTTGGCCATCTCAATATCCAGGTAAAAAACATGTTCTTCTGTTCTGGAGAAATCCTTCAAAGCCCAAACGCGTCTACATCTATCATCCCCCTAAAAAAAAAAAAACGTAGAAGGCAAAACTATGTTTGTAATTCCTGATTACCACAGGCACGGGATGGTCTGAGCATGCAACTAACCGGGCACGCTTTATGCCCTGAATCCTCAGTGCACCCCAGCCCACTTTTGCTCACCACTGTCACCGATGTTATTCACAGTGGAACGCATGCACCTCTTCCCAGCTGTCCTCTGACGCGCAGTGTGACTTTAAACTGTAGAGATCTTTTTAACGAGCCTTGCGCGCGTCGTCTGGTGAAGAAAACCTTGCAATTAAACCCAGACTCGCTCAGGGGGTACGGGGAAATGTCCCACTGTGAGAAATGAAAAGTAAACTGCGTCATAAGCATGCCGAAAATAGGTGCTGGTGAGCTTAAACAGCCTTCGACACGCGATGCTCAGCCCGGTAAGGTGAACCTTATTGCACAACCCGTTTCTAATCACTCCTTTAGGCATGGGTGCAGAGCACTTATACCCTTAATGAAGAATTAAGCTGTCGACATGCACGGGGGTCCCTGTGCGGCTGACTCCAATGTGTGATTCTCCAATTAATCATTAGTGGCTCCCTCCGCGCAGGCCCGCCTGCTGAGGGAAGGCGCACCGGCCTCTTTCTCGGATCCTAATGAAATATGCATTTTACTAGCACCGCCGAGGCCGCGACGAATCCCCAGTGTTGATTCTTTGGCGGTAGCAACGAAAGTGTTCTCTTGCGTAGCACGCTGAACATTAAACTCGGCGACACTTTACACTGAGAAAAAACACGTGAAATGCCTTGTGTACGTGTTTCCATACGCTAGTCTGTACTGAAAATTGTGCTTCCCCCTCATTTTAATGAGTCATTATGTAACCCAATACCAGTATCACTTGACGGCTATCCTAGAGGACTTGCCTATAGTGAGCCGTCGTTCTCACGAGTCCCGGGATTGCTGCGTGCGTCGGATGTGACGTAGATCTTCTCCCATCCACGACGGGTTCTGGTCACGAGGCGGCAACAGTTTAGTTACTGGAGGTGAGCAGAAAGAGGAGGTTAAAATAAGCATTAAAATGGCCGAGGGCTGCAAAGAGCTCTAGTCAGGGGACCAGGTGGTGGGTAGTAGGGAGCTGAAGAATGGGTAGAAGCAGTTGTTGCCGGCTGCCTGGGTCGGGCAGTAGTCTAGGTCAAGGCGTAGGTTAACTGGTGGAGAATGGAAATGGAGCTGTAGATGGAGTAGGAGAGCAGTAAGGAGCTGCAAAGTGGTGGGGAGGAGCGGAAGCTGTAGTGAGTCAGGATAGGGAGCTGCAGACCTGGTCTGGGAAATGGGTCGCTATGGATGTAGTCGGGAGACGGGAGAAATGTAGTCTGGGTTACTGCATTATGATTGTGTAGAATGATTGTAATGTTGTGGAGCTGTAGACTGAGCCATGATCTGTCTGGGGACCAGTGCTTAATTTGAGCCAGGGGTTGAAGGTTGGGCTTATAGGTACTCATTTTTTGGGAACGGCACTTATTTTTCCTCATGAGTTTCACCCAGAGCAAGAGCGGAAACCCAAAGGGGGAAAGGAGGAGGCAGATAAAGACAGAAAAAGAGGGAGAAAGGCGGGAAGAAAAGGAACAAGCAAGAGTGAGATAGAGGCAGGGAGAGTCTGGGAGTAGATTAAAGAGATTGGAGACTATGTAACCTTGGTATTTGGCACAACTGAAATTCGTAGGGCCGGTCGTGGGCTTCTGAGGAAAACATTGTATTGTAATTGCATTTGTATAGCGCTTACTACCCCTGACGAGGCGTCAAAGCGCTTTTTTCGGCGAGTAGCACGCTACTCCGGGACCCATAGAGGATTAGTGTTGAATTAGTATAGTGAAACATGCAAGTAAATTTTAAGTGGTGGATAGGTTAATCAGTTATTTGGATTCAGAAGGATAGAAGAGGAAAAAAGGTTTGTATTTATATAGCGCTTGTTACCCCTGATGGGGTGTTGAAGCGCTTTTCTGGCGAGTAGCACGCTACTCCGGAACCCATAAAGGATTAGTGTTGAAAATTAGTATAGTGAAATATGAAAGTAATTTGAGTGGTGGATATTATTTGGAGTGAGAAGGATAGCGGAGGGATAGAAGGGGAAGAAAGGTTTGCATTCATATAGCACCTGTTACCCCTGATGGGTGTTGAAGCGCTTTTCTGGCGAGTAGCACGCTACTCCGGAACCCATAAGGATTAGTGTTGAAAATTAGTATAGTGAAATATGAAGTAATTTGAGTGGTGGATATGTTATTCAGTTATTCTGTTATTTGGATAGAGAAGGGTAGGTGGCGGGATAGAAGAGGGAAAGAGGTTTGTATTTATATAGCGCTTGCTACCCCTGATGGGGTTTTGAAGCGCTTTTGGCGAGTAGCACGCTACTCTGGAACCAAAAAGGATTAATGTTGAATTAGTATGGTGAAACATGAAATTAATTTGAGTGGTGGATATGTTAGTCAATTATTTGGATTGAGAAGGGTTGGGGAGGGGTAGAAAAGGGGAAAAAAGGTTTGCATTTATATAGCGCTTGTAACCCTGATGGGGTGTTGAAACGCTTTATTGGCGAGTAGCACGTTACTGTGGAACCCATAAAGGATTAGTGGTGAGTTAGTATAGTGGAATATGGAATTTGAGAAGTGAACATGTTAGTATGTTATTTTGATTGAAAAGGATTATTAAGGGATAGAGTGAAGGATTTTTTTTTAATCATTTTTTTTTTTTTTAGGTCCTAGCAGTAGGAGGAGGCTTTTGGATGAGTAAAAAGGGTTTTTAGAGGGGAAGAGTCAGAGGGAAGAGTTTAGAGGTTTGTTTTTGGGGAATCTGTATAGTAAAAGAGGTGTCAGATGATGCAAGGAGGGGTAGAGTAGGAGAGAGTCTAGAAAGGGTTATTTTGGGGATCATAGTAGTGGTATGGGGTTTGGGATAAATGAGAGAGTAGATGTATAGGGTGAGAGATAGGGTAGTGCACTGGAAAGAGTAGTAGAAAGTAGTTTGAGATGAGTCAGAAAGTTGGGCTAGAAGATATATTGAGAGAAGTATAGGCTGAGAAATAGGGTAGTGCATTGGAAATGCCAAATTAGAAGAAAGTGATAAATATATAGATCCATAAGTACATTGAAAGTATATAGATGCATAAAGGAGGCAAGTATATGTAGATTAAAGATATTGATAGAGGTACAGGATGAGAAATAGGGTAGTGCGTTGGATATGCTTTTTCAGGAGAAAAGTAACAGACACACAGATCCAAGTACATGGAGGTACATAGATGCACAATGGAAGCAAGTACATATAGACCAAAGATGATTTTTTTTTTTATCAACATAATTATTATACATGTTTATAGAAAGCAATACACAAAGATAGGTACATATCTATAGTGAAAATAAATGCTTATATACAGAGGGATATGCTGTAAATTTCTGTTTGCGTATGGTGCTTATGTGGGGAAGAGCCAATTCTTGAGTAGTTTTCTGAAGATAAGGTGGTTGTCGGTAGATCTTATGTTGGGGGGTAAAGAGTTCCATAGATTGGCTGCTTGAACAGAGAAGGATGTGCCACCCATGGCGCATTAAACTCACACGACCTGAGGTCCTTCTGGATCCTCATAAACACTGGTTCCCAGGCTGGCAGATCGGCCATAGAACCTAACATAGACGAAGGAGTATGGAAGGCACATTTTGAAGCCCTCTACTCAAAGGCTGAGGATTGGGAAGGGAATGCGGTTGGAAGGCCATTGCATTCGGGTCCAACACCCGACGATGTCCCCCCAATCTCGGTGAGTGAAGTCACCGATGCCCTAGGAAAGATAACACCTGCCAAAGCCGCAGGACTGGACAAGATCCCTGGCGACCTCTTTCGCTCTGAACCCACGATTTGGGCCCCCTACTTGGCCATTCTGTTCAATGCTATATTACAAGGCATGGCAATTCCCACCACCTGGGCAGGGGCTGAAATAATACCAATCTATAAAAAGGGCTCCCCGCTTTTGCCTGTCAATTATCGCCCTATTAGCCTCATAGATGTTGGCCAGAAAATATTCGCCCGTGTCTTATTGGGGCGACTCCAGGCCTGGATGGAGGAACATAATATTCTTACCCCCCTACAAGCCGGGTTTAGAGCTAGAACATCAACAATTGATCAAATCTTTAGGCTACAGTTGATACATTGGAAATCTGTCTGTATCGAGGGTGGCAGCCTCTACCTCATATTTGTAGACCTAAAATCTGCTTTTGACTTGGTACAGACGGACAAACTGTGAGTAATTTTATCAGACATAGGAGTCCCAGAGTACCTGTGTCAGCAGCTTAAACGTCTACATGAGGGTAATTTTGCTCAAATTAGATATGGCAAAAATGGTGAACTATCAGCTCCCTTGTCCGTAGAGAGAGGTGTTCGTCAAGGTTGTGTCCTTGCACCGACCCTCTTTTGCCTTTTCATTAATGACCTAATAGACGCATTGATTGCTGGGAAGAACATCGATGCCCCTAGGCTGGCGAAGCGCAAAATTCCAGCCCTGATATTTGCAGATGACACGCTCCTGCTTGCAAAATCCCCCATGGGAATCCAGAGGACCCTCGATAATTTCAGTGCCTTTTGCAAACATCGGAGACTAGAGATTAATCTCCAAAAAACAAAGTATATGGTCTTCAACGTAGGTAATTCTACCCGTCCCAATCCTTGCCTGGATGGTAGACCCCTGGAGAGGGTAACCATCTTGGAGTACTTGGGAATCACGCTGACAGAGAGAATGGACTGGGGTGCCCAAATTAACAAAGCAGGGCTGAAACTAGCTCAAACTACGGGGGGTATTTTAAAATTATGCAGGAGCTGCACTGAAAAGTTGGTCAGTCCAGTGGTGGAAATCTACAAAGCCCAGGCCAGGAGCGCTGCTCTGTATGGAGGTGAACTATGGGGACTTTGTGCATCTGGCTGGTTAGTCCGTACAGAGAACTCATTCATAAGACATCTTATGGGCCTCCCCACTAGCACACCCCTAACACATCTCTGTATGGATCTTTGGTTTAGACCCATTGCGGATGAAGTTGCTCTCAGACCTCTTCTTTATTGGCGCAGTCTTTGGAGCACCCCACAACTAGCTGCATATAGGGATGAATTGATTGATGTTATGGGCCTTAGGGGTGCAGGGAAGCTACCATGGTTGGTATACATTAAGAGTATATGCGAGGGATTGGGTAGGGGTAGTCTATGGAGTAAAGCAGCAGAAACCTCCCAAACAACCTCTAGAAGGACTTTGGTAGAGAGCTTTAGAGAGCACAAACTCAACGAGCTTGAAAGGAGTCCCACTGTGGGCCGCCTGACTGCCGAGTTCTTTGAAATAAAAAAATAGGTACAGCCTAGAACTGGTGCTGGACGACATCCAGCCACTCCTCGCCCAAAAACTCTATTTACAATTTAGATATGGAGTCCTTCCGCTGTGCTCATTCACTAAAAAATGGGAGGGCTCCACCAATGGGGAGTGTCCAGCATGTATCAATTCAGACGAGACGGAACTTCACGTGATATTTGTTTGCCAGGGTTACAGGAGGGCCAGGTCCCGCTGGTTACTCCAACTCTGTAGGAACTTGGGGTCTAGACACTGTAGCGAAGTGTACAGGCTGCTAAAATCCGACACACATGCACATTGTCTTCTCCATTTCACGTTTCCTATTCACCATATGGTGCACCCGCGTAGCTATCCTAAAAAAGATGGCCAACCAGAATGGCACTGTAGAATCTGTGATTTTAATTCCTTTTATGCCAATTTGATTGAATTGTGGCAATGAACTACAGGAATATTGACTATTTTTATGTCACATTTTAAATTTTATGTATTTTACTTGGTGTTTTAATGATGCTTTTATGGCCATGTGTGCCGAAATAAAGTTTTATGATGAGATGATAGAGGTACAGGATGAGAAATGGGGTAGTGCATTGGATATGCTTTTTCAGGAGAAAAGTAACAGACACACAGATCCAAGTACATGGAGGTACATAGATGCACAATGGAAGCAAGTACATGTAGACCAAAGATGATATATATATATTTTTTTATCAACATAATTATTGTACATGTTTATACAAAGCAATACACAAAGATAGGTACATATCTATAGTGAAAATAAATGATTATATACAGAGGGATATGCTGTAAATTTCTGTTTGTGCATGGTGCTTATGTGGGGAAGAGCCAATTCTTGAGTAGCTTTCTGAAGATAAGGTGGTTGTCGGTAGATCTTATGTTGGGGGATAAAGAGTTCCATAGTTTGGCTGCTTGAACAGAGAAGGATGTGCCACCCATGGTTTTTTTCTTGTATCTTGGGATTTTGAGGCGAGATGCCCCTTTAGAGCGGAGGTTCCTTTGTTGAATGTGTTTGGTGATTTTATTCCTGATGAAGAGTGGTCCCATTCCATGTATTGCTTTGTGGGTGATGCAAAGTAGCTTGAACGTGGATCTTCTGGCAACCGGTAACCAATGCAGCGCTTTCAAGGCAGGTGAGATGTGGTCGCGCGGTTTGATATGCAAGAGTAGTCTGGCAGCCGAGTTCCGAATCCGTTGTTGTCTTTTCATGGTTGTTAAAGGTGATCCATCGTAGAGGCTATTGGCGTAATCGGGTTTGGACAAAACAAGGGAGATGGTAGCTTGGACTTTGTGTGGAAATCCCAAATGAGGGAAAATTCGTCGCAGCGTTTTTATAGTGACAAAGCTTGATCTTGCTAGTTTGTCCACTTGGGCATTCGACAGCTTGGAGTCCATGGTCATTCCGAGGTTTCTTACTTCCTTCGATACTTTAGGCGGTGATCCCAATTCATCAGGCCAGGCGGCAAGCGGGTCATAATGTTTCCAATCGCCACACGTGAGTGTTTCCGTTTTGGAAGCATTCAATTTGAGATGGCTCCAAGTCATCCACTGATCCACGGCTCTGAGATAACTGAAAATTGGGGATTTTCCAATGTCTTTGGGGCATTCCAGTTGAAAGGAGTATTTGCGTGTCATCTGCATAGTTCTAGCATGTGAGGTAAAATTGATCAGTTCCGGTAATGATTTCATGTAGATGTTGAAAAGCATGGGCGAGATGATGGAGCCTTTAGGGACCCCTGCTTTTGTGGAGTATGGTTTGGACGAGAAAGGTGGGGTATGGATGAAATTTGTTCTGTTTCGAAGGTAGGACGCAATCCAGTCTAGAGCAGTTCCCTCTATGCCGGCTTCTTTGAGTCTTTGTTTGAGTGTCATGGTCAACCGTGTCAAAGGCAGCCAAGAGGAGTAGCGCAGCAACCCCGTTGCGGTCTACTGTATTCTTCAGGTCATCCCAGATGGCAAGGAGGGCAGATTCAGTGCCTCTTCCCGGACGGAATCCTGTTTGGAAGTCTGAAAGTATGTCATTCTCTTCAATTAATTGTGACATCTGGGCGAACGCTGCTCTTTCTATCAGTTTGCCCAGGAAAGGTCCATTTATAATGGGTCTGTAGTTGTCAGGGTTCAGCGGGTCCAAGTTTGTTTTCTTCAGAAAGGGCGTATGTGTGACTTTTTGAGTTCTTCTGGAAATATTCCGGTAGTTAAGGAATCGTTGATGATTCTTCTTACTGGAGTGGCAGCAGAGGTTGTTAAAAGAATTGTCTTGAAAGTTTGTGGTGGACAGGGGTCAGAAGGGCTGCCGGCAGGCCTGCTTGCTTTGACCAGGTCCATAAATTCATCGTGTGAGATGTGTTGGGAGGAACGGAAAGGCTGGATTAGAGTGTTCTTGGATTGTTGTTTTGTACAAGGGTTAGTGCTGGTGCTTTGTTTCTGTTTTAAGTACGAGTCCAATGTGTCTGCTTTGTCCGTGTAATGATTTGCCAGTTTGTCTGTGAAATCTTGAGTAACAGGATGAGTTCCTTCTAGGCAATTTGGTTTGCGAAATTCATTGAGTATTTTATAGAATTCTTTATTTGCACATTTAGCATTTTGAATTCTGTCAGAATAGTACCTGTTCTTAGCTTTTTTGATAGCTGACTTGTATAATCTGTTAATTTTCTGTAGGTGAAGTTTGTCTTGTTTGGCGTTTGTTTTGAGCCAGGTACATTGCAGCTTTCTAATTTGTTGTTTTATGTCTTTTATTTCTATGTTTCTCCAAGGCGCTCTTTTTTCTTTTGTTCTGTTGTGTGGTTTTGAGTGGTATCATGATACCAAAAGCTTCCTGTAGCCACTCATATAGATTTTGAACAGAATTTATTGTTTCCAGATTTGTACTGGATGTTAATTGTGTTTCTAAGTGTTCCAAATTGAGTTTGTTCCACGGCCGATAGGTGGATGGATGTAAGGTAGTTTTAGGTGAGTCGCTTAGTGTTAGCAAAAATGACATCTAGGATATGTCCAGCGATGTGTGTGGGTTTGTGGACAATCTGATGCAGGTTCAGTGCATCTAGGCCAGTGATTATTGTTTTTGAATGGGCCATATTGGGTTTGTCAAACTAAATGTTGAGGTCACCCAGAACGCATAGGTTGGAGTATATTGTTATCCAGTTTGAAACTGTGTCTAGAAGTGCGTCTGGGAATCTCGCCTTGCTAGGTGGAGGTCTGTAAAGGAGCAGGAAGTAAAAGGACGAAGACGGTGTAGGATTGCATCTTGTTAGAAGAGCCTCACAATTCTTTATGGAGATGTCGTCAACTTTAGTGATATGTAATGTTTGCCTGAACACAACAGCTAGACCACCTCTTTTTTTGCCTATACGATTTTGGGTGATAATTTGATAGCCTAGAGGAACAGCTTCATGCAGGACTGGAGCCATATCATCTCCCAACCATGATTCAGTTATGAATAGTATGTCTGGTTTTGCATCTGTGAGAAGGTCGTAGATGTGATGTTTGTTTTTAGAGAGGGATTGAGCGTTTATTAGTAGACCGTTTAGAGAATGTGCTTTGGTGACAGCGAGACTTTGTTTTGTAGATGAGTGATCAGTATTGTGTGGGTTTGTAGCAGGTGTGTTTTTAGTACTGGCATTAGCTTTATTAGGATAGCAATCGTGTAGCTGTTCTATCATGTTCCTCATCCAGCATGCTAAGAAGGCATTTTGATGGGTCTGTGTGTGTATGTGGTGGCGATGGTGTTCGAGAGTGAGTTGGTGTGCTGTGTTGTTTTCGTGGTGTAACATTGTTGTGCAGTAGACATGGGGAAGCGAAGTTGAGGTGTGGCACGTTGCTTAAATTGTTTGCGTGAGTTTAGGGCAGAAGGTGTATGAGTCAAGGGTGGTGGTGCAGCATGTGGGTCATGTAGTAAGGTTCTAAATTGTCCAATGGATGAGAGGCGGTTAGAAGAGAGTTGCTGTGTTGCTGTATCTGTGTTCGGTGTGGTGGAAGAGAGAAAGCTTGGCATTGGAGTTTGTTCCTTTGTGTGGTTTGAAAGGTGTGTGTATGTTTGTATTTTGTGATAAGTATTATGAGGTGTTGCGCTTTGAGGATCTTGTTGTGCTGGTGTGCGTGATATGTTTTGTTTTTGAGGAATAGTGAAAAGGGGTGCTGGTGTATTTGTTTCATGCATTGGATTTGGTTGTATAGTATGGTTTGTGAAAGGAGGTTGTAAGGTAGAGGGGGTGGTGATGTGTTTGAGTAGAGTGTATGTTATGTGTAGGAGGGAATGAAGTAGAGGTAAGAGTGTTTGTCTTAGACAGGTTTGTTGCAAGAGTTAGAAAGTGTGGTAGTGTGCAGTGTATGTGTTGTGTGTTAGTGTTATTATGGTAGAAGGAAGAGGAGGGTGTTGGTTGGACAAGTGATGGAAGGCTGATTATATGTTTGTTAGTGATAAAAGGTGGTCTGTTAGGATTAATTAGAGCAGGGAGCGTGTGTCTGGATGGGATGTAGTTATGTATGGTGTTGAATGGCGTTGTGTTAGTGATGAGTGGATTGGTTAGTGGTATAGGATAGAGTTGTGTACTGTTTGTAGGTGATGGTGGGTATGTGTGGTAGTTGGGATAGAAGGGTGTATAGATGTGGTTTGGTTGGTTTTGTAGTGTATGCTGGTACATTGGTTTGTGCATAGGGTTGTGTGTGGTGTACATTTGGTGTGAGTGTGTTACTCTGTTTGTGGATGGTGTGGGGTGGATATTACTGAATAGGAAAATGGGCAGCATTTCTGGCCCTAGTCTCGAACAGGCCCAAACAGGCAACTGCCCTTGTCCTCTCCGCCCTTAACAGGCCCAAACAGGCAACTGCCTTTGTCCTCTCTGCCCTTAACAGGCCCAAACAGGCAACTGCCCTTGTCCTCTCCGCCCTTGTCCTCTCCGCCCTTGTCCTCTCCGCCCTTGTCCTCTCCGCCCGGGCTGAGACGCCCTAACCCTGGCCTTTTATAGCCCTAGAAATCAGGTGACCCCTCCAGCCATTGGGCACCAGCTCGTATTATTTTACAAATTAAGCACTGCTGGGGGCAGTTGGGAGCTAAAGACTGTAGGAAAGCTTTAAGGAGCTGTAGACAGAGTAGGCATTTTTAGACTTGGTGGATACAGTTGGGAGTTGTAGATAGGGCCAGGAGAAGGCGGGAGCGTTAATCTACCACCGTACAGTAGGCAGGTACAAAGTGGCTGGGGACAATAGGGAGTGATAAACTGCTGCAGGAGTACAGCTATAGACTCGGGGTTGACCTGAGGGGATCTAGAATAGAGCAGAGGACATGATCAGGGCGGAAGGGAGCTGTAGTCTGGTTAGGGCGTTAAGGTGGGGTAAAGTGGGGTGAATTGGTATGGGTGCAAGAGCCAGAGACAGGGTAGGGAAGTGGTATTAAGCAGTAGACTGCATGGAAGTAGTTGGGAGGTATACGCTGGGTACCGGAGCGCCTGGGTGCTGCACACAGGCCGGGGGAAGTTGGGGGCTGTATGTGGATTGGTTATTTTTAGTCGAAGGTAGTTAAAGCTGGAACACTTCATCCTACTGCTCATGATGACTCACTAGCAGGAGAACACGTTCCTTCGTTCGCCTTCACAAAGGCGCTGACAGGTAAAGGTCTGAGCCCTCAGAAGGCAGAGCGAGGGAGACGGGGTCTGCACACTGAGACTTGCACCAGGCAGAAAAGGCTTCCACATGGGGGGACGTTTGCAACCTGTGTTCATGCAGCTGAGCAGGGCCCTCAAAGCAGTTGGCAAAGCCAGTAGTTCTGTCTTACATTTTTAGTCCGCACTAAAATATGAAAGTTTGCAGCAGTGAAAAAAACCTAACCGAAATTGTGCTCTGCATATAATGCATCTGTGAGATAAAGAACTTAATGTGTGACTATTCAGTGTATTTTCGAGGTGTGAAATAGTCCTTCATCTATTTGAGTTAAAAAACGCCTCAGTAGGTGGAATGACTCTTCACACAGTCAATAGTATGATGTGAAAGTGAAGTACACCTCTGGGCGGAGCAGTATTCTACTGTGTGTATATGTATTTTCACCCGTTGGGTACTAGGGCTTTTCCCACCCCAGTAGTGCTGAGTCCTTTTTGATGTGTTGGGCACTTTGCACTTAGGTGTTTTTCTTTTCCACAAATGATACCCAGCGCAAATTAGCATCCCTTTCCCCTCACTTTTTGTGGATTCTAAGGGTGCACATGCTTTGTGGGTTCCCCTGGAGGGATCCAACCAAGAAAATATAGCAACCTCTTTTTCTCTAAATTCTATTAAATAAAAATAGGCAAAAAGGCTGTGCAAAAAAGCTTTTTAGACTACGAGTGACATCAACAAAAGTTTTGCTGTGCGAAGATCAACATCTTCCCAACTTTTAAGTTCAAGCATAGTTGCGTCCAAAAAACCTTTTTGCCTCAGTTTTTGCTTTTCTCTTAGTGCTAGTTCATTTTTACTGTTCATTGTGGTTTGAGCCAACTTGCTGTTTGTTGTGGAAACAGCAGAGACGTTTTAAGGCGTGGGCAAATTGCCCAGGCTCCCACATTGAAAGGGCCTCCCAGTGAAAGAGAACTTTCTATTTGACCTGTATATTCTACTCTATTTGAACCTCTCTGCATACCCTTACCTTTAACATTTTTCTCATCACCAGTGACATTATAAGGGTTTTTGGCAATTCGGGTAAGACATATATTTCAACTGTTGTGTGACCTGTTAAAATGTAACATAATTTAGTATGGTTTGTCATGTGAACTTGACATGGGTAATAAAATGTAGTTTTGTTCCCTACATGGACACCAAAATATGTTTTGACTGGAGCCCCCCCCCCTCCCCCCAATCCCAAAAATAACACTATAAACTGACGTGGAATCCAGTGGTTAAACCAGAAAGTCATGCATATCTGAAAACTCGCATTTCAGCAAGGGGTCCTTTGTTATAGCCCTAATGTTTTTTCCAAATAAACCATTAGTTGAAATAAAAAAATAACGCAAGTAAAAAAAGAAAAAAAAAAAATCCCCCCCCCCCCCCGTGACCGACTACAAAGTAATATACGTTTATGTCCTTTAGACATTTATAATAATAATAATAATAATAATGCATTTGTAAAGCGCACGGCTACCTCAACAGAGGTGTCCCAGCGCTAGATTGCAGGTTTGCAGTGAGGGGTAGTAAGCGGGTCAATCTAAGGCAGGTTAAAGAGCCAGGTTTTTAATGCCTTCCTAAAGGCCTGTTCTGACTCCATCATTCGGAGGTGAAGGGCCATAGCATTCCAGAGTTACGCAGTTTTCACTGTGAAAGCTCTGCCACCTATCCTGGCCTTAAGGAAGTGTGGAATCCTGAGGAGTCTCAGGTGGTTTGATCTCCGGGCCCGGTTTTGCTGGTATATTTGCAATCACTGCCTCAGATAACCCGGGCCCTGATCTCTGGTGGCTCTGTAGGCCAGAGTAAGCGCCTTAAACTTGATCCTCCTGTTAACAGGAAGCCAATGAAGGCGCTGCAGATGCGGGGAAATATGATGGCGAAGCGGCACTTTCCTAATTAGCCTGGCTGCGGCGTTTTAATTATCGGCAACCTGCGGACCAGATAAGCTGGCGACCCCAGTTACAGACTGTTAGAATAGTCCAGCTGGGAGGTCACCAGAGCATGGACTGTTGTCTTCCTGCAGTCCTCAGGCAGGAAGTGTAAGAATTTTCTCAAAGCTCTTAACTTCCAGAACCATATAGAGGAGACATGGCGCATCTGGGTCTTGAAAGAGAGGTAGTTGTCAAATTTAAACTCCAAATTTCTGGCCGAATCCACCGGGTTTGGTGGTGGGTTCAGCTCTAAGCGCCACCACAGATTAAAGGGTGGTGGTGCCGCGTGACTGAAGAATAAGACCTCTGTTTTCTCGGCATTAAGCTTTAAGCAATTCTCCATCATCCAGCCCGAGATGATTTTCAGGCAATGCTTAAAGTTGAGAAAGGCAGCCTCCGAGTGTTCTTTGAAAGAGAACACCAGCTGAGTGTCATCAGCGTAGAAGACTACTCTCACACCCAATGCTTCAATCAGGGTCGCCAAAGGGGCCAGGTATATATTGAATAGTAGCGGGCTCAGCGCCCTTCTGTTTGCAGAGCTATATAGTGTTGGTTTTCCAAAAACAAGCAATACCTACAGCCAAAAACTGAGCACCCTTGACTGTAACAGATTACAATTATGATCATATGTATTCAATATGATCTTGTGCAACACAAATGGGGCCGCTCCTAGTCTAGTGACCGAGGTGCTCTAAGACTAAATTGTGAGTGTGGGCATCTCACAAAAAGTGAAGGACTGGCCTCACACACCACCAGGTGTCATGCTTCATCATCTGCAGTCCTTGCCCTCTAGAAACTCGGTTTGGTAGAGGGCGGGCATACACCTGACGACAGGGATGCACTTCTAAACTAAGTGGGGGCCCGTGAAGTGTGAGTGAGATTTAAAAACCATTATCATCTGAACATATGTTAATAGATTACTCCAAATCAAGAATGCCGATGCTGGTCTGGTTTTGGGGCTGAATCGTGTGAATATTATTTGCGCCACCAACACAGATCTCGGGCAGCTTGCGTACACTCACTACATGCATGCTAGGGTAAGCATTTAGCTGTAGGGTGCACTGGTCGTTTAGCATCTCTTTTAAAGTAGGCGTTAGGAATTTCCTGAGCAAGGGGAGTGGCCACTTCAGAGATGTTGTGAAGTAGAAGTGCCTCAACCAAACGAAAGAAAACGAACCCCAAAATGTTTAAGGCCCCTGTGCTGACCTTGCAGTTCTGATCTTTCTCCCTCCCCTTTCTTCTTTTGTTCCTGCTCCGCCATCATGTTTTAATATTTGCTAACTGTGAACACATGCTGGAAAGCGTTCCCTATGCTTCCATTAATTGGACATTTAAGTACATTTTCGTTGAGGTTACTAACTTCTGACTTGGGACGTTCTGAGCTGTGAATCTGGGAAGAGGGATGTTGGCAACATTTCCCTGGTTTAGGGCCTTTAAAATGCCTCCTACCAGATTCCCTGAACTCGCGTGATAGGATTATGTTTGAGAGTATTTGGTGGGTCAGAATCTCTATTTGGCAGCTCATGAAAATGGGCGGCAGGCAGAGATCTCGGTGTTTGGTGCCCTCCCCCTTTTTTAATAGAAAAAAATCTTCTGGCTGCTGCCGAGTGATCTCATAGTTTTAATTTCTTCTCGACCCCCCCCCTTTGCTTTCCACAGCTTTTTTCATTCCTCTCAGCTTTTTTTCATTTCTGCCTTCTCTTTGTCTGTTTTTATCGACATCATTGTATCTCTTGCTTACTTACTTTTACCTTTTCCTATGACTCAAGTCACAGCTTGGCATGGATGATTCATTACAACTAATGGCCACTCCTCTTCAGTGTCTAACTCCCTTTGGGTTTCTTCTTCGTATTAGACACTAAGCTGGCCATAAGCCACAAGATAGTTTCTCTCTGTGTGCCTAAAGACATGTTATTTTCAAACGAGTTTCACCTCCGTAATGAAGGCTCTGCAGATTGTGCTTGCTAGTCAAACCTGTGCTTCTAGAGCGTCCTTGCATTGAAGGATCTGCAGATTTGCTCCCCTAACTTGGGCATCTGTCTCCTTACGTGTTGCACCTCTTCCATGAGGGATACAGATGTGCATCTGAGACCTGTTCTCCATGGACAAGAGCTTAGTTTGCCTCCATCAGATCTTGGTTTCTGTTCCTGTTATCGACCCCACTCCCCCACCTCTCCCCCCGGCTACCATAAGCCCGCTATTGAGTACCTAGCCTGGCACCAGTTCTTTGCTGCCGTTAACGTCCCATGTTGACACGAGAAGTCCCTCCACTAGTTTGCTAACTCCGTTCTGAGTTTACTGCTCCCCTTGCAGATCTCTGAAAGGGTCATCTTTACACACAGAGTATGATGGCAATCTGAGCCACAGTGGATTCTCGTGGTTGGAATGTGGAGCATATTTACCTCCTGGACTGGCATTTAGGCTACTAGTAAACACTGCTGGTTTACCATGTAGGTATGTCATACTGCTTAACCCCTTAGCTGCTAGGCCTTTCCCCCCCCCTATGCTAAGCCTTTTTTGGGCTATTTGGGATAGTTCGCGCTTAGGCCCCTGTAACTTTTTGACCACATAAGGTATCCATGCCAAATTTGCGTCCTTATCTTCCAACATCATGGGGATTCTAGGTACCCAGGGTTTGTGGATTCCCCTGGAGGGGACCCAGAAATTAGCCAAAATACAGCAAAATTTTGGTTTTGCAGCGTGAATACCACAAATACGCCCAGAAGGACCAGCATCCAGTCTGCAACCTCTGCCTGCCACTCGACCACAGCAGCGAGGACTGCAACGCGTGATCGGCGTTCACACCCAAGACCCTCAGAGTAAGAGAGGCAGAGATGGGCGAACCACACCATGCAGGGGCCACCTCCATCGCTCCGAGACTTGGGCCTCTCCAGTGGAGAGGAGGACAACATCGCCAAAGGACCGGAGGACTGCACGGTCGTCGAAGTCCATAAGAAAACGTCGAAGGAGGTAAGCGAGTCAACGGCCCCCAAACACTCGACCGACACTCGAAAGAGTGAGAAAGTCCTCGAATGGAACAGTGCAGTCGAAACACTCGACGAAAGTAACTGCACCCACGGACAAAGAGCCCAGCGGATCCTTCGAAAAGGACTCCCGGACGGCTAAGACTCAAGAAAAATCAAGGTTGTCGAAGGAAGCCCCCGAAAAGGACTCCTCAACGCCGAGAAACGAAGGGTCGGCAACCGCTTCGCTGACGTCTACGTCGATGACCAAGAAGCGAAGTGCTCAAACCCTCGACGCCGAACAGGCTGACGATATGGAAAGGAAGAAAAGGAGGCTCGAGGCCGAAATGGCGAGCATCCTGCAGCAGAAAAAGGACTTGGACGACAAGATGAGTCAGTACACCATCCCGCCGAAGCCCGCGGCAGAGGTCGAAAGGGGCTTCGAGGACACTGAACCGCCAAACGCCTGAACCGGTCAAAGAACAGGAAGAAGAGGCCCTGTATTACTTAGAGGGAGAAGACGAGGAAGAACAGCTAACCTACCAGGACTCGACGTCCTCGGAGGCGCAAGACTTAGAGTGGCATGACCTCGACGCCGAAATGCCAGAAGAAGGGGTAGACACATACCCTTCGAGGCCTTCACCACCAGACGATATAGGGATCTATAATATCGTGGTCAAGAATGCTGCACAGACATATGGGGTAAAATTGGAGGAGGAGAAACCTAAGGCTTGCTTTCTCCTGGAGACTCTTACCCACACAAACAAGGAGTCAATTCCTGCCCATGCTCCCTAGTGTGCTGGACCAGGGCAGGGAGGCATTCAGGGAGCCATCTATATGTAAATCTGTAACCCAAAGAAAAGAAGTACAAGCACTCCTCAAAGGACCCTACATCCAAGGATCAGTGCCAGCCGATTCGATAATCACGGCAACAGCTAGGAAGAGGGCCAATGTGCCCACAAATGCAGGACCATCTCCTGACAAGGAGAGTAGGAGAATGGACCTCACGGGGAGGAAGGTAGAACAGAGTGCGGCAATCCAATGGCGCATCGCCAACTCCAACGCCCTAATCAACAGGCATGCATACCAGCACTGGGAGGAAGTAGGGCAACTCCTAAAGCACCTACCGGAACAGTACCAGCAGAGGGCAACCCACCTGGTAGAGGAGGGGAAAAACATGGCAAACACATGTTTAAAGTCGGCCTTAGACGCAGCGGAGACGTCCAGCAGGCAGATGATGATCGGAGTGACAGAGAGAAGGCACGCATGGCTTAGGATTTCGGGCTTCAAGCCTGAGGTGCAGAATAACATCCTGAACACGCCCTTCAACGGAGAACTTTTTGGGACACCAGTTGACGAAAAGTTAACTCAACTCAAGAAAGACAACGAAACTGCAAGGTCCATGGGAGCACTGCAGTTCAGGGGAATGAGAAGGGGTACGCCCTCAAGAAGGCCAAATGGTAGGGGAGGCAACCAACCAAGTACCTCGCACCAAACCTTCCAACAAGGTTATCAGGGAAACAACCAGGGACAGCAGCAACAGGGACAGCAGCAGCAGAACTGGTAATACCAGCCAAGGGGCCAGTCCTTTCGGGGACGCTCAAACTGGCGAGGACAGGCACGGAGAGGAGGGCAACAACCCGCCTCTAAGTGACTTCACCAAGAGGCAGACGCCCACCCAGATAACACCTCAAGGGGGGCATCCAAAGAGGGGAAAAGTCCAAAAACAGTTTTCAAGAGACAAGCAGTTCCCCGAACATATAACACCAGTAGGAGGCAGAATAAGGAACTTCCTCCAGGAATGGAAGAAGGTCACAACGGACAAATGGATACTAAACATCATACAATACGGATACTGTATAGAGTTAATAAAACAACCTCCAAACAAAAAGCTAAGCAACAAGTCACACTTGGCAAAATAACTTTCACTCCTGGTACTAGAGGCACAGGAACTGATCAACAAGGAGGCAATAGAGATAGTACCGTACAAGGAAAGAAACAAGGGTGTTTATTCCAACTACTTCCTCGTACCAAAGGTGGACGAAACACGAAGGCCTATATTGGACCTACAGTTCTTAAACAAGTTCATATGGACACAAAGATTCAAAATGACATCTCTGCAAGAGGTAATACCCCAAGTACAGGAAGGAGATTACATGGCAACTATAGATTTAAAGGACGCGTACTTGCACATCCCCATCAACAAAGGGCACAAACGCTTACTAAGGTTTGTAATCAGCAAGACTCCCTACCAGTTCACAGTGCTCGCATTCTGGCTCAAATCAGCGCCAAGGGTATTTACAAAATGCCTAGCAGCAGTAGCAGCGCACCTAAGGAGGCAGGGAATACATGTATACCCCTACCTCGACTACTGGCTCGTAAAAGCAAGCTCCTACAGCCAGTGCAAACAACACATCCAGCAGGTGATACAAACTCTAATCCAACTGGGTTTTTCAATCCATTGGGGAAAGTCGTCAATAGAACCAGAACAGGTGAAGATAATCTTAGGGGCAGAGATCAACACCATACAAGCCAAGGTGTTCCCCAGCACAAAGAGGACCCTGGCAATACTGAAGGAAACACGTCTGTACCGCAAGGGGCAAGTTCTGACAGTGAGGACAGTGAGCAAACTAATGGGAATGATGGCTTCATGTATACACCTGGTCCCAAATATTCGACTCCACATGAGACCATTCCAGGAATGGATACAGCAGCAATGGTCACAGGCAACAGGGAGTTGGGAAGATCTAGTGGTTGTCATGCACGCAGTGCATCAGGAAATAGCGTGGTGGATCAAAGAAAACATATCACGAGGGAAACCATTCACACAACCAACTCCAACAGTGACCATCACAACAGACGCCTCCCAGATGGGGTGGGGCGCACACATGAACAAACTCAAGTTGAGGGGGTTATGGTTGCAGCAGGACGCGATCAAACACATCAACTACCTAGAACTAAAAACTGTGTTCCTAGCCTTAAAAGCCTTTCAGAAGGAGCTGTACGGAAACAGGGTGTTGATCCAGATGGACAACACAACCACCATGTTCTACATCAACAAACAAGGTGGAACACAATCAGTAGCACTATCAGAGTTAGCACAGAAAATATGGACGTGGGCCATTCCACTAGAAATAGACGTACTAGCAGTACATCTTCCAGGGAAGGACAATGTGGAAGCAGACACTCAGCAGGCAGACGTCAGCATCCCACGAATGGGAGATCAACCAACAAGAAATACAAGAGTATTCCGGAAGTGGGGGACACCGCAAATAGACTTATTTGCAACACACCAAAATGCAAAATGCCAACACTTCGCATCCAGGCAACCAGACCGTCGGTCACAAGGGAATGCGCTATGGATAAGTTGGTTAAAGACATTTGCATACGCTTTTCCCCCGATACCACTGATACACAGGGTACTCAGCAAATGCAGGATCAGCAACATGTCGCTAATGCTAATAGCACCTCAGTGGGCCAGACAGTCCTGGTTCTCACAAATAGTGGAAATGGCGCAAGCACCAGCACACAGATTCCCAGAGAAGAAGGGACCTGTTAACAATGCAGAACGGAAGGGTGCTCACCCAGAGCCAGAGAGCCTCAGCCTAGCTGCATGGCTCCTGAAGACCTACAATTTGCACACCTCAAACTACCAGCAAGCACAATGGCAGTGCTCAGGGAGGCAAGAAGACCTACCACAAGAAAGTGCTACGTAGCAAAATGGAAAAGATTCTCCGAATGGTGCATTAGGGAGAAACTGCAAAGGAGAATCACAAAGTTATTAACAGTACTAAAATACTTAACGCACCTACTACAAAGTAAACTAAGCTACACATCACTAAGGGTACACTTAGCGGCGATAGTGGCTTACACGAGAGGAGAAACCGGGAAAAGTTTCTTCACCTCACAAGTAGTAAAAAGATTCCTGGAAGGAGCAAAGAGAATCGCACCTCCAAACAGAATGCCAGCACCAGCATGGAATCTCAACGTGGTGCTAACTCAATTGATGAAGGCACCATTTGAGCCTATTCACAAGGCTACACTACACATGCTCCCGCTAAAGACCGCCTTCTTAGTGGCTATCACGTCACTACGACGAGTAAGGGAATTGCAAGCGCTAACACTTCAAGAGCCCTACCTACAAATACACAATGATAGGATTGTGATGAGAACAGACCCACACTTCATGCCAAAGGTGGTGTCACGATTCCACATCAATCAAACAATCCAAATACTTAGTTTTTTCCAAAAACCTGCCACAAGCACAGAAAGGGCACTACACACACTGGACGCCAGGAGGGCTGTAATGCACTATATAGAAAAAACAAAGCAGGGCAGAAAGAGAAAGCAGTTCTTTGTTTCCTTTGCCAGCAGTTTTTTGGGACGACCAGTTACCAAAAATACCATTGCACGGTGGATTGCACAAACCATACAACTCTGCCACAAACAAGCAGGACAACTGTTACAAGGAGCAGCTCATGCTCACTCAACAAGGAAGAAAGGAGCAACAATTGCGTTTCTAGCTAACACTCCAATTCAAGACATTTGCCAAGCTGCAACATGGTCTTCAGTGCACACGTTCACTAAGCACTACTGTGTAGATATCCAAATGAACAAGGAAGCACAAGTGGGACAGAAGGTCTTACAACACATATTCAGTAACCAGAGCTCATCTTCCACCCAGCCACCACAATAAGGACAAACCGCTACAAAGTCTATGCACAGCATAGTGAATCCAGAAAAATTCACGCTGCAAGACACCTGTCGGTGTAGTTTTGCAGCTTGAAGACTTTCTGGATTCACTAGCGAACCCACCCTCCTCCGCCAGAAAGATGAGACAGGAGGAAAGGGATTAAAACTGGAGAAAGACTTAAAGGATTACAGGAGAAACAAAGTAACACAAGAGAAGAAAAAAAAATCCGAAGATGGTGACCAAAGGTGGGAGCTTCCGGAGGAAGCGCGTCGACGTCACGAAGGACACCAAATGGTGGTATGTCGACGCCCACCTGGGCCACGAAAAAAAAAAAGAGAAGAAATACTACAATTCCAGACCCAACCACTAGATGGCGGAATAATGCACAGCATAGTGAATCCAGAAAGTCTTCAAGCTGCAAAACTACACCGACGGGTAAGAAACTATACGTTTTTTTGGGGGGAAAAAGGGCTACAGATGAAAGCGTCTAGTTTTTCCCTGCAAATGGTATCAACAAAGGGGTTGTGGTGCTGAAATCACCATCTTCCAAGCTTTCAGGGACAAGCAGACTTTTGTCAGAAAACCCAAAATTTTTACACAGTTTTGGCATTTTTCTGGGACATAGCCTTCTTTTGCTATTTTTTGTGCTTTCAACCTCCTTCCAGTTAATGGTAGAAATGGGTATGAAAGCAATAATTGATCCTGGAAAGCTATACATTTTAGAAAAGTAGACAAAATTCTGAATTCAGCAAGGGGTCATTTGTGTAGATCCTTCAAGGTTTCTTTATAGAAACTAACAGTTGAACATAGGAAAATTTGAAAATTAGTTGAAAAAAACAGCCATTTGTGTCAACGTTTTCACCTGTAACTTCTTCTAATTATGACAGCTGTTTGAAAGCAATATACCGTTACATCCGCTGGACCTTTCTGGTTGTGGGGATATATAGGACTTGTAGGTTCACCAAGAACCCGATGAACCCAGAGCCAATAACTGAGCAGCGTCTTGCAATGGTTTTTTATTATGTACCGGGTATATAGCAATTAATTTGGGAAAATATTTACATGGAAAAATCGGTATGAAAGACACCTATGTATTTCTGAAGTTGGAACAAAATATAGAGTTTAGAAACAGATATTTGCACATATCCGAAATTGTGAGTACCCATACTAGCATGAGAATTATAGGTCATTTTTCAAAATGACTTCTTTTTTACACATTGTCTGTCATTTGGAAGGCAGAAATGCATCGAAAGTTAATGGGTAATAACAGTTGCTCTACAATTCTGTATTACCCTAAGTCTCCCGATGAAAATGGTACCTCACTTGTGTGGGTAGGCCTAGTGCCCGCGACAGGAAACTGCTCAAAACGCAACGTGGACACACGTTATTTTTACAGTGAAAACTGACCCTTTTTTTGCAAAGTGCCTAGCTGTAGATTTTGAACCCTATCTCTGCCGGCACCTAGGGAAACCTAGCAAACGTATACATTTTTGAAAACTAGACACCCAGGGGAATCCAGGACGGGGGTGACTTGACTGGCTCTCACCAGGTTCTGTTACCCAAAATCCCTTGCAAACCTAAAAATTTGTCCAAAAAACGACATTTTCCTCACATTTCTGTGGTGGAAAGTTCTGGAATCTGCGTGGATCCACAAAATTCCACCCACCCCGCGTTCCCCAAATTCTTCCGAGAAAAATGGTACCTCACTTGTGTGGGTAGGCCTAGTGCCTGCGACAGGAAATGGCCCAAAACGCAACGTGGACGCACCACATTTTCACAGTGAAAACTGACCCTTTTTTTGCAAAGTGCCTAGCTGTAGATCTTGAACCCTAACTCTGCCAGCACCTAGGGAAACCTAGCAAACCTATACATTTTTGAAAACTAGACACCCAGGGGAATCCAGGATGGGGTGACTTGATTGAGACTCTCACTAGGTTCTGTTACCCAGAATCCCTTGCAAACCTCAGTGTCAAAAATTCATTTTTTTCTCATATTTCTGTGTGGGAAAGTTCTGGAATCTGCGTGGATCCACAAATTTCCTCCCACCCAGCGTTCCCCCAGGTCTCCCGATAAAAATGGTACCTCACTCGCGTGGGTGGGTCAAGGACCCGCGACAGGCAAGGGCCCAAAACCTATTGAGGCAACATCAAAATTACCTATCACAAACCAACCTGGTTTTGCAAGGGGGGTCCCATGAGTTTTTAGCCCGAGCTCGGCGGCCATCTAGGGAAACCTACCAAACGCACACATTTCTGAAAACTAGACATCCGGGGGGGTCCAGCGAGGTATGGCTTGCGTGGGACGCCCAACATTCTCCTACCCAGAATCCCCTGCAAACCTCAAATTTAGCTGAAAAAAAATCACTTTTTTCTCAAATTTCTGTGTGGGAAAGTTCTGGAATCTGAGTGGATCCACAAATTTCCTCCCACCCAGGGTTCCCCCAGGTCTCCAGATAAAAATGGTACCTCACTTGTGTGGGTAGGCATAGTGGCTGCAACAGGAAATGGCCCAAATCGTACTGTGGAGACTTCAAAATTACCTATAACAAAACTACCTGGTTGGGGAGGGGGGGGGGGTCACCTGGCGTTTTGGCCCCGGGCTCGGCAGCCATCTTGGGAAACTACCAAACCCAAACATTTCTGAAAACTAGACACCCGGGGGAGTCCAATGAGGTATGGCTTGCGTAGGTCCCCCAACGTTTTCCTACCCAGAATGCCCTGCAAACCTCAAATTTAGCTGAAAAAACCAAATTTTCCACATTTTTGTGTGGAATCACCGTGCCGGCACATGTCCTACCCCACAGCGTTCCCCCTCCGTCTCCCGAGTAAAATGATACCTCACTTGTGTGGGTGGGGCAAGGGCCTGTGACTGGGAAGAGCCCAAAACATAGGGATTAAGGGTATAGCACCGAGAATTCTAAGGGCTACATTTAAAAAAATAAAAATACTTTTTTAGCCAATTCTGCATTGGACCCCCACACAAGTGAGGTATCATTTTACTCGGGACACTAAGGAGAACGCTGTGGGGTAGGACATTTGTGCCGGCACGGTGATTCCACACAAAAATATGTGGAAAATGTGGGTTTTTCAGCTAAATTTGAGGTTTGCAGGGCATTCTGGGTAGGAAAACCTTGGGGGATCCACGCAAGTCATACCTCATTGGACTCCCCCGGGTGTCTAGTTTTCAGAAATGTGTGGGTTTGGTAGGTTTCCCTAGATGGCCGCCGAGCCCGGGTCCAAAAACTCATGGGACCCCCCCTTGCAAAACCAGGTTGGTTTGTGATTGGTAATTTTGATGTCGCCTCAATAGGTTTTGGGCCCTTCCCTGCTGCGGGTACTTGGCCCACCCACACAAGTGAGGTACCATTTCTATTGGGATACTTGGAGAAATGCTGGGGGGTAGGAAATTTGTTGTTTCTTTCTGAAGCGTGAAAATTGTGGCACAATAATGCAAAGAAAATGTGACAGTCACATTTTGAGGTTTACAGGACATTGTGGGTAAGATAACTTGTTGGGATCCACAAGAGAGACATCACTATGTACTCCCATGGGTGTTTAGTTTACGATAATATCTACAGTTGGTAGGTTTTTCTTAGATGGAATGTACACCTTGACAGAGAGACAAAAAAGACCAATATTACTGCACAGCCATCTATTCCTCAAGCACACACACATACTGGTTGGATTTGGCACGAGGGCGAGTGATGGTTCAGTATATAACATTTTATTAACAAGAGATTTCACAAAAATGAAATGAACTGTTAATAATTGAAATGACGAGAAACTGAACCATTGACTCACAGCTCGTGAGCTGTAAAGCCACGACAAGGCACCAACCTCTTTACAGGCCATTCATACACCTTTCATACGTGACACACATACAAAATCATTCACACCGCCAGCCGTGGGCCCAGCACATTACAACACTCACACCAGCAGACAGCGCCATTCAAGGGCCCATCACTTTCACACGCCCACATTCCTGACACAGCAACCACACCAGCTCACGGATTGCGTGGAGTGGCGTTTGGCTAGCAGTGTGTGTAGTGACCAGCAGCAAGTCACTACTCGCACACCGCCAGCCGAGCGCCAGTCCACGCACACCGCCAGTCCACGCACACCGCCAGTCCACGCACACCGCCAGCCAAGCGCCAGTCCACGCACACCGCCAGCCAAGTGCCAGTCCACGCACACCACCAGCCAAGCGCCATCCTACACACACCGCCATCACATTTAGGATTTTATTATACAAAAAAGAAAACACTAACAAATTGCAAATAGATGCAAATCTACTAACACAAAATCTGAAACTAAATACATTGCACAAATGCCAATCTTGAAACTGAACAAAAAATATAAAACAATAGAGAACAGGCAGTTCACTTTACCACTCATGGATGCTCCCAAAAATTATTTTGCGTGTAGTACATTCTAAAACAAGCAGGCACACACAGCGCAGGGTTAGAAGGACACTCGGGGCAGTACATACGAGTCTCCTTCCGCGTACCTCTTCGCCAACAGACTCTACATCTCCTACTGGGAAAGTCTTTTGAGGGTGTGGGAGGAATGTGATCAGGAAAGTGGCGATCTTTCAATCTAGCCACATCCTCCACCACTCCAACTCTAGGAACACTTGCCTGTTCCACTACAACAAGGCTGCCTATTACAGACTCCTGAAACTTAGCAAAAGTCATCTTTGACTCAGGACAACAATCCTTGAATACAACAAAAGCATTAAAGGTTGCCAAGTGGAAAAGATGGATAGCCAACTTCTTATACCAAATGTAAGCCTTACGAAGAGCAGTGTAAGGTTCCAACCTCTGATCTACTCTATCAACACCAGCCATGTGCCCATTATAGTCTAAAATGTACACAGGTTTGCGCGCTTCAGCAACCTGACCCCAAACAGTCACAGGTGAAGTGCTTTCATCATGGATGGTAGTCAGCATGTAGACATCTCTCCTGTCTGAAAACTTCACAGCTAGAAGTTCCTCGCACTGCACTGTCCCCGCACAAGCTTTTGACAAACAAGTTCTTTTGGGAAACCTTTACGGTTAGAGCGGATTGTGCCACAAGCAACAGTGTCCACTTTGGCCAATTCCCTGAACAACCACACACCAGTGTAGAAGTTATCTACATATAAATGGTGACCTTTGTTAATAAGTCCTCTACCAAGTTCCCACACAATTTTCTCAGTCACTCCAAAAGTGGACGGACAACCAGGGGGGTTAATCCTGGATTCCTTATCGGTGTACACCCTGAAATTAGAGACCTATCCAGTCCTACTGTCACACAGCATATACATCTTAATTCCATAGCGTGCCCTCTTACTAGGAATGTATTGCCTAAAAACCAAGCACCCTTGAACAAGACCAAAGACTCGTCCACTTCTTTCCCTGGAGCATAGATCTCAGAAAATCGATCTACAAAGTGATCAATGACAGGCCGAATCTTAAAAAGACGGTCACAATCAGGGTGATCTCGTGGCAACGCTAAATGATTATCAACAAAATGCAGCATCCGAAGCAGAAGCAAATATCTATCACGACTCATGACTGCCGGAAATATAGCCGTTGCCATCAAGGGACTAGTAGACCAATATGAAGACATTGATGGCTTCCTTAGCAAGCCCATCAAAAAAGTTAAACCCAAGAACTTCTTCATCTCTTCCAGATTTGTGGGAGTCCACCGGGTAGCTCTAGAGTG
This sequence comes from Calotriton arnoldi, assembly GCA_963921515.1. Taxonomy (NCBI): domain Eukaryota; kingdom Metazoa; phylum Chordata; class Amphibia; order Caudata; family Salamandridae; genus Calotriton; species Calotriton arnoldi. Next base: position 556,274 of record CAWUFW010005280.1, on the reverse strand, counting down.
AGGCCCAAGGCTGGCACTGTTGTCCCTCAAAAACTGTTCGGCATACAAATTAGTCTGCTCAACAATCTCTGCCAAAAATACATCGTCCATAAACAACTGAAAAAAATTTATCGGCAAAAAGTTTTCAGTAATCACTCTACACCCTGGAACACCAGTAAAGTCTGGCAGTGCCGGCTGCACCATGCCTGGGGCAACACAAAGGTCAGCACTTCCAACGGGAAGCCTTGCAGCCCCAGGCTGCAGCCCAGATGCCTCTTGCTGCACTATCGGCACATCAATGTCCTCCTCTAAAACAGGCACTTCATCCGCACTAAGAGTAGCTTCATCCGCACTATGAGTAGCTTCATCATCCGATGATTCCATGTGGAGAGAACTCACTGCCTGAATCTTCCACTCCCTCCTCTGCCTCAGATGCAGAGTCAGTCTCTGAACCATGGTCAGAGGAAGACTCAAAAAGCATACCAACAAATTGCTGAGCAGTAATCCTGCGGCTAGCCATTATCCTTACTAAGAAATGAGACTGAACAAACAAGTCAACAACAACCAACACTATGCAAAATAAGTAAGTAAAAAAAAGTGTGCCTTTATCGCAAAGATCTATATACTCAAAAACTATACGATTCACTTGCAAGAGACCGCTACACTCACCAGCACCTACTCTGCAGCGACACAGCAAAAACTAACGATATCCCACTAGAAAGAAAAAAACAAAACCAATTACTCACATGACGACAAAATACACATCGAGCACAAATGCAAAAAGTTTTTGACACTCAAAAACAGAAGCCAAACATACTGCTATTATTACACCATTTGCAAAAAACACATTCATGCTGAGAAATGAAACTCATTTACATTGTACAAAAAAAAGTCTCTTACCAAACACACGCAACTACACAAACAGCAGAACCACCAGTAACGAAACCGCAACCTGGAACAGTTTAAAGAGCAAAAGCCTTGAACTAGAACAAAAAGGGAGAAATAAAGCATTGCAATTGCAATTCACAAGAAATAAAACAATTAACATTATAACACGCTATGTCACTACCCAAATGGTCAATCTGCCAGATGGGCCTTCAAATAGAGCTGAGAAAAATGGGGGGTGATCTTGCCCAAGGGATCGGGTGAGGTTGTCTGCCAGGCCGATCTGTCTCCCAGGTGGGGCAGAAAACAGCAGACAGAAATGTGCCCCCCTTGGAAAAGAAATAAATCCCTGGTGCATAGTAGGGTTTTCTGCTCACCCCCCCTCCCGCCTAGGGCAGAAAGGCCAAAAAAAGGGGCAAATCTGTCCCCAGGAGGGGCAGAAAAAACATTAACCAAATTATACCCCCTTAGAAACAACCATGTCACTTCCATTACACACAACAAAATCCCTGGTGCCTAGTGTGTTTTCTGCCCCACCCCCCCCCGGGGGCAGAAAGGCCCAAAAAGATGGGCCGATCTGCCCCCGGGGGGGGGGCAGATTACACATTAAAAAAATATGCCCCCTGGAAGCGACCCTTGCCCAAGGGGTCGCTTCCATTCTATTTTTTTAATCCCTGGATCCTAGTGGGCTTTTCTGCCCCCCCCCCCCCGGGGCCAGAATCGCAAAAAAATGCAGGCGATCTGTCCCCATGGGGGGCAGATAAGTCTTAAAAATATTTTGCCCCATAAGGAAGCGACCCTTGCCCAAGGGGTCGCTTCCTTTAAATAAATAATCCCTGGTGTCTAGTGGGGGCATTCCTGCTGCACGATCGCGACGCTGTGCGCGATCATGCAGCAGGAATGCCCTGCATTGAGACATCAGGGGAGAGTAAAAACTCTTTCCTCTCCCCCGATGCCTCAATATATCCCAAATTACCCCCCTCCGGAGAAAGGAAATGTACCGCACTCTTCCTGCACGCCTGGAAGCAAATGTCTTCCAGCGCGTCCAGGGCTTCCTGATGACGTCGGCGCGCGCTGCCATCCCCCTTTGTGGGGGCTAGATGGGCTGCCCAGGGGGGGGAGCGCCAGCGCTCCCCCCCCCCCCCAAGGGTGGGTGCCATGACGGAGCGGTTCCGTCATAAGCACACGCCCACCGTTGCTCATGACAGAACCGCTCCGTCATGAGCATGGAAAGGGTTAATAAGTTATGTTTCCGGGTACTTACAGCTACACGCAGCCCTCTGGCAGAGATGGACTCATGCGTGTTTAGGATTAACAGAACTACTACTGGAGAACTGTAGTTACAGATAAGTATTTTTTCTTATTGTCCACTTTTGTGGTCATCGGCATCAAGGAGTCTCACTCTTTACCCATAATCCTTGGTTTCTTCTCTATTTATGCTTCTGTACCTGGTTGAAAAGAAGACCATGGGCATAAGGGTGTGACAGCAAGTGCACAGTACTTGCTTACTTTGCTTGGCATGGAGGAACGTTAGGAGGAGATATATATATATTTTTATTGCATTTAAAATGTAATTGACCACCCACAGGCAGCCTCTTTGTTTGCTGCTTGACCAACACATATGCTTGTTAAAGAGGCTCTATTATGGGGTAATATCTACCTTTTCTTCCAGCTCTTGACTTGCCAGTGAGTTTCGCTTAAGCTAAGATGGATGAGGAAAAGAATAATTATTGATGTCTAAAGTCAGTGCTGTGAAACTCATTGATCCTCTGTCAAATTCACTGTTGTCCGTTAAATCAATGGTATTTTCCATTGCGTGACCGCGCCCATGCCACACCGCACACTGGAACTGTCTGCTCTCAACTGTTGTCTTTTTAGAGCATTGCTTTCATGGGTGCATCCAGGACTGTGTTTTAACTTTGATGCTCAGTGGAGATTTCCTTAGGAACCGAGCCTTGCAAAGGATAACTAACATCATCCAGAGAATTAATCTCTTGAGCAGTGACACCAGATGCCTTTGTGGGAGAGGCTGGCAATGGTCTGAATCACAGCTCACCTTTGTCAACTATGAAAAGATTACAGAGAATTCAGAATGCTGCCACTAGAGTCCTCCATTTGAAGCCAGAGCACACCTTCCCTTGCTTTGAGGGCCCTATATGGGTTACCAGTTGCTAGAAGATCTGTCTTCAAGCTGCTTTGTATCACATACAAAGCAATACATGGTAAGGGGGCACTCTTAACCAGATAGGAAATCAACAAATACATACAGCAACGGAACCTGCGCTTGAGAATGGCTCCCCCACCTCAAAATTCCTACATACAAGAAAAAAAACATGGGTGGAACATCTTCCTCTGTTCAAGCAGCCAAACTATGGATTTCGCTACACATAAACATAAGATCCACTGACGACCACCTCGACTTCAGAAGATTAGTCAAGAGCTGGCTCTTCCCACATGACAACTATACTCACAAAACTGTACGACAACAGATACTCACATGACAAACTGTGCTTCTATTGATATGGAGATGAGGTGGTTGTTGTTCATGTTCATTTTGCATTGAACTATGCATCCTGATAATAAGCAAATACATTTATATAAGGGGTGGAAAAATGTATATTACACCAAGATACATGTATATATCAGACTGTCATAATTGTTGCTTCGATGTACATATAGGTTCATATATAGAGATTTAGGCCTGCTACTAAAACTTTAACAAACGCAGTGTATAAATGTATACATTAATTACATCTATAGGGGAAAAATAATTTGCATTCTTAATCGCAATATAAATGTGCATGTCACACCATGCAAGTACTTCTATTTGTATGTACATATGGGTATTTATAGAGAGGGTTTTACTCAAGCCACTAAATCTTTAGCAGATGTTGAACATATATGTCGAAGTTAGTTTTCAGATTTGTTTAAATCTATCCCATCCCTCCTCTCTCTGACTCATCTAAAAGCTTTCTGACTACGATGGACTCCCATACATCCTTCTCAAACTCTCCCAATTAACAGGCACACACATCAACTACTTACAACTTCCTCTTTCATATCTATTTCCATCATTCTATCCCTACTCTAAATTCTACTAAACCTACAAGAAATAAAGAGCACAACCTTAAAACAACTAATGCACAAGGAAAAAACATTTATTACTAATCTACTAACTAATAAACTCTAATCTTGGGTTCTGGAGTAGCGTGCTGGTTCCCGCAAAGCACTTCAACACCCCGCCATGGGTAGTAAGCACTATATAAATAAATTTTACAATGGTGAGTCAACATCTGCCTCCCAGTTATTTTTTTTTTTTATTTTTTTTTTTAAACTAGGTCACTCTTTCTGCCCAGTCTCTCAATTCTAACAGACTGTGATACAGGATTAATTGAAGATGTGGATATTTAAATTTACTAGACCCAACTGTTGCATCTAAATACATAAGCTGTGACTTGGGTGCTGGCCGTATTCTGAGCCAATCACTGAATGTACCAGGTCTATCAGAATGTCCATTGTAGTTGCTCTCCAACCAAATCCCAACTTCCTTCAATGTATTCCTTCTCCTCTAAGGGGAGTGAGGCTTGTATGTTTAGCACTGCTGGTTCATCTTTTTGTTCGGTTTACAAATAATCGTTCTCCCTTCGGACTAATTTACAGATAATTAAAAGGTGCATGGTCAGTGCGTAGAGCTGCGTTTCAATATACCATTCAATATGTGCGGCGTTGTGCCATGCATGTCACTGAGACCGCTTCAGAAGTTACTGCACTCAGTGGAGACCTTGAATGCACAGGATAGGAATGGAGGGGAGCAAGTGGAAATTGGGCGAGAGGGGTGGGCGGAGAAAAAGCAATCTGTGGGTAGCGATGATTTAGAAATAATAAACTGAAAAATAATTGTCAAACATCACTGTTATGTGGAGCTCTCCCAAAGAGGAGTTAGTGTGATTAAGTGGATCAAAACCCATTTATTTGGCGCTATGAAGTAGCAGTGGGAAACAAAAGTTGTTCCATATAGTTACAGCACTAGGGAAAGCCTGTGTTTACTTTGTGTTCCCTTGTCTGGGTCTGTGCAGACCTGCGAGAGATGGCCGAATGTGTGACTTTTTCACCTGTTTTGCAATCTCTCCTTGGTCTCCTCAAACCTGAGGGAGGCAGAACGGGGGCAGCACACTGTCTGCATAAGCTGCCATATTCACCTGTCAGTGTGGGCCTCTGCCAGCTTGCAATGAACAGCAGCTCTCATCGAACCACTGTTAGCGTGGCTCTGGCTCTCTGCTTATGTAAGAGCGTAGAGTGCTGATTATCTTTGGAGGAGAAGTGAAGGCACAGAAGGTAGTGGGGTTGGTTGGCAAGGGGTCTGGTATGTTTTTAAAAATAATGTTTGGACTTTGGGAGAGAGTTGAATAGAGGTTGATCTAGGGGTGTAAAAGAACACCAGGCTGTTGTTCATTCTATGTGGGGAAGTGGGTGTAAATGTTAAGGGTGGTAGTGTTGGGTGCTAGGAAGCCCGTCATTAAAAAATATATACATTTATTTAGGAGAGGAGGCTGTATTCTGTATGACTCCTCTAACTTCTCTTCCTCTGCCTAGGTAATGAAACTGGAGAAAGATGAATGGGGAGGCCATACATAATTTAAAAAAATAGAATGTCTAAAAGTGAATAATGGAGATGTTTTTCCCCTTGGGGGTTTTGCATGTCATCATTGGTAACTAGAGCTTCGCTTATGTCGGTTTGATATTCATAATCCCTCTGTGGAAACAAAAGTGGGGGGAAACATGGGAATGTAGTGTGGAGAAGGTGGTAGGTGGGAATGTGATGTGTGCAGCACCCGACCAAGTATATTTTCCTTGTTTATGTTGCAGTTAAACTCTGATAACAATCTTTTTCTCCACTTTTTACAGCTTTGACGAACTTGTGAAAAAGTTCAATGTTGAGTACCATGCTGGGGGCTCCACGCAGAACTCTGTAAAAGTGGCACAGGTTTGTAGCAAAATAATTTCTTAGTAGTGCATTTTAGGGTCCTTGCTGCTCCGCAAGGCATGTGAACTGCACATTCCCTGTTCTGTACACTAATGATACTATGAGCATGTGTGGGTGCATACTCCGAAGAAATATATCAGTCTTCCATACTGGTATCACCTGCCTGCTTACCGGAAATGCACATCACAGAAGAGATGGGTAAGTGTGGAGAAGAGGCTGCTTTAGAGGATGATCAGGGGGTCAGATCATCCTGCTGCTCTACAGCAGATGCACCAGGATCATTCTTGGCCCATCTCTCTACAACTCCACATGCTTTCTGTCAATCTGGCCATGTTGCCCTCTTTGTCTCCGTGCATATACAAGCATGTTTCAAAAGTCTTCAAAATTGTATGGGAACACAAAATTAACATCTGAGGACATGTGAGCCCTTAAAACAAAAGGCTTCTGGGTTGCCACTGCCATCTGGCCATGGTAGGCGCCAAGAATACGCTTCAGCTGCCCTGCCCTATGGCTCGGGACCAAAAGCTCATACGAAGCCTTCCATCTCCGCACCAAGCCAGGATCACACCTCTTCGGCTCCCATCACTCCGGTCCTGAAAGTGAAACACGTTTCTGTTCTGAAACTTTCGGCAGCAAAACAGAAATCCGCTCCGGCTACATTCCCAGAGCCAAATTTAGAGACAATGCAGGAAAGGCTTGAGCCTAAACAAAAAAGGATCCAAATACACCCAAAGTGTGGCCGCATTATGACAAAGGCTGCTTCAGTGCCCTCTACCAAAAGGCAAACCTCTTTCTAACAGGACATTGCTCTCCAAATACCTTTAAAAAAGAAGAAAAAGGACAAAGCTACCAGTCCCCCTGCACCCTGTTTCTTCTTCTCAATCTCGTATACCACCACCTCCATCACCTGTACCTCCGGTAACTCATTCACCACACAATCCTTTAAACATTACACCTCTGGGTTCTCCACACTCTTCTCCTCCGCACTGCCAGTTGATTCCCTTGTTTGCAAAAAGAGTTGCCTACCTCCCTGGGTCAGCCGCCCAAACCCAAATTACTAAATTAAAACAAATAATGGAGAGGCATCATCTCACGGTCAATTCTATATATCCTAATTGAGTCAGAGTCCAAAATCAAAGCTACAAACGTCTTTAAATGGGGTTATAGAATTTATTCCTATATTCTTGCTTCATAAAATGCAGCCAACGTGTTTCGCTCATAATGCACTAGTTTCATCGGTGCTGCAATTCACCCAGTTAGAAAACATTAAAATCACAATTGAAAAACACATTAAAAAACAACAGAATATAACCTACAAAAATATATAACATCAACCCTAACTAAAGGGTTTGAATACAAACTGGCTAGCAAAACAGAGATGCAGAAATGCTCAATAAATCATGTGAGTTACACAGAGAAGAGAAAAACTTCCATTTATTAATAAATCTTATGAATTACAGAAAACTTTGGGCCTAAATCTACTAACAGAATACATGTATTGAGTAGACCTAAAAAGCAAAAAAGTTGTTCTATTAATGAATGTCATAAATACATTGCAGATACTCATGTTCCTAAACAGCACAGCATGCAATGACCTATCCATTGCAATATCGGCTCCAACAATTACATTACACTCTGATTGACATCCCAAAAAGGTGTTTGTAGTTTATTCATATGTCACTTAATAATAATGTTAGTACGGTTTTAGTATTTTTTCAGTCAACTGTTTATCTTCTGAAACATGTCAGTGCTGCAATCATAAATATACAGTGGAATTAAAACGAGACAAATCCCCAACCACTAAAAAATAAAGGTTTGAGGCATGTGTGGCTGTAGATACACATGCTTTGCATACTCCTGCAATCTAGTGTCCAGTCCGGATGTTTGCAAGTATTTTTTCTTCGAAGAAGTCTTTTGAGTCACGAGGTAAAGTGACGACTCCTCTTGGTAATAGTGTGCATGGGCATCGATTCCATGTTAGATTGTTTTCTTTCCGCCGTCTCGTTCGGATGTGTATTGCAGCACTCTGGTTTGAGACCGTTTATGGGATCCTTTCGGTGCATAATCCACTCTACCCTAGTCTGTATTGTTTTCGAATGATTTTCCATCCTTGGTGTATCGAAATTGGGAAGCGACTCACTCATCTGGTCGGAACACTCAGATCTCGGCCTTCGGGCTTTGTCCGTCCAGGCTACCTTACACTCATTTGACTCCATCAATGCTACTCTGCTGATGGAACGGACTCCATTTTTATTCTGCTCCAGGTGCTGTTCTAAGTACCCACGGACCGATCTTCACGAGGTCTGCAATCTGTGCTTATCTCCTGAGCACAAAGAAGATTGTGAGGCCTGTTGGTCGTTTCGATCCAAAAAGGTCGTTTTGATCCAAAAAGATCTTGCAGGACCGCCTAGCACAACACAGAGACGTGACATCGAACACATACCTGATATCTTCGGTCAACAAGATATCAAACCAGAAGAGGAAGATCTGGAAACTTCAGCTGCCGAAGAGGAAGGGACCTTTTCGGCTCAAGATTCGGACTCTGATTTGGAGATCGATTTGGAGTCTCATGATCTCAAGCCGGGTCAAGGTGCCGTGAGTACTCAAAGCCCTCACCTTCCCACACCAAAACCTTCAGTTCCCATAAAACAAAAGGCTTCCGGGTCGCCACTGCCATCTGGCCATGATAGGTGTCAAGAATCCGCTTCAGCTGCCCCGCCCTCCAGCTCAACACCAAAAGCACATACGAAGCCTTCTGGCTCCGCACCGAGCCGAGATCACACATCTTCGGCTCCCATCGCTCTGGTTCCAAATGTGAAAAAAGTTTTGGTTCCGAAACCTTCGGCAGCGAAACAGACATCGGCTCCTGCTACGCTTCTGGAGCCATTTTTATAGACCATGCAGGAAAGACTTGATTCTAAACAAAAAAGGATCCAAATACACCCAGAGACTGGCCGCATTATCACAGAGACTGCTTCAGTGCCTTCTACCAAAAGGCAAACCTCTTTCCAACTGGACATTGATCTCCCAATACCTTTAAAAAGGAAGAAAAAGGACAAAGCTACAAGTCCCCTGCACCCTATTCCGCCTTCTCCATCTCGTATACCACCACCTCCATCTCATATAACTTGGGTACCTCATTCACCACACAATCCTTTAAACATTGCACCTCTGGATTTTCTACACACAGACCCAGATGTAGGAGAGAGCGACAATTACGGCGCACCACCACCAGACCCCTGGCAGGATTATGATATCGATCCTCCAAGGGACACAGATCCAGACTTATATCTGCTAAACCAACGCCTCCTGACTATTTTATCATATCAGGAGCTTATAGCTAGGGCAGCAGCATATCATGGGGTTTCATTACATAAAGAATCTATGGAAGAATATTTTTTTATTTGAGACACTAGGCACTACACATAGAACTTCTCAATCTCTTCGAATGTTGAAAGGCATGATGCACCATGCAGTTGATATTTTTAAAGACCCTGCACGTGCTCGCATCATTACCCCTAGGGTAGATAAAAAATATAAAGCTGCAACATCTGAACCAGTTTTTCTTCAAACATATTTTAATTAGTTATTTTTTGTACAAATTACATCCTACAACAGAACTATCAAGTCACCCCTCACAGGGAGTCCTCAGGTGCCATGAGACTGTGTGGCTAATAACACTTAACATTCCATATCTGCCCATCCCCGGTATCGCTGGATTGCTAGTAAAGAATTACAGTTCCTTGTATTGACGGGGTGTGGGTGAGGCCTCTAATAGCTGTGAATGATAGTCAGTGTGTCAATATGTGTCCCATCTTTCTTTTGCGATGGGAGGAACATTGAATCCTTCTGCAAAGGGAGGCACCCGAACAGTTCTCATTTATACATCAACACTCCCCAACCAGGGGTGAAACGGAAACAGCCAACGCAGAAAAGGAAAAAGTAGAAAAACAAACCCTCCCTCCCTCCCTCCCCGACAATGGTGGCGGCGGTGTACAAATATCCAGTCTGACTATGGCCGTGTAAGGCAGATTATAGTTGAAAAAGATGCAGAGCTCTAATAGACGATGGGCATACAGCAGACGGTAGGCCTCGGGAAAGGAAGGCCACCAAAGGTCCCCATTTGAATTCAAAGTTTTTAAAGTCATCTCGAAAGACATCAGACATTCGTTCCAGACTGAGAAGTTTCCACAATCTAGAATGCCACAGGGAGATCGCTGGTGCTTCCCTCCTCTTCCAGGCGGCCGCTAGGGTGACTTTCGCTGCGCCTATACATAGCCACAAGATTGTTTTGTCTGCTCGTGTCTGATGTTCTAGTGCAGGGTCACGAAGACCTAAAAGGACCTCCGCCATGGTGGTTGGGATAGGGTACCCCAGGATATCCTTAATGTGCGCAAGTATTTCCTCCCAGAAGGGCCGAATAGTCGGGCAATCCCACCAGATATGTTTAAAATCTCCCAGTAACCCACACCCTCTCCGGCATCTATCAGAGGTGTTGGGAAAGATCCGCTTAAGCCTAGAGGGGTGGAGGTACCAGTCCATCATGGTTTTTAGGTGGGCTTCCCGTAGGTCAGAGGAGTGATTGAATCGTGTAATGTCTGTCCACAGGTGTCCCCATTCAATATCCGAGATAGGGCGCTGTAGAAGGTCTTCCCACATGGACATGTATCGCGGTCTCGGGGAAACTGTAGTGGTGAGAAGAAATTTATATAGGAAGGAAATCACTCCCTTCATAGTCGTGGTCTTGGTAAGGAAGGATTCGAATTTAGTGAGGGGTCGGGTAGCTGCGTTGCGTATTTGCGGTGTGAGGGCCCAGTGCATCAGTTGAGTGTAGTGGTATTGTTCTTTGTGTCCCAAGTTATAGTCCCGCTGGCAATTGTCAAAAGTGAGCGGGTCATAGTTATGGAAAAGGTGGGTTAAAGCAAGACAGCCCCCCTCTCTCCAGGCAGTGAAAGGCCCCTCCTGAGTACTCGGTGGGAATGCAGGATTAAAGTGTAGCAGTGTAAACGGGGAAGGGAAAGAGGTCCACCTATCGTCTCCCGCCAGTGTATCCCATACTTTCAGTGTAGTGCGCGTGGGCGTAGCAAAGTATGTGTTTGGGGGTCTATCTTTCTTAGGGCGCCAGATCAGGTCCCTGGTGGTTCTCCCAGTCACGCTACGGTCCATATGCAGCCAGTGTTTGTCGGATTCCCCTTTCGACCACTCGACCAAGACTCTTAGCTGCGCTGCCTTATAATATAACTGGATGTCAGGGAGGCCTACTCCCCCCTCCGAGCGAGGGCGACGCAGCATGGAGAAGGAGAAGCGGGCACGTCCCCCCTGCCATATAAAATGCAGGATCATAGTCTTAACTCGGCGGAAAAAGTCCCTTTCTAGCTCTATGGGTAGGGCCTGGAATAAATAAAGAAGCTTAGGGAGGAGTGTCATTTTTACTGCGTGAATCCGGCCCAGCCAGGATAGGAAGAGGGGCCTCCACTTTGTAAGTTCCGCTTGGATGCGATTGAGGATGGGTGGAAAGTTAGCCGCATATAACCTCTCGATCTTCGGCGTCAGTTGAACCCCTAGATACTGAATGGAGGAGGAAGCCCATGCGAGGGGGGTAAGAGGTTGGAGTCTGTGGACCTCTGCTGGTGGCAAAGTGAGGTTAAGGATATAGGATTTGCTAAAATTTATTTTAAAGCCTGCAACTAGTTCGTAACGCTCCAGTTCAGTCTGCAGGGCTGGGAGAGATACGGCAGGTTCGGAGAGGGACAGGAGAACATTGTCCGCGAATAGGGAGATTTTGTGTGCTTCCCCAGCGAATGGTATACCCCGGATACTGGGATTATCTCTAAGTGCCATTGCTAGGGGCTCAATGCTGAGGGCGAAGAGTAGAGGTGAGAGGGGACACCCCTGTCTGGTGCCTCTAGAGTGGAAGAAGGAGGCTGAGCTAACCCCGTTGACTACCACTCTGGAGCGAGGTTGTCGGTAATTGGCTTGGACCATGGTTAGAAATTTAGCTGAAAATCCGAATGCCTGGAGGGTGTGAAACAAAAACGCCCAATTAACGCGATCGAAGGCTTTCTCAGCGTCTAGACACACTAAAACAGCAGGGATCTGGCGTCTGTTGGCCTTTTCAATTATATGGATAATTCTACGGGTGTTGTCGTGGGTTTGGCGGCCCTTAATGAATCCGGACTGGTCCGGGTGTATAAGGTCAGGCATGAGATCATTCAATCGTTTGGCTATGATGGAGGAATATAATTTGGCATCTAGATTGAGCAGAGCAATAGGGCGATAGGAGGTACAATGTTGGGGGTCTTTTCCGGGCTTTGGTATCATTGAGATCATGGCCTCCGTCATAGATGCAGTAGGTTCCCCGGCTTCGACCATCTTGTTGAAAAGTCGCGTAAGATAGGGGCAAATGTCTGGGGCAAAGGTCTTGTAGAAAAGAGCGGTATACCCATCCGGACCTGGGGCTTTGTGGGGCTTAAGGGCTTTAATCGCTATATTGACTTCTTCATAGGTGAAGGGAGCAGAAAGTAGCCCCTTCCATTCGTTGGAAACCTGAGGAAGGGGCAACGCACGGAGGTACTCCCGTTGGGTGTCAGTATCTAGGTCCTCCCCGGAGTATAGAGCGTTATAAAAGGAGCCAAAGAGTTCGGCTTTGTCTTCCTCCTTGTGCGTAACATCCCCAGCAGGGCCCACAATGCCTCCTATGTATTCTTTCTCCCGTTTATCTCGAAGTTGCCTGGCTAAACGTTTACCAATTTTATTGCTTTGGGAGTAAGATAAGTGGCGAAGTTTAAGGAGTGTGAACTCAGCTCTGTTATTATAAATGGCGCAAAGCTTACCGCGGAGAGCTGTCAAATGCCGGAGAGTTCTGCCGAGAGGGGTTCAATTTGTGGGCATTTTCGACAGAGGACAGTTCCTGCTCTAGTTGCTCTCTTTCCCTAGAACGTTGCTTGTTTAGTGCCGCGTTAAGTGCAATACACTTCCCCCGGAAGACTGCTTTGAGTGCGTCCCAGGTGATAAACTCCGATGTATCCTCTGGTTTGTTAACCTCCAAAAATTCTTTAATAGTGCCTCTGAGTTTAGCACAGGATTCTTTATCTCTCGTTAACGATGCCGGAAAGTACCACCTGGGCGCAGTCTGTGCGTCCCCGCGCCAGGACAGACAGATGGAGAACAAACTATGGTCGGACACAGAAAGAGGGAAGATTTTGGCGTCCTGAAGGGAACCCAGAAGGGACTGACTAATAAAAATATAATCAATCCTGGAGTACGTGCGATGCACATGTGAGTAAAAGGTATAATCCTGTGTTTGTGGGTAAATAGTCCGCCAGGAGTCTAGTAAGCCTAGGTCTTGGATTCGTTGTTGAGTGTCAGCGTAAAAAGAGCCCAGTTCAGAGCGCTGTGAGTGTGTGCTGTCCATTTCCTTATGCCAAGTCAAATTGAAGTCTCCCATGAGGACTATCTGTCCCTCCGCAAAATCCAGCATTTTCCCCAGCAGTGTGTGTAGGAATAGTGTCTGACCAGAATTGGGCACGTATAATGCTACAAAGGTGCATAACTTCCCTCTGAGACGGCCCTTTACCATGACCCATCGGCCCTCCTTATCGCTAAGAACATCTAGGGGTTGAAATTGTATGGTAGAGCGGAACAGTATTGCGTCTCCCCTATGCTTGGTAAGTGCCGAAGATCTGTAGATTAAGGGGTATTGTTTGCGTCTAAAACGCGTGTCTTCGGTTCTAGTGAGATGTGTCTCCTGGAGCGCTACCACATCTAAATGGTGGTCAATAATATACTTCCAGACTTTCTGGCGTTTTTGAGGGGAATTAAGCCCTTTGACATTCCAGGTCCCTATTGTAACTGTCATAGTGTCAGTAGTGGATGTACGAACTCTGTAAAAGCCCCCCTATCCCAAGAGTGTGCTGCGACGACGCCAGTCCCTAAGAGGGTTGTGTTGCTCATTCATCTCAACCGAAGGAGTACAAGTACCCCAGGCCCCGCCAGAGCTAAGTGATAAAAAGCCGCCACCAAGTCCCCACCCCAACCCACCCCAAACCCCCAACCAAAGAAAACAAACATAAATAGGAATACGTTTCCAAAATTTGTTAACAAAGTTCTGCCGGGAGCGCGTAACTCCCACGGAGACCAGGGGGAACAACTGGTCCGAGGTCCCCGTCCACGCCCACCCCGGCTGCATAGTCATAAAAGGAAGCTTAACATTGTCTAGGTACGGCTAAAAAACAGTGACAAGCATAATCCCTCCCATAGTGAGAGTCCGTATAGGTCATCTACAAAGAACCCCCAACCTAGAGGCATAGATCTTACTTTGAGGAGGTGGCAGTCCATAATCGTTCGAGTCCCTCCCCGGGCAATCGGGGTCTCCAATAAGACCGAACCCATGCATATCATGGTGTAGGTGATCCTGGCATGTGGCCGGAGAGCGTCATTGAAGGCTGTGATCCGTCCCAGCCCTCGATCATCGACGGGAGGAGAGTCATTAAACAGCAAGAATAGCAGAGGGCCAGAACCCCACTGGGCTCAGGGGAACGACAGACCCTCGACCCCGAGGAGAGCCTCGACCAGTCACCGTCGCCCCTGTGCGTGCTTGCCGACCACCCAAAAGCCGTTGGCGTTCCTCATGATCGAGCTCCATTTTTATCTGATGTGGCGACCGAGTCATCCAGCGGGAGACCCAAGAGCTCCTGACCCTCCTTCAAATCGGTGATGTGGTGGCGTTTGTTCTTGAAATCGAAGCTTAGTCCAAATGGATATGTCCACCTGTACCGAATGTGGTCCTCGCGGAGCTTGGTAGTAATGCTTCTAAACAATTGTCTCCGTGCCAGAGTTGCCGGAGCTAGATCTTGGTAGATGGAGCACGGATAGTTTTGGAATGCAATGGAGCTCCTTCCTCTGGCCGCTTGGAGGACTGCCTCTTTCACTTTGAAAGAATGGAATTTTGCTAGGATATCGCGCAGTCTTTTCTTCTCACCAGGCTGTGTGATGCCCACACGGTGTACCCTGTCCAGTTTGATTTTAAGTGTTTGGGGGGCCAAAATCTCTGCAAACAGGCCCCCCACGAAAGCTGCCAAATCAGGCCCCTATGCGCCCTCTTCAAGATCTCTAATGCGTACATTCTCTCTCCGAGACCGATTTTCAAGGTCCTCTGTCTTGAGTAAAGATTGGTGGAGCTGTTCCTGAAGTTGGCGGACATCCCCCCTCAGCTCTGTAGCTAGTCGCTCTTGCTCCTGAGAATGCGTCTCCAGGTCGAGGACCCTAGTGCCCACGGAGTCTACATCTTGTTGTAGGGAGGTCAGCCGATCCGTTAAATCTGCCCGCAGTTGGTCTATGGAGGTTGTAATATCCTGGCTTAATTCCTTGCGGAGTTCCGTTTTGAAATCTTTAAACATATCCACCATATCTGCCTTCGTGAGGGCCATTGCAGTGGCTCCTGTCTCCTCGCAGCGTCGGGCTCTTGTCTGAGGGAATGAAAAAGTCTGAGACTTTACCCGTCTGCTTGCTCGTCGTCTTCCTCGGCGCCTTCTTTGGCGGCATAGGGTGCGGACCAGGCAGGCCCCTGAGTAGCTGTCCGAGAGGATGAAGCCGCCGCGCTCCCAATTGCCAGCGACTGAAATGGAGGATTGAGGTAGAGGGAGGGCTGTCAGGTTCCCAAGCGTGGATTCTGTGAGGGGTATACAGTCTCCCAGTCCGGAGTGCCCCACGAGGCGTGGGTCCTAGCTAGTTGACGCCAGCATTGCCCTGTAGGGGTGCAACCATCGAGCACGGACCAAGGAGGGGTGCTGTAGATTGTGGCCCGACCGGACGTGCCTGTGTTTAATGGTCGCCCACCGAGAGTCGTAGACGTAGGCTAGTTCCGGCCATTAGGCGCTAGTAGCCGCTGACGTCATGATGCGAGGAGGCCGAGGTCCCCCAGGGCGCGCTCACCCTCGCGCCCTCTGTGTTGCCGGGGACGGGTCAGGTCCGTAGGCAGATCAAGAGTGTGTTGCAGGGCCCTGGGGCAATTCAGCGGTGCCAGCAACCCTAGACCGGTGGATGATCGGGAGGCAGGCTGGAAATGCGGGGGAGGACCTCAGGCTTTGCAGGGAGCCGGGACCAGGTTAAGGTGAGCCAGGTGTAGCGCCGATTACCGTCCGGAGGGCGCCGACGGCCGCCATCTTAGGGCCAGGCAAGCATCAGGGGAAATGTCTCCGGGGGGGGAGAAGAGTCAGCTTGAGTCTCCGCGGTGCGGCAGTGCGGCAACGGTCCTACCTCCCGGAGGCAGCCCCAGTTCACGGCGTCCCCGGCATGGCGCCGGCCGCCATTCTATGCGCCGCCATCTCCTTCCGCCGCCGCGGATATCAGGCGTCCCACGGTCCCAGGGACGGGCAAAGTCGCTCCGCAGAAGCCCCAGACACTCCGCTTCAGGGATGGAGCATTGTCAGCCAGGATGGAGCCATGTAGCCGCCTAGAGCCAGGCCGGAGCTGCGCGTGGACCGGGAGCCGAGACGAGCTACGTCCGCTCGGCCATCTTGCCCGGCCACGCCCCTGAACCAGTTTTTATTAGAGATCAGCTGCAACCAGACTCCCTAGTGGTTTCAAATGCCCTTAACAGGGCAAATTCACAAACTACAGCAAACGCACCACCTCCTGAAAATGAATCCAAACTTATAGATGTGTCAGACAAACGAGTTGCTGCACAATCTGCCAATCATTGGGGAATTGCAAATACACAAGGACTGTTTGCCAGGTATGACGGAGCTCACTGGGATAAAATGGATGAACTTCTTCAATATGTCCCAGAGTTGCATAAACAGAAGGGACAAGAATTAGTGCAGGTGAAAAAATGATTTGCCAACTCCTCCATTAGATGCGCACTGGACTGCTGATACCACCGCCAGAGGCATCAATACATGTCATCCTACAGAGGCATGCCTGGCTGCGTATCTCTGGATTCAAGCCAGAAGTCCAGCAAACATTATTGAATGTCCCTTTTGATAAGAAGCATCTCTTCAGCCCACAAGTAGATGAGGCCTTAGAGGAAAAGAAAAAAGCTACTGAAGTTGCCAAATACATGAGAGCACTTCAAACACCTACTAATAGAGGCTCCTTTTGTCGCTCCTCTTATAGAGCGAGTTCTAAAACCACTTCCACAGATGCCTCCACATCTTTTTACAGGCCACAAACTCAGTCCTCTCCATCTAGAGGATATTTCAGAGGCAATTACAGGGGTAACAACTCCAAAGGTCGGGGCAAAGGTACACCAACCCGTAATGCCCGATCCGGTAGCAAACAGTAACTCACTTATTATTCCCCCGATCATCCTACACCTGACTGGGGTTGACTACAGCAGTTTCTTCCCACTGGACAGTCAATAACATCAGACAGGTGGGTGTTGAACATTATCCAACATGGTTATTTCCTGCAGCTCATCAGCAATCCTCTCAATATTCTACCTCACACCCACAGGCTCTATCTGGAACATCAGCAACTGCTCAAACAGGAAGTACACGCTCTATAACTCAAAGGAGCTATAGAGATAATTCCTATACAACATCAAAGGTCAGGGGCTTACTCTCTGCACTTCCTAATTTCCAAAAAGGACGGTTCACTACGGCCTATTTTAGATCTGAGGCCTCTAAATCACTACATACTATCAGAACACTTCCATATGGCCACACTTCAACAATTGCTTCCACTTCTACAGCAAGGCGACTTCATGTCATCACTTGACTTAAAGGACGCATACTTTCACATCCCCATTCACCCAGCACATTGAAATATCACACATTTGTGATAGCAGGGAAACATTATCCATTCAAAATCCTTCCCTTCTGAGTCATTACTGCACCCAGAGTGTTCACCAAATGCTTAGCAGCGCATTTGCGAAGACAAAACATTCAGGTTTTCCCATATCTGGACAACTGGCTTATCAAAGCCAATGCTCACTTCCTATGTCGTCAACACTCTCAGATTACCATAAATCTTCTGCATCAGCTGGGATTCACTATCAGTACTCAAAAATCTCATCTTCAGCCTTCACAGCTGCAACCATATCTAGGAGCTATGCGTAAACACTCAAGTAGGTCTAGCCTATCCAAACGCAGCCAGGATAAAAAAAATTCAAACACTGCTACTACAATTTCAAGCCAATCAATACTTAACAGTCAAAACTTTCATGCGTCTTCTAGGAATGATGGCCTCATGCATTGACATAGTGCCTCATGCAAGACTAAATATGCCTTCTCTACAGGAATATTTAGCACAACAGTGGGCTTAATCACAGGGTCGACTGGACGATCTAGTGTTGGTAGACAGCCGCACTCTTCACTCTCTGCAGTGGTGGAACACACAAAACCTGTTAAAATGGTGGACGTTCATCAAACATGTTCCTCAGGTCGTGCTAACAGCAGATGCATTCCTCACAGATTGGGGTGCTCACCTCCAAAATCTAACAGTTCAGGGTCTCTGGGAAACACCAGACACCAGAATCTCCACATCAACTACCTAGAGCTTCGCTTCAAGCTGTTCACCTATTGTTGAAAGCATTTGTACCTCACCGGCAAGGTTATCCTAGCCCAAATGGGCAATATGACAGCCATGTACTATTTACAAAAACGGGGAGAGGGGCAAGGGGGGCACACACTCTACAGCTGTCACGCCTCTCTCAGACCATTTGGCAATACAGCACAAGATCCATCTTTTAGAGAAACACCTCCTGGGAACAGATAACGGCTTTGCCGACCTCAGCAGGATGTGGCAACAAGTCCACGAGTGGGCATTCCACCCCCAAGTCCTCCTCCCATACTTTCAAAAGTGGGGCTGTCCACAAATGGACCTCTTGGCGACAGCAGAGAATTCAAAATGTCCAAACTTCGCCTCCGGGTTCCCACTCCCCCTATCCAAAGGCAATGCCCTATGGATGAATTGGTCAGGAATATTTGCCTACGCTTTTCTGTCTCTCCCACTACTTCCATTTCTGGTTCAAAAGCTCAAATGGATGTCTCTCACCCACATTCTGGTAGCTCCTGCATGGGCTAGTCAGCCATGGTTCATCACACTACTTGAACTTTCAGTAATTCCACACAAGAAGCTTCACCTCAACCCAAACCTTCTCACTCAGAACCATGGCAGACGCCCAAACTCAAAGGAGCTAAACCTGGCAATTTGGCTCTTGAAGTCCTAGAATTCGGATATCTAAATCTGCCAGCAGAATGCATTACCATTCTTAAGGAAACACGTAAACCTACCACTAGAGCTTACTATGCAGCTAAGTGGAAAAGATTTGTCATTGTAATAACCTAAAGATTGATTCACTAAATGCATTAATACAAAACATTTTTTGTTACCTCTTGCATTTATAACGCTCAGGCCTTGCTTACACTTCCATACATCTAAATCTTGCAGCAATGACTGCCAACCTCCAAAACAGGCAACACTTATCTTTGTTCAGAGTGCCACTTATTAAGGCTTTCATGGAAGGCCTTAAAAGAGTGATACCACCAAGGGTCCCACCTGCACCTGTGTGGAATCTCAATCCTGTTCTAACAAGCCTTATGGGTCCAACCTTTAAACCATTACACATTTTCCCCCTCCAGTTATTTTCTTGGGAGGTTGCTTTCTTAATTGCCGTCACCTCACTAAGGCGTGTTGGTGAGCTTCAGGCACAAACGTTAGAAGAACCATGCTTCCAGCTTCATAAGGATAGGGTGATTCTTCGTACCAACCCAAAATTCTCTCCAAAGGTAGTGTCCCCTTTCCACATTATCCAATCGGTTGAACTACCTGTTTTCTTCCCTAAACCAGATTCAGTGGCAGAAAGCGCTCTTCATACACTAGATGTCAAAAGAGCATTAATGTACTATATTGACTGGACAAAAGATTTTCGCAAAACAAAGCCACTCTTTGTTGCGTTTGCTCCCCTCATAATGGGAAACACATTTCAGAATCAGGCATTTATAGATGTATCGTTAAATAAATCCAGACATAATATCTCCATGTCAAAATGACTGTCTATACCCACTAGAGCACACTCTACTCGTAAAATTGGGGCATCTATGGCTTTCTTTAGGCAACATTACAGTAGCTGGCATTTGTAAACCAGCTACATAGTCCGCATCACCCACATTTACCAAGAATTAATGTCTGGATCTTAACACGCCAACTAGCTAATGGAGGACAGGCGGTGCTACATACACGTTTTTATAACAACTGCAATGTCCACTGGTTAGCGACAGTTTTTTGGCGGGCACTGCTATACAGTGTATGCAAATCATGTGTATCTACAGCCACACATGCCTGGAACGGATTATGTTACTTACCCTGTGTTGGAAAACGAGGCAGTATCTGTGAGGCCTGCACAAATAACATGACTACATTTGTCCTTCACTGGGAACCAAACACCCAATTGTAGCGCCTGACTCTGAGGGTAGCGTTGCAGAGCAGTCTGAGGCTTACTCAAGGGAGGTGGTGTGGGCTAGTAATCGCCATTTGCAGGTGCGCAGAAATAACACTCAATAATTGATTGTCCAGTCTGTACTTTGGTTTATAAAAGTAAGAGTACATTTATTAAACACACACACTACTCAATACTATGCACCAATTTACAAATATACATAAGCTGTTGGAATTACTTTGTGACATTACATAACATCTCCACCCCTCCCGCAGGGGGGGGCGGGGTCTAGTACCACCACTGCCATGTATGCACATCATCTTGCCCCCAATGCAGTTAGTTGCACATAACCTGGAGCGAGGGCCCTGCGCACTGGCACCATCCCAGTGGCGACCCACCCCATTATCTCAACAAGCATTTAACATAGGTAACCCTGCCTTGGTGACACATAACCCTGACTGAGCATTTCCTACTGACCATGAAGTATACACCTCTACATCTTAAGGGCTAGCAGTCTGGATTCTTCACCTAAGCGCAGCAGCAAGAATACATGTTTAAGCATCACTTTAGGATGACAGTACTCCTCACATTTGTGGATCATTAGAATGCATTGCAATTACAGCCCCTAAAGGCATCACAGATGAAATCACAGGATTACGCATATACATCCAGACACCCTAGCAGGAATGTCTGGCAACATAACCACACTTTGCTTATGACATCACCTTACACAGGTACTTCACAGTACACATGTGACCTTCAGTCCCTCTAAAAGAAATAACCATAGTGAATGCATTTCTGGTGCAATTACACCTCTTCACCTCCAGGGGATGCCCTTCTCCAGACATCCCCAACTCAGCCCTTCACTCCTTGATGCACTTCTCCATACACCCTCGGCGGTAGAACAAAAGTTCCAGCCCAGAAGGTGTTAAAAGGCTGGCTGAGCCCTTGAGGGGTTATCCTTTTCAAGTCCCCATGAGACTTGGGGAGGGACTTCCATTTTCGTGCTGGGTGAGACTGCGCTTCTCAAGCAGCTCCCCCTGCACCTTTGCACCCGTGTGGTGGTGACCCCGTTCTCCTGGGGCCACCACAAGCAGAGAGAACCTCGGTTTGCCCTTGCAGGCCGGTCCTGGCCTGCAAGGCATTATGGGCACTTTCGAATATTAGAGCAGCGGCTCTCCCGCTGCTTTAGGGAGAGCCGCGAAGTGGGCCTCCGGCCACCTCGGTGCGGCGCTGGAGGGTCCGGTCCCACCCGGACCCCCAGGTGAGTCATTCAGCTCGGGGAGCCCACCCCCGGCCGATCTGCTGATTTTCGAGGGCCCGGTCCCATCCGGGCCCCTAGCGCCACTTCTCTTCTCGGCTATTAAAGGCTGGAGCGGGCCTTTAATAGCCGGTATAGCCCGCTACGGCGGGCTATAAGGCTATATTAACGAATGGAAGACGTTTTTCTCTTCTCTCTGTAACTCATATGATTTATTGAGCATTTCTGCATCTGTCTTGCTAGCCGGTTTCTCTTCAAACCCTCTAGTTAGGGTTGATATGTATTTTTGTAGGTTATATTCTGTTTTGGTTTTTTTAAATATTATTTTTATTAAATCGTTGAGATAGTACAGTGAGGTACACTGCGAGGCCATATAGCATTCAAAAATAACATTAGCACAATAATGATGAAATATAGCAAAATTGGTTGAGCATAGTATCCTATCGACCCTAGTTCAAGTCAAGGTCGGTTCCCATTTTTTCCTTCCGCAGTTCCGCCGTTGGAGAAACACATTAATGACCTCTCAATATATTCCATTTAGCCCATTTTTGATCTCATTTCTTAGGACAGCCCCTATGTTTAAATACTTCTTTCTCTGCAATCATTGCACTATCCATGTCATTTGCCCACCTCCGAAACATTGGCACTTCTCCAGTTCCCCAAAGCTGAGCAATGTTTCTCTTGGCAAGGGTGAAGCCCAGTGAGGCCCACATGTGCTCGGTCTGGGTTAGGTCAGTGGCCTCCCATATGTTTAACAGGCAGAGTCCTGGAGAACTGGTGATGTCCTTCCCACCCACCTCCTTAAGTGTGTCGACGATTCTCTCCCAGTATGGGCGGATGCTTGGGCAATCCCAGATCGTATGAAAGAATGTGCCTTCCCTGGAGCATCGTCTGAGGCACTTGGGGTCAGGTCTGCGGCCCATTTTAACCAGTGTGTTTGCAGAAAGATATGATCTGTGCAGGATTTTTAGTTGGATTAGCCAAAGCCGCATTGGGATAGCCACCTCTTTGGGGGAAGAAAGTGCCTCCTGCCAATCGTCATCTTCTAAATACCCAATGTCTGCTTCCCATAACTGCCGGAGACTTGTTAACGGGCCCGGCTTGTTGTTAATTAATTTACTATATGTAAGGGATATTGCTGTACGTGACGTGGGCTCCGTTAGGAGTCTATCTTCCAATGGGGATGCCTCGGGCAAAACCTCGCCATGTGTTACAGTGGTAGTTATGGCGTGGCGTATTTGCAGATAACGAAACATCTCCGACTCATTCAGTTGGTATTCTGCTTGTAGGTCGCTAAATGGGACTATCTCGTTCTGTTTCCAAAGGTCACCAACGGAAGAGACGCCGATCACATCCCATTTGTCAAAACCCGGGCATTTACTAAGCGTGCCAAGTTGCTCGGTCTCCCATAAAGGAGTAGTCAGCGTTATTTTCTTGTGCCACCCCAGTGTTTTTGTGGCACGGTGCCAGATTGCAACTGTTTGGGCCGTGGGACCTGTGAGGCGTTGACGCCTGGGATTAGAATAAAGTGCCCTTCGATAACCACCCGGACTCATTACCCATTTGTCAGTTTGATAGTATACCCTGAATGTGCACCGAAGATTGCAAAAATATGGAGGATCCTATCGATCGAGGCCGAAGGGGCCGCAACATACAATAAAACATCGTCGCCATATAGGGAGATTCTGTCTTCGTTATGTTCGGTCCATTTCAGCCCCCTAATCATGGGGTCGCCCCTAACCCAGGTCGCTAATGGTTCCAATACCAGGGCAAACATGAGCGGCGACAGGGGGCAGCCTTGCCTGGTTCCGCGCTCCAGTCGGAATCGCCGGGAAATATGCTGGTTTACGACTATTTGGGCGGTTGGTTCCGCGTAGAGCAGTTTTACCCACTTTATGAATGTGGGGCCAAAAACCATGCGCTCGAGGAGAGCAAATGGGTAAGGCCATTCGATTGTATCGAATGCCATCTTTGCATCCAATGACAGCAGGACGGCATCCTCTTGAATAGTGTTAATCCTCCCCATCATCCCATTGTCTCCTAAGGTTGAGCGCTGTGTTCCGGCCCGGCATGAAGCCTGATTGATCCGGATGTACAAGCTTACACAGTACAGGGATTAATCGGTTGGCCAACACCTTAGCGAGGATTTTGGCTTTGGCGTTAACAGTGAAATTGGGCGATAGGAGTTGCATTTCGTCGTTGATTTGCCCGGCTTGTGGCTAACGACCACCGAGGGCAGCATCATATCGGTAGGCAGGGACTCCTTCTGGTAACTTTCTAGGTACATAGCTAGGAGGGTGGATGTTATCTTAGAGGTCACAAGTTTAAACAGCTCTATTGGGAGCTCGTTGGGTCCCATGGCTTTCCCCGATTTTATCCCTCGTATGGCCAGTGCCAGTTCCTCCTCTGTGAGCTCACTCTCTAAGGAGTCACGGTCCTGCGAGCTAAGAGTAGCGACGGGAATGATGGGCAGCAGATCCCCGGAGTCAGCAAGGGTGGTGGTGGCAGTGGAGGAATATATCGAGGCAAAGTGGGATGCAAAAGCCTCCGCAATCTGTTGCGGATCACGGAGCAGCTCTGTTTTCCCCCTCAATGGGGGGGGGGGTACCCATCTCTGTGCAGCTTCCCGCCTCTCAAGCCACGCGAGCAATTTCCCTGTTTTGTCGCCCAGTTCATAAATTTTATGCAAAGTGGCTTTCTGCTTCGATCTAGCGGCCTCCAATGCTAGCTGACGGTAGTCTTGCCTTTTCATGTTAAGAGTGTGTGTAACTAGTTCATCGTCTGAGTTTGCCACTGTGTCCTCTAGTCCCCCTATCTCCTGTTCCAGGGCCTCCAGCCTCGCCCTCAGCTCCTTCTGGTGACCCGCCATTAATGAGTGCTTGGCCTTTAATGACTGCTCCAAAGGCCCCCCACAGGATTTGTGGGGAGTCTACTGTGTTTGTGTTTTCTGTGAAGTAGTGATCCACCCCTTTTAACATTTTCATTTTTTGGAGGAGGGGGGGGCTAGAGGGCGCACGGCAAGATGGCTGCGCCTTAGTGTAGCTCCGCCTGGCTGATCCTCAATCCCCCCAATATCTGCTAGAAATCACGGCATCCTGGCATCAAACCCCACAGATTTGCACATAACATTCCTGCGTGCAGTGGTGCCCTTGCGGACGGACGTCTCCGCATTCGGCTGATAACGGCTGGGACTGATCCTGACGACGAGAGCAAAATGGCGGCCGCTGGAGCGCTGCGGTGAGCTGGCTCATAACGACGCTTCAGCGCGATACAGGGGAGGACTGTGTCTGCGGAGCCCCTGTTGGTGAGTGTGCTGCTGGATGCTGACGGACCTGGCAGCGAAATGGCTAGATGAGCGGCAGAGGTGAGCGACGCACCTGGCGGGTGGCCAGCCCGAAACAAGTGGCTGTGAAGATCCTGAGGAGTGGAGGGGGAGTGCGGATGCCCAATATCAGCGGGGAAGGCAGACGTGGACCATCGCACCGCAAGTGGCATCTGGTGCCGGTTGTGGTAAGTGGAGCGCGGTCTGGCCCGGGTCTGCAGCTGCGGCGGGTGTAGGCCTGGGAGCCGGGCTGTGCCCTGTGAGCCGCGGCCGGCTGCAGAGCGCGCACGTTGCCGAGACCTACCTGCAATATCTGCCGGCATTGCGGGGACCCGTCGCGCTGACAAACCTGCCGCTAATGCCCCTGCCTCCAGTGCCTGAAACTTATCTGCGGGACCGTGAGTGCTGAGGTGAGGTCCCCCTGAGCGCTCCCACCCACTACTGGCAATATCACGGACAGAGGCCCGTTTGGCCGTGATGCTCCGGAGGGGGGCCTGCGCCTAGATATCGAGCCGACAAGAGGGCCGTTACATCATTCCTGCCCGCCTCATGAAGCCCCAGCGGCAGTGTGAATCCGCGTACTTCCCAAGCGCCGCAGCAGATCAGGATACCGCCTGCATACTCATTGGGCCATAGTTGACTTCTTGGGCCTAGCTGTTGGACTCCCGGCGCACACCCCACACCATATACCGGTCTTTCCAGTGCACCCTTGAACCAACACTGTGCGCCGTGACGGGTCGCGTGGCGGAGCGCGCACGACACCTGTGGCAGTATATGCTCGCTAGGCCCTATTGCGGACTGAACTGAAGTCGCTGGTCCCTCTCAAATAGTGCAGTGCCCTAGAGGCGGCGGCCCTTAAACGACATTTGCTAACGGACGCCCAACGTCAAACAGGCCGGGCTACCACTTGGGCACATAACGGAAGGGACTTGGGGGCTGAGCGTGGGACGCCGCTATCGTTGTTGTGAACACAGCTAGACTGCAGATTTGAGCCGCACTCGAACGCTGGTGTCAGATTAATACCTTTACTTGGCAGTGGTGGGGTCCTCGGCGCTCTTGCCAGGCCTGACCCCCTTGCAGGTCAGCAACCTTCACACACATTGCCCAACATCTAATATGGGGAAGACGGATAAAACTCAGCCTCGCCTCACGTTTGAGGCGCGAAAAACTGGCAAGACGCAAAAGGCGGCATCCGACTCCGAGGCCGACGCCCAGGGTGATGGCCCGTCCACGATAGAACTGACACTGCTGGCCATGCAGAAAAGCCTCCAATCCATAGAGGGCAATATGTCTGCCATAGACTTGACCATATGTCTTCCCAACTCGAGAAACAAAACACGAGAATGGGGGAGGTGGAACAACGGGTCCCTACTGCTGAGGAGGGTTTAAGTGAAGTGGCCGATAAAGCCCTCAACATGGAGAAGGTACTGGCGCTTATCCAAGCAAAGAACGAGGATTTAGAGGCCCGGTCTCGCCGTAATAACATTCGAATCACGGGCCTGCCAGAGTCCACAAACACTGGGAAGATCGAGACCTTCATTGAGGACCTCCTCAAAGATATTTTTGGCCATGAGAGCTTCTCCAACATGTTCATAATAGAGCGGGCTCATCGTTCCCTGGCGGCGAGACCGGCACCGGGCACCCCACCTCGCCCTATAATTGCCCGATTACTAAATTACAGGGACCGCGATACTATTTTAAGGCTGGCCAGAGAAAAGGGGCGACATTAACCACCAAGGGAACTCACTATCCTTTTTTCCAGACTTTACTGTCACAGTCCAGGCGGCAAGGCGAGAGTTTGGCCCTGTAAAGAAATTCCTGCAATTCGAGGGCATTCCCTATGCCATGCTGTACCCTGCCCGCCTACGCGTGGGCCGGGGGGGGGGGGGGTACTTTAAAATCTCCACCACCCCAAAGACGGCGATGGAGCATGCGAAAAAATTGAAGCGACGAGAGGCCCCGAATGATCCGGACGAGGAAGAACAATGAAAGAGAGTGCAATTCTGAACTCTGGTTCTGATTGACGTGTCATACAAGTGATATGCTCTGATTTTATAGTCTTGGGGTGTTACTGTTCACCGCTACAGAAATGTTGTAGTAGGGCAGGATAATTCCGAATGGTTGGCTTTGATACGGTCTATACATTGCCATGATCTTTAATTTCTAGCACAGGCACCTAGACCTGATCAGCCACCTCCTACTCAGTAGGGGGCCAGTAGCTCTCTGGAGGCCCCACATGGGAATACCCAACATGTTGCACACTGTTAGAGTTGATTGTTGGGGGAAACAGAGTAGGGATGGCTTTGGCATGTTGGGACCGCTGAAGTGGGTGGGCGGGATGGAGGGGGGTTGAGGGGGGGGAACTGGTTGGCACTAAGCTCTTGCACTGATTACGAATCCAGGCGAGACACTACTGTAACTAGGCATCACACTAATATGTAT
The DNA here is from genome assembly GCA_963921515.1 of Calotriton arnoldi. Taxonomy (NCBI): domain Eukaryota; kingdom Metazoa; phylum Chordata; class Amphibia; order Caudata; family Salamandridae; genus Calotriton; species Calotriton arnoldi. The sequence continues at coordinate 529,021 of CAWUFW010005280.1, read as the reverse complement.
ATTATTTCTGCTGCATGGCACTGGTTTTAAAATAAAATTCCTTACATGGAACGTGTGCGGTTTAAACAGCCCCAAGAAAATTCGCTCGGTGCTGGCCTATTTAGACGGGCTCAATATCCAAGTAGCATTCCTACAAGAGACACATCTTGCATCACAGTCTGAGAGGAACGTGGACGGACGCTGGGCAGGGGCCAGAATTGCTTCCTCATACTCCTCCTATTCCCGTGGGGTGCTAATCTTCGTTAAGAAGGGAGTCCCCTTTACTGTCCTCAGCTCGGAGACGGACGACCAAGGCAGGCTCGCCCTTGTGCATGGCAAGCTTGGAGGCGTGGGGGTGCTTCTGGTTAATGTGTATGGCCCGAATGTGGATGACCATTCCTTTTTTACTGATGTATGGCGGCGCATTTCCAAGTTTCCTCCTGTCGAGATCCTTTGGGGAGGCGATTTCAATACCTGCTTAGATGTAACTATTGACAGATTTGGGAGTGGGGCCCCACGACACAGGCTAGCGACAGATGCTCTGGTGGGCTTGTTAGAAGCCGGGAACATACACGATGTGTGGCGAATGCGACACCCTGAGGCAAGAGAAAGCACCTTTATATCTACGGTGCATGGCACGTGGTCTCGCCTGGACTACTGGCTTGTATCGGAAGTTGCCTGCACATGGGTGACCAATGTCAGACACCTGGCGAAGCCGCTGTCAGATCACTCCCCGGTATTGCTGGAAATGTGTGTCCCTGAGTGCCATAGGCCCCCGTTCACCTGGCGACTGCAACAGGCTTCATTGACTGATCAGGTTTTCAAGTGTACAGTGGGGGAGGCGATTAGCAATTTGTTTTAAGGAGAATGAGGGCACGGTCGATAGTGCGGGTGTGCTGTGGGAAGCATTTAAGGTCACAATAAGGGGTGTGTGCATAGGTGCGCAAGCTGGGGTTTTAAAAGATATACGCCGTCGAATCAGTAAACTTGCGGCGGATATATCCAATCTGGAGCATGAGTACGAGCGGAGTCCTGCTCCATAGCAGTTAGCTGCGATACGGGACCTAGTAACAGAGCACAACGAAACCGTAGACCAGGAGATGTCACATAGATCGCGCTGTAGCACGGCACGTTATTATGGGAAGGGAGGAAGACCCAGTCGCTCCCTTGCGCAGAAATTGGCGGCACCTCGGAGCCAAGTACACATCACTGAATTGCAAGACGAGGAGGGTGAGGCACATTACACCACACCAGAGATCAGTAAAATAGTGCTTGCCTTCTACTCCGATCTGTATGGAAAGCGGATGCACGCCCGAGCAGCAGAGGTTAACTCGTACCTGGAAGATATTGCGCTGGGCTGGCTGTCGGAGGGCCAGCGAGAATACCTTACGCAGCCATTTGACGTCGGACGTCAAACTCGCTATAATGTCTCTCACGACAGGTAAGGCTGTGGGCCTGGATGGGCTCCCGAGCGAGTTCTACAAAACCTATGTCAAGGACTTAGCCCCTAGGCTATTAGATGTGTTTGCAGAGGCGTACGAGACTGTCACCCTCCCACCCACACTTGGAGAGGCACTCATTGTAATGCTCCTGAAACCTGGTAAAGAAGCCAGTGCATGTGATTCATATAGTCCTCTCTCCATGATTAATATTGATGCCAAAATTCTGGCAAAGATGATCGCCAGCAGACTACAGCCCCTGGTTCCAAGTCTAGTGCTCCCGGACCAGTCTGGGTTTGTGCCCGCTAGATCGACTATGCACAATCTACGCACTGTGTTTGCCACACTACACTATTTTGAGCCGGAATTTCAGGCGGTAGCGGTACTACTCGATGCCGCAAAGGCGTTCAACTCTCTGCAATGGGAGTACATGTTCACGGTACTGCTGCGCATGGGCCTGCCACCCTTCTTTCTCAAATGGGTCCATCTGCTATACCATCCACCGTTGGCGCTTATACGGGTGAACGGCTGGGTGTCAGAAGCTTTTTCAATAAACAGAGGCACGCGACAGGGTTGCCCTCTGTCGCCCATACTTTTTGCGCTCACACTAGAGCCTTTGGCATGTAAACTGCGCCAACGGCATGCTAAGGTGGCGTTGCAGTTCCGTCGGCGTCCATTGGTGGTTTCGCTGTACGCGGATGATATGCTCCTGTATGTCTGCGAGCCGGCAACTTATTTATCGGAGTTGCTCCGCGAATACGTGAACTTCAAAGGGTATTCAGGCCTGGGTATCAATTGGGCGAAATCTGCAGTGTTTCCGCTGACGGTCGGCACCCGTGAGGTGGAATTGGACTTCCCGCTTGCATGGTCCACCGACCCAGTTCGGTACCTAGGGGTATGGCTGCACAGAGACCCTGAGGTGGTGATTTCCACGAATTATGGCCGTGCTATCACTAAAATCACAGACCAGGCGACGAGATGGGCTAAGCTGCTGCTTTCTCTAGCAGATCGAATAGCAGTAGTTAAAATGACAATCCTCCATAAGCTACTCTATTTATTCATTAACATTCCGATCCGTCTGAATATTGCACTGTTTAATACACTGCAATCAGCTTTAGTCGCCTTTGTATGGGGAGGTAGGAAACCCCGCTGTAGCTGGGAGGTACTGGTGCAACCGTTTGAGCGTGAAGGCTTTGAGGCCCCCGATATAAGGCTCTACTATCTATGCGCCTAGGCACAGTTTGCGCATTTCTGGTATCACCCGCAAAGGTTCCAGCCGCATATTGCCATTGAGGCAGACTCGGTGCTGCCTGTGTCACTGGAGGCGGCCGCATTGCTGGGTGGGCATGGTGGACCGCGGTTTGAAATCAATCCGGCACACTGCACTGCGTGGGCGTGGAGGGCCCTGGCACGCAGGGCGCAACTAGATTATATCTATGCCCCGACGCTACCACTTGCTGCACACCCGGATATCTCTGCTGCACAAGAAAAGGCTGCGCACACTGAAAAACGTGGGGATTGCACAGCTGGGAGACCTTTACCAGCAGGGCCAGTTTCGACCACTCTCGGATATACAGGAAGGGCGGGGGCAGGACCTGATGCTGGGATTCACATGTGTGTGTAAGGCAAGCTGTACGTGCGATATACCCCGACTACCCAGCCGAGGGCTTCTGGCACTGCAGGCGGTGTTAGCAAGCGACTCGCGCAGAGGACTGATAACAAGACTATATAATGCATCCCTGAGGGAGCGGGATCCAATTGACAGCCCCTCCTACAATAAATGGAACACGACACTTGGGGCCACTATGTCCGCCGAGGCTTGGAAATTTTGCTGTGAACTAACTGGCCGCCTGATGGCGAACTGCAACCTACGCATCATACATTTCAAATACCTGCATCAATTATATTACACACCGGTACAATTGCGTAGATTTGGTCTGCGAGAGAGCGCTTGTTGTGTGCGGTGTGGGCAGGATGATGCGGACTTTCTGCATCTTGCATGGGGCTGTGCTGGCATACAGGCCTTCTGGGTTAAAGTCACGAGTGTGCTCACGGAGGTGGTGCTCGAAAATGTGAAGTGTGCGCCTGATGTCGGTCTCCTTGGATGGGTTAAAAACCTCAAGCCATGCAATCGAAGACTGGTAGCTATTTCCACTTTATTCGCCAAGCGGACAGTTGCGAAATGCTGGGGGGCTAGAACTCGCCCGACGGTGTAAGGATGGATCCGTGACCTGTTGTACTGCAGGGACCAGTTGGGAATTTGTGCAGAGGAACTACTCGCTGCCTAAAGATTTTTGGGCCCCATTAACAGGGTATCTGTTGGGCAACCCTGATCTGCAGTAGAAAGTTGCAATGTTGACTTAATTGTTACAGGCGGTGGGACTGTGATTGCTATTGAGGCCTGTTCAATGTCGCCAATGGTTTATAACATCGCGTTCAACAAAAGTATTCAGTGCCAGGGATAGGGGGGGGGTAAGGGTGGCGGGGGTTTGTTAATGGATTGGGGTTTTGGTTCTATAAATGTAAAATGCTTATAATGCCTATGAGTCTCAACTGATTGCTGGGTCCCGGCTTGGGGCTTGTTAACACTTATAAGCTGAACAATAAAAAGATTGGGGGAAAAAAAAAAGATTTTCATTTTGACGTGTGGAATCTTCAAACACCACGGATTTATCGTGAGGGTAGTGCGTCTATTCGCATGTGGCAACGTTATCCGGGTAAGGACAGGGGAATGATCAGAAATGCCACGTGTCAAACATCTGGCTTCAGAAAAGTTAGGTAAATTGCCGAAATTTGTGAATGTAGTGTAGTTCCTATTTCCCTAATAGGCTCTGCGCATTGGAATAATATAACCTATAGGCTTGACATAGGACTAAGGTCGGTATGTCCCTATCGAGTATAATAAACTTAATTACTTGTGCCAGCTAGCTCAGAGGCCACTAGAAACTCCTTGAGAACAAGAAGGGAGTAGTTTCTGGCAACCGAAAAACATGACCACTTTGTTTCCCTTTAGAATCGGAACACGTCTCAGAATCGTGGAAACAATAGATAACAGTTTCACTCAGTCAATCATGCATGCTTAGTTTCTACAGAGTTGCACAGAAAGGAAAGACTGGCATTTCAATAAAAAGGGTTTTATTGAACAGTCTGGTTTCTCGTGTAAGAGATATGTGCTGTTACGATCACCAGACAGTATGCAAGATAAATAATGTACAGCGTAAGCAGTAGAAATAAATAATACTGTGCTAGCATTATCTTTTAGCATATATTCACGTACATAAATAACATGAGCTAAAAATGCGAGTACTCATACGATGCGTCTCTAAGCTAGTTCTACCCCAATGTACCCAAGTGTAGTGCAGGGTAAGAAGTAGGTGGAGTATTCTCTAGTCTGGTATACTAATAGTATGTTAAGTATAGTATGCCAAGTATGGTATGCCAAGAGTCCCTCTAGGTTCTAGTCAGCTCCATACCTTGAGAATGAGAGCGGTGGGAATCTCTTGCCGGATCTGGAACTCTAACACCCCGCGAAGGGAGTCAGAACACTGGAAGCTGGATTCGTCTACGTGCAGGAATGACATCGTCTTCTCAGTGCGTCAGGCCGGGATACGGGCTCCTCTGAAGTCGAGGTCTCCTCTTACTTGCTTGGGCAAGGGAAGGTATATTTATACCTGGTAGGTGTCTTGGAATGTTAGCATTGACGTGAAGTCGGACAGAGGAAGACGTCAGGAATGAACCCTTAAGGTATAACGGTTCATACATAATAGATGAGTTCTTGGAGAAATCAATAGTCCTGTGCTAGGGAACTCCCGAAGCTTAAGGGTCTGGTTTCTAAGAACTCGTTGTGACGGTTAGGGTGGACGGATGTCGGTGACCATGCCTGTATTTGGAGTGCACGGTTAATGCCTAAATAAGGACAGGGATTCTATGCCTATATAAGGGCAATGCGAATTGTGCCTATATAAGGACACGTTTCAGAAAAGCCTATATACGGGCACCTAAAGCGGAATACAACACCCACTCCACTTTCGATTGAACGATAATACTAAATGCTAAACATTTAAATGCTAAACATAAAATTGAGTACCACATGTTGCTAAAAACATTTCTAAAAGCATTTTAAAAGAAGCTCAAAACTGTTAAAATGCAATAGGTACTGTACATTTAAAGCATCGTTTTCATTCTAAGCATATAACGGAAGTAGAATGCAACGTGAATGAAACAGAAATATATACATATGATGAAATGGTCGATAAGTTCTTAAAATCCAAGCCATTGCGTATCATAGAATTAAATGAAATGTTAGACAAGTAAGGTGACATTGTGTCCCTGGAAGTATGCAAAGAAGTCCGTTTTATAAGACTAGTTCTACTGTAAGCAGATTGTTCTTTGCCATGTCATTTAAAAAATTTTAAAAGAAAAAAGTTCAGTTCTGGGAAAAGTTCCAAGTTTGAAAAATATGAAGGCCAAATTTCATTGTTGCCCTGGTACACTGTGAGCCGAATCAAAGTCAGTGTATGGGTCTGGCGTAAACATTAGATCATCTATTTCCGTAGCCAAACTATCGTCCACCGAAGTTGGTGACATTTGGAACACCTCGTTCAGAAGGTTAATTGCACAGAGATGAGAAACATCGCCTTCAACAGAAGAAGCAATGTTCGCGTCCGTTGTTACCTGTGTGCCCGTTGATCCATCTCGTACCTCAGCAGCAGCCGGAAGCGTCTGTGAGATCTCAATGAATGCCGCCATCAGGATTGGAAGCCTCTGGGGACAACACACAGCATGGGCCGTTATCGGGTCCAGCAGAGTATCGATATCCGTTGGCATGACTGATGGGAGTGTTAGACAGGTGTCTAGCACGCATTCTTCACCGCAAAACAGGCAGCGTAGAGCAGGTAAGATGCAATCTTGCCAGATTGGTCTGAATGACAGGAACCATGTTGTATTAAGTTCCCGTAGACGAGGCATGCCCAAAAGCTGTACTATTCGCTCACAGCATTTCCGTTCAAGGAGGGCTCTCTCCACATCGCTCGGAGTGATGTTGGCGAAGAGGCTTGCCATAGCGTAGTAGGAGGAATAGAAACAGAATTCCTGTAACAAGTGCTAGAATTAACGGCACACCACCAAACACCGAATGTGCGAAGTTTGGGATGATTCCGAGGACAGCCTGGAAAGGTGCTAGTCTGGAACAGATGGTCTTAAATACATGTACAATTCCGCTTGTACCAGACATGTTAAAGATACGTCCTATCATTTCTATGAAATGTATAGGGCAGTTTGTACGAATTAAAGCTTGTATCTCAGCCGAAGTCCTTGCAACTTGTAGATCATAGGTTTCTTTGGCCGAGGTCAAAGGCACTGATTGTTGTATAAGCATGGCTTTCATTCTACTTAAAGTATCAAATCGTATAAAAGAGACATTCAACGAAGGCCATAAAGGCGACTCCCTGACTATGTCTATTGGGGCAAACAATACTTGCATACAGCAAGTGACCCTGGAGTTGACCGTTACTAGATATGGGATGCCTGGCAACATGCCACAGCAACTCTGATCATTCAACATGAGGTAACTCCCATTAGAAAGTTGTCCAAACGTTGGATTAATCACAGCAGCTGGTGTACCTTGCTGGTGGCAGGACAAATTTACCACAGAACCATTACAAGCCCCGTGTAAAGAAATGTCCTGACAAATCAGTGAACCGCTTAGTGCACTTTCACAGTGTGTACCGCTCAGAAACACTTCACAATCCCCACTCCAACATCTATAGGTGTAAGGTAAATTCCAGGATGTCTTAATGTATTCTTTACCCAACCTTTCATATTTGCCTGCTTGCATCTGTTTAAGGCAATACTGAAACTGAAAAGTAGTCACAGGTAGACTAATTTTGCCATGAATAAGCCATTCTGTAGCTGGTTTTTCTGCCACTGTGAATGGTAACTTTTCAAGTTTTTCAATGCTCAGTACTGTATACTTTGCTCCCCTTTGTGCCAGTTCGATCTGTTTATCAGTTAGATTGTATTCTGCAAACAGAGCCGACGTTGATAAAACGCCAAGGCACATAGCCCGCACGCAAAGATTGCAGTGTCCAGCTTAATAACATAATAGAACGTAACTGAGACTGGCCTTGCTGTAACATGGCTAAATCTTGTTCCAGTATGTCGATAGCAGAGGATACAATACTGTCCAATGAATAAATTCTGGAGGACAAAGTTGTTAACCCATTGTCGACCACAGAGAGAGTTTTCTCTAAATTAATACGATCAAGTTCACGTATTCGTTCTGCGGCCTCCATCTGTGACACCTTCCATGCTTCATTATAAGCAGCATAAATGCCGGCATATATGAAACGTGTTTGACGCAGTTTTCTTGGTCCAAGCAAGAATTCCCCAAGGTCTGCGTCTTCTTTAAGTAAAGATAAGTGTTTTCACATCCTTAAGTGTAGATTTTTGCAGCCAATCAAGGCATAATTTTCCTACACTGTATGTTGTTACTACCCCCGGATGCTGTCTTTGGACGTATCGTGGGTCTGGCCTATGAATAGTAAACCCCTGTGTTTTATTCAGGAATCTCTTGACAGTTGTTTGTGTCTGTGGGCCAGATCAACCATTTTCTCCAATCAGGATTTGTTCTGTTGAGTTGTAGTATGGTGTCAACTGTAACCGCTGCCTGTGTATTGTTATCACTTGCAGGTGTTGGTACATAAGGAGTTTTCATGTCTTTGATCTTGGCTAACCCAAGGCAAGACGTTTGTTGGACCGTGTCATTCAAAAACATTATTTGTTGAGGGACGATACAGGCTCTAAACAAAGCTTCTATCCCCTGCACTTGCCAATCTTTAGTACCCCAGACAGATTTTGTCTATTGTGTCTTTCCATAAGTCGAAACCCTGTCTAGACAGTTGGGCAATAAATTTCAGTCCTATTTTGTTTACATTTTTATAGTAAAATGTTTCTGGATCAGATGTATTGTATCCTGAAAAATATGGAAACTTTTTAGCAAATGTTTTTGAACTACCTTTTGGTGGTGTAGGACAATGCTCCCATTGGTTAAACATAAACACATTTCTTGGTGTTGCAGTTTTATGCAAAAATGATGACCATAGTGGTTATAGCAATACAGCTGTTCATAGTCTGATGAACCCTCTAAATATTCATTATTAGAAAATGCAGCAGATTTTTCTAGGTCAAACATCATATTATTTACAGTTTCAAAGTCCCAATCAGAATAGGTACTGGATGAAACAAAATCACTTGGTGAGCGCTTAAATAAATGTGGAATGTTCCGTAGGACCGAAAATATCAATCTGTTTTGTCCCACACTATACCATCCTGTATAGGAACGGCTGTGATTTTCACTGCAGACAAGTCTCTTGTTTCACGATGGGATGATTTGTGAAGTTTCAAAAGTAAATTCACATCTTTTCTTTCAATGTCCAAATGGATGTATCTGCCATTTATAAGCACGTGCATAGTCATGACAAAAGCTAGCCAAAGCAGGAAGAAAAATATTCTAGAAATAACCCAAAGTTCAATCCATGGTGAAACCAGATAAGTCTTTTTAAAAAAAAATGTAAAAAGTCTTGTACTTGCTGTTTAAAAGTTTTTGATGCTGGCGACGTCTCGGGCTCACTCGGATCCTCGGAAAACGTATCAAAGTTTATGAAATAGCCAGAAGCAGTTCTGTCAATTGTTGGAATTGCATCAGGATTTGTAGAAATCGCTGGAACCAGTTGATCACTTGTTACATTGGTGTAGACAGGTGTATTTGGACGAACTGTTACTTGAGTCTCAAGAGGGATGAGTTCCATAGCATTGTTGCTCAGTTCTTAATCCGTTACTGCTGAATTCTCGATGGTTATCAGTCTTTCAGTCTGAACCTCTTGGATAGTAGCGAGAGGAGTGTGTCTGCTACTAGGTCGGAGTCCACGAGGCCTACTATTTAGTATTGGCCACATACTGTGGTTTGATGAGGTCGATGGACACAAATCTTTTCTCCTTTCTTCCAGCAAGGGGCGGCAGAAGTACTGTTCTTGTTCCGTGTATGGCTAGGACAGGTACTGGTTGTCTGTAAGAAGGTCCAAATTCCTTCTTGTCCGCAATTTTCTCTCTGACTAGATCTCCAACTTTTGGAATCCAGACAGGCCTTGCTGGGACCGCCGGTTTTTCCCCAGTGGTGGTTGGCTGCAGGAATACGTTGCTTTGTTTCGATCTTAGTTCCTTTAGGTCCTGTAAAACAGCCAAACGATCTTTGATATCAAAGGGTTTATTTTCCACCACTGTGCCTCTACAGTCCAGATCGGGCACCCACATTCTTGTCCCAAATAGGATCTCATATGGAGCGACCCCCCCTAGTGAACTTCTTGGCAAATTGTTTAATGAGCGTTGGACCCCATAAAGATGTTTGACCCACCCATCACCCGAACCTAATACCCTAGCTGTTATAGACTGCTTTATGTCCCGGTTTTTCCTTTCCACAACAGAATTTCCCTCAGGATGAAACGGAGAGGAGTACCGCAATGCAACGCCCAGACTGGCCTTGGCTTCTTTGTAAGCCCGAGAGCTAAACCCAGGGCCCTGGTCAGAATGTAGCGTGCCTATTGCGTATGTGCCGATAAAGACTCTCAAATCTTTTATAACCGTTTGAGCGTCAGCCGAGCGCTGAGGCCATATCCTTAGGAACCTTGACTTAGTATTTGTGGGATTGCAGTTGTCCACGAGGACGCCTGTGCATAGATAGTCTAATGCTGTCTAACAATGGTGTCTGTACTGGGCAGCTACATTCGTAGCATGGTGTCTGGTGGCTTTCTCGTGTAATTTACAGTCTATTCATTTATTGATGAATATGTGTATTTAAGTATTCATTCCAGGCCACCAGTACATCTCTTTTAATGTCAATATTGTTTTAGAGATCCCTTGATTTGACAGACCCTCCCCCAGATGTGTTTCATAAATCAAAGCTGCTCTACGTTCCATGTTTGGAATTACCCTATCCCCCACTCCAGGGATTCGAGCAAAAGGAACATTGTTCGCATCAATTACATAAGAGTACTTGAGTGGAAACTTTTTTGGTAACGCTGCACCACTGCCTTTGCTCGTAGCATTGACAGCCAACATTATCTCACTGTCTATTCTCGTTTTTGAACAAGTGATCGCAGCTACGGAAGCCGTCTGAACAACCCCCTTTGCGGCTTCGTCAGCCAATGAATTCCCTGCAACGTGAACGCCATCACGTTGATGACTCAGTGTATGGATCACGTGAGCCTTTGGTAGTTCGCTTTTTAACTGAACTACTTGTTACCAAAGCGTTTTATGCTTTATTGTGCCACCTTTTGCATCTTTGAACCCGTGCTCAAGGCAAGTTTGTATATATTCATTATACGACTGCACACAGTAGAAAGAATCGCACACTAGGAGTGTGGGGAATTCTCGATCTGTACTTTCAAGTGCCAGTTTGAATGCTTGTAGTTCAGCTCGCTGAGCTGTACAATCTCCTAGAGATTGAGTTTTTGTGACCATAGGTCTGAAGTTGCCATCGCGCATGCGACCTTTAACGATTGCGCACGCTGCACTGTAAGCTCGCTTACTCCCTGTTGCGGGTTGTGCGGATCCGTCAGTGTAAATTATAAATTCGTACTGATCGAGAGGCAGAATCTCGGTGGGCAGAGGACATTCATGTTCATATTGCAGGAACGCTTGTGTTTTTAGATCAGGATCAAAAACATATTCAACATCTGTTGCAGCAAGAGAATTAACCCATTGTATCCATCTAGGATGTAATGCTTTAGCATTTGGAATGCTCGCTTTTGTGACCGCCTCTAGAGCTGGTACTGGGGTTAAGACAATAATGCGTTTCCCTTGGGCTAGAGCTCTTTCTTTTGCTACAGCGGTTTGAACTGCTGTCTGAATTTTTTCAGTTGAAGTGAAGCGCATTTCTGCTTGCATATACAAATGAGATTTGTATGCAATTGGTACTTTTTCACCCTCGTTAAATGTTAAGTAGGTGAATCCGCATTGACCCGAAATTATTCGGATCACTAAATTGCGTTGACTTGCGCGTGTTTATAAGTGATTTGTTGCTAACATGTTAGCTTGGAATGAACGCAAGATTTCTGTGTGTTCTTGTGTCCAATTTTTGATTGAAAAATCAGGTTTGATTAATGCGTAGAGGTTTAACCCTTTCTGCGTAATTTAGAATGTAAGTTCTTCCAAAATTTAGGAAACCCAGGATGGATTGTAAATTTTTCAGCGTCTTTGGAGGTTGGAGCAGCGCACACCTTTCTAAAAAGTTGGCTGCCAAGATCTTGCCTTCACTTGAAAGCTCATATCCCAGGAACAGGACATTGAGATGGGCAATTCTGGACTTTTTGAAGTTGAATTTGTAGCCCTCCGAGGCGAAGCCCAGTATAATGGTGCTCACCCTGTTCAAGTGTTTGTCTAGGTCATCGTCTGTCAGATAGATGTCATCGACATATGACAATGCCTCATTATCATAAATTTGTAGTAGCTCCGTTACCCTCGCTGAGAATAACCCCGGGCTGTTCTTGAACCCTTGTGGGAGTCGACAAAATTGACAAAGGGTCCCCATTATTGAGAAAGCTAAGTGCCTGCTTCCAGGTGCTATATTTTGACAAAAGAAACCATTTGAAATATCCAATGTGGTTTTATATTTTTTACGCACAGTGTTATTCATTAATGCTGTACTATGTGCATTTTGTACTACAAAAGTTTTAGAACAAGTGTTTAAGTGTCTGTAATCCAAAACTAGACGATATGTATTGTCTGGTTTGGAGACAAGAAACAAAGGATTGTTCATTGAAGAGGTGCATGTTTCAATCACCCCTTGGTATTCAAGTTGATCTAAGATCTCCCTGACCTGTTTTTAGCTTCTTGCTTTATTGGGTACTTCCTCTGTGCAGTAGGTTCATTTTTCAAATGTATTTTATGGTGAGGTGAGTCCTCATCCCATCCTACACGATTTTTGTATAATAATGTCCTCACCATGTGGGCACTCCCTGACAAATTGTGGTGGCCAGTCTTTTTCTGTTAGAAGTATGTCATAACCACTTGAAATTTTTTCCCAAAAGAGTGTTTTCACCTTTCTCGGTATGTCTCCCTCCATTCGGAGTGTTATTTCATATAACTTTTGTGGAGTACTAACCCTGGTGTCTACAGTCTCAACTGTAATGTACTCATTCAAGTCCACTATCTCCAGAAGTTCCTTCAGGTTCTGGCGAGCTATTGTGACATCTGCTGCACTGTCCAGCATTGTCTGAGCCCATTCTCCGTTCTTGAGCTGTGTTCTCAGTATCCTCGGCATGTCTGACCTTCAGACCTGCTACTTTCTTTTTTGAAAATTGAGGTTTAGATTTATTTTTCGGAACGTGTTTGTCGTCTTTTGATTTCACGCGTTCTTCTCTATGTTCTGACCGTCCTCTTCTTTCCGATGTCTGTGACGAGATCTGAATGGTACGAGAGGAACATGTATCAGTATCTTGATACTTGTCGGGCTTTTTCAAATTATCCCTATTCCTGAGGTTATACCTCCTTTCAGAGGGCTCCTTTTGAGGAGACCTACCTCGGGATTGAGAACCTTTCTCGTTTGAATTTTGTTTATTAGTTTCCCACTTCTTTTTAGAAGATGTAGGAGTTTGTTTAATAGAGTCCTTCTGAGGACTTTCAGATAGTTTTGGCTTCACTGGTCTTCCACCCAAACTATCTCTGCCTAATTCTGCATAAGATTGTTCTATTATTCTGGGTAGTTCAGTTTGATGTTCTGTAACATCGAATTCCCTTAATCGTTGGCGGATCGCCACTGCTGCTGCATCCCCTTTAATATTAGATAATATTATTGTTGAGACCTGGTCGAAATTTTTCAGTAATTTCATACCTAAATTTAGAGCAGGCTCTGCCCCGTATTAGTTTTGAATTTGTTTCAGGACATCAGGTATTACCGCAATTGACGGAACACCATGTGTTTTAGTATAGATGGCAGCAAAGACAGCCCCAAGTGGTGCAGTCTTCCAGTTGTGGTGTTATCCCCATCGGTAAACAGATTGTTAGGATTCTGTGTTTCTCATACGGGCTAGTATTTGGAAATACTGCTTCGATTTGAGTAATTTTTTGAGCTATCCAGAATGGAATTTGCTCACGTTTTGTGGACATTTTTCCCATGACTGCGTATAAAGTCTGTGGTGTAATTTTTAGTGTATATCCCTGTCGAGGAGTTTGATTTGGAAGTGTCAATGGTGGTTGGACTGTGAAAGTCCGCATGACATAATGGACTAGTTGTCTGTAAATATTTATTAACTCTGTAAGTTGAGTAAGAAGTTCCTCGTCTGAGATTATTTCGATGTCAGGATGAGGAGTGTAGCCGGCTAGAATCGGCCATGTTGCTCCTGGTCTACCTAGTGGACCGAGCCTGGTAATGTTTTTGTGATGTTTTAGGGCGCCTTTAAACCAGAGCTGATGCTCCTGGTATGTTAGTGGAATTTCAATATCCTCGAAAGGAATATATTCCTCTGGTGGTTCATCTTCTTTGTAGAAGTGAAACAGTCTTGTTACTGAATTTGATTCAGGAAATATTACCCATGAATAGAATACCTCTGTCTGAAAGGATTCATGTGCCTCAATCACGAAAACTGCTCTAGCTCCTCTCGGTGGTAGGCCATGTTTTATAAGTTTTAGAGTGATGGCTCTTCTTAAGTTTGGATTGATGTTTATAACACCCTCCTCAGGTTCATTTAAACCTGTAAAGTTAAAAACTGCTATGGCTGGGTCAGCCGCAGCTCCACCGGTTTCGGTGACATCGTCCCGTGTGGACATTTGTTTTTTGAAAAATGTAGAACAAGTTTCAAGGAAACAAAAAGATAAGGTGCACAATATTTTGGAACACTGTATCCTTCAACGTTGAACAAACCAAACAACTAATATATAGGGTGCTTCCCTATTTAGTTATGGCGGATATTTAACCCTACCCACTCCAGACGTCTTATGGAGTATGTGAGTAGGGGTCTCTGAGAAAAGCGCGACTGAGTTACTCCGTATATCTAACGTTAAATTACTGCCTTACCAAACGTTGATCTATTCTACACTGGCTATCGTGGGCGCCTGAGTGAAATGTAAAGGGGCGCAGAAGGGCATTGAAGTGCAGCCATAGATCAACTAGGCCAAAGGCCGAGAGGAAGTCCATCAGTTGTGAGGTGTCATGTGGTTCACGTCTAGGCGGACTTCGGTCGACCTGACAATCCACCGTCAAGTTAAAATCACCTCACAGCACCAGGATGCCCACAGGGAGGTTAAGCAGGAACTTGCCCAGGTCAGCCAGTGTAGTTTTTAGGTCTCGGGCCTAGCGTTGCAGTGCGTAGCACTGCTCGCGCAGCCCGAGACCTCTTGTATGGGCTTTTGAAAGCAGACCACACGCTCGTGCGTGGGGTTTTGCTTTCGCCGGCTGCCATTGGCTTTAGCGTGTTTTAAAAAGTAATGCACGCAATTGGGCAAAGGCAGGCGCATGTCCCGCCTTTGCTCTGCCCATTCCCATCGGTGGCTAGCACGCGCAGCAGTGCGCGTTCGCCTCGCTGCCGCGCTCCCTTTCCCCCCCGCTCCTCTGTGGGCTTTTTTACGATCCTCTGGCTCCAGTTTTCATTTCCAATCTCGGGGCTTTGGTTTCGGTTTCCTTTCTGCTGCTGCTGCTCCTAGGTAAGCGGAGACGGGATTTGCCTCGAGGCATTTGTCGTCATTGCCGTCTTCGGAAACGAAACTGAAGTGTCACGCAACAGTTTATATAAATCGGCAGGCGTTCGGCACACTTGGTATTGTGGTCCTCGGCATGGGTAAGAAGAGACCTTCGGGGAGCGGTGCGCTGGCAGGGGGCGCTCTTTCCAATCTGCCCTCATGTCTGTGGTTCTATTCGGTTGGGAAATGCCAGCCGAGCCGGTGTCCCCTGGAGTTCAGTGGTATTCGTCAGGTGAGCTGCAGCCTGCGCCATGTGGCGGTGGTGCTGAGCGACGGCAGAGTGGCCCTGTCTGCCACAGAAGAGGCTGGAGCACTTCTGACTGGAAAAGCAAAGAGTGGCCGATGGCTAGCAGTATATGTATTTTTATATGAAACGAAAACTTGAAAATCTTCGGTTTGGGAGTTCTATTCACTTAGGCGATTATTGAACGTTTACTTTTTAGAGGGGCTTGCAAAAAAATTTTAAGCACTCATCTAGAGGACATGTATTTTCGTAATTCCAGCAGTCTCCTTTGTGTACTCCTTGCCCTGTGTGCGTGCTTCTATCCTTCCTCCTGCATGTTGCCTCTCCATCTGTGCGGTTCTCCCTCCTTGGCCCCCAGTTCAGGAGCGTCAACGCCCGCTCTTTATCAGCTACAGCGTGGATGGCGTCCTCGATGGGCCTCGGCAGACAAAAGCTCATAATTAATGTGAGGGGGTGTAAGAATGGATGGTGTGAGTGAAAGCGAAGAAGAGTGGATGGAAGAGTGAAAGTGTGAATGGTTGGATGTGTGAAAGGCTGGATGTGTGAAATTATGAATGGAAGAATGGAAGAGTGAAAGGGAGTGTAGATGGATGGATGTATGGCTGGATGATGGGTAGACAGATGGGTGAGTGAAAGGGTGAATGGATGGACAGATGAGTGAAAGGGGTATGTATGGGTGAGTGAAAGGGGTATGGATGAGAGTGAAATGATGGCTGGATGAGTGAAAGGGTAAATAGATGGATGTGTGAGTAAAATAGTTGATGGGTGAGTGAAAGGTTGGATGGATAGGTGCATGGTTTAATGAGTGACAGGATGGATGTAAGGATAAATGGGTGAAAGGGAAGAATTGTAGATGGATGAGTAGTGAAAGGGTGAATGGATGAGTGGTAGGATGGGTTGAAGAGTGGATGGGTGTACAAGAGCTTCCCTATGCAAGCCCGCCTGTGCTAACCTATTTATTTACCTCGTGTACTTATTATCACACTTGCTGCCTTCACAGAGAACCAGGCGCCTCTTCTGAGCAGAGCACAAACTCGTCCTGGCTGCTGCTCTTACTTAACACATACAATTGTATTTTTATTTCATGTTTAATTGTTCAGCAATGCTGGCGCTGATTTATAATTGGCTATCGAGCTCTCCTTGTGCTTCCACCTATGGACAGTGCTGCTGTTTTATTGATCGCTGCTTTCATTATTTCAAAGTGTTAGCACGTAAAGCAGTAAGTAGTTCGAGTGCCCTCCATGAGTCCGTGTGTGGGCAAAATGTGGGTGTGTCAGCGTATGTGTAAGCATGAGTCAGTGTGTGTGAAGTTGTGGGTGCATGCATGAGCGCGTCGGTGTGTGTGTATGTGCAAGCATAAGTTAGCTTGTGTAAGTATGGGTGTGCATGAGTATCAGCGTGTGATTAAGTGGTGGGTGTGAGTGTCGCCTGTGTGCAAGTTGTGTGTGTGTCCGTAAGTTGTGTGTGTCAGCGTGCGTGTAAGCACGAGTCAGTGTGTGCGCAAGTTATGGTGTGCGTGTGTCAGCATGTTGTGTGTGGGAGAGTGTCAGCCTGTGTGTGTGTCAGTGTGTGTGTGTAAGCATGAGTCAGCATGTGTGCAAGGTATGGTGTGTGTGTGCCAGCCTGCTGCGTTGTGAGTCTGTCGGCCTCGGCAGGACCCCGGCTCTTCCCCGGTCTAGGCGAGGAATGCGCTCTCCTCCCACATCCTCATCCAGCCTCCTCCGGCACTCCCTCCTCCTGCAGCCTCTTGCTCCTCCTGCAGCCTCTTCCTCCCCAGGGACAGCGGCCCTCCCCTAGCCCATCCCCAGTCACCCCACAACCTCAACCAGCCTCCCCCGTCACTGCTCCCCACCACAGCCTCTCCCTCCCCAGGGACAGCGGCCCTCCTCTGGCCCATCCCCAGCCTGCCCCACATCCTCACCCAGCCTCCCCCAGCACTGCTCCCGACCCCAGCCTCTCCCTGCCCAGGGACATCGGCCCTCCCCCAGCACGCACCAATCCGTCCATCACTGCTCTGCAGCGCCTACCCTGGCACCCAAGGCGCAGGAGGCGGGGTGCTGCACCTACCCTGGCACCCAAGGTGCTGCAAGTTTTTGTTGTTGTTTTTTTTGCATATTTATATAGCGCGAACTCGACCCAAAGATATTGGAGCGCTTTACATGAGCACCGTATTTACATTACACATTCAGGCATGGGGAGATTAAGTGATTTGCCCAGAATCTCAGGATGTGGACGCGACCCAGAGGCTCGAACCCTGGTTTCCAGCACCAAAGTCGGCAGTCTAGCCGACGGACCACATCCTCTCCCCAGGGTGCTGCACCTACCCTGGCCCCCAAGGTGCTGCAGGCGGGGGTGCTGCGCCTACCCTGGCACCCAAGGTGCTGGAGGTGGGGGTGCTGCGCCTACCTGGCCCCGAAGGCGCTGGAGGTGGGGGTGCTGCGCCTACCCTGGCACTCAAGGGGGTGTGGGTGCTGAGCCTACCCTGGCCTCCAAGGCGCTGGGGGTGGTGTTGCTGCGCCTACCCTGGCACCCAAGGCGCTGGAGGTGGTGGTGCTGCGCCCAAGCTGGCCCCCAAGGCGCTGGAGGTGGGGGTGCTGCATGCTCACGATCTATACATTCCATCTTGCATTTTAAGATCCTTTTTTCATATTTTTATTCATCCATTTACACCCCTTTACGTTAACAGAGCCTTAGCTTTACAGTACAGTTGCTATAGAAGCTTATAGTATGGTATAGTGTGCACTTTTTTCTTTAAATTATCACTCTACTTAAAAACATACTTAAACATTGCCATTTACAATGTCAATAGCTCCAACTCCAACAAATGCGAGACCTATTGCATTGCAAATGCTTGTTTTAATTGCAGGTGGGACATAAATCGACAGTATGTTGAGAGGCCTCCCTTCCCATGTCCCAGCCACCGCGGCAAATCTACCCTGGGTGTCCACCCAAGTGTTGTGTATTATGTATGTACATTGTTTACGAATTGGGATACCGGTCCCCCTCAAACCGGAAGTGAAGCCTGCGTGAGCAGCCAGTCGGTATCCCCATCTATCTAAGGCCTTACACTTGTTGCCTACCAAGTGTCTCTTGCAGTAGGGCAATATCGGGGGCCTGTCGCTTGAGGTATTGGAACACAACACTTCTTTTTAATTTGTCCCCCAGCCCGTTGACATTCCAAGTGATGACCCAGAGTGACCTATTCATATTCTGATTAGACATATTTCGTTAAGGTGATTTGGGTCGCTTCTCGCCCAGGGCGTGTATGCAAGTGTCAATCGCTGGAGTGAAACTGACTAAAGTTTTGATCGTAACTGCCTCAACGACATCATCTTCCTCACCGCTATCACAACAAAACGACTACAACAACTAACAAAACAAGTCCCCCCCCCCCCAACTTCCCGTCCCCTCCCCCTCCCTGCATAGCGGGCTCTGAACCTCCCGCCACCCCAAACATGCGGAGTGCCTATCGCACACCCTTGAAATATTAGGGAATGTGATCCAACCCCACTCCCGATTTCTCATGTTAAGACTGGATGCATCATCGTATTAGTTAAAACAAGTGAATATCTTAGAGGTGTCTGCAACAGCGCCAAGCAACAATAGAATCGGGGTATGATTCAGATCAACGCCAGGCAAACTAAATGCAAGGCACAGGCAGTAGGAGTTTAACACATTTGGCAATACCAACATCACGTAACGTTCAGTCTGCTTGGTTCGACTCCAACGAGCCATGCGCCGCCGTGGTGTCCATCTGGGATCCTACTTGGCCTGTCCTGTCTGTTTCCACTGCCACGGTTCTCTTTGCGGTTGTGCTTTTCGACTGTGCGCCAGCCATTGAGCCAGTCCCATGTTTCCTCCGGACTAGTGAAGAACCATGTTTTCCCTTCAGATTCGACACGTAACTTTGCTGGAAACAACATGGCGTATTTAATTTCTTGATCCCGCAGGGCCCGTTTCACTTCCAGGAAGCTGCGGCGCTGTCTTTGCACTTTCAATGTAAAGTCCGGAATAAATGTTTTTGTGTTATTTTCAAGGCGAACCGGGGGGCCATTCGTGCAGTGTGGAGTATGTCTCTGTCCCGGAAATTAAATACTCTTGCGAGGATGGGCCGAGGTGGCGCGCCGGTTTTCGATCTTCCGCCCGGTACTCTATGCGCTCTCTCGATTGAAAAATAGTTAGACAGCCCCTTAGGTTGGAGATGCTGCGTCACCAGTTCCTCCACAAATAGATCAACCGCCTGCCCCTCCGCCCGTTCCGGCACCCCCAAAATGCAGATGTTATTGCGCCGCATTCTACCTTCATAGTCGTCAAGTTGCCGTTCCATTATGTCCCGGCCAGCCTGAAGATCTGCGACTTGGCTTTGGAGGAGGGTGGTGTCTGTTAAGGCCTTGGGTTGCGGTTTCTACCTCCTTAATACGATCATTCATGGTCCGCATGTCAGCCCTGATCAGTGAGACCTCTGATGCTACGGTATCAATCCGGTTTTCCAGGGACGTGCTAACAGTTGTTATGGACTCCAAGATGTCCTGTAGCATGGGATCTCGCTGGTCTTCCGGTGATTTTGAGATTGCCTGTGTGTCGTCTTGGCCCTTCTGCCAAGCATATTTGTCCAACTTAGCCTGCATTGCGTTACGGCCGCCACGTCCGCTTGCCATTCTCTGCGTTGCTAGCACTTTGGTGCCACAAACAAAATTCAGGCCGTGCTGGCTACTAACCGCTGCCTGCGCGAGGGCTGGGCCCTGACCGGCCTGTCGGGATTCACCAGTTAGGGATCTGGAGAGTGGTAGCCCAGTTTGTTTTGCCTTCAGTCCCAAAGGTGCACGTTGATCGGCCCCTACTACAGATGTTGCACACCAGACATCGCTGGAAGTGTATTGTGGGCCCCACCGCCCTTCGGTGGCTGTTAGAGTACAGGGCGCCACCCACGGGAGTCAGCGTATGTTGTTGATGGCGCCCGCCAGCCGCCCAGGTCAAAGGGAGGAAGTCTGCAGGGCGCGGTGGACTCCCGGCAGCCCGCACACAGAGAGGCAGGCTGCGGTGTGCCCTTAACGGTCGCCGCCTCCGCGGCGGTGTCAGTTACCTAATTTTTGCGCAAGCGCGATCTTTCCCGCCAGACTTCCAGGCGTCTCTCACGGGAGCCGGAGGGCAGTTCCTGCGGCAGCTATCGGCCTCCCAGGTCGGAGGAGGGGAGCCCGCAGGACTTGATTATCACCCGGTGACTGCAGGATACGGCACCCCACAGAGCAGGTAGGGCAGCGCTCTCTGGCTCCGCCGCCCCACCCGCGACAGGAGGTGCCGTACTGTTAGCTCGATCACGGTATCGGCAACAGCAGCCGATCGGGCCTGCCAGTGGCGCACTTCGCGCCTCGCCGCCTCAGATCAGGAGAGGGCTCCGCTTCCACCCGTTTAGTCACTGCGGCGCTCGGTGCAGCGGGCGTCGGAGTTGTTGGGGGCAATAAGTCCGCTGTTTCGTTAAGTTATTTACAGGGCATAAGGATTATTTAACGGATTTGTAGGAGTGGAGCGCCGGAGCCGAGCTAACGCGCGGCCATTTCCTTCGGCAGTTGGCCATGCCCCCCTATTCTGTTTTTTAATGTGTTTTTTTTAATTGTGATTTTAATCATTTGTAATTTTGTGAATTGCAGCCCTGATGAAGCTCTTATGTTATGGCTGCTTGGCTGTATTTTATGAAGCAAGAACAATAAGGCAACTAATTCTATAACACCATTCTAAAGACGTTTGTAGCTTTGATTTTGGACTCATTGACGCAATTGTAATCTATGGATTTGACCGTGAGATGTAGCCTCTCCGTTTTTTGTGATAATACAAAAGTGTAAGGTAGTCTAAGGGCTAGGTGATGATTACCTGCCTTCCGTTATAAACTCCAGTTGAGGTGATTTAGCATTCTTCTTCTAGAATGGAAAGAGTTCAAGCTTCTCTTTTGGATGGGTGAGTGGAGAAGTTGAAAGTTGTTTATAGGGTGGGTTTTTTCAGTTTGAATGTTACGTAGGTATGGGGCTCATGTTGCAAGCAGTGCTTAGCAGATGATGTACAGAATTTCAAAGAGTCCTGTGTATTTTGTGGGCAGCGAGTGCACGAAGAGAGAGTTGTAGTATTTTATATCTTGGTACTGGCTGGGAGTCTTCTTGTGGTTACCACATATTTATCATGCCTCCAAAGCCTTGTCTAGGTGATTTCCTGAAGGGAGCCTCTGGGTTTTAGGCGCATAATATATTGGTTTAAGTTCTCTAAGGACCGGGTGTCACTTTTACTCTGCTTATCGACTATGGCTGAATGATAGGCTAAAGTGGCCTTAAAAAGACTGGAAGTCATAAACTGTATTGTATTGTAATTGCATATATATAGAGCTTACTACCCCTGACGAGGCGTCAAAGCACTTTTTCGGCGAGTAGCACGCTACTCCGGAACCCATAAAGGATTAGTGTTGAATTAGTATAGTGAAATATGAAAGTGATTTAAGTGGTGGATAGGTTAGTCCATTATTTGGATTCAGAAGGATAGCGCAAGGATAGAAGAGGGAAAAAAGGTTTGTATTTATATAGCACTTGTTACCCCTGATCGGGTTTTGAAGCGTTTTTTTTTTGAAGAGTAGCACGCTACTCCGAAAGCCCAAAAAGGATTAGTGGTGAATTAGTATAGTGAAATATGAAAGTAATTTGAGTGGTGGATATTAGTTATTTGGAGTGAGAAGGATAGCGGAGGGATAGAAGAGGGGAAAAAAGGTTTGCATTTATAGACCGCTTGCTACCCCTGATCGGGTTTTGAAGTGCTCTTTTGGCGAGTAGCATGCTACTCCGGAACCCATAAGGATTAGTGTTGAATTAGTATAGTGAAATATGAAAGTAATTTGAGTGGTGGATATGTTAGTCAGTTATTTGGATTGAGAAGGGTTGGGGAGGGATAGAAAAGGGGAAAAAGGTTTGCATTTATATAGCGCTTGTTACTCCTGATGGGGTGTTGAAGCGCTTTTTGGCGAGTAGCACGCTACTCTGGAACCCATAAAGGATTACTGTAGGTAAAACAAGGTAGCAGCAAGCACTCCACTCTAAGCCATCATGCCATCTTTGTATTTAAAGATAGGACCTAACGTTTTTTTGTTTGTGCGCGTAGTGTGTTCAGTTACTGGTTTTACAGAACTTCCCTCTGATGGTGGTGTCTTTGATTTGTGTCTTTCCTCTTTATGCAGCCTGTTCGTAATTAAAACTTTCAGCATCCCAGACTCCTGAATCTTGATGTTTGCTCTGTCACATGATTTTTAGGAGCATTTGACCGCTCAAATAAATTACATGGCCCATTTATTGCCGCAAATTGCTTGTTTTTGTAAAAAAAAAATTAGAGATTTGTATAGCGCGAACTAGACCCGAGAAAATCGGGTATCCGAGCGCTTTACATGAGCACCAGTTGCTATACAGAAGGACACATTCATATTTGTTAGGCACGGGGAGATTAAGTGATTTGCCCAGAATCACAGGATGTTGAGCGACGTTGCCGAGACTCGAACCCGGTTCCCCAGCTTCGAGGTCGAGCGCTCTAGCCGTAAGGCTACATCCTCTCCCACACACAGTAGCAATGCTTGCCGGCAATGAAGCATCTTGTAATTATCCATATTTTAGGTCTCGCCCAGGCAGCACATGCGCTGTCTTTGAGACGTGTATTCATTTCAATGGGCTTTGAAAACACCCAGCGCTTCCATCTGCCTTTACAAATTGCTTCGTTTTCATTGGTGAATAGTAATCATTAGTCCCGCCTTTTGGATGTTTTATTCCACCCTGCAGACTGCCCCTGCTACATGGATCCTTTCACTATTGGCCATATGTTTTAGTTGCAGTGCACTACTTTTTTTTGTTGCTCTCTCCTCACTGGTCTCCCTGTGTTACTGCTTTCCCCTCCCACCGTGTGCTGTCCCCTTCGCCCCCCCCCCCACCCTTCCCTGTCATTGCTTGTTTTAAGAGCCGCGGCGCTTCTTACTTTTAGCTAGTTTGTGCTTGTCAATCACATTAGTGGCCCCGCATTGCGCGCCACTCATGACTCCCACTTGAAAGTCTGCCCCTGAAGGGTTAGACTACTTCAAGTGACGGTGCTCGCTGCCCCCTCTCGCCCACCTGTGCCGTTCTTCCTCAGGTCCTGTGGTAGCCATTTTAAAATGGACGCCACGATAAACAGAGTAAACAACTGTGAGTGGGGGACCAAAATTAAAAATAAAAATACTATATATTTGTTGCTTTCCACTTGGCAGCCTGCTTGTGGCCCGATTAGCGCACTTTCCGCTTGGCAGCCTCCTTGGCAGTCACTTTACGCACTGAGGAGACCTTCTTTTGTTAAATTAAAAATGCTAACTGTGATTAGGTGGCGATGGAAGCATTAAATAATGATGGGGGCGCGTGTCTGGCATCTGGTTGCATGGTATCAGTGGGCAGGTACTGCTTTCCCCTCCCACTGTGTGGATTTCATGGTGTGGCTTGCCCTTTCCACAACCCCCCTCCCGCTTCTCAGTTTGAGCTGACCCTACCTTTATTGTTGCTTATTTTAATTCCTGTCTCTCGCCACAAGCACCTTCAGCTCTTCCGCCCTAAAGAGACACAAGCTGACAAGTACTTCCTTCGCAAAAGCCCAGGGCTGCCTCTGCGTGCGAGATGCCATAGTCTACTCGCTACAGCTTCCCTTAGCTAGCGGGCAGGCTACAACCTGGTCTCATGTTTTGCACGCGACCATCTATTTGATTTATGTGGAAATATTGGTCATGGCTTTGTGGTACTGCCTCACGTACGGCAATTTTTTATTTTGGAGTGTGGTGGGGTTGTGGGTCCATATCCCCATTCATGTATTGTTATGATTGGTGGTTTCTGTGGCATCAGCTGTGCAGTTATGACTCCCCGGACTTTCCAGCTACTGACTTCTTATATGCTTTAGGGAGCAAGGCTCTTCATCTGCGGTGTCGCAGCCAGCCAGGGTTTCGCTGCAGCGCCAACCTGATTCTGCACTGATAACTTTACGGTTTGTGCAGGGCGCAAGCATGCATTATGATTTATTCTCCTTGGGTTTTGCCTGTTCTCAGGTGCTTCAGTTGGACTCTGAGTACTTGGCAGCCAAAGTTGATGTATTCTTGTTGGATGTTCTGTGCTAGCTGATAACAGATTGGTTGTTCCACTAGTTTCCTCATCTAAAGCATGTAATATTTAATGAGACAACACTAGACTATAATGAACGACAGGTAGCCACAACCACATAATTGCACTTTACTCAATACCACATAAGTACACCTCACATAAAACCACTCTGCCACATAGCAACAATCGATATCCATACACTCCACACCATGCCACATAATTCCCATCACCATAATTGCACTCAACGCCCCACAGTTCTATGCCTCACAATTCAGCTCCACACATTTCCATTCCACACCACATAATTCGACAACAAACCACATAATTCAACTCAGCACAATTACACAACACACCACATGCATCCAATCCACACCACAAAGTTTTGCAGCGTGAATTTTTTCTGGATTCACTATGCTGTGCATTATTCCGCCATCTAGTGGTTGGGTCCGGAATTGTAGTATTCCTTTTTTTTTTTTTCGTGGCCGGTGGGCGTCGACATACCACCATTTGGTGTCCTTCTGTGACGTCGACGTGCTTCCTCCGGAAGCTCCCACCTTTGGTCGCCATCTTCAGATTCTTTTTTTCCGCCGTTTGGTCTGGATCGTTACGGAAGAAGCTCCATAAGTTTGGAGAGAAGAATCGACGAAAAATAACAAAAGCACCAAGAAAAGAACTTTATCGACGTACCGGCCGTCGAGTCGGTGACCCGGGACATAGCGAAGAGAAAAAAGACTAAAACTTTGACGTCCTACAGAGAATGCGCATACATGGGGCTCCCTGTGCGCGGTAATGGACAAGACACCATTCAAGTTCTGCGACCATTGCCACCACAAGTACGCACAGAAGGATCAGCATCCGGTCTGTAACCTTTGCCTGCCGCTGGACCACCGAAGCGAAGATTGCAACGCATGCTCGGCGTTCACCCCGAAGACTTTAAGGGTGAGAGAGGCAGAGAAGAGCAAATTACAACATGCAGGGTCAAGGACCACCTCCGTCGCTTCGAGACCTGGGCCTCTCCAGCGAAGAAGAGGACAATGTCGCCGAAGGACCTGAAGGTGAAGAGGACGCGCACGTCCCAGTCCTCGAGGTCGAAAAGAAAACTCCGAAGGAGGTAAGAGAAGCATCGACCCCCAAACAGTCAGCCAACCCACGAAAGAGTGACTCCAAGTCCTCGAATGGAGCCTTTGCGTCAAAACATTCGACGACCGCAAGTGCGTCCAAGGACAAACAGTCCGTCGGTTCCTTTGACAAGGACTCCCAGACGGCGAAAACCCTAGAAAAGACAAAGTTGTCGAAGAGCAGTCACGAAAAGGACTCTTCGACGTTGAAAAAAGAAAGGGTTAAACAAGCTTAGACTATAACGTCGACAGGCTCCAAATGAAAGGCAGAAGATCTCGACGCTGAAACACAAGCGTCGGAGTTGGAAAAGAAAAGGCTCGAAGCCGAAATGGCGAGTATCTTGCAACGCAAGAAGGTTTTCGACGAGAAAATGAAACAATTCAATTCCGCCGAAAATTTCAACCGAAGCCGAAAAAGACGTCGAACTAGAGCTGCCGGCAACGCCAGAACCGGTCGAGGAAGAGGAGGAAGAAGAGTACTACTTCAAAGCCGAAGGCGAGGAAGAGGACCAAACCTATCACAGTTCGGCAACCTCGGAGGTGCAAGACATGCAGTGGCAAGATCTCGACGCCGAATCACCAGAAGAAAGGGTAGACTCATACCCCTCGAGGCCCTCACCACCAGATGACTTTGGGATGTACAATCAGGTGATAAAGAAGGCTGCAGACACTTATGGAGTGCAGTTAGAGGAGGAAAAACCGCAATCCTGTTTTCTCCTAGAGACCTTGCTGCCGACACAAACAAGGATTCAATTACTTCCCATGCTACCAAGTGTGCTGGACCAGGGTAAGGAAGCCTTTAAAGAACCTGCTACATGCAAGGCTGTAACACCAAGGGGTGAGAAAAAATACAAACATTCCTCAAAGGATCCTATGTATATCAGGGGTTCAGTGCCAGCTGATTCTATGATAACTTCCACGGCTAGGAAGAGAGCTAATGTACCCACTAATGTGGGGCCACCACCAGACAAAGAGCAAGAGAATGGATTTCATGGGGAGAAAAGTGGAACGAAGTGCGGCAATTCAGTGGCGCATCGCAAATTCAAATGCATTAATCAATAGACATGCATATCAACACTGGGAAGAAGTAGGTGAACTACTAAAACATCTGCCAGACCAATTCCAAAGAAGGGCAAGCCACTTAGTGGAAGAAGGGAAGAACATGGCGAACACATGTTTAAAATCAGCCCTAGATGCAGCAGAAACATCTAGCAGACAGATGATAATCGGGGTCACTGAGAGAAGGCACGCCTGGCTAAGAATTTCAGGTTTCAAGCCAGAAGTACAAAATAACATATTAAACACCCGTTCAATGGTGAACAACTATTCGGAACAGCTGTGGACGAGAAATTAAATCAATTAAAGAAAGAGAATGAGACTGCAAGGTCCATGGGGGCACTACAATTCAGAGGCATGCGTAGGGGAGCACCATCACGGAGACCAGCAGGCAGAGGTAACCACCAGCCTGTAGCCTCACACCAATCTTTTCAACAAGGTTACCAAGGAGGAAGCCAGGGCCAGCAGCAGGGCCAACAACAACAAGTTTGGCAATACCAACACGGAAGACAATCCTTTCGAGGGCGCCCTCGAGTAAGAGGCCAACCGCAAAGAGGGGGACAGCAACCCACCTCCAAGTGACTTCACTGCAAAAATTACGCACACTCCAACAAAATCGCAGAGGGTGCAACAACAGACAAACATAACAAAAGAATATGTCCCAAAGAACAGACCATTCCCCCAACATACAACACCAGTGGGAGGCAGGATAAGAAACTTCTTCCAGGAGTGGAAGAAAATTACATCCGACAAATGGATATTAAACATAATATAATACAGTTACTGCATAGAACTTGCAAAACAACCTCCAAGCAAAAGACCAAACAACAAGGTTCATCCAGCAAAAGAACTATCTCATTTGCTCGAAGAAGCACAAGAGCTTCTGAACAAAAAGTGCCATAGAGAAGGTACCATACAAGGAAAGGAACAAGGGCGTCTATTCCACGTACTTCCTCATACCAAAGGTGGATGGAACCTTACAACCAATACTAGACTTACGGTTCCTAAACAAATTCATAAAGACTCAAAAATTTAAAATGACATCCTTACAAGAAGTAATACCTCAGATACAGGAAGGGGACTACATGGCAACTATAGACTTAAAGGACGCTTACTTGCGCATCCCCATAATCAGCAGACACAAAGGTCTATTGAGATTTGTGATCAACAAAACACACTACCAATTCACAGTGCTAACATTCGGACTGAAATCAGCAACAAGAGTCTTCACAAAATGCCTAGCAGCAGTAGCGGCCCACCTAAGAAGGCAAGGGATTCATGTTTACCCATACCTAGATGACTGGTTAGTAAGAGCAAGCTCATACAATCTTTGCAAAAAACACATACAAAGAGACATTGGTCCAACACGGTTTCTCAATACACTGGGGAAAATCGTCAATAGAACCAGAACAAGTAAAGATATTCTTAGGGGCAGAAATCAACACAATACTAGGAAAGGTATTTCCAAGCACGAAGAGAACATTAGCGATACTGAAGGAGACCCATCTATACCACAGGGGGCAAGCTCTGACAGTGAGGACAGTGGGCAAACTGCTAGGGATGATGGCTTCTTGCATTCATCTAGTCCCAAACATTCGACTACACATGAGACCATTCCAGGAATGGATTCAACAGCAATGGTCCCAGCAACAGGGAGTTGGGAGGATCTAGTGGTTGTCACGCAAACACTTCATCAAGAGATGGCATGGTGGAACAGAAAGAACATAGCACAGGGGAGACTTCTCACACAACCAACTCCAACAGTTACCATTACAACAGATGCTTCCCAAATAGGTTGGGGAGCGCACATGAACAACCTCGGAGTAAGGGGATTGTGGACACAACCGGATGCGATAAAACACATCAACTTCCTGGAGTTAAAGACAGTGTTCCTAGCCTTAAAAGCCTTTCAGAAAGAGCTTTACGGGAAGAGGGTGTTAATCCAAACGGACAATACAAGTACCATGTTCTACATCAACAAACCAGGAGGAACACAATCAACAACACTATCAACCTTAGCCCAAGAACTATGGAGATGGGCAATCCCAAGGGAAATAGACTTACTAGCAATACATCTTCCAGGGAAGGACAATGTAGAAGCAGACAGGCTGAGCAGGCAAGTATCAGCATCCCACGAATGGGAGATTAATCAATCAGAAATCCTAAAAATATTTAAAAAAATGGGGAACTCCGCAAATCGACCTATTTGCAACACCCCAAAATGCAAAATGCCAACACTTCGCATCCAGGCAACCGTGCAACCAGTCCCTAGGGAATGCGATATGGATAGACTGGTCAGGGACATTTGCTTACGCTTTTCCCCCCGATACCACTGCTACACAGGGTACTCAAATGCAGGATCAGCCACATGACATTAATACTCATAGCACCTCAGTGGGCCAGACAAACCTGGTTCTCACAGATAATGGAAATGACTCAAGGGACAATGCACAAGTTCCCCAACAGAAAGGACCTCTTAACAATGCAGAACGGAAGGGTGCTACACCCAGAACCAGAGAGGCTAAGCCTAGCAGCATGGCTCCTGAGGACTTAGAATTTGCTCACCTCAGACTACCAGAGAGCACATTGGCAGTACTCAGAGAAGCAAGAAGACCTACAACAAGGAAATGTTACACAGCCGAATGGAAAAGATTCTCTCAATGGTGCCTTACAGAAAAACTTTCAAGAAGGATCACAAAGGAACCAACAGCACTAAAATACTTGACATATTTACTACAGAATAAACTGAGCAACACATCTATAAGGGTACACTTGGCAGCAATCATAGCGTACACAAGGGGAGAAACAGGGAAGAGTTTCTTCACATCCCATGTGGTTAAAAGATTCCTAGAAGGAGCAAAAAGAATAGCACCTCCAAAAAGGATGCCACCACCTGCATGGAATCTCAATGTAGTACTAGCTCAAATGATGAAGGCACCATTCGAACCAATCCACAAGACAACGCTAAAAATGCTCACACTAAAAACGGCGTTTTTAGTTGCAATTGGATCACTACGTAGAGTAAGTGAATTGCAAGCTCTAACACTACAAGAGCCCTACATGCAAATACATAATGACAGAATCGTCATGAGAACTGATCCACAATTTATGCCAAAGGTGGTATCAAAGTTCCTCGTAAACCAAGCAATACAAATACCAAGTTTTTTCCACAAACCAAGGACACAAGCAGAAAGGGCACTACACACCCTGGACGCCAGAAGGGCAGTCATGTACTACATAGAAAGAACCAAAGTATACAGGAAAACAAAACAATTCTTTGTATCATTTGCCAACAGTTTTCTTGGACTACCAGTCACAAAAAATACCATTGCAAGATGGATTGCACAAGCCATACAGTTGTGCCACAAACAGGCAGGTCAGACATTACAAAGAGCACGCTCACTCAACAAGGAAGAAAGGAGCAACAGTATCTTTTCTAGCAAATACACCTATTCAAGACATTTACCAAGCAGCAACATGGTCTTCAGTGCACACGTTCACAAAGCACTACTGCGTGGATATTCAAATGAATAAAGAAGCACAAGTAGGACAAGAGGTCTTACAACATATTTTCACAAACCAACGCTCATCTTCCACCCAACCACCACAAGACTAGCAAACCGCTACAAAGTCTATGCACAGCATAGTGAATCCAGAAAAGATTCACGCTGCAAAACGTATAGTTTCTTACCTGTCGGTGTAGTTTTGCAGCTTGAAGAATTTTCTGGATTCACTAGCGAACCCACCCTCCTCCGCCAGAAAGATGAGACGAGGAAGAAATAAATGAAACAAAGGCGAACAATTAAAAGAAGAAACACAGAAGGACACCAAATGGTATGTCGACGACCACGGGCCACGAAAAAAAAAGAAGAAATACTACAATTCCGGACCCAACCAATAGATGGCGGAATAATGCACAGCATAGTGAATCCAGAAAATTCTTCAAGCTGCAAAACTACACCGACAGGTAAGAAACTATACGTTCCACATCATGTCACAAAATTCAACAGCACACCACATAAATAAACTCCACTACATACCACTCCACAACACAAAGTACCAATCCACATGATTCCAATCCATGATTCACAATCACTGTTCATAATTCCAGTACACTCCATACCACATAATTACTATCCACATAATTCCACTACATAAATCCACTCCACACTTTTCCATGCCACACAATTCCACAACTAACAATTTCAATCCAGCCCACATAATTCCACTCCATAAACATAAGTAAAAGACATTCTCATTTAGAAAGCCAATAGTTCTAACTTTCACAAATTTGAGACCGATTGTATTGCAAACGCATGTTTCTAGCGGAGCAAAACATAGCCAGGCTTACGTGACATGTCTCTTGACCAAGCAACACTTCCACATTGTCATTTGGTCGAACTTCTCGGAGTTTGGGATGTTCTGTTTTTAGATTTGTGTTTGACACTTTTTTTTTTTTTTTAGAGTGCCCTATGAACCCACCCAGCCTGCAATTAGTACAAGCAGCAGCACATGGCCAAATGTTGTACAGATTGCCAGTCTTTATTAAAGACGACTTAAGTAATATCTTTGTTCATTTATTTAAATAATTTTGTTAATGCCATAG
The DNA here is from genome assembly GCA_963921515.1 of Calotriton arnoldi. Classification (NCBI taxonomy): domain Eukaryota; kingdom Metazoa; phylum Chordata; class Amphibia; order Caudata; family Salamandridae; genus Calotriton; species Calotriton arnoldi. The sequence continues at coordinate 497,717 of CAWUFW010005280.1, read as the reverse complement.
AATTGTAGGGCACCCGGTAGGGTGCGTCAGAGTGAAGGGTACTCCTAGAATATTCAGTCTTGCTTCCTCGTTTTGATCGTGAGTTTCATACTTGTGGACTAACCATAAACCTCTTCTTGGCATCAGTGAGTCAAACAGTGTAGAAGTATTGATCGCCACATCAAGAATCTGCATCTGCCACGGTTCTCCCAGAATCTGCTTCTATCATTGCAAGTACAGCAATAACATGATCTTTAAAACATGCAGCCATTGGGGAAGCACTTCCAGACGAGTTTCAAGAAGAACAACACTTGAGGTGGGGGAGCTATCTAGAGGAGCGGAGTGCATAACTAAGCGTTTGCGGCCTACTACACCCATACTTCCCGGTGGTAACCAGAATGATCGAGGACCCAACTGACCTCCTTAAAGATATGCCTCCCATGTCTATCATGAGGCGACTGGGAATATCTTGACATAGAGATGGAGGTGGCGATGCAGGAGTTAGTCCATTAAGTCTCGGGCCCAAACGGACTACCTATAGAACTCTATAAAATAATGGCAACGAAACATGCTCCGCCCTTTTTGAGCATGTACAGAGAAAGTAAAATGCGAGGCACTCTCCCACAAGACCACTCTCCATCATAGTTGTACATAAAGAAGGGAAACCCTTGAGAACTGCGCGTCCGATAGGCTCTATATCACTGTACAATGCAGAGGTCAAAATACTGGTAAAACACGCCTAAGAAATGTGATCAGCTTGTTGATCCATCCGACCAGTCGGGGTTTATGCCTAACAGGGGTACGAGGCACAGTCTTTGGCGTCTCTACAGAGAGTTGGGACAGAAGGACAAACTAAATGAAACCTCTGTGGTAATGTCACTAGATGCCAAAATGGCGTTCGACATGCTGGAGTAGAACTACATACTTGCAGTGATGGCCAAACTAGGATTTGGTCTACAATGGATACAATGGGTCCGCTTGCTATACGAGGGCCCACTGGCCAGGGTATGGGTGAATCGCACATACTCCTCCATATTCAAACTCCAATAGGGCACCTGGCAGGGTTGCCCCCCTGTCCCCAATGAAATTCGCTCTTGCTCTGGAGCCACAGGCTGCACGGATACATCAGGACCCACTGGTCAATGTCCTGGAGTGGGGATAGGCTTGGGAGGATAGAATATCGCTATATGTGGACGTCGTGCTACTCTATATTGCTGACCCTGAACTAACGGTGGCCAAAAAATACAGATGTTCACAATATATATTAAAAATATTGGTGAGATTTCATAAAATTGCACAAGTCCCTATTATACCTGTTGAGGAGCGACACCCCAAGACTCCCACCTGACTGCCAGGCGACCACTGCGTAGAGTGGTTTTCGCTATGTAGGAACATACATAATACCCGATGCAGATCTCTTCCATGAACGGAACTTAATCCTGCTGCTCGGCAGATTGAAGGGGGATGTGAAGCACTATCGAACATTGCCGCTCTCCCTCCTGGGCAGAGCCGATCTATTTGAAATGTTGCCATTTCCACGTTTTTATACACATTACAAAATCCTTCCTATGAGGTTTCCAAGACATATTTTAAGGCAATCGAAGCAGAAGCCTGACTATTATGGGACGGGTGCCCAGTACGGATTGTCTTGCCTAAACTTACGAGGGGCTGGATCAATGGGGGCTTTGCCCTCCCAGATATTTAAAAGTACTACTGGGCGGCACAACTAATCACAGTCAACGACTGGGCCTATATGCCACATACCGAGCCCTTGATGTGATTAGACAGGAATGTACCAGGAGATGGAGAATACCCAGCAGCATTGTAAGGTTGGAGAAAAGTAGCTGGGCTACCGACCCCCACAAGAACAGTGATTAAAATCTGGAAAGAAATTATGACATACCTGGGTTGGAGAAACGAAATCACACAGACCACCCCGCTTTAGGACTTGGAGATGCTGGGGGCCCTAGGGAGACTGAAGGGATTCACCAAATGGGACCTGATGGGTATCTCAACAATGGGGGACGTGCGAGACATAATTCCCCTTCCAGACTTAGTGAGAGAGTATCAGCTAGCAGCCTCAGAGACCTACTGCTACCTTCAACTAAGACCATGCTCTGTGGCCCGTGCTTCCGAAAGGCGCAGAATTGGTGGACTCAACACCCCCCCGCACCCCCAACCACCTCTTGAGGACTGACTTAGGAGGCCCCATGCCCAAAAAACCACATCCCTGACATAATTCTTTTTATAAAACACACCCCTGATGCTCTGCAACAGCTGAGGGAGAAGTGGGATAGAGCTGTGGGAGGCCTCAAAGCTAGGGAGTGGGAGGAGGCTCTCTGCAAATCTAGAGAAGTTGCCATAAAATTGAGATTCAGGCTGATAGAACTACGAATTCTACACCGCTCCTACTACACTCACAGTGCTTAAGCTGGGCAGGGGACCTCTGATCTGGAGCCTCTGGAGCTGCGGACCGACTGGATCCTTCCTTCACATCCTTTGGGACTGCCCTGTTATGCAAATCTATTGGGGGGACATTTTGGAGTATCTTTGACAAGTGGGGATGGATCTGATAAGCTCCGCAAAACAGTCTATCCTCAATATTTGGGAAGATACAGATGTAATCAGATCTCAACAAATTTGGATGACGCTTGGTCTGATGGTTGACCAAATAAATATTGCAAAAGCCTGGTGTGATGGAATACCCCCGGATCTCGAAACTTGAAAGCAAGACATGAAGTGGTGCTTGTTAGCCAAAAAAGTGGTTTTCGAAGTTGGAACTCCTATGGGGGATTGATCCAAACAGAACATGAACTGCAAATTTCAAACAGTTGCAGAGATGCACCCATACCAGCAGAAGCCGGGACAGGGTCTCCATGAAAGAGAGGGAGGTGTGGGCCTGGGGAGGGGGTGAGACTGAGGGAGTTGCCATTCATAATTGCATTTTGGTATACACAACAGTGCAAGTTTTAACCAGTGTTGGTTTGCATTTGGTATCTCATAAAAAGAAAAAAAACAGAAGAGCAACACTTGAAGCATGAAGATGTGTATGCTGATTCAGACATTAAGAGCAGTCAACTGCACTGTGCTGTTTGAACCAGTACACCCCTGCGATAAAATAGCAAAGATCTGAATCCTTCCTGACGAAAAAGAAGCAAGCAAACAGATCAACTACACAAAACAATTTTGCACAAAATAGGTGTCAATGGAAAACAGACTACTAGAGGCTCAACACTGCAGAGTCCAGATCTTAGATGAACGTCTAAAACATTCCTTTCGTTTGCAAAAAATATGTTTAGTAAACGGAGATACAAGATCATTGAAAAAAGATTGGTATGAACAAGTCTGTGAATACCATACAGGGAAGAACCACAGTTTGTAAAACCATGCAGTCCAAGGCGTCAATAGAAACAATCACCCACAAATATAGGGCAATAGAATACACAGCACCAAAGAGGAATTCATAAAGATCAGTGCTACAGAGGAAGGTGTGACACCGGATCCTTGGACAGCCCAGCCCGTAACTGACGAACCTGAATTTGCAACGGTATTGGTGGCAGATTGAGACACTTCTCAGAGTAGGAAAGATGAGTACTGGATACAGCAGCAAAAGACTACTGTATTAATTTGGAGAAAGTAACCAAGATACTAACCACCGACTGGGTGCCATGTCCCTTTTTGTCACAATCCTGGCTAAGTATGCATGATTTGGTAGATGATCCATTAATGTACAGACCTGTTACCTTTGGAATGTCCTATTACAACTAAAATGAGACTTTCTGAGGTTACGAAGGGCATGAATACTCGCTGCTTTAAATGGTACCTTTTAAATGCCCATCTCTCTCCTCATCTCCCTGAAGCAGCTGCAAAGCATTATAGAGCTGTAGAAAAAAAAAGTCAAATATTTTGTTTAATTGTAGGCTTTTGGAGGAAAGTGTGTGAAGATACTGAAGAGACATTGTATTGTAGCATTGTGGGGCTCCAGGCGATGCTCTCATTTCTCTCCTCAGTTTCTCTCAAGATAACAAGGGCAATTTCTCTTTGAAGACTTTTTCCCACCACTATTGCATATCAGACCACTAGAGCAGTGGTTCTCAACCTTTTGTCTTCTTTGGACCCCCAATAAATCACTACTGGAAGCCGAAGACCCCCACCTTAAGCAATTTCTACAATTTCAAACTCAAACAATACAGAAATACATCCAACAAATACACAAATTACGACATTTTATTTAATTTACAAACGCCAAATATTTTTTTTTATTTTAATGCTACGATTGGAGCTTTTCAATATTTAGTTTTACTTCTAAAACACAAAGTAATATTCTGGATTTGAGCATGTAGCTTCGTCGTTTTTTGTGCTTAGTGCATTCTCTGTTTTTGTTGGTGCATACTAGTAAGTTACCTGAGGCCACCAGTTATCCATACTAGATTCTGTTTGATATGCTTGCACTGCTCATACGATTCAAGCTAAGTATGCCTACTTAATTTTGGCCTGCAATTTCAAATTTCTTGGCTTGTACAGAGTATTAGATTGTTAAAATATATATATATTATTTTTACACACAAACTTTATCTGAAAAAAATTACACTAAATTGCGCACCTCTTACTAGGCTCACGGGCCCCAGTTTAAGAACTGCTGCTCTAGAGAACAGGTTTTACGAAGCATGTGAATCTGTAGTATATCGGCCTGCAAATGTTATAAACATGTATCAAACTGATGTCTTCGATGCCTTCCCTCTATCACACGCGATTTTGGGCCGCAGCATTCTTTTACAAAAGTAGTCTGGCTTGACTAGTGATTCTCGAAATGTCCACATTGCGTTTTGACATACTGTTAAAACCTTCTCTGCCCAAGGAGCTGTGCTGAGCAATGTTTTTCGAATTATAGACCTAAATCGTCATTATCGGAAATGCTCCAGGTTCCTCTAGGTGGGTAAGTTATATCCATGGAAATAAGTCGTGGCATTTCCATGAATACGGCCATTTTACAAGGCTCTACGACTAAGGATTGTGGCTTTGCTGTTCTTCCAGCGATGAGATGACAATACCCGGTTTGATAGAGCGTTTGCATCGGTGCAGTCTGTACCCGTCCATGATATGGCTGGGCCGGTCCATAAATCTGTTGCATCTCTCACCCCCCCCCCCTTTTTTTTTTTTTTTTTTTTAAAGTGACGTTTTTGGCCTTTACGGGATCCGGTATAGGAACCATAAGGGTTCTGTTATATCAACAAATTGTGTTTGATGTATAGTGCCGTACTTAGACTGGCGGTGGAAACGTGGAGGGGACTTTGGTGCAGAGGTTCACTTTGTTCTGTCTGCCTATGCCTCCATAGGGGGCAAACCGTAGCCTGTACATTTTCGGATGACCTCCTGTCGTGATGGGCCTAGTGCATGATTGGCTACCATTTTAAACCATCAGAATAGGGTCTCCGTGTTATTATAAATCTAATTGGCTGCTGGCAGCCAGACCTGGAAGATATTACACCACGACCAGTGGGTGGACCATCGATGCCACAGCAATCCCTGGTTAAAGTCAGACGTAAGCAGATACCCTGAAAGCAGATTTTAGGATGGTTTTCGTTTTCGCTAACCATAGACCGAAAATAAATTGACCCTCGCTTTTGAGGTAAGACTTTCTAGGGCTTTGCACTGCTGTTTGGCAGCAGCCGCTTCTCTGAGAGACTCCTGCTCTCTATCCAAAGTTTGTTTTTCCAGCAGGTACACTCTGTCCCTTAGTTGGGTTGATAATGATGACTTATTTTCAACGTCAAATTTCTCCATTGTTCCTTTACTTATGAGTTATAATGCATTGAAAACGCTTTTCTGTTTATCCTTTTTAGGTCTCGCGTGGCGTTGCAGCGCAAAGCGCTACTTGCCTAGTTAGGTCTCGCGTGGCGTTGCAGCGCAAAGCGCTGCTCGCCTTGGCGAGAGATTTTGTGAGTTATTTTCAGAAAAGGGCTTTAAGCCCCGCCCCTCATTTCTATTGGCTGGCGTCACCGTTTATGCTAAACGGTGGCCTGCCATTGGAAATGAGGGTTTTTGGTTGACGCCCTTTGGCCTCCGAGCCGGACTGGGTCGCCTGCTTTGCTGCTGTCGCAAAGCACTTTCTTATCTTTATGGGGCCATGTGTCTCTAATTAGAAACACATGGCCCCATAAAGACAAGAGATCGATGCTTGTTTTTAAATTGGGGCTACGCTTTATTTTTCTGGAATCTGTCGAACTGTTGCATTTTAAAATAACGGGGCAATTTTGCTTAAAATATTGCAATCCAGCATACTTTTGGGTAGGAAAAAAATAACGTGGCCCCTGTAAACCACCCTCCTAGGCGATTCTTCTGCAATTAAATCCCATTTCACCAAACCATTGTGAGATACAAGTGACAACGATGCCTTCTCGAAGCTCTCTCCTGCTGGCTGTTTTACAAGACTTTGTGGCCTGTGCATGGGTGACCTTTGCTTGTCAGGGTTCCACCAGGGGGGATTTACGTTTATTTAAATGCTTAAACATGTTTTCCTAACCCGGCACTTAACCAGTGGCCTGCAATGCATGACGAGGCCGTGTGTAAATAGTCCAAACTTTTATTTTGACTTCGATCTACTCCGTGAAATAATATTCACTTATATGAAAAGTTACCACTCTGAATATCATGCACACATTCACGTCATTTACATTAAGGTTATATTAGGGAATGTATTTTCAAACTTTCTTCAGATAAGTTTATTCAAATTCGACAGATATCGACCTCATTTACATAAGTTTCTGGACTGCTCCTGTCACTGGGACTCTTCTCAGGTCTCGGCAGCTTCAAATCATTGGCCCTCCAGTGTGGTCCCCCTGCTCCAAAGACACCCAGAGCTGCCGTCTTTGGAACTGCGGAACCAGGTTCGAGTCTTAGCGTCGCTGCCGCAACATCCCGTGATTCTGGGCGAATCACTTAATCTTCCCCTGCCTACCAAAAATGAATGCGTTCTTGTGTAATGTAACTGGTGCTCATGTTAAGGGCTCAGGCACCATCTTGTCGAGTTCGCGCTATATAAAACTGCAAAATAATAATTTTTTAAAAGTGTTTCCCGCACAGTTGCCCGCTTTACATAGTCTACGCCTCTGTGTAGTTTTTCTCCACAGGTTGACAATATTTCCTCGCGAGTTCTTGTTGGCACTGAACGCATATCTGCCGTTTCCCCCGCAATTTATTTTTCAAATAGTTTATCTCGAGAATTTGAAACCGGGTTGATGTTGGCAATCTTTTTTTTTTTTTTTCCCTCAACGAGTTCAAAGGGACGTCAAAGTCCTGATTTTCAGGCGAAAACCTACACTCCAGAACTGCCCACACGCCGCTGCCGACACGGCGCTGCTTCTACGCCGCTGCTGACACACCACAGCTGTGCGCCCCAGTGATGAAGGCAGAATTGAATGCAGCCAAATTTGGAAGAGGTGGGCATGCACAGCACAGACCCACGTCATTTGAAGGAGTCAGGGCAAGGAGGAGGGTGCAAGAAGCTGCCAGCACAGCTACAATAGGAGGAACATTAGACAGGTGCATAAAAGACGAGGACGAAATCCATTTGATCCCAAAGCGGAGTCATGCGGGCGGGGGATAAGAAGGTGGGTGCAACTAAAAGAAGTGGAGTAGGAGGAGGCAAGAGCTCTGATGTAAAGAAACAACTAGCTCCGTAGAGCAGATGGACGACAAGGGGTGCTACCGGGTGGACGAGGCTTTACAGAGCAGATTACGGCTGCTCGGCCCCCACTAAGGATAGTCGCAGGTGCAGGTAGAAGGGATGTTTGGCAAGGATTGTAGGGGGAGAGGACATGGGACAGTTACACGAATAGAACAAGCATTAAAAATGCAATAGGTCTCGCCTTTCATGAAGTTAAAGCCATTTGCTTTGCTAATACTACACTTTCCCCTCGAATGACAGACAGGCCAGGAGCAGGTGTCACAAGAAATAGTTTATCCTCCTCCAAAGCCACGCAGAAGTTTTCTCTCACACCACACACACAAATTGGGTCTGGTAACAATGTTATTCTCCCAAGGGCAAGGTGGGTGGAGGGGTGTCACATTTTAGGATGCAGTTTGGGGTTTTTCTCCCAGCAGCTGGCGTGGTCCCCCGGCCCGAGAGTAGGCATGCACGCTATGCCGTTTATCTCCTCGCAACAAGCTCTCTCTCTGTGGTTACAAATCTTGGAAGAACTTTGCTCACCCCCAAGACCAAGTCGAATAGTGCAGTTGTGGTTATGGGGAGTGCTGTTCTGCAGCAAGGAGGTCACAGGCTGCTTCTAAGCTCTCTCCTCACTACCTAGGAACCTCGGACTGCATGCCCAATTTAAGAGAACCAAGAAAAACATTTCACTTCACTGGGCGTACATCTGCCAACCCTACTGATTTAGGAAGTAAGCGTACCACTTTTTATCAAAACTACAGCCTACGATTTCTTGGAGTCAACTTGCTGGTTTTAGGGAAGCTGTAGATTGAACCTTACCAAGAAAGCTGAAAACGGAGTAATTTTCTGAAATGGATTACTCAAAGCTGCTACTCGAGTTACTAACTGACATCACTACTCAGCACAGGTGGGACTGCTCTGAAGAGATGGGGAGGTTAGAACTGGCCACAGTGCATGAAGGTTACTTGCATATTACATAGCATTTCATCCGCATGTCGCCACCTGAATCACAAGCCATGTGGTGCTTGCCTCTGAACCCTGATTACTAGTAATGCGGATTTAGGTGCAGGGCTATTGTGAGGCCGTAAATAACTTTTCCGCATGGTATACTGGCTCATAAATACAGATGTTAGAAGCTTATCTACAAAGAATGTTAAACAAGCATTTGCAATGCAATAGGTCTCGCATTCGCGAGAGTTTGAGCTGTTGGCATTGTAAATGACAATGCCTTTTATTTACGTGTTGGTTTTTAAAACATAAATCAAAGGCATTGCCATTTACAATGCCAATAGCTTAAACTCTCGCAAATGCGAGACCTATTGCATTGCAAATGCTTGTTTTTCCTCCTGTCAGTTTCCCAGAGTTTTACATACCCGCTAAGCACATGGTCCTTGATTTGTGACTGCTTTATCCGCTACAAAACATTGCCAAATTTCTTTCAGTGCAAACTTCCATACAACACCGAATTTTCCCACATAAATGTCAAGACGAAGACAAAATTCTGCCTACCTATTTATCACAGGCAGTGTTTCACTCCTTCCACTCCTAGTCTTTTAACCACCAGCACTTCTCAGGAGTTTTGCGTCCAAACGTCTAAAGTTAAGACAAATCCCAGAATGCTGCTATTATTGACTTAACAGCCTGTACTTGCTTAAAGCGTCACACTTCAAATGGGGCCACTTAGCCGCTATTAAGTGTTGGAGTCGTACAGCATGCGTTATTTTTTCTTTGCAAGTAGTTGGTGTGGGATAAATGTGTTTTTAACCTTTTCGAGGCTTGGTATCTTGGTGAAAAAAGGACACATACAATGACAACCTTCGAATGTGCACACTGTTTATTTAGACCATAGTCTTTAAACACAATAGAAATACAAAATATTGTTAATGTGTAAATTCATTAACAATGACAACCTTGATGCTGATGAGCGTTTGAAAGCATACTGGGTGAGTGCACAGTTAAGCTTTCTTGCAGAAGGCACACAACTAACTAAATCGACTTTTAATGCTTTTGTAAATATTACTTGTGATTTCAGTCATGGTATAAGTTGAAAGTTCTGAAGCTTTCTTCCACAGGAGTGTATATGCTTACTCTACTCGAAGGTGTGCATAAGTCTGCTTGCGTCTTTATGTACTGAAGACTCCATGCCCATGCAGCCCTTTGTGTCTGCAAACACAAATCATAGAACTTTATCTTTTTTTGTGATATTTATAATGACAGCTGTCCTCTTGAACCACGTCATGAGGGTGACACAGCTGGTCGATAGTTATCACCCCACAACCTTAAGCAAGCTGAGATTGTAGGCCCGCATGTGGAGAGCAAAACTACACGTTCTAACATTATTTGTCCATTGACTGGAAAAAAAGAATAGCTGAAGCCACGACATTGGGCACATCGACTATTTGAGTTTGATTATGGGAGAAATGGAATTTTAGAGACTGTGTAGGGGAAAAAAAGAAAAAGTGGCGACAAGTATCTCACCTGCAGCTGTATCTGAGAAGTGTGGCTCAATGGTTAGAGCGGCAGACCCTGATGCAGAGATCTGGCCCGGGACCAGGGTTCAATTCCCGCCTCGGCGAGTCTTGGGCTCAATTTCCTCGGACCTGATCATTCTCGCCTCGGTGCCTATTCTAATCATGGGTCCCACTCTGCAACTCTGGGCAATAGCTTGCTTAATCTCCACAACGGCCCCACCAGCGCTGGGATGCCTGGCTTCACCTTGGGGGTGCCCAGGAGTGGACATTTCACAGGGAAAAGACAGGAAGGGTTCCACAGCGGTATGCGTACAGCGCCAGGACACCCTAGGGTAACAGTGCGCTTTACAAGTACAAATTTCATTTCATTTCATATCTTAATTTCAAAGGCAAAAGCTTGAGTAGTGATTGAGGCTTCCGCTGCCCCAGTCGTCTTTCAGGTGTGCATGCCTGCATGGCTTATTAGAATACTGGGCTACAGCCTTACTAGCTGACCAGAGCAAAAGGCCTGACGTTTATCTAGCTGCGTTTGAGGGGCACAGGCCTGTCTTCTGACCTGACGTTCCCTGGCTCTAAAAGGTAGAAAATCTGCCTTTTCTGCGTGGTTACACCGGATTTTTCCCCTTTTGCTGGACTTTATATTTTTGCTGGTTTTAGAACTCTGTGCACTTTACCCCTGCTAACCAGTAGAGCCTGTGCTGCCCCTTTAAATATGGTTGTATTGGTGTATTCCTAATTGGTATATTTAACTTACCTATGAGTCTATAGTATATGGTGCAAAGTGTTCCATGGCCTGTAATTTAGATGTCACGAGTAAACTGCAGCATCTATTGTGCCATCCACTTCAGTGACACTGTAGAACATGGTTTTAGGCCTACCACTGTAGCAGTAGAAAACCTGCAATTCAACCTGATAAAATAAACTCTTTTGACAGGTCAAAAACTCCCTTTATTAATAAGTCACCACTATGAAGGCCTTGTTGCTCGCAAGGTAGGGTGCATGGTTATTTAAAAGTAGGATGTGTACAAATTTATTGCCAACATATCCTTACAGTGACTAATCCCAAAAATCAATTTTTCACAGTGGCAGGCCTAGCTGTCCTACGTAGAAAATCAGAATACAGATGAAAATCCTAATACTGTTACTCCGGAATGGGACGAGCTACAAAAATAATTAAATGTTTTTAATAGTTATTAAAAATCCAATTCAACGGTGAAGTCAGATTTTTAAAACATTAAAGAAATTTAACTTTTAGAAAGTTGCCTTTTTCTTGTCTGAAGTACCTGGAGGCTAATTTTGCATTTGCTCTTCCATTTTTGCCAGCCTGTATTTAGCATTTGACTAGGCAAACAATAGGATGACCTGAATAGGCATAGATGTCTCTTCTGAACCTGACAGAATATGCAGGGTGGGGCTGGGAGCGTCCAGTTTTGGCATTAGTGTCAAATCCTGCCCTACTTAACTCAGATCCTTGGGGAAAGTCTTAGCTTCTCATATCTTGCAGGCATTACCCCACTTGATTCACCCGGATCAAAATGGGTTAATTCTGAACATGAATACCTCTCTGAATTTTTGTCGCCTCTGTACACGCCTAGAAACAGCCCACCCAAACATGGCCTTGGTCAGCATCCCTCAACGTGAATCTTGAGAAAGCGTGCAACACCCTTCAGTGGGACTACCTTTTTGAGGTCTCCTCAAGCGCCTTGGCTTTGGGGCCCATACCATCCATCTCATCAGAAAACTGTACAAACACCATACACAAGAGTGTGCATTGGTAAACTCGTTTCCCATCCCTTCTCAGTTAGCAGGGGGACTAGACTGGGATGCCCCTTGTCCCTCCTGTTTGCTTTAGCCATGGAGCCATTTGCTGTGCAGTTAAGGGCAGGGGTTTGTGTGGGGGGGGGGGGGGTGTGACACAAAAGATCCCTTTGACCAGTGGGACACATTCATGTCCAGGTATGCTGATAATTTTCTCATCTATCTTAGGGACCTCCTGGGAAAAACTTTGAGATTACCCAGATTTAAGTTGATTGTGCTGCAGCCTCTGACCTAAAGTCTACAGGCTAAAATCCTGTGTCTCCCCATTTGTACCAAATGCCTGAGGGGGGAAGGTGGAGCTTGGGGGAACCCACCTCTTCTCTGAGAGGGCGCTACCTTCTGTTACTTGGGGATCAGAATATATCACACTAATCAGGACTTGCTTGATGGCAATCTAACAAGTAGACAAGTGGTATTGTTCCTCTCTTCTCACCCGGTATTCTGGAAAACCCTTCTTCTGTTCATTGTCCTTTCAAAGACGGTGATGCTACCTCACTTGCTATTTTACTTTACCAGCCTGCCCATAATACTCCCAAGAAAGTTCTTCTGTGACCTAGGTAAGCTTCTAAGTGAACTCATTTGGCACACAGGCTGACACATAGTGGCCCTCGCTAAGCTACATCTTCTGGTTAAGGCGGGAGATTTGGGGGCTCCAGATTAGGAGCTCTACTTCCTCGCAGCCCAGCTGCAATGGTTAAGTCACTGGCTAGCTGGACTTTCCCTTGAGGAGACATGTACAGTGTGGCGTCCACTCCTCCCTCAGGAACTCAATGGGCTATTGGTAACAAACACCCATCAGATTGGTACTCATCTCCGCCTCCTCTGGGTAACTCTTAAATCATATGCCCGAGCTAAGCACCTTACCAAGCAGACGTCGTCATTCGCCCCGCCTATCCCACTGCTCGTGCTTTCTGGACCGCGCGGCTCTCCAACATGGAGGGATTTGATGCATAGGTACAATTCAAACCTCGTAACATTAGGGGATCTGTTTGGAGAAGGTGACCTCTACAAATTGATGACCAATTCGTAACACATCGTCAAATCCAAAATGTTCTGTCTCATTTGGTCCAGAACAGGCACTGAACCAGACAAACACGCTCTTTATTCAAGCCCTTTACACCATGGGGCTAGTGCTTAGACACAACTTGGTTCTATAAAGCCTTTTTTGTACTCTCCACGACATTGCTTTCATCACTGCAAACAAATGGAAAACCGAAGGAGGTAGGGTGTTCCATGATAAAGAATGCCTGAGAGCCCTGGCTTATCCACACACGGTATCCAACAATGCCAAGTTCAAGCTCATCTAATTTATATTACACATGGCTTACCTCATCTGCTCGGCAATAAACAAGTCCTTCCCATAGGTCAACACAATTTGCCCTCGTTGTTCCATGCAGACCTTTTCCACACGCTCTGGGGAAATTAGTGGATCAAGATTTTGGAACCAACGTCCACCATTACCACTATATCCATGCCCGTTGATTTGATATTAGTGACCTTTGGTTTGTACAAGCACTCTAAAAAGAATAGAGTAGCATCTCTTCTTGCGAACCTGGCACTTCTCATAGCGAAGTGTACCATCACCATAAACTAGAAGGCTGCGGTCCCATCCACCTTAATGGCCTGTATCAAGGCCCGTTTCAATAGCTGGAAGCTGAAAGCAAAGCCCTACATAGGGAGGAAGCTAGAGGCCTTCAAAAATACTCCAAAGCCAAGGCTTAGGATCCTGGAGAGCGCAAACATCCTTCACTGAAGGTATGCCAACTTAGTAATTACACACCTTACAGCAAAGCTTCTCTTGGACGGTACCATCCCAAATTGGTTGGTCTCAAACATCAGGGAGACATCTTCCCGTCATACGAGAATCTTATAGCGCACTTGCTGTGACCAATTAGTACTACCATGGGTAAGCCCCCCCTCCCAGCTCCTGGACTCTCACTTTGCTTATGGCCAAATTTACCTCCCTTTCCCTTTTTATTTTGTCCCTCAGTTTTTCTTCCTACTTGTACGACAAGTAGTCAACATTGTGGCATCTCAGGGGCGTGGCCACGACCGCCGACAAGATGGCCGCATCTTGGTGCGGCTCGGCGGTCCCGGATAAGGCGCTCGCTGCAGCGGTGGATTGACACTGGGGCCCCCATGTCGCATTGGGAGGGCAGCAGCGTGTGAGGACGCGATGTCCGCGCAGGCCGCCGGCACCTGAGATCGGGTGGAGTTGGGGGCGTTGCTGTGCGGCGACACCACGGCGACAGGGGCCGTGCGCGAGCCTGAGGCCACCCGACCTCCACGTGAACACCACATTGTATGGCAGTAGGCTATGTTTTCTTTTTTCTCTTTGTTGCAGGACCAATCGGGATTCACTGGATAATGTTAGATCTAGTGTGGGTGGGCTTATATTGTGGGACTGTTTTTTTCAGAGTTGTATTGTTTTGCAATGATGCACTTCACACTTTAGCATTCACTACCTACACTGTCACAAGACACAGGGCCTTTGGGCTGCTGGATGTATACATCATACCAACTCCATGTCATGGCGCAGTCTATCGACATAGGCATCTGGAACCTACACGGTATTAACCCCCGTTAAGGGAAACCGGTACTGGCATATCTTAATAGACACTTTGCTAAAATTGTCTTTCTCCAGGAAACCCTTTTCTCCCCACGGGCTGATCATACCTTTGTTAGGAACTGGGGCACACATCGATATTTCTCATGTTACAGTTCCTACTCGCACGGTACCTGTATCTCAATACATTAAACTGTCCCTTTCATCTATCATTCGCACTATGCAGACACTGATGGTCGGTACCTACTAGTACATGGGACGTTGGGCGACAAGGGCACCCTGTTAATCTATATGCCCTTAACACTGACGACCCTGAATTTTTTTTGTAAAACTCCATTCCCGCCTAGATAGCTACGATGTGGACCATTTTATTATTGGTGGAGATCTCAATTTGCCACTCTGTTTGAGTACTGATACTACTAGCACACACCCTTCTGACAAACCTAGGACACGTGAGACACTCCAGCATATCATTGAAACTTATATGCTGCATGATGCGTGGCGCTCCCACCATCCAACGCAAGCCGGTTACACTTTCTGTTCGGCGCCACATTCAGTCTGGACGCGACTAGTTTATTGGGTATTATCCGGTAATGCCCATTCATGGATATCCGAGGTAACAGTGCTCCCTAGAACACTCTCAGATCATAACCGAATCTTACTGAAATTGTGGATCCCATATGGAAATGGCCTGAAGTACAGCTGACCTTTCAATAGTGAGTCGCTTCGGGACCAAGTGTTCCGTAGCAAGCTACATAGGTCTATTCTTGAATATTTTGAGCATAACGTAGGAACTGTATCCTCACAGGCGACCTTGTGGGAGGCCTTCAAGGCCTTCATCAGAGCGGTATGAGTCTCCAAGCAGGTGGGCATTCTCATAGATATCTGCATGCAGTTGAACCAGATTGAGGCAAAGCTGCAGGAGCTGTAGCGCAGCGAGGAGGCTGATCGGGCACCTGAGCTAACTAAGCAGGTGGAATTACTGGCCCGAGTACCGCGAGTTGGCGGAACGAGAAACTGCATATCTGAGTAAACCTACCAAGGCGCGTCGTTGTGGCAAAAGCGAGAGACCCGGCTTCACCCTTACTCGCATCCTATGCCCCAGTAGATTGGCCAGTTATGCTGCGGAGATCCGTGCGGAGAATGGGGAGCCCATTACGGGCACAACGGATCATGAACACGTTTCGTACATACTACCAAATATTGTACTTCTCTCGGGTAACTCATGACCCCGAAGCACTCTTGGTGTACTTGGCGGAAGTCGCATTGGTATGGCTTAAAGATGATCAGAGACAATTCCTCGCAGAGACACTCCCCCTCGGAGAAGTAACCCAAGCTATTGATGCCCTGGATGGCTCCAAAGCGCCCGGGCTCGATGGACTATTATAAAGCGTATAAGCTACAACTCGGGCCAAGACTGTTGGCGTTATACAATGAGGCCATGCAGGTTGGCACCCTACGCTCAGGGAAGCAGTCCTCATTTTACTGCTGAAACCTGGAAAGGATCCTGGTAACTGTGTCATATCGCCCACTATCACTGTTAATCTTAGATAATAACATTTTGGCCAAGGTGCTGGCCTCTCGACTAGCTCTGTTGATGGAGCAGCTCATCTCCTCGGCACAATCTGGATTCGTTCCACACCGGTCCACCTCCTTGAATCTTCGCACTGTCTTCGCCGTGCTTTACAAAATCTCTCCCGCCATCCCAGCTGCAGTGGCATTCCTCGATGCAGAGAAGGCCTTTGACTCTCTTGAGTGGCCATTTCTCCAGGCCGTGCTGGGCAAGCTGGGAATTTCCCCCTGTTTATATCACTAATTATGTTACTATATTCAAACCTGACAGCCCGCATTAGAGTGAACGGTGCCATATCGGAGGCGTACCCGATCCTGCATGGTACACGACAGGGATGCCCGCTATCCCCCCTTCTTATTTATAATGGTAATGGACCCTCTGGTCCGGATGATGCAGGAGCGCCATTTACATCGCGGGTTCCAATTGTCCCATGGTCCTCTGTTAATTGCACTCTATGCGGACGACATTTTGCTGTTCGTTCGCAACCCTCCCCTTAAACTTCCCCCTCTCATGCAGGAGATAGCCAGATTTGGCGAATTCTCGGGCCTCCGCATGACATGGGCCAAGTCAGAGCTACTCCCACTAACGGACGAGACACCTCCTCCCCGGCTGAGCTTCCCTTTAAATGGACACCTAATGGAATTAAATACCTAGGCATCCACATCCATAGGGAAAAGGAGCAGGTATTTAAATGAAACTACGGGCCGGCTTTGTCGGATTTCAGTGCACAAGTGGAGCGCTGGATAAAGCTCCCTTTGTCACTAGCTGGGCGAATTGCAATACTAAAAATGGTAGTCCTGCCTCGCTTTCTCTATCTCTTTGCTAGCATCCCTATTCCCTTGTCACAGCATTTTTTCAATACACTGAGAATATGGGCTGGAGCCTGTCCGCGTGTCCGCTGGGATACACTTACACTCCGTCCTGAGCGCTGAGGCCTGGGCATCCCTGACTTGTACCTAGATTATCTGGCAGCCCAATGCCATTACACATTCCGCTGGTACCATCCCGACGCTCGAATACCTTATCTGCGCCCTGAGAGAGCGACTCTTGACGGAATTACACACACCCAGATCCTACCCAAGGGAATCCCCCTTGACGATATGACATGCAAACTGTGTCCACTACCTGTTGGGCATGGCGCCGTATGCGTTGCACATTGGGAGGGGGCCCCCTCTATTCTAATTCTATTCCGTTGCGAGACAACCCATGGCTCCCACTCACTAGGGAGAAAATAGTCCAACACACTCTTCATAAATATGACCTTCATACTCTGGGTAACTTGTTCCCTGGTGGGCATGTTACTATCCTGCTGGAGGGACCTGGGAACAGAGAGATCCCATACATGGACCAATTTATTTTTAGGTGACTACGCAGCGCGCTACGATCGCTCCTCCCCTCTTATCTCCCTCTCGATGAGTTTCCTCCGCTGACTATCTCTACTGCCGAGGGAGGACGTCTGATCTCTAGACTGTATAGATCTTGTCTTGCACTAAAGCCCAACACTACTAATAGAGTACGGGAGGCCTGGGCGACGGAACTTGGGATGGAAATCACTGACAAAATATGGGCATATTGTTGCACACAGATGAGGCGCATTTCTATTTGTTAGCAACACAAGTTGCTACATTTAAAATTTTTGCATAGGTACTATATGTCCCCAGCTGATGAAGCCAAGTTTGATCATACAAGATCTGATGTGTGTGCTAAATGCCACGGTGCGCGAGCCGACTTCGCACACCTTGCCTGGACCTGCCCTGTAGTGCATGCATACTGGGAGACGGTGTGAGATGGTAGGATGGTCAAACTGTATTCTTTACTTATCACTTTGACAAATGTGATGTGTAAATACTGTTGTTTTCTTGAAATGCTTAATAAAGAAACTTTCAAAAAAACGTTGTGGCATCTAACAATTGTGCATTCACTTGACGGAAATGAGTATTAACCATGTATGAACACAGTTGCTGCAAGGCCTCAAATATTGCAATTACTGCTATGCCATAACGACTGTAATGTATTACAATTAATGCTCCCAGTTTTCTGTTTTTACAGATTTTTACAGATCAATACAGACAGAAAGCAATGTGTTGCCTGTCTCTATTTAATTTTAAAAGCAGAAAAGTACAGAAAATTGGGCTTCTTTTAGGTGACTGTCCCTGTCGTCATTCATGAAATCCAGGCCAGTAGATGGGCACATTGACAGCATGGGGAGTTAAACAGGATGAGCTTTGCTTAAATAACTGCATATCTCAACATATGCTTGTCCTATACTAATATTTTCATATGATTGTGCTGTTTTATTATATTTGACTGGTTAATTGGCTACCATCCAACATGCAGTAAAGTATGAGTGCACATTTATTGATTAAATGTGGAAATGTTCGAGTTCCGGCTTCATTTATGCACAAAACACCAAATAAATATGAATGAATACGAATAAGATGGCCAAAAAATAAATATCGATAAATACAGACAGAAATGTTGAAAGTCAATACCACAAAACTGTGAGCCCCAATTAAAATTCAAAAGAAAATGCTAATAGTTTAACCTACTACTTGACTGGTATACTGGGTGTACATATAACATTTTAGGTCACACTTGAAAGGAAAGGAAACAGGATGCCAAAACAGTTTGTGTATCCGAGGTCTACTTGCTGGAAAAGCCTTTCTTTTGTTCTACCAGACTACCGTCTTTATTGTGGATACCGTGGCTACCACAAACTGAATTTTAGTGTCAGATGTGGGAGGACACTAGGAGTACCATAGTGCCCTCCCCACACCCCTCCAGAGCCCAACTTTAATGTGGCGAAGACCTTTGCCATCTTGAAAATGCCCAAAGTTGATAGGGTTGTCCCTAGGAACCTTTAGCACATTGTTTAGGGCTTGCCTATCTCACCCATTAGCTCGTACCAGGCATAGATGTGGCATCTCTAGGCACATACTTAAGAACACTCCTTGACCTGAGGAAGAGCAGAAGAGGTCTGAGACTGCTGTCTTTGACCTGAGAAAAGCCCTGAAGGACTGGATCTGCTTGAGGGCTCACCCTGACATGGGTTGTGATTATTCATGGAGGTGCGTAGTCACCCCCACCAAAATATTAATTCAGTTTCTTACAAAAGGCCTTTCCTAGGCACAAGCATAATATTCCAGGGTCTGTCCTACGCCTACCAGTCCTTCAGTGGTGCTGATTTCGGGCAGCTATTTCCTTTAAGGATCCTCTATCACGTATTCAACAATGATGCCAGTCATTCCAGGTTGACTGTTCTGTGTAACTAGGTCTATCCTTTCAAACAGCCTTTAGTTGTGTGTAGGCAAAAACCTATCATTTTAATTGGATGGCTTGTACACATTCACTGCTCACATTCAGGAAACCTTTTCATTTTCATTCAGCAATCCGTGAGAGTGAATGTGTTTTATATCACTTCTTGTGTGCTGCTTTTCCCTCCCTCTTCCCCAAAACCACCCCTCCTGTGTTCTATGCGTTGCTCCCCACCTCACAGCACAAGTATATTTTTGCCAGGTATGACTTCAGAGCAGATTTAAAGGGGTGTTTTTGTTTCATCTCTTGAATTCCACATAATGTATGAATGCACAAGCTTTGACATACTAAGGCTTTTATAGTGCTTGTGGAAGGGGCTGGCTGCCGCACTCAGATGACGTTTGAGGCAGAAGGTGTACTAAGGGTGACCTCAAAAGGAGCTTTCTCTATTTTTAAATTGTTATGGTTTTCCTGAATGAAAAGTATTAGAAAAATAAAGCCGAGCATTATAAAGATTGAAAATATTGAATTCAATGTGCAGTTTTACAATACCATAATACTTTTTTACCAGTATTTTGAAAGGTTTTTTCTTTTACTTTTTTAAACCATGTTTTACAAACGACCATTAGCAAAGCCAGTGGCTAGGCGATCACATTATAAAGGCTGTACCTGCTGGCTTTGCCAATATGTGATTCTCCTGCATTCTAGAGGCTAGTGTGCAGATGCACTTGTTTTCTGTGCCATTAGAATAGATAAACCACCATTTATCACCATTGGGGTTAATTGGGAAGAAGGGCTGGTCAGAGTGAGTTGGGGGAAACACTTAGAAATTGAGTAAGGGTGAATCACAGTACAGACAAGAATTGGGTAAGTGACACAGAACTAGACAGATAAGCGGGAAAGAGGCACTGGAATGAAAATGTCCTTCTCCAGCACAATCTCCGAAAGACCATCTTATTAGCCAAAGTACCACTTTTGAAAACACCTCGATTCACTGCAGCAAACCAAAACCAACTGCAGGCAAACCTTTATTGCACCTCCCACAATGTTTCACACAATAGATTCTGATGCACTCATTCCCTAGTACCAGCCGTTGAATGGTACTACTGCGGGGCAGATACATATAAGAAAAACAAATGAGATGGTGCACCCAAAGGAGGAAGTCCAAAACATCCAGATTTATGTATCTTCTTTATTTTTCTTCTTTTAATCCATGTTCATAAAAACAGCCTTTAGCCAACTAAAGGCTGCTTTTATAAACATGGATTAGAAGAAAAATAAAGATACATAAATCTGGAGGTTTTGGACTTCGTCCTTTGGGTGCACCATCTCAATTGTTTTTCTTTTTATGCACTGCAGCTTGAACAATGTTTTGACTGACATTTTTTTAAATTAGAATTAATAAGAAAGGAGTTTTTTGCGTTACCTTAGCTGCCAGCGGAGCCAATATCAGTAGTGACATTTAAAATGTGTGTTACTGCTGTTTTTATTGGTATTGATTATACTATAGTAAATTTAAACTTGTTGCACTTTGATATTTGCTTTAACCGTGAATGTGTAAGTAGGGGAAACATAGGTTGTTCTGGTAAAGATGGGACTCTGCAGTAGATATGTGCTTTAATTTCATGGACTACCAAGCAAATTTCATAGCAGCTAAGGCATGTGGAAAAGCACACCCAAGTCAGACCCAAACAGTGAGTTATTGCACACACCGAACAGCACCGCTCGTTCGTGCTGCTGCTGAAACAGAAAAAACAATATCATATCATAAGTAGGTACTCCAATATAGTCTTTTACATCAATTTCCAAATAACGACTATGGTGTGTTGATCTTCAAATGTTTTCTTTATTGAATGCATCTTAAAAACAATACAGCCAACACAATTCGCTCCAAACACAAGGAGCTTCCTCAGGGCTACAACGCATATAAGCCTCTCATGTCTGCACTTAGCCTTCAAACTTGCACTTACCTGATGACTCGACGTCGAAACTGTTGTCTTCGATCTTGGTGTCAATTGATGCATCGGCACCGTCGATGGCTTCGACGACATCCGTTTCTTCGCCGTTGGTAAATTCAACGCCGATCCCGACGCCGCTGGGGAACAGATCGGGATTTTGCTTCTCTACGTCGATCTGGCCCGCTTTTTCTTCTGTCTCACAGGAGACCTTCCTCTCTCAGAAAGTCCATAGAGGCGAATCCTCTCCCTCTGCATGAGAGTTCTCCTAGACAGCTTCTTGCAATGCTGACAGGTCTCTGGGGAGTGAGTCAGGAAGGCAGAGAATACACACAGAATGTGTGTCAGACCTGGCCTCCTCCTTGCCACAGGAGGGGCAAGGGTCAAAAAGAGATGGCATTATGACAGAAAATAAATCACTTTCTGTCAAAAAAATGGTTGTACCTCACTCTAATACCTAAAAGACATCGAGTGAAAGGTAGAAAACCGCAATAAAGTGAAGAATTATTTGACAAAAAAGTCAACAAATTAGAGCTGTGAATTCCAGGGTCCTGACTGAAGGAGCTGTAAAGAATAACTGACCTAACTGTCACCCCTGAGGCATGATGGGAAGCTGGAGGTCATGGCTGCCTTAAAGGCACTGTCAGTTTTTATGTTACAATTGCTTTCATTTTCTATACTGTTGGTTTTCAATGCGGCCTGTAGGCTAACCATGCCTGCTCTTTTGCAGATTATTTTGAGTCTACTCATTAAAAAGAGTTCAAGTAATAATTGCCCTCCTGTGGTCTATATTCTATAGTATGTTCATACCAAAGCAGTTATTGATTGTTACATTGGTTAGCCTCCCTTATAGGGGCTGCATTGATGTGTGAAAAAATGATATATGTTTATATATATAGAGCTGTGTGTGTATATATGCGTGTATGTATGTATGTGTATATGTGTGTGTGTGTATATATATATATATATATTTATATATATATATATTTATATATATATACACGAACGCCTTCGCAACTGCAAATCCTCAGTCCAAGAACGAAAGCAGACCCGAACTTAGTGCATATAATTTATATATATATATATATATATATTTGCATATATATTTTTTATTTCTGGGTTCCCAGCGCATGGGCGGGAATATTCATTGCTTATGACTTTGATGAGGATACCCCTGGAAGAGAACTAGGATTACAGGTAAGTAACTTATCCATCTCCACCTTTTTCCTCCTACAGATCCTATTTAGTCTCGGAGCAGACATCCTAAAGTTAGACAGGCTAAAGATGGCCTCTATACTGGAACTATCCTGCTCCTACACTCCTTTTACTATAGTTTGCAAAAATTACTGCAAGAGATTTTATGTTTAATGAAGGATTCATTTATTGCTTTGTGTCTTATGATAACTCACTGTTCCTTTTTAGGCCTCTGCTAGACATGCGCTGTCTCGAAGAGACATGTTGTATATACTTTATGGGCTCCATGGTCGTTCTCATATTCTTTCTCGCCATTTGTCCATGGCATGCATTCGTTATGCCTCTTCCTGTGTTTAGGCCTCCCTGAGAGCATGGACCAATTACACCATCCTCCGACTGCTTCCATTTTTAGGATCTGTTTCAGAAACTACTTTTTTCTTTGTTAAAGAAAACTTAAGACAGGCACTTATATTTTCACTCACTGCTCCAAGCTCCTCTGTAAAGAGGCGTGTAGATCTTGTTCATATCTCGTCACATTTGCTGTGCATTCAAAGACCAAGACCAAATGCCAGACGCTGTTTTCCGATTGTGTCTGTTTAGCTATTTTACACGATTGGTGTATGTCAGCACTCTGGTCCGGCATCGGTATGATATACTTTTAATTCTGCATGCGCGTGAATGACTTTCAAAACATGTGGCTAAATTGCACGTCTATCACTTCAATTTAAAGACTTTGAGGGCGTGGTTACAAACAAATTCAAGCGATGCAAAGCCTTTGTTTAAGCACATGTTGTAAAAGTAATTCACACACATTTTTAATTAAATGTAATGTTGCACTGACAAATCAAAATTAAATACTTTCAACATACTGCGTTTATATTTTATTTTGATTTGCTGGTGCAACATTACTTTTAATTCTGAGTGCATCTGATTTAATTGCAAAACATACGCTTAAACGAAGACTTTTAATTACATGATTTTCTTTGTAAATACATACCTAAATAAACTCTTTCCATTGCAGTGATAGAAGCGCGATTTAAGTGTGCATTTTGAGTGCATTCACAATTAAAAATGTTTCACCAGCAAATCGGGGCACAAATAAACGCAATAATTTGCCAGTGCAACATTACTTTTAATTGTGATTTACTTTCAAAATACTCTGCATGCACTCACATAAAGCCTTTATGAAATGCGCAGAAGTGCAAGCTTATATTTACATCTCCCCTTGACGTATTACTTTATCATGCCTGTGCGCTTGATTTTCAGTTGCCACATCCATGAGATTAAAAGCTGAGCATCGCATGGAAACAGTGACTCATATATAAGCATACATTTCCTTTATATTCCCTTTATTAATCTCTTCCACGTGATGGAGCAAGAAATGTATAGTAGAAACAAACATGCTCAGTAGGAACATATTCATTGTTCCATGCATGCAGGGAGACCACAGTAACAAAAAACAATTGCTTACTTTATGGCAACTAATGTAAATAACCTTGTTATCACAGGATGCCATTTGTAGGCAGAGAACTGCTGTGAAGATGTTGCTTCTGTCTGCGTGACTGCTGCGCTGCTTTTAGTGCTCCACCACCGAAAGGGGCGAAGGCACCTTACACTCTCTGCTGGTGACGATGCAAGGAGGGCAGGCCTCACTTGGCACCGAGTGCGCGTAGCTATGCTGATGTATTGTATTGTATTGTAATTGCATTTGTATAGCGCTTACTACCCCTGACGAGGCGTCGAAGCGCTTTTCGGCGAGTAGCACGCTACTCCGGGACCCATAGAGGATTAGTGTTGAATTAGTATAGTGAAACATGCAAGTAAATTTTAAGTGGTGGATATGTTAGTCAGTTATTTGGATTCAGAAGGATAGCGGAGGGATAGAAGAGTGCCATTAGCATTGGCTATGCCTATAGCTCTCGGATTGCTGAGACCTATTGGCTTTGCCAATGCTTGTTAACATGTGCTCTTTCTACTTTGCCAACACAACTTTTGGACGTTTTGTGTTGTAATCATGTCCTCAGGGCAGTCTTTTATTTTTTAGAGTTGGTTTATAATTTACTCTACAGTAGTACTATTTTTTTTTTTAAATATTGTTTTATAGTAAATAACATTGTTATCACGAAGTGAGAATCATTTGGAATCCGTGAAGGGTACAAGAGAAGAAAAGTAAAAACCAACATTAGAAAAAGAAAAGCAATTGGATTTAGTTACATAAATATCATATTGCATTCATTTTTTTCTACTTAATATTGAATTTAATTTACTGATAATCCATTGGTTGTAATATCTATAATAAGCATTACTTTAAAATCTTTAGGGGATTATTAATTTAGAACGTTAGGTGGTTACCTGTTATGATACCACTTAAAGGAAAATGTCTAACCTCAGCCGATTAGATTTTCAACAAAATCAATGGGTGGTTATGTTTTACTTCAGGTTTATGATCTTGCTCACATCTGTTTAATCCAATGGTAGTCTTCAATAATTTAAATGGAAAAGTACTTTGTAGTAACTGTCATATATTAGAGTAGGTATTATATAGACGTTTTAGAGACCATTACGTTATCCTCTTATTGGTATAATATTTAGGAGATAATTGTTCTCTTTGATGGTTAGATGCATTCTTATTGCGTCTAGATAAATTATCGCCATCAACCTGGAGACGAGGAAGTGCCCAAAAAAAAAAAGAACTTGCCAACATTCCTATTTCCATCTGCATCTAGAAGATGCAACAATATCCCCCTAACCACAAGGTCGGACCACAACCCTGCTTAAATTCAGGTAAGAGTTGAAGTTGCACCTCTTTAAAGAACATCATAATGCAGCAACAACAGTCCACAATCCAGCTACCTCTCAAATCTCCTGTTGACTGCTTCCTTGTTTTTCACCCTGTATAGTGTTGTGCTGCCTGTGGCTAGGTTTGCTCCATTCCAATATTGCACACATTCTCAGTGATCGCTTCTTAGTTCTGGCTCTTGTAATAGTTGACTTGAAAGCCCAACAGTACCTTATACTGAAATTAAGTCCTCATTATTCTTACTTTGTTAAACATAACAATGTGTCTGTAGTGTGTGTGTGGCTGTAGACACCTGCTTTCTATACTCCTGCCAACTAATTTTGTACTCTATTGCAGCTTGTTTTTCTTCAAAGAAGCTTTGAGTCACTGGATGTTGTGCGACTCCTCTATTAGCGTACTAAGCTCATCGGCACCAGCTCCACCTGGGGTTGTTTTTTCCTGCCATCTGGTACGGATGTGTTCAGCAAGGGCCCCAAGATAAATGCATTCTTTGTGGCTTTCTCGGGCCTAACTGTTTGGCTCCTAGATTGATGATCAGAGAACAGTCCCTATGCGTGGGGTACTCTCAACACTTATCTTTGACAGATTATGACTTATTGCCTCAGAACCCAGGTAGGCTGCTCCCTGGTCCCCGACTCGGTTGAGTCCTCTTAGATTTCCAGGTGATCATCTCGTGAATGCAGACAGGAAGATGGTGATGGCACGTACACTCTTCCAATTTGCCCACAGTACAACACCAAGTGTCCTTGGGCTGACCAGCACAGTGTTTGCAACCTCTGCCTGACCATGACTAGTGTACTGTGACTTCTGCCTCACCTTTTGCTGCAGAAAATCTTTGAAGTAGCGAAGAGAAAGTTATTGGGCATATCTGAGCATGCAGCAACAGTTATCCTCTGAGACACCCGACCTCCCTGGCAAACAATACCTGCTCGGCATTGAGGACGAGGTAACAGGCCCCTCCGGTGGCCCAACTGAGGCATAGCGATCCTGATATAAAAACTGGAAAACCGCGCCCAATTGTTTAGACAGACCAGGCCCTAATTCCATTCTCATTGGAGGCTATCCTTCCTCCTTTGGCCAAGACAGCCACCACTAGTTTAGGTCATAGATGGACAAAAATGAACAAGGAAGCCTGGAAGAATCTCTTAGCCTCATCCAAACCCTCTGTTTGAAATCACCCTGACTCCTTAGTAGACAAATGGCTAAAAGATTTACTAGACTAAGTGCCCATCATTACAACAATAAAGAAAAGTCAGCACCATGATTTGACCCACCGAGCCGCCTTAAAGACTGCAAAGCTCTTGAAAGGAAATGGAGGAAAAACTCAGATGATAACCTAAAATTCTCCTACAGGACAGCTATTAGACGTTACCTCCAGGAAATTAAAACTTGCTGCCCAGTCACGCTATAGTACGCTGCAATGAACTTGCAGTTTATTTTCAAGACAAAGTAGCAGCTATCTGTAGCAACCTGCAACAGACGAGAGGTTCATTGTCTAACCAACCCGACATTCAGGCTCCACAGAAGAGGAGTGTGTCTCTCAAACTTCCCCCAGTCACTATGGAGCTGCTCCCTGCTTTAGTTGACAAAGTTAAATCTGGCTCCTCACTGAATCCGGCCTCACCCCATATTTTTGTACAAGGAGCAAAAGAAAGCCTTACCACAATGTTGAAGCTCCTCAACAGATCTTTTTCTACTGGAATAGATCCCCAAGCTTAGAAGCACGCAGTGGTCAAGTGTCTGTTAAAAAAAGACTAATCTGGACCTGTCGTGGCAGGGGAACTACAGACCTACCTCCCTGCTTCCAACCATGGGGGAAGATACTTGAAAGACATGTTAACCAAAAACTCTCCCAGTTTGTGGAGGACATTTCACTCGTCAACCCAACTCAGACCGGTCTCTGGCCCCAACACAGCACGAAGACCGCTCTGTTAATGATCACAGAGGAATTGAAACTGCTGCTCGACAAAGGGTGCTCTGCGACAATCATTCTTTTAGACCTGAGTGCCGCTTTCAACACGGTTGGCCATGTGACACTGGTTGACAGGTTAAGAGATTTAAGGATAAAAAAACGCTGCCTTGAACTGTCTCTCTTTATTTCTGAGAGAACTTTCAAATATGTTAGCCCCCTTGTTACTCGGATGTCTGTGCAGTAAAGTGTGGGGTACCAGAGGGCTCCTCGTTGAGCACAACACGGTTTAACATTTACCTATGCCCTTTAGCAGACATTGTCAAGGAATTTGGAGTTTTGATCATGTCTTACGCGGATGACACCCAACTTTTCGTCTCGCTTTCCCCAGAGACAGACCTAGACCAACATCTGGCCCCATGCCTAGAGAAAGCTGCTTGGTGGGTGGCGAACCATTCACTTAAACTAAAGGGAGATAAAACAGAGGTGATGGTTCGAGGAAACAAACCAAACTCCCAAGTACATATGGAATAGCCAGAGTTTAGGACCTCCCCCATCTCTGCCATAAAGAGCCTAGGAGTGTGGCTTGACAGTGCCTTAACTATGGAAGCTCATGCAAACAAAAATACCAACTTCCTGTTTCGGTATGATCAGAACCCTTCGAAAAATTCTTTACCTCTTACCCATTCTCTCTAGGAGAATAGTGGTGCAAGTACTGATCCTGTCTTGTCTAGATTACGGGAACTCCTTGTATCTGAGCGCCTGTCAATACATCATCAAGAGACTGCAACTGATCCAGAATGCGGCTGCTAAGTTGAATCTCAAACTATCCAAACATGCCTCAACAAAACGTACATTAGTTACATTGCACTGGCTCCCAGTTAAAGAGAGCATGAACTTCAAGACACTTTGCCTGGCTCATAGAGAAATAAATCGGAAGGGCCCTTTTTTGATCATGGACCTTTCTAGTACCTTATACCCCTTCAAGGACTTCTAAGGCGCAACTGTTAAAGGTGCCTTGAATTCAAAGGACCAGATGGAGTGGCAGATCCTTTTCATATTTGACTCTAAAACTTTCGAATTCTGTGCCGACCAACCTGAGAAACGAACCAAATGAGAATCGTTTCAGGAAAATGCTTAAGACTTGGCTATATCCCCACTAGCCATTCTGTCCAGTATTGATTTGCCATCATGGGCTATGCCTCACTCAGCACTGGGAAGCCTCAGGTAATTACGTCCTCTACAAATTAGCATAGCACTCGGACCTTATCCTCTAGCGTTTCCGAGGGAGAAGATCAGGATGGTGCCCTTTTGGCATCAACTCCAGTGTTGTCATGCGTGAAGAAGTAAGACTCCGGCGCCAAACCATAGGGTGATGTCCTGCCTACCCATACACTTTCACACCAAGGCAGAACATCACATCCGTGGGAGCCACAAGCACTCCAGAAAGAAGGCCTAGGCTTCCAGGCCACCTATGCCCTTGGGCTCCAGTTGGCTCCAGAGAAAAGGCTTCGAAGTCTAGCAACCTCCAGACAAAGGACATCGAGCTACAATACTCCTTGGCACTCACAGCCAAAAGACCGCTGCGGAGCCAAAATTGATGCCGAGAGCCCCTCCCAAACTGAGCGGCAGGTTGACGCTTGGGTCAGAAGAGTCCAGGGCAACAATTATCGAGAGACTGGTGGAGGAACTACACATCAGGCAAAAACAGCTGTTCATCCACCCAGAGAGTGGGAAAATTTCAGTGAAGCCACCCTTTGGAAAACCGCTGACCACCCTACTTCTGATTGGCAAGAAATGGAGTCTGACTTTTGAGAAGGAACTTACTTGCATTTGACCCACTGTGTTCTCGGTGCATAAATGCATGGCTGCAAGCCCTCCACAGCCCCCAACACCCAGGCACTCACCACCACTTCCTTCACCACCACCACTGCTGTATTCTTCTCCCCCCTCCCCCCACCCCCATCCCCTCCTCCAGAATATCCCGAGGGGTAAGTTCACTCCTTTTAGCCAGGTAGCCCTATGGGGTGGAAGATCCTTTTGGCCAATCTGCTCTGAAAGGAGACTGGGATGACCACTGGCATGACTACAGCATCAGCCCGGCTGATGTTCAGACCTCAAGCCTTATCCAGCCAAACCATCTCTCAAACCCCCCAATATTATGCCGCTGCATATCATGCAGTCATTCAGAGGGTGCCCCCCCACCCTAAAGCAGACATGCATGTCCTACAGGCTGAGCATGACTTTGTGATGGAAACCCTCGCAAACAGAACGTACTATAAAGTTCCTTACAGTGCTCAAGGTATGCTTAAATCAGTCCCTGACTACTTTAACGACCTAGTCGGAGCCAAAGTGGTCACGCTACAGGTAGAGAACGTTTAAGGCCTCTTTCAGTGACCCTCTTTACATTATAGGACATGTCCCCCCCCCCCTCTGAATCTCTAGTCGTCCTTACTGCAAGAAAGTGACCAATATCATACCCTTTCAGGCCAGGTGCAATCCTGTCCGTGTCAACAACAGGCTTTCACTACTCTGAGGCAGGCAGGGGATGCTAAAGGGGAGGTTGCAGCAGTGCTTAATTTGAGCCGGAGCTTTCCGGTGTTGAGCACCGGCACTTAATTGGTTTCCGGTGCTCAGCACCGAATTGTCAAAACCACACTTAGGGCAGTCTGCCACAAGGTGGCGCTGCTCATGTAATTTAGAGATGAGCAGTATAACAGTTGTTTAGGAAAACAATATACATTAAACTTCTAATACCTGCCTCCCCAGCCATTCCTTTAGCTTTGGGGACCTGGAATAATATGAACTGTCGTATTTACATGCGAGAGAGATAGTTAGTAGTTGTTTTGGTAGCGATGACGGGGGCGATGGGCGGTGCAAGCTGCAGTGGCCTCCTGGTCAGAGCCCTGGCACTTAATATTTTACAAATTAAGCACTGGGTTGCAGGTGTAACAATGGAAAGGGTAGGGGTAGAGGCGGCTCCGCCTGTATTCTATATTGTTGCGATAAAATATTGTGATGTCAAAAATATTATGGGACAGAATGTAGAAGGTACGAATATTGTTTTGATTTGTTTTTAAATATAGTTGTCCAACATATATATTTTTTAATTATTTAATTCAGTTTTTATTAGTTTTAATATTTTTTTTTTTATTGTGTATTTATTGCGGTTTTGTGTTTTTGATTTGGTGATATAATAAGTTTTTAAAAAGTCAATATTTTGTTGGTGTGCTGGGTTTGTAGGGGAATAGGGTGGGACGTTTTTAAAGGTTGTCTTTTAATTGACAATTTTGTGAGTTTTAAATTTAATAATGTACATTATTTTGTGGGGTTATTTAATAGGTAATTGTATAAATATTGTACTTTTTCGGTTATTGGTTAACTAGATAATTATTATTAACACCTCCACTTCAGCCAGAGAGGTGGAGGTGAGCCCTCTATTACTCGTAGAGCCACCATAGCTCGGATTTCTAAAGCATGACAAGTGTGAAGGAGTCTCGGAGAAGAGCTGTGCTATTATCAGCTACATATTGACTTCAAGTTAGTATTCCCTGGCTTTCAGCCACCCCTAACTTCAGCATGCACAAATTGAGTTTGTTAGTGGTTTTTTCTCTCTAAACTTTTCATCTTCTAACACGTAGGCGGGCCAGACTGGGCACAGAATAAAAATGATATCTCTTCAAATTCTGCTCAGACTACAAGGGATGATTTATACAAATGATTTGTACAATCGGTGCATTTATTGTCTTCATCCTTCTCACAAGACTTCACGCTATGACATCTCTAAGACATTGCTCTCCAGAACACTTAAGCACAGGGAAAGAAGGTTGGCTATCTTCTGAATAGAGGCAAATTCCTACTTACAAAGGGAATGCCCTCATCTGGGCAGGATTCTGTGAAAAGTACTCCTCCAGGCCCTTTCTCCAAGGCTGTTAATCGGCACTAATCCTGTCCAGGATAGTGTCCCCCCTTAAGCACTACTTGTTTAACCCTATTGGGTTTTAACCTTCATCCTTGTATTCCTTAAAGTTAATCTCAAATGATGCACTCTTTAATTCATGAGTAATCAAAAGTTCCACTTCTTATTACATGTCTTTATTTGTGTTGATTTCATGCATAGCCATCTAAGTGCTCATATAATGTTCCCATGTGATATGTGCTATACAAACCAATGCATTTCCGACCTGCTTCGGTCCTTTGTCAAGGGGTTTCCTATGGAAAGACAGAAAACAATGCAATCGTTTATGCTGAAATAAAATGTGAATTATCTTTAAATGAAACAAGAAAAACCTATAAATCCATTTCAATAGTCAAATCCTTTGGTAAAAAATCCTCGGTTATTACATGATTCTCAATATTAACTATGCTGTCAGTGTGAAAATGTCAATAATGCATACTGTCCACAAACTAAATCCAATTATATGAATGTGTATTACAATATATGCTGCATATATGTAAAAAGACAGGTATATCGTGAATAGAACGTGTTAAATCTGTGAGATCACAGCGAAATACACAAAATGTGAAAAAGATGGACTATTACAGTCCTAATCGCTGCTGTATTCATGATAGTTTCAATTAACAGAATCATCAATCTTGACTAATCCACAACTTGCTCCATGTCCTGTATATACTTCTGGTATGTAGGGTGCCCAAGCAAGACTGTGACACTACCAATATGGTTGTCCCATGAATAACTTTGAACAAGGTCTGGTGTGCGCTGTGTGTAATCATCCGTGATCAAATTCATATTTCATGCTTCAACGAGATTGGACGGATCTGTTATGTGAGACTCATCAAAGTCCTACATGGTATGCCTACTCCATTAACTATAAGGGCCCGAATCGAGGCCCAGATTAATCCCTCGAGGGATTAATCGAAAAGGAGCTTACCCCATGTTGGAAAAACTTTATATAGCTGTTGCTGCCTTCTGATGAAGCAGTCATGTTTATTTCCTTATTCATAAGAATGGTTTTGAGGTGTCCGGTCAAAGAAATAGGTCTGACATTAATCCAAAACTAACAAACCAGAAACTTGCAAAAATTGACATTCTGTGTTGAATACCAACTTAACTATTGTTGTGATATATAGACCCTTAAAGATCCTAGTGTGAAATCCAAGCATCAAATGCAAACAAACTAATTACCAGTTTATGGAAAGTATTTGACTGGCTTTTAACGTTCTGTTGAACTGATCTTTTAAATTCATTGTAGTCTTTTATCATGCTTGGTGCCTTTTAATGGGTAGGGTCATCAAGGTAAGACTAAGAGGTGATCCAAGATATGCTGTATTGGTGTGACTATAAATGACTGTGTCTATACATATTTGTTCAATAAATTTAAACAGCCTGTCTAAAAATGTTGTCTATGAAAAAGTTCCTTGTATTTATAATTTGTCTGATTGTTACCCATGTCATGGTCTCCAAGGGACGCCCTTAAAAACGATGTTTTAAAAAAATTCTTATTTCTAGGTTTCTTTAATGAATTAAATGTAAGTGTAACTGTATTGAGATAAACTGTAATCACTGGTATGTACTATGGATGTGTAAAAATGGTGAACACCTATAGATCCTGTCTAAAGGGAGGATCAAAACGCATCACCTGGCCTTTGTTCCAAAGATAATAATTGTGTACCCAGTTACACCATGATACAATACCTTTATATACTTCACATTAATACTGCTAATGTCTCAAGGTGTGTGTGATCGTGGTTTCAGTTCTTTTTGTTTTTCACTATTTGGGAACTAATTTTTGTAGACTTCTACATCGCTTTAAGGGTTCGCCCTGTTTCATGCCCTGTTGGAAATAGCAGTGAAGAAGTTTGACCTTCCAATGTAATCAGTGGAACAGCAGTGCTTCTTATAATAAAGAACTGCCCAGAAAGAGGACTATCTCCATTCCTGTTCTAGATTACACCTGAAAAGAAGGATTAAAACTCTCTCAAACAAATGTCCATGGTACAAGCAGTGGTACAGCACTTCATAAAGAAATACAGAACTTGTGAGCCTGCTTCAGTACCTTTAAATGTCCATCCTAGGCCAGATTCAATAAATGCAACGGCTCTCTGAGGTAGTCAAGGAATCCTATCACTCCAGCCTCTGCTCCTCCAGATATGGATGGGATATGCTGACAACGTAGGCCTTGGAGTCTTTTCCATGGCGGTGATGTCCATCAAAGCAGCACATGCTTTAGTCATTCTAGGCTGATAGAACTGCCAAATGTGGCACAAAATTCTGTCACTTAGAAATAATCCCTGGGGACATGCTCAATGAGGCTAAAGCCTTTGTGAAGGCAGGGTCCAACGCATCAGCAGCCAATGTGGATGCAGCAGTGGATATCTCAAATGCTTGTTTTCATCAAAGTCCCGGTCAGTGATACTGAAAAGACTAAATTGGCTCAGGTCCACATCTTGTCCTGAGGTGCAAGCACAACTGCTTGACAAGCTGTTTGATTGGCAAAACCGGTTTGGCAAACTCGTGGACAATGCAATGCACAGATACTGATACATCACACTTGCAGGGAGCCCTGCAGTACAAGCTTGTCTCTACTGCATCCTTTATGGCTCCAGGCATTCTCAGGCCTACAGATGAGGCTATAACCACTACAAGGACAACAATAATATACCACCTTCTTGACCTTCCCCTTTCACATGCTGGAATACGAGCAAGTT
This sequence comes from Calotriton arnoldi, assembly GCA_963921515.1. Classification (NCBI taxonomy): domain Eukaryota; kingdom Metazoa; phylum Chordata; class Amphibia; order Caudata; family Salamandridae; genus Calotriton; species Calotriton arnoldi. Next base: position 463,859 of record CAWUFW010005280.1, on the reverse strand, counting down.
TACCTCTCGGAGCCAATATCCAAACTGTTGAAAATCAAAAAGGACAAAGGGGGGCACTGCTCAGTCATGCTCACAGTGTAATCAAAAGTCAACCTGACTTTTTACGCTGCCCCCAACTGACTCCCATATGCTACAAAATTTACTATTTTGATCTACCATGGACATAGACTGCGGGGTACTCCGAAGATCAAGCACACCTTGAAATTTCTAGAAATTCCTCCAAATCCTTCACCCTAGAAGGAGCACGGAGCACCATCTACACTTGTGAGAACTGCAACAAGAAATTATCCGTTTCTAAAATGAGGAATCGAAAATGCCAAAATCTTAAAGGAATCTGGGGATCTGCTCCTGGTTCTTCCTGGCCAGGAGGAAAACTAGGGTGGGGACCAATTCCAGATCTTCGAGAACTAAAGACCTTTTCTTAAGAAGCAATCCTTTTGGATTTTCGCTCTGTAGGAAATTAGTTCTGGTGCTTCAGGAAGGGTATTTCCTTACATCCCTGGATCATCAGGATGCTTACTTAATGTCCCAGTGCACCCAAATGGCAGGAAAAAACTACCAGTTTACTTGGTGGGTCAGCTCTACCAATTCAAAGCACTTTCTTTCTGACTAAGATCAGGTCCAAAGATATTCAGAAAGTGCCTGTCCCTGCCTTCTTACGCAGACAAGTGCACCACGTTTATCTATACTTAAGAGATTGCCTCATCAAGGCTTTATCAGAAGAAGAGGCTCATATTACCCAGTTTGAATTTGCCATTAGATGTGGATCTCTCTCAAATAAAACAACTTTCGCTTCCGCCATCCGCAAACCCCCTTCTTGTCCTCTGAGCCAAGAGGTAGATCTAAGTCTTCTATTACAGGAACAGATATTGTTATGCAGCTAATTGGAAGAAGTGTCAATGTTTACTATCTTATCTGCTGCCGCCTCATTTTGTAGTTGTTTTGGATTTGTGAACCACTCCAGAATCCTATTCTACATTTCAGAAAGATTAATATGTTTTGCTTCCAGTACTTGTTATTTTTTTTTTAAATATAGATTTGCAGTTGAATCTGTTGTAGATTAATACCATATAAGTTTCCCTCCATGTAGTGTTTGGCCTTAAAATCTCAACATGATTTCCTCAAACTCATCAAAATTAGCCCATGTGATGTAGATTAGAAATCCACAGTGCACCTGGCAGCCGTATTTTAGATTTGTTTGCACCGTTTGTAGGAGAGACAAAAGAGAGACAAGGTATTTTCATGCCTAGACTTTATGAAAAGTGCACTGGAGTAAAGAGTAAATAAGAGATACAGAAACATTCTGGAGTCTAGATGTCTGGCCACAATTATTGTTTGTTGTGTTACTACACAAAACATTAAGTTGCAGACCCGTACTAGCAAGAATGATGTAGAAAGTGAAGCACACCATTACTTCTTGCTTATTTTGTTATACACATTTTCCCTTTACTTGTGTACTGCTGGTCTCTGTGTGACCTTTGACTTTTGCATGATAACTCCAACGCATGTAGGCAAAGCATACGAATCCGTAAGAGATACCAAAATGTAACAGTTACAAGTAAGAATTATTCTCCTTTATTTATATCTATTGTACCTAAATTATATTGCAAGCGCTTAATTATAGGTGTTTGAATACTTTGCTGGCTGTTCCTGTGTAGTCTGTTGCTTGCTACAAGGCAACCAGTGTCCTACGACTTTGTAAACCGTTCCTACTTTATTCCCCGCTTGTGAAAGGGAAAGTAAACTGAAGGCAATGACTTCTAGATTGACAAGTTCCTTAAAATTTAGAGTGCGATAAATTCATTCTAGGCTCTCCAGACACTACTGCCAGGTTATCTGTCGCAGGCCTAAAAGGGGCTGGGTCCATGCCGGATCTTCAGGATAACCAATGAAATTGTAAATAAATTCAGATTTGATTAATTGTATCTCAATTTTGTACCTATAGATCCTAAAAATGTCACAGGTCTGGCATACATGGAGCCACCTTTAGATGATCCATTGCTTGTGAACTGACAACTATGTGTTTGAGGGGCATTTGATCGTTGTTTTCAGTGTGATGCCTGATTCCCTGTACTGGAGTCCTTGGGTAACTTGATGGTCTCTTTGTTTTGCCCAGTTGGTTATCTCTGCTTTATTCTCTTATTTAGATAGTCCGTGTTCCACAGGAACTTCCTCACCCTGCATTCTCTTTCCCCTGCAGTGGATGATCCAGACACCACACCGAGTTACCACCTTCTTTGGCTGCATAGGTTCGGATAGTTTCGGGAAAATTCTGACGAAGAAAGCAGAAGAAGCCCATGTGGATGCCCACTATTATGAACAGTGTGAACAGCCCACGGGAACCTGCGCTGCCTGTATTACTGTGGACAACAGGTGAGATGTTGCTCTGTTCCATCGCAGGCAACAGTTAAAAGGCTGTGCCTCTATTCCCACAAGCTGCTTTGGAATTAAATACTATGGGAGGATCCAGAAGGGCGACCATCTAGTGAGATTCTACCTATCCTGCTCCTCCCATGATTAGCTGAGTTAATATCAGAAGGGGAGAGCCATAGTTTTTAAGTTGCTGCTGTGAACGTTTGTGATATAAAAAAATTCCTTTGTGTCGAAAGCCAATTTGGCATTCTCATGGCTGGTTTTGATTCCCCAAGTTTTGCAGTTGTGGAACTGGAGTGCTTTATCAAGCACTGTCATTTATCAGTTTATCACCTCCAAATAGTTCAGTAAAGGAGCCATTATAGGTTTGTACTATTTATTATAAAATTCCCAGAGATGGATCCCAGTAATCTTTAACTAATTAAATAATGGGTTATGTTTGGCTTGGGATGTTGCGGATTTATTTTTGCCTAGCTAAATTTGCTTGCCAACAAACCACCATCTTGAAATTTTGTTTTTATTATCTTCCGTTTGGTCCTCAAGGTCGTGACCTGAGGGATAGTTCTGTTCATAGTGGCAGAGCCTGTAATGGCCGTGCCCTGTGTAATAGCCATTAACTCCTCCTTTCTCTCCAAAGCAGACTTTGACTTTGTAGCAGTCCTTGCACTTGTCTAGGACATAACTATGTGGAATAACTTTCAGGGAAACCTGTGCCTATGTCACTTAGGAATGCTGGTTGCCAGTGTGGCGCCAGACAATTGGCTGATGACTCCAGGTTTCTGTGGATACAGTGATGCTCTCCATTGAATTCTTGGAGTTGTAGACGTTTGCTCCTTTAGCCTTATAGGGAAATCTAGTAACCATAGTCCAGGTAGATTGTTGACCTCTTGAAGCATACAGACTGTAGGCCAGGTATCTGTTAAAATAAAAACAAATTATTTACAGTTCGTCATACAGGATTGTTGGCGATTGGCTGTAATGAGAAGGGGCTGTCCAAGTGTATAGAAATGATTGTATACTAAAACAGTCTTATCTTTTACTGTTCTTCTGTTGGGTGATAAGTATTGGAATTCTTTTTCGGCTTGGATAAAAAGATTAGAAAGATAGTGTGCCAGTTTAAGCGTGCCCAATTTTCCATTAACCTTTTTTTTTATTTTTTTTAAATTTATTGGATATATCCTTGGATACAGATTGCTGAACATATTTTGCATACAATTCCACCAAATCTGCTTCCATCCATGGTCCTCCTCCTTGGGGCTTTCAGTAACGTCTTCGCCAAAACATTTAGATTTTACTTCTCAACTCCAATTTTTGATTATTGGCACCTCAGTCACGTGTTTGGGAAATTGTACAGTGAGGCTTTTTTGCTATAGAATCTCCAGCGCCCTCCTGAATCTTGAGTAAGCTCACCTTTCATTGGTTTGATTACTGAATTACCATTTGTGAAATATCTGACCCTTATTATGCCTTTAAACAACACATGTATAAGGCACGGAAATGGAGCTGTAACCTCCTAGGCCCTGTCAAATTGCTTTCTTTTGATCTTGGAATGCTCCTATGGGGTGATAAACAGTAAATATGAGTGCTGCAATTTACGATGATATGTGCTAGATAAATTAATAGTATTGAACACATTTGACCTTTTAACCTCTGCCAGCATTCCTTCAATATTGTGCCAATTTAATTTGTTAATCCTTTTACTTGAGCCTCGAAGGTAAATATAATAAAATAAGAATTTTAGCTACTCAATGGAACCCATATTCGTTTTGGAAAATTAATCTGATAGAGACTTCTATCCACATATTCCCTTTATTAGAAATATCCCCAGGCGTCAGACTGGATTCAGGAATTTTTTTGTGAGCAGTACCGCTACATGCTGGTTGGTGGAGTCATTCAGCTCTGCATGGCGTCTGCGTCGGAAGTGATGTGCGTGGTGCCTATATAGGCACCACCCCAGCACGCTGTCAGTTCTTTTCTTTCCACGCCAGTCATTGCAGATCTAGAGAGAGCTACCCCCAAGTCACTTTTAGTCTGCCCTTTTTTCGACCCTTTATCGAAGATTTCCTGAGATATTGTGTGGCAGGGATGTCCATTAGAAAAGCCGGCTTCAAGTCCTGCGGATCCTGTCACCGACAGATGTCGGTGACTGTCCCACTTCTTGTTTGCCTCTGGAGCCTTGAGTGCGACCACATCTCGAAGACCTTCGTCGACTGCCGCGCCATGCACCCCAATGCCTTGAGGGAGGGACCCTCAAGCTGCTTTCCACTCGACGTGCGACGCCGCAACGGTTGATAACATTAGGCTGCTGGGATCTCCAGATTGCCCGAAGGGGCTACTCCCTCCCCCTCATGACTACCCATCCACCCCTGCCACCCACTTGTGACAGGTGGACGAAAGATCATCTCTCCTAACTCCGCCAGGAAGTGGCGGCTCGCTTGGCTAAGGGAGCCATGGAGAGGGTGCCGACGCCAGAAGTAGGTTGTGGTTGCTATTTCTGCTACTTTCTGGTGCCCAAAAAGGACCGAGGTCTTCATCTTATCCTATTTTAGACCTGCGTCCACTCCAGTTCTTCCTCAAAAAGGATAAATTCAAAATGCTCACGCTCAAGTCCGGTCTGCCCTGGGCCCAGGAGACTAGGTGATGGCAATGGACTTGCAGGGCGCATATTTCCACATGCATGTCCTGCCCGCCCACAGACGCTACCTGTGGGTCACGAGCACTTTCAGTTCACCGTGCTCCATTTTGGCCGTACCAGCTCCCCTCTGGAGTTCACCAAGGTGATGGCCGTGGTTACTGCTCATTTGCAGATATCAGGGGGTACCAGTCTTTCCCGGTCTCGATGACTTAAATGCTGGCTGGTCCCAGGCAGTCGTCTCCCACCTCCAGACTGCTGTGGAACTCCTGCACTCGCAAGTAATGCTCACAAAATATCCGGATCTAGTCTGACGCCTGGGGATAATATTAAGGCAAGAAATCTGCGGCGAGATAGTTTCTACCAGATAAAACGTTATTGAAGGTAAATAACTTGTTCTTTTTAAGATGCTGTCACTGACCGTGCTATCAGCACCAGCCCCTCGCACTTTATTCTTCTCATTCTAGTTCATCTTAATCTCTAGATTACTTTGATCCCTCCATGCCGAGGTCTTTTTTAGGTACTTGCAATTTTCCAGTGGAAACTTTTCCATTAAGGGCAGGCAGAAGAGTGCCAATCCCTAACTTGTTAATTGATAACACATTATAACTGTGTAGTTGCAGATTGAGAGATTTCTCACCCAGTTGACTATTGAGCCATTTTCCATCTACACGAACTAATCTCTGGGTTGAGGATAACCATTTTTCCCTCACATGCAGTGTTTGTGCAGTCTCTCTCTGAAAGGGCTTTCTCAGCTGATAGATTTCCACAGTTTCCATTACAGCAATGTAGGAAGCAGAAGACCAGATGTATGTTTTGGTTTAAAGAAAAACTTCACCAGCTTTTCCTCTCTTTCTGACTGTATTTGCACTATAATCTACAGCGTATACTTGTGCATAACCACCTCTTGAATTAACCAAGTCCGTGGCATGTGGTGTGTGTATACGGTTCACTCCCCTCTCTGAGGCAGATGTGTGCCAGTTTTACTTTATAGGTCCTGGCCAGGGTTAGAGTGAGCTTCCCTAAATGCATATGTGTTTAGCTTATGGTTTCTGCACATGGCATCTCCAAGCCTATCCCAAGCTGCCCCTCTCCAAAATGTTTGTCCTACCAAATGCGAAGGTTTAGAGTAAGCAAGACCCGAATTCGGTGTAAACCAGCTCCCTCATACTGCTTTGTTGTGAAAGGTTTGCAGCAGAAATTTGGTCTTTCACCGCAAGAAAAAGGCTCAACAAGACTTATGGTGAATGGTAGCCACTTAGTTTTTACAGTGTGCAGGTTCTTCCATAATTTATAAATACTAGTAGGCAAGCATTTGAAAGTTAATTTCTTTAACTACACAAACTTACAACACCTCGAAACAGCAAACTAATCTTGGGTTCTGGAGTAGCATGCTGCTTGCTGCAGAGCGCTTCAACATCTTGTCAGGGGAAGCAAGCGCTACATAAATACAATTTACCATTACGATATGTTGATCAGCTGCTCAAATGGAAGGCTGGGTTTGTAATGAAGTCACATTGGTAAAATTTCTGTGCTTTAACTTTTTTTTATTTTCTTTTTATTTAAAAAGTCTTTGCGGACAAAGCTACATTGATTAATGTAGAGTTTTCTCTCTAAAGTAAGCTTCAGATTATTGTACTTTGAAGGGAGTTTGTTTAGCCTTCAATGAAATTATCTGCTGGCACAGCATACAAAGAGCTTGGAATCCTTATGACATCAACAAGTGGGGCAATGACTTTTCAGTAGCAAATGTGAAAGTTATGACCCTTGTAGGACCCCTTGTTGGATGCATTGAAAAGTATATGATGGTTAGTCAACTGTATCAACACTAGTTGCCGACTGGTCGAATATTGTAATTGCAAATTTAAAGGACGCACATTAAACAATACTGTTGCAGTGTGGCCTTTCTGCGTGTTATGACCCTTTTGATATGTGCTTGCCTAAGTTTAAGGTCGCAAGCTTTCAGGTGTATCGGTCAGGGAGTACATATGTTTTGCAGCATGCATCCTTTTCTGGATTCACATGCTGTGCATTATATACCATCTAGTGGTTGGGCCTGGAATTGTCTGTTTTTTTTTTTTTTTTTTCTCTGGGGCGTCGTCGACCACCATTTGGTGCTAGGTGCCTTGTGTGACGTCAGATGGTGCCCCGGAAGTTCCTGTGCGTGGTAGACATCTTCAGATTCTTTTTTCCGTTGTTGGGTCTGGAAGCAAAGGGAGACACTCCTAAGTTTTGTACAAAATCCCCGAAAGAATCAAGGATTTTAAGTAAGAAAACCATTGGTCGTCAACTGAGAAGACACTGGAGAAGGAGAGAGACCTCCGTACACCTTTTTTCTGATGGAGCAGCGACGCAGATGGATCGAAAGAGGGCAAGGTAAGGGCCATGGGAAATAACCTTTTTACATTTTGCCCAAATTGCCCCCACAAGTTTGCACAACGGGATCCACATGTTTGTAACCTCTGCCTGCTGAGGGATCACAAGGATAAAGACTGCGAAGCCTGCACTGTTTGTGTCGAAGACGCTCGAGGCACGCCGAAAGCAGAGGGAGGACCATTACGCAGCTATGCTCCAAAGCCAGAAACGACCATCGCTGAGGGACTTGGGCCTCTCAAGTGACGAGGACGACCAGGAGTGGCCGCAGATTCAACACACGGAGGGTCAGATGTCGAAATCCTCCAAGGGGATGCCGATAAAAGGCGTACTGCGAAGAAGGCAACGAACGACGCAGAGAAGAAGAAAGACAAGGTAAAGAACCCTCAACCATCGGAAACCAAGGACCACGAAAAGAAGGCGCAAAAGTCAGTCCAGGCATCAAAGAAAACGACGACCGAGGGTCAGCCACGAATAAGAGACCCACGGATCCCACTTGAGGGATATCGATGAGGGAAGATCGTCGAAATCGACGAAGGCAGGCATCGAACAAGAGACCGCGAAGAGAAAGACCACACCCTCGAAGGCAGAATCCACTGCACCCAAGAAGAGGATCTCCCAGCCTCAGATGCCGAAAGGGCCCTCGAGGTGGTGAAAAAGAAGACGCCTGGAAGTGGAAATGGCGGCACTCCTTCAACGAAAAAAGGAGTTCGAGGCGCGGAAGGAATTCAGGATTCCCGCCGCTGAAAGCGCTGAAGAGGAGGAAGATACCCTCGAAGCTCCGACAACCCCTGAACCTCACGAAGAGTACGTCGAAGAGGAGCTCGAAGCCCCAGAGGAGGAGGAAGCCTCGGGGATTTCTGAGGAAGAATGGAACGACCTCGACACAGAAAGCCCAGAAGAAGAGGTCTATTGCTATCCCTCGAAGGCTTCACCACCATACGACAGTCTTTTACAACGGCCTCATCAAGAGAGCATCTGATACCTTCGGGGTCCCCTTATAGGTGGAGAAAGGAGACTCCTGCTTCCTCCTAGAGACGTTAACCCCATCCACCAAAGGGACACAATACCCCCCAATGCTACTAAGCATTCTGGACCAGGGCAAGGAGGCTTTCAAGGAGCTTAAGCACAGTCCTAACACATCTAATGACCGAACCATTCGAGCCCATGCGCTAAGCAGAACTTGGATACATCACTTTAAAGATTGCCTTCCTAATAGCTATAACAATTAAGGAACCGTACATGCAAATCCACAAGAACAAGGTTATCCTAAGGACAAACCCTCAATTCCTACCCAAGGTAGTAAGCAAATTCCACATGAACCAAAGCATACATCTAGCAGTCTTCTTCAAAAACCCACAAACAAGACTAGAAAGAAGCCTTCATACCCTGGACTTAAGGGCTTTACTATACTATCTACAAGAGACAAAACAATTCCGTAAAGACAATCAATTGTTCATCTCTCACTTAAAGTCCAACAAGGGAGCACCCGTGACAAAGGGGACAATTGCACGCTGGATTGTAGTGGCAATTCAAGTATACTATGGCTCAGCAGAAGAGACTCTAAACACACAGACAAAAGCCCACTCATCAAGGAAAAAAAGGGGCTACCCTGGCCTTCATGGTCACTATGTGCTGCGGCAACATGGGCATCCCCTCACACTTTCACCAAACATTACTGCATGGATATACAGATGACTAATGGGGGGGGGGGTGAGGCAGCCCAGGTTGAGGCGGTCTTGATGGAACCCAGTGAGCTCACTTGAGCACAAAAAAGGCAGAAAGGCACTCTGACGCAACTTGTTTATGCAACCAATGCTCCATGTAGGTTACCATGTTGGTGCCTTCCACTTTCTCATGTAGGCCCACCACCCGGATGTTGTTGACGGGAGCGATTTCCGGCATCTTCTGCTCTTAATTCAAGTGTTCGAACTTTCGCTTCGACCGTCGTCCGCTTCTCTTTCAGCTCAGCAACTGCAGGAGGGAGCTACTCCTGACTCCATTCAGTTGTGGTTACTATGTAAGCCGTGTATGGTCATATCGTAGGAGGCCCAGGTCTACATTGATAGTCCATTTTGGATTCTAGCTTCTCCCGGGAGGTTGTTATGGCCTGAAGGATATCCTGCAGCGTTGGGTCCCTAGGAGATTCCATGGGCTGGGTCGCGCTCTCCGCTCGATCTGGCGGGTCAGTTGCACTCTCAGGGTCTGGATCACGTTTGTGGGGAGGTCTTGCCCACGTTTTCAAAAACAACTTATTGTCCTCCAGCACCTCCTTCTTGGGCTGCGAATTTCACAACTTTCTACTCCTCGGGGTACGCAGAGTTGGGGGCTACTATTCCCATCCCGCTCGCAGCTCAATCCGAGGGTCAGAGGGAGCTGCAGCACCAGAGCACCACCAACTATAGCGCCTTATTGGTGAGGGCAGCCGGGACCTCAGCACCCACCCTGGTGATTAAAGGGTTTTCTAGGCGCAGTCCACGCTTTGAGCCTGTACAAGAGCATCGCAGTCAGCATAGGGGTGTGTCCCTCAGCAGTCTCACCCTAGGCATAGACTGCACATGGCCCTCGGGCAGTCTCAGCACCTTCCTTCCGCAGTGGGGTGTAAGCTTAAAAGCGCTCTTTGGGCGCGAGTTTCCTACCCCACATCCTGCTCATCTCCGCGCTTCTGGGTGTCCCGCGCTGTCTCAATGGCTCAAGAGCGTGTGGGGCAGCGCTGGAGTTCAGGCCGCCCCTCCAGGGGCAACCCACATTAATCGGCAGGTCTCAGGCCACTCCATGTGTAGCAGTCAGACAATAGTAATAATTGGGGGCAACAGTCTTATAGCAGTGAAGCAGTGCCCTCATTACTGCGGGTAGCAAGCAGGGCTAGTCTTGGCCGCCTCTCAGGCCGATGAAAGCAAGTGTCCCCCGATGGGCTCCCTCTCACACTGCTGTGTTTCTGCCGAGTCTGTGCAGCGTCAGCGGGACCTCTCCGTGGCCTCTCGCTGCAGGGTCCTCCGATGTTTCTTCAGGTTGTCGCGGGGACCAACGCTGCCAGCCACCACAGTCCTGAGGGTTGCCGCGTGGCTGCTCTCATCCCAGTGAGGTCCTCCAGCTATTGGTGCAAAACTGCATCTCACTGATCTCTGCTCCTCTTGCTGGGCACCACGCCACTTTCTGCAGGGTCTCCAGGAACCTTCTCGTGGCCGTTCTCTGCAGACAGCCACAAGGGGCCCAGCTCTGGTCGCAAGTCAGGGCACGGTCAAAAGATCGGGCACCAGCTGCTGTAACCGCCTAAATGGAGCAGTGCCAACCTGTCCAGGCGCCTGTATCCGCAATCGGACTCCTCTTTGTTCGCGGCCCAAGGTAAGGCTGAGTGAGGCAGGTGCTGCCATTTTCGGTGTTGGCCTCGCGGGAATACTATGTCCAGTCACCTTCAGCACCACCACCTTGGCAGTGAGTGTCCCTGTCGTGGCTATGCCCCCCACTAAGCCAGGCTCGTGCAGAGGGGGCGAGCAGGGCTTACTGGTCGGGTTAATCTGGTCAGAATGGCACTAGATACGGGTCGGCCGAGCGGAGCTCTGAGCATCGCTGCTCACTCAATCTGCATCAGGCCACGGCCCCTTCAGGGAAGGAGAATATATGCTTCATTTAGAAATATGAAAGTTTTCACTTTAGTGCCGCACTGCACAAGAGGAAGAAACTAACAAACGGTAAAGCAACCTGAACTCTACATCCATTTATCTACCTACTCTGACATTTCCCATCTCAAAATTGTGTATTGCGACTTCAAGCTCTGACTTGAAGCAGCATCTTCTTTCATGCTGTTGTACTTCTCCAAGTAGTTTCTTCCCTTCCTTCTCTTGCTCTGTGTCTCAGAGCAGTCTGACCTTTCTGTACTGCGACATGAAGTAGTGCCCTGCACCCCCAAAGCAGTCTGCATTATTTTACTGTTTCACAAAGCAATATCACGCCTTAAAACAAGGTTTCCATCCAGTTTCGACGCCGCTTCTTGAAGCAGTGTCTTTGCTTCCTCTTTTGTGTCTCCAAGCAGTATCTGTTGTTCTTCATTTCTAAGTACTGTCAGGCTTTTCCACACTTCGTAGCAGTCGGTCTGTTCTCCTGTACTAACTTTTGAAGTAGTCTGTTCTTTCTGCTCTGTATTGTTGGCATATTCAAGGACTTGTTAAAGCTCCCTCTTACACTTCGTACCCTTCCAGTGGGGTACCTGGCCAGATTTGTGTTCTGCTATGCCCTCTCAGTCACCCTCTCAAGCCTGCTCTTCATTTCCTCACCACCTGCATGTGTCTAGCGTCAGGCATTCCACAGCCTAGCCTCTCCCATCTCTCCTATACATTTTCTTGCTTTCAGCTATCTTGCATCCCCACTCTGTTCGGCTCTACCCTCTGCTGTCCCACCTATCTACTCTCCCATTGAGGCTTTTGCCTGCATCATTCAGTTTATGCAACGCATTCCAGTATTGACACAAATGTCAATTGCTGTGTGTTCGATATAAGGGTTTCTGTACTCCTGGCAGCTCAGGGTAGTGAAATCATGAGGCTTTGGGTGCTTTTTAGCTTGTGTTAGAAGTGCAGTATAAAGACAAGGTGAGTCATATACCTTGTAGAGGCAGAATTTAGTACTCCCCTGCTCAAGCTTGAGTGATGTGAGGAATGTTCATACCTCCTCTTCTCATCCAAAGTCACATATTGGTGGCTCATTGCTCCTCAACACAAGATGGTCATTCTTTGGGATGATTTGTGAGGTATTCACTGTTTTTCGGTTCAGGGTACAGTCTGTGTTCTTCAGTTTGAACATTATGGGAAGGGTGTCCCTCCCTGCTCATCATACCTCACTTCTTTTCCCACAGAGATACCACCTCATCCCAGCTGTCCATCGGTCACCACAGGGAATTCTTCATTCTAATCTGGTTATTGTGGCGAGTGCTATGACTTCATGTCGATCCAGACCATGGCACTCATTTTTCTTTGTTTTGATGAACACAGTGGCATTCGGTTTGTTGCCCAGCAGCCAGTTCTTGATATTTTCTAGTCTTGAAGCTTTCATAGACTCACATGCTTGAATCTTCCCTTTCATCGTGGTAGGAGTCCCACGGTAATTATTACAATCAGTGCTATACATAGCATTAACATCTGTAGAGAATTCAATTGACATTAACCAATTCACATTATTTTAATAGAACCAAATTGCAGCCAACCAGACTCTGATGCACTCTTGCCCTGCAGCGTCAACTTTTGGCCTTTACCTTCTTCCAGGAGACATTTTTGGAATCTTCAAGCAACTCTGACGTACAATTCTGTTGTAATCCTCTCTTCAACAGTATGTCTGAGGGATCCAAGAAGAGGTTTTGTAAGTCTTGTGGTAAACCAAGACTTTATTTTGAGGATCCACATAAAGAATGTTCTGCTTATACCCACATCATAAGCCTAAAGAATGCAAACATTGCAGAATATTTTCTACCAAAACTTGGACACAGAAGCCAGGCTTATCCTCTGGCTTCGGAAGAGAAAGACCCAGTCGGACTGGATCTGATTATGAGAGGCACAGGAGTTCCTCAGAAAAGAGAAAATGCAAACATTAGCGGTCTACGTCATTTGAAAAGGACCCCAATAAATTAAAATCCTCCCCCAAAGCATCGCTCCATAGAGTTCTCAACATATTTACGAATTTCGGCAAATATTCCGGATATACAATCAACTGGAGTAAATCCTTGATGTATGTCCTCAGTGGAGGGCCTCCTCCCCTGCCCAAGGATTGCCCTATAAGGGAGCGAAAGATTGATTTCAATACCTGGGGATGTATATAACAGACCCCAGGGCTAGTTACGAGCGTAACCTACTCCCCTCGTTGCAGCACCTGAAACGAGATGTAGGAAACTGGAAAACTCTTCCAATATCGTTATTGGGAAGAGCTGCATTATTTAAAATGTAATTACCACTCTTTCTCTATGCCCTCCAGAACTTCCCAGACCCGGTTCCGGCGAAATACTTTAAAGAGGTGGAGTGTCCAGAGAATTGCTCTGGGATGGACACCCCCGCATATCATTCTCGAAACTGGTGAAGAGCTGGTATGATGGGGGAATTGAACTTCCTGACATTAAAAAATACTATTGGGCGACCCACTTGGCTGCTATCAATCACTGCACATACCGTCATTGGGATGACCCAGGCTACAAGATGGACAAATGGCTCCTACCAGGTGGTAACTTTAACATGGCTCTTTACTCTAAACCCCAAAACATTTTCTCTGACGGGGGCCGACTAGGCATTCAGTACAAGTGTGGCACGCTGCCACTAGAAGTATGGGCTGGGGGCAGAAAATTACGCAGGCCACTCCCCTGTGGGATTCGGAGCAGCTGGGCACCCTGAGGAAAACGAAGGGGTTTGATAAATGGGACATGATGGGGATTTCAAGGGTAGGCGACCTATGGAAGGGGGGAGGGTTCATATAGTTTGCTACCCTACAACATGAATATGAGATGGCTGACACAGAAGACTTTCGGTACCTGCAAGTGAGACATGCACTGATGTCACAGATACCAAAGGGAGAGTCCCTGCCAGAGGCCTCACCCCTAGAAGATAGACTCCTAGACGGGTATATGCAAACAAAAGCGGTATCCCTAACATATAAAAACTGATTAATAATGCCCCAGACCCCCTGGGAACGGTCCGTGGACACTGGGAGAGGGATGTCTCAGAACTGGACGAAGATGAGTGGCAGGAGGCGTTAGCTTCCCCTCGGGAAGTCGCGATCTCTGCTCGATTGTGATTGGTCGAAATAAAGATCCTCCATAGAATATACGTCACAGGATCGACACTAACCAGGATGGGCAGAACATATGACTTGGGGTGTAGGAGACAATGCGGCCAAGAGGGCACGTTTATACATATATTGTGGGAGTGTGTACACATTCAGAAATACTGGACAGGAATCCACCATAGCTTTAGGGAGGTCCTGGGGTACGAATGGAAATTGATGCCAAAAGATGCCTACTGAATATTTGGGAACCTACAGACCTGAATAGCAAGGATAAAACATGGGCGACACTGGGCCTGATGGTAGCTAAAAGGAACGTTGCCAGAATGTGGGGCGTAAATGCAACCCCCACAGTCGAGGCCTGGAAAGCTGACATGGACTGGTGCATGATGAGGGAGAAAACTGTATATATTGCAAGAGGCTGTCCGAAAAAATGGTCACAAATATGGGGCAAGTGGAATGAATATCGAGGTAATATCCGTGTTCCACCAACTGTCCCCTCTCCTTCTGTTCCAAGAACACCATAAATAATGTAACACAAGAATATTAAGCATTGAAATGTGCAATTGATCTATGCATGTATATATATGCTAAACCAGAACCTATTTCATTTGCTTGTAAGATATAAATGTTGCATCACTGTTATTAATAAAAAGATAAAAGAAATTAAAATCCCTGTCTATGGATTCTGGGTCTGAAGGATCTAGCAAAAAGGAAGTAAGTCCTCCTTCCTCTCATAAAAAAAATCCTCCTCTTCATCCGCTGTGCCTGTGACTCCTAGAAAAGCTTTGTCGTCTGAAAAAATCCACTAGTCGACAGGCCATCATCGTCGCCCTCCGTGTTGGCGGCTACATCGTTGTCGACGAAGAGACCATCCTTGACAGTGACGGTGGCTTCTGTCAATCAGATGACGACCACTTCCTCATTAAGTCCATGCTAACACCTAGTTGTCGACAGTGATCCCGTCGACAAACTTTTTAAATCCCCAGCCGTTTGACCATCTTCGATTGCAGGCATAGCCCATGGCAAACAGACCCTTTCGACAACATCGGCGTTGTCGAAGAGCTCGTCGACGGCCCAAAAAACAGCCTGGTTTTACTTCCTCAGAGGGAGTTCCTGTGGTCCTACTCCCGGATCAAACCTCACCGAGCAACGTATCACCACTACCTCCTGTACATCTTCTGGAAACCGAGGAATCAGCCGATGAAGGTCTTTTTGGGCCAGCCTACAGTCCCACACAGCTCAATGTAAAGTGCAAGGACACAGACAAAGAAGAACCTGGTGGTGAGTCTGCCACATATGTGGAAGGTGAATTTTATTTTAGGGACAGGCATTAACCCCCGACACAGCAATATGATGCTTTTCAGGAGCACTATCCATATGAGGAACCCTATTTTGAGCGCCAGGCTCCAAGACATGATGGTTTCAGTACCTATATTGTTGGTAACAGACCTTCGTCCCGATTGATGACTAATATAAAAATTCCCAGAGGCGAATGCTCCTGTGCCTTGTACACCACCATGTATGGAAACACCTACTGTACCATCACTGCCTCGAAGTCCTGTAGCCCCTATGCCTCAAAGAGAAAGACTTGGGTTACCACCAGTCACTAGCAAGAAAGTCTACATGGGTAGTGAAGAAGACCGTCCACCTGAGGAAGGGGAACTTCTTCAGGACCCTGATGCATCAGGGCAAGAATGGGACGAATACATCACTCCTTCATCACTATCACGGTCATCACCACCGACTAGGTTGCCTCCTGAAGATATAGGGGGATTTCATGAACTCCTTGACTTCAAAGCACCTCAATCTATCGCTACATGTAAAGCAAACAGAGTTTTTTCTTTACAACTTCAAGGATTCATCAAGAAAGTCTGTAAAATCCATTCCCAACGTGCATTATATCTGGGAGGAGGGCTTAAAGCTGATGAAGACCCCAACTTCGGTAGCAGCAGATCCCTGGCTTGACCAGAAATATAAACCGCCTGAGGATTCACCTGTCTGCCTCTTGGGACAACCTCACCCTGACTGTCATGCAAGCTGCCCAAAGACGCTCCAGGAACCCGTCTGCACCATGTTCATCACCACTGGTCAAGGAGGGCAGACGGCTAGACAATATTGGAAAGCATTTTTCAGCGATGGCAGCCACATCCATCAAGGGTATCTAGTGCTCTAGCTTCTAATGCTCTAGCTTTTTTGGGGCGGTATGACAGGCAGATGTGGTCTGATTTATTGGTGTACTTGGACAACTTGCCAGAGCAAAAAAGAAAACCGGCCAAAGAAATCCTGCAAGAAGGGGTAAGAATCTCGTCGGAAATAATACACGACCATGGACACCTCTTTCGCAGCCTTTAGGCAAATGTAAATGTAAATGTCCAGTATTTGTAAAGTGCACAGCTACCTCCGGAGAGGTGTCCCGGCGCTGGGGGCCGTCGGGAAGATTAAGCGAGCTATTGCCCAGAGTCACATGGTGCTGGGCTGACCTGCCGCCGGCACCGGGGATCGAACCGTGAGCCCCAGGATCCGTAGTCAGTCGCCCTGGCCGCTGCGCCACGCCTCTTCCCTCCGCCAAATGGCGGGTGCAGCGTTACTATGCTTCAGGGAAGCGACATCCTTCCACCTGGAGGGAGGTTCATTCCGCAATTGTTTATCCCTATCGACTGATTTAATTTATTCGGAGAACATGTGGATGATTCTCTGCAGGCTTTCAAGGCAGACACTGATACTGCGTGTTCGCTAGGGGGCGCTGCAGCCAAGACACTTTCAGCTCTTTCGTGTGGGCAGAGGGAGAGGCCAGTCTGCAGCAAGAGTGTCTTATTAGAGTTACAGATACAAACCTTACTCCCAATAGACCTCAGTACTCTGCGCAACAGCAATACAGAGCCTCTTCAGGTGCCATGTACACACCCCAGTCAACGTGTCGTCGGCTGCCAGCAGGAGGAAAGGCGTCGGTGACAAATTCAAGGCACTAGTCCCGTCTACTTCTTACCATCTTGTCGAGAACCAGCACCTCTCAATACTACGAGCAATCGAAAAGAATTCTTCAGACAAGTGGGTGTTAGACATAATCCATCATGGTCACACCTTAGATTTTACTCAAATGCCTCCCAATCATCCTCCATGCAAGAGGAAGCCTCTAAATCTCGCCCTGCTCAAACAGGAAATTTGCTCACTTATCTCCAAGGGGGCTATTGAAGAAGTTTGTTTTCGTCATCGCAACACAGGACTTTATTCCAACTTCTTTCTAATCAAGATGAAAATCTGGAAAATGGGTCAAGTTCTGGATCTGAGGTTGCTTAACAAATACATCAAGAAACAACCCTTCCAGATTCTGTCCCTGCAGGAGGTTTTGCCGCTGATAAAGGGGATTGTTTTTGTTAGATATATACTACTACCTCTCTGGGGCTTATCGTTTATTCGGGGGGGGCTCGGACCCCCCTGGGCCCTGGGGACCGCCACCTCCCCGGGACATAAATACATATTCAAGACGAGGTCCACGCGGGACCCCTGCCCCAGGGGCCGCCACCCATTTGTTTGACAGTCCCCAGAGGATGGGGTCCCCGGGCTGAAATCGGCCTGGGGAGCGGGGCCGCATGGCTCCCAACACCCATTTAAAATCTACATTTTTAAAGGCCGGGGATGGGGTCCCCGGGGCCGTATGTGGCCAGGGAGGGGGGTCCTCGTGCCCCCTCCCCTTTTAATGAATGTATTTGGTCCTGGAAAGGTGGACGTCCCAGTGTGGGGTGAGGGGGGGGGGGTCCACGCTGCCCCTCAAACTATTTTTAAAATAATTACCCTTGGGAGGTGGTAGGGCCCGGGTGGGTCTGCAAGCCCCCAAGCATTCACATAAACATATGCCCTAGGGATGTGGTAGTCCCTGGGGCATAGAAATACCCATGGAGGGGGGCACCCATGCGCCCCCTCTCCTTTAATATTTAAATATATGGACATGGCACTGGGGCCTGGCCCACCCGGGGGCGTTTTCCCAAACAAGCGCAGGAGTCCGCGCTTGTTTTTTTTTTATTATTATT
Source organism: Calotriton arnoldi (assembly GCA_963921515.1). Taxonomy (NCBI): domain Eukaryota; kingdom Metazoa; phylum Chordata; class Amphibia; order Caudata; family Salamandridae; genus Calotriton; species Calotriton arnoldi. The sequence goes on along the minus strand of CAWUFW010005280.1, from coordinate 445,694 downwards.
TATTTATTTTTGATGCGACACACACACACAGACTTATGCCCTCACTCACAGACCCACTGAGAGAGACATGCACCCACTCACAGAGCCATGGAGACACTCATACACCCCTTCCCCCATTTGTTAATGTGCAGGCCCCGGGGAGGGGGGGGGGATGATGTCCCCGGGGCTGACATCGACCAGGGGAGGGGGGGGCACCCTTTATATTATAAAGATAATAAATTTGGGCCCTGGGAGATGGGGTCTCTGAGGCCGAAATCGGCTTTGCTGTGTGGCCCCTCTCCCCAATTTAAAAGATATATTTTTAAAGGCCAGGGTATGTGGCTGGGTGGGGTTTCGTGGCCCCCTCCCACTTTAGTGAACGTATTTGGCCCCTCGGAGGTGGTGGGTCCCGGGGGTCCGCGTGCCCCCCACACACACACAACTTTTAAAACAAAAACCCCAGGGAGGTGGTGGTCCACAGGGCATAAAAATGGCCATGGAGAGGGGCCCCTAGCACCCTCCTCCTTTAATTTACAAATATATGGATATGCACCTGGGACATGGCCCACCCGGGGGCTTTTTCCTAAACAAGCGCGGGAGACCGTGCTTATGTTTTTTTTCTGTTTTTGCCACAACACTCACACACCTACTCAGAGGCACTCGAACACACCCCCACACCCCCACTGACACACCCATGCACACACTCGCTCTCAAATGTTGCAGGTCACAGTTAGGAAATTAAATTTAAAAACCTTGAAAATTCCCTGAACAAACCAAAGGTTACAAGGACGTTCTAGTTAGGAAATGAAATTTGAAAAAATCTTAGAAATTCACTGAAAAAAACAAAGGTTACAGGGACGTTATAGTCAGGCTCAGATTTCACTCGTAAAAGAACAGAGAAATTTAGCAATTATAGTTACCTGAGCTAATTATAACTGACGCCCCCGCAATGCACTGCTCATGACTTCATAGATTACATCACTCATGACATGGTCATCGACATCACTGACCCCTCAAATGACATCACTGATGGCCTCATCCAAAGAACCAATCACACACCCACTCCTCTCACACAACTGCTCATATATTCATGCTAGTACTCACACATCCAATAACTCAACCATAGAGCAACTCACACAACCACTCACTCATACTGCCACTCACACACCTGCTAACTCCCCATACAGCCACTAATGCACCCACTCACCAGTGCAGCCACTCGCATATCCAGTCATACAGACACTTAGACACCCACTCAATCACCCATACAGAAACTCACACAGCCACTCACTCAGCCACTCACTCACCCATGCAGGTACTCATACACCCACACATCACCCATACAGGCACGGACACTCGCCAATACAGCTAGTCACACACCCACCCACTCAACAGCCACTTACTTGCTCATTTAACCACTCACTCATCCACCCACCCTTAGTAACTCACTCAGACATTCACTCTCCAATACAGCCACTCACAACCAATTCACTTACCTATATACACCCTCAAACAGCTACTCAACACCCATACAGCTACTCACACACCCACTCCCTCACCCATACAGGTACTCACATACCCACCCATACAGCCACTCAGACATCCACTCACACACTGATAGTCATTCACACAGCCACTCGGATGAGATGTTAGAAGTAGGATGGCTAATTACTAGTACAGAAAGAATAGTAATTGAACTTATGCCATAGCTTAGTATGTCACTTTAATTCTCAGAAACATTAACCAAACATGCACTCACAGGATGTCATCAGTGATGTCATTTGAGAGGTCATTAATGATGTCACTAACCATGTCATGAGTGATGTAATTTGTGAGGTCATAAGCCGTGCACTGCGGGGGCCTAAGTTATAGTTAGCTCAGGTAACTAGAACTACTGAATTTCTCTGGTTTTGTACGAGTGAAATTGGAGCCCAACTATAGCGTCCCTGAAACCTTTTTTTTTCCAGTCAATTTCTATGTTTTTTAGAAATTCTATTTTCTAACTGTAAGGTCCCTGTGAATTTTGTTTTTTAAGTGAATATATATATATATATATATATAATATTTCTCTTCTAAGGGCATTATATACATTTTTGCATAGCTATATATATAAATGTCAATTATGTTTTCATTATTGAGGCAAAGGGTTTTTACCCAGCACCTCTACTTTTGTTGGTACTACTTACTAGTCTGATTGAAGCATTTTAATCTATGAAAAATTCACTACTGGAGAAAAAAAGTTACCTGTACACTGTGGTTCTCCAGTATTAATATCTCTCATAGATTCACATGCAGACCTCCTACTTCCCCTTGGGTTCACCACTCTGTATACCTCTAATACTTTCACTCGTGCTTGAAATCTGAGGTATGGTGGCCCTGCAGGGGAAGAGCACTTCAGGCTGTGGTCTCTGATTGGCTGAAGTTTGGTTCTATTAAAACAATGTGAATTGGTTAACCATGTCAATTGAATTCTCTATAGCGGTTAATGCGATGTATAGCACTGCTGGTTGTAATTACCGTGGGACTCCCACCATGACGACTGGGAAGATTTAAGCATGTGAATCTATGAAAGATATCAATATTGGAGAACCACAGCGTACAGGTTAGGTAACTTGTTTTTATAATAAGGAATGAGCAAGTCTAAAGCATCCAAGGCTTTGCTTTTGAAAGGATTTAAAAGCAGAGCTGGGAGAATCCATATCCCATCCCATGATAAAGAGGCAGGATAATCCGTGCTAGACTCTTCAACTTAATATTGCATGACCTTGGTGGTTGGATGTGGGTAAGGCTCCGTGATAATGGGGCCTGTGGCTGTGTGGTGAGAGCATATATGGCTTTGTTTGGGAAGAGGAGGACTCTTGCACACAGTGCTGACCTGTGGGTAGGGTTGGTTCCTTTATGCTTACCTAGGATGAGGAGTCCACTGTTGACAAAATCCTCCTGTGCGAGAATACAGAGAAAACCAGTCTAAACTTTGAGTAGACACAACAAATGGGGACACACCAATAAGACCTTCTCTTCACCCTTCATCCCCACACCTCCCTAAAACAAGACAGTGACACAAATATTCCCTTTAATTCTGCATGTCAAGATGCGAGTTTCTTTTGCACTGGGCTGGATTCTGGCACTGGTTCTAGATTACAGTTAAACGTATTGAGCAGAGTAGTGCAGTCTGATTAGATATCTTGTCCTTCTTTGATCTTTCCCAACAGATCTGCTGGCCAGCGTCGTTTGCAGAGAAGGTAGGCTTGCTCACAGAGCTTCTTGGGAAATGTTGCACTTTTACTCACCTCCAGTCCCACCCTTTGATCATTCTATGTCCTCAACTCTGCAGTAGTAGAGTTGAGATAAGTGTACTGTGGGTCAGTATTCTGCTATGTTGCTGGTGTCCATGCCTCCTGTTCAGTGCTCTTTCTCTCGAGCTAGGTTTGCACTCTACAAATACCAACACATACATACCCTCTCACCCTATGGGGGTCTCTGTAAAGTTTTCATTACAGAGATGTGACCTGCATATCTGGCACAGATGGGGCCTTTGGTAGGGCTCTTTTCATGGTTTTTGTGTAGTCTTGGACATCATGATGCACATTTCCTGTAGTAGGCCAAAAGCATTCTAGTCTTATAATGGAGTTGCCTGTGCTCCGACTGAATGTAAAAGTCTCCCTTTATCATATGAGCTAGCAATTTGCGCAGAACTTGAAAATCCAGATGTAATCATATGTAACATTCCGGACTCTGCCTCATCTCCTTGCCATCACTTTTCACCAGAAGAATATCAGCTCATCGTCCTTGGATTTTGCCAGCAAAGTTCTGGGCCTGCCTGCCTCACAACAAACGTTTGCCCTGATTGTTTTTTTTTGGCCGTTTGACCTTTGGAGAGTGTAGTTTCCGCATCCAAGTTGACCATGTCCTTTAGGCTTAAAACGTTTTGTGCCAGCAGTCTCTGTTATACTGTCTATCCTGGCACAATTTGTTTCCCCTCAGGGTAACCATGTGTGTGCGCATCATTGCTTCTTCCACTTCCCGTCATGCATCACCAGAAGTGCCATGGCCTTCGGATAACTGGTATGGACTCCATGAGGTCCGAAGGAGAGTTGGTCACAAATTAGAGCACCTGGTTTTGCCAAAAAGTCGCTAGGAAATACGCTGTTCAGTCACTCCTGCCACAAGCTTCATTCAGCTATTGTATCTTTCCGAGATCCAAATCCAGTTAATCAAAACAAAAATCTGGTTACTTAGAAATATTTCAAGATGTCGAGGTACTTAGGCAGTGGGTACTATCCTTTTAGATTATGATTGTGGTTTGCATCTTAGACAATCATGAGTCTCGAGGGAGGAGGCACTAGTAGCTGCTGTCACAACAAGAATCACTACCTTGGGTAACTTTCTTTCTGTTTTGTAACTTTGTTAGGAATGCCATTTTCACAACTTTTCACCACCAGTTTGGAGCGCTCTTTTTTTCATACTGATTCAAAACATCAGTGGTTTTAGATTTACATTTTTTTTCTTCTCTCACTTCTCTTAGCATGTGAATTATTTGTATATGTTGGGCTTTTCTCAACGGTCTGCACTTCGGCTCTGTGGATATTAGTGGTCCTATCTAGTTGTAATAAATGGGAGCTTGAACGTTTGAGTTAATGTCCTGCAATTTTAGGGGTGTGAAACCTTAAGAGTTGCATAGTACCTTACATATTCTCTTTATTTTTACAGGGGCACTTTTACCTTCCTTTTTATGTGGATCCTTTCCATTGGCAGGCAGTGACTGACCGTTAAGAATGTCCATAAAATGAACATTTTTGAAGCATGTATTTGAGGCCTTCCTCTGGTCTTTTCAGGTCGCTGGTGGCTAACTTAGCTGCAGCCAACTGCTATAGCAAGGAAAAACACCTGGACCTGGAGGAGAACTGGAAGCTAGTGGAAAAGGCTCAAGTGTACTACATTGCGGTAAGAAGACGTGACACTGTCTGGACCCAGGAAGGGATCAATCTGGCCTGCTCACACAGTGATATTGTCCAGTCTTGCTGCTTGTACTCTGGTTCTGCTTAGTAATGCAGTGTTTGAAACATCAGTTGCTTTTTATCTCCAAGATGTGTTAGAATTGTATTGGCTGGTTGGTTTCACTTGTGGGAGATCCATTATAACCAGTTGTGAAACTTTTTCACCGTTCTTATGCGATGTTGTGCAATGTCTGTTTTGGGCATATGTTTCTCTTGTACCAATTCCAATCTCATGCTGTCGTGGTGCACACCCTTGTAACTTTACTTGCTTCACCTTACTAGGAATGAGCTCCGTACCGCAGATGCTAAATCACTCGTGTTAACCTGCCTCCAGCTCTTCCATGCTACTTTTGGGTTCCAAAGCACAGTTCTAAATCTGAACTGTACTTTTCAAGAGTCGAGCACATTGTAGTTGTTGCTTACTCTTTTAAACGCCCAGAGTCTCACTTTAGGCAAACCGTGTACTAGGATCCTAGGTACAATTGGAAACTAATTTTCATCATATTAACTTTATTTCAATTCGAAGAACCATAAAAGTACACAATGCAAGAGACATTATACATGCACAAATAAGATCATAAAAGCAGATCGTATCCAAATACCAGTGTACATATATTAGAAAAGGCCAGTCATAAGACAGGAATTGGCAGATGCTGCCCCAACTAAGACCAAAACTAAGAGACAAAAACCTAAAAAAGAGAAACCTTAAAAAGTACACCTAAAGGGTCCGCTATGTCACCTGGTTTGTATGTATTATTTACATTAATTCATACATTTAGTCTTTAATTCGGCTTTTAAAAACCATAAAAGTTCATCAATGTATTAATAACACAAGTCAAATAAGTATACATTAAGATCCATATTTTATTAAGACGTTATAAGCCCTAGTTTTCATCGCCAGTGAAACCCTCTTTACTAATCATCCATCCCTTGTCCTAGGAACCTTTACCTAACACACCATATATAAAAAAAAAAAGAAATCTAGATACTGCGAATAATATCGCGTGGTGGAATTCGTGTTTCAGTATTCTAAGGGCCACAAGGTGATTAGGGATCCCTAGCTACCTACAGATCTGTACTATCCACATTTGTCTTTCTCTAGTATACCCTGGACAAAAGAAAAGTACATGTGCCTCGCTTTCTTCTGCTGTTCCACAGGAGAGGCATTTCCGATCGGTTTTCCTGGACCAGGCACTAGTAAAAGTGTGCCGGGGGAGTGAACCATGCCTGAGCTGCAGATGCAACTTCCTGGCTTATACTGGCTGGATATCGTCTAGGAAAGTCTAATCTATAAAAGTCTTTCATCTGTATAAAATTCCTAGTTAAGTTACCCACAGTTGGACCCTTCATAAGAGAGGAAAGTCTAGAGGCCCTGTAGCAATCAACAAGTTTCATCTTGGAATTTGCCAAAGAGGTTGTTAGAGGGTCTTCCCATAGAGAAGTCAGTCCTATACTAACTAGTCCGAGTGTCCCTGAGATGAGAAAACCAAGGTAGGCTTTTAGCCCCTGGCACCCCAAGAAGTTCTTTTAATGCTCGCCTATATAGGGTCAGCTCTGGGGTCAACCAAATTCTCCTCCAAAATAGAGGTCTTAAAGCAATAACCTCCGAAATGGGGCTCAACCCTAGATCTAATCAGAGCAGAATCAGGCAGTGCTAAGAGGAAGCACCACTAGGTGCCTAATAAATTTGTTTTCTACCAATACAATATCTTTGACAGATTTATATCCCCATAACTCTGCCCCATAGTTAATGGCTCCCAGAGATTGGGTCTTGTCTATTTGCATCAAAGTGTTAAGAGGCTTAGAAAATGAAGACCTATAAACCTTGGCCCGACCACCTGTACTCTGTGCTAATTTCAACCTCTATTTCCCTATGTGAATGGCCCAGTCCATGTGCTCATTGAGGGTGATCCCCAAATACTCAAAAATGGCGACCCTCTCCTGCGGAGTTCCATTCAACACTGGGTTGGTTCTGGTGGAATGTACAGAATTAAAAAACATGAATTTTGCAACATTAACCTTAAGACCCCACTCGATTCAAAAAGAGTTAACCCATTGAGTTTCCTTTGGATCCCCATGGGAGATTTTGATAAGAGGGTATCGTCTGTGAACATCAGGGCTGGGATTTTGGTGGAACAAATCTTGGGAGCATCGTTGTCACTGACCCCTTTTTAGGTATCCACCAGCCGATTGATGTACAAGCAAAATTGGGTCTGAGCCAACACACAGCCTTGTCGTGTGCCCCTGGTTACCGGGAAAGGTTCAGAAAGCTCCCCCAATTTCCCATATCGAACCTGTGCAAAGTTCTTTTCATTCAGCCTCCTGATGATATTGCAGAGGTAAGTGGGGACCAACTTGTTAGACAGAACAGACCAGAGTTTTGGCTTAGGAACAAAGTCAAAGGCGAATTTTAGGTTTACGAAGATCAGATACAAGCTACCACCCTCCAGCCCCACCTCTTTCCAGTAGAGGAGTTCGAGGCGGAATACCTAATTAATGGTGGAAATTTGATGTCTAAAATCTGCTTGTAGAGTGCTAAGAGCATCATGGTCCTTTATCCACTCTTGGAGCTGTTCTAGAATGACCCTTGAAATAACCTTCTGTATCACATCTATAAGGCTTATAGGCCTGTAATTCCCCAGTAGAAGGGGGAACCTTTCTTATGCACAGGGATTATTTCAGCACCGGCCCAAGTCTCAGGGATATGCATAGCACCCAATACAGCATTAAAGATGACTAACAAATAGGGGCCCCAAATATCATGTTCTGAAAGACACAAGTTCCTAGGAATCTCATCTTGTTTGAGATGACTCTACATACTTCCTCCAGGGAAACTATTGGAACATCCTCATTAGCCTTTTTACCAGCCTGGTTCAAGTCATGTGTTTGATGGTCTACATTTTTTGCCACCACTATCTCAGGGGAATCCAGAACATCATAAATTGAGTGAAAATCATATTTCCAGACTTCAGCCGTAATGTTTGTCTCAAGATTATTTCTATCTTCTCGACTGCCAAACGTTACTATATCCCAAAATGCTCTTGTGTCTTTATATTTGAGGGCCTGTAGGAGAGGCTCCCATTTGGCTGTGTCCCTGTCAGTCTTGGCCTGTTTGATGGCATCCTTATACATGGTTCTAGCACTTGAGATCCAGACTTCATCCTTAGATTTTATTGCTACTATTAAAATAGATGTAGCTTTTCTACAGTGCCCATTATACCAGGTTGGGATAATTTGTTTGATCTCTCTGGACCTTGCTCCCACATAGAAAAGATCCCTCAGTGCAGCTACACAGATTGAGTGAATCTCGGCTACTTTCTTAAACCTATTTTCTCTGTTTGATGCCTCCATACAAGCACTCAAATCTTCCATAGTAGTCCCCATTATTTTATAAATGCTGGAGATGGAATTAGGGGACTCCTTTATTTTACCCCAATGGATATGTCTCCTTGATGTCGACAGGCACAGTCTAGAATCGAGTGGGTCCCTGTGCTTCCCCTGTATGTGCCCATCTTGCAATAGCAGATGAAATGCCAGGACATTATGGTCACTATCCTGTTGTGATAAAATAACAAAATCTAGAACCGAGGCCCACATTTTTGTATCCACAAAGACATAATCAATTATGGACTCAGACCTGGCTCCATTAAATGTAGGGTGGCCATATTTATATGACGTTGTCAGTCCATTGCAGGCCCTAATTGACTGGTTCAGTGTAAGAGCCAAGATGTGTAGAGCTATAGAGGACCACTTTTTTAGGGTGGGTGTGGTTGTGGCAAGTATAGACCCACTGCCTTTCTTCTTCGTCCAGGGCCTCACTCTGTCTAATGCCCAGTGGCTCAAATTGGCAATTGAAGTCACCCCCTATAATCTTAGTCATGCCTTGGAAGAGAAGACAGGAGGATTGATAATTGATCTACTACTGAAGATTCTTGGCCCTACTGACTGTTCTTGAGTATATGTTGACCAACACTAGAATTCTAGCAGAGGTCAATACCAGCAATACACACAAGGTCAGAGGACCCCATCTCAATCTCCCTTGCCAAACAACCTAAATTGGTGGCAATCCAGATTGTCAGCCCCCCTCCCTCCAGACACAGCAGGTTAGGAAAAAGCCACATAACCAGGACGCCTTTGCTCCTCTTTAGCCCAAGTTTCCTGGAATAGTACCATATCATATTTGTCTATGTATGCCCCCCCCCCCCATTCGCTGCAATCTAGCTTATTCCTAAGGCTGGCCACATTCCAGAAAGCAACTTTGATTGCAAAGTTTTAATATCTTGCAGAGCCCCACCCACTTTTGACTCTCTGCTACCCACCCTGGGGGGCAGACATCCCGTGTTAATACTAGTAGCATAGCTCATATCTACAGACCCCTGTTTTACTCCAGCCCTTGGAACCACCCTCCTACCCCAATCTCCCTGCTCCGTCTTAGGAGGACCCTCATTCTCAGGACAAAGTAGCTCAGAGTCTTTGGTGAAACTTAAACGTCCATTAAGCCCAGCTCTGCCCTCTGTGCATCCCAGATGGGCTGTATTAGTTACTGTCGAATCAGCCCCAGTTTGATGGCAGACCCTGCCTTGGGCACTGGGCACTCCAAACAACCTAATCTGGTGGGGGGTCTTGATGGGAGATCGAAGAGGCCATAGACTCTGCAGGGTAAGGGAGTCAGTCCACCACATTTAAGACTTAAAATCTGTTGTGTGTGGGTTCAGCATATCTACAGGGATCGGCTATGTAAGGGGGTTCCAAAGCACAGTTCTAAATCTGAACTAGACTTTTCAAGAGCCAAGCACATTGTGGTTTTTGCTTACTCTTTTGGACACCCAGCGTCTCAGTTTAGGCAAACCTTGTACTAGGATCCTAGGTACAATTAGATACTAATTTTATTTTCTTTGCATGTAAAAGTATGTCTTTCTGAATAGACAAATGTGTAAATTACTTTGAAAAACTCAGCAAAAGAGTATTTGTAATAATTTGACCTTTGCAAGTTGTATGTTTAGTGGCGGAAAGGCTAGTGTCCTAGTATAAGCACAGCATGTTGCATCCTCCCAATCCAGAGAATCGTCCCGGATGTGCTCTTCTAAATGTTTTTGCTATCAGAGTTCCGACATATCACCGTAAAAGTGATTCCTAGTTGGGTGTTAAAATTCTCTTTCTGTCCTGGTGGAGGAGGCTAAGTTGTGAGCCTGCTCTATAGAAAGCACCTAATTCCTGTGTTCTTTTTCAACCTCCCTCCCAAAAGGCAAATGGCATAACTAAAGGCCACAAAGGCAACTTAGTTGGTAGAACGTGATATTATTCTAATAAAACTACTAAAGTGAAAAATATCATTGAAAACAATTTTACTTGCTATACTTTTTGAGTAAAAAATTGATTCATGCTCCTGCCTACTCGCATCAATCTCTTCCGTTTCCAGCTGTCCAACAAGGAGATGTAGGCAAGCAACCTTGGGGGGAGTGTGCTAGGTCGGGCCATTATGCGGAGGCCAGGCCATGCTCCCGATCTTGCTCCCGATCAAATTATTTAAATTTTTGCGGCAGGTGCCGAGGTGCAAAACCAGTGTTTTGCTTTGAGTCTCCACTATATCAGAAGGATTCAGAAGTGAATCCTGTTTAGTAATTTGTACATGGGAGGAGGGAGCGTGGCATGGAGAAACCAAGGTGGTTCACGGGGTTCTCTGTTTAAAAGGCAGAGGGCTGTTCTTTTTGTTACCAACATTTTTACAAAAAAAGTATTTGCTGGAAAAAAAATGTCACAATGTTTTTAATACTGCAGAATTTAAACTAAATGCCATCAATATCTGATACAAGATTTTTACATTCATCCTTTTGACTCGGAAATCATCATCTTAATATTTAGTCAGTCATTCTGGCTAGATCAGAGCAGCTCACACGTTTTGTCCCATTGTTAAAAATGTTAGATTCTCAGGCTGAAACTCTGTCCCCAGTTCATGTCCACCATCATGCCTAATCCTACAATAGCGTACATCCTTTCCCTACTTAAAGTGCCTTGTAACTTCCACACTTTGCTTGAAAACCTTATTTGGATTTCTGCCATTCATATGTTTGGACCCTGATATGGGGTGGGTGCAGGGAGTTAGGGTATTTTATTTTTGTTTTGTTAAAAGAAACAAATGTGAGTAGAGGCAACTGAGAGACTTAAATATTATAAACCCAAACCCATTTGGGGGAAATGTAATTATCCGTAATAGGAACTGTCATTGATTTGTTTGCTTCTAATGTTCCCTTCGGGCACCCAATGTTAAATTTGTAACATTTGATATTATAATCAATACACCCTAAACTGCACCTAAAACCAAACTAGGTCGCTGGTTGACCCTATTCTTCAAACACATAATCCTTGAAAAAGTCTTGCAGTGGCAGAAGCTTTGTTGGAGTCCACGCAGCCAAGCTCTGGAACTGGATTCCTATAAGAATTGGCAACCTGCTTGAATTTCATAGGGCCTTAAAAACCTATCTATTTTTATTCACATAATTCTGTTTTGCAGACCACTTCTAGGTACTGAAATGTGTAACTGTCACTTCTCGCTTCTTTCTGCAACACCACGTGCTTAAGTTTAGGTCCACGTTAGCCACCTAGTCTTTGGAGTAGGTCTTATAGCCTCACTCACCAATTCCAATGCCACACAAATAGCCTAGAGTACAACCCAACACCCTATCAATCATCTGCTCTGAAAGACCTCCCAATTACTCAAAGAGCTTCACTGGTTGTTCGGGGTTAAGTGCTATATAAATTCTGCAAAACAGTATTTCTGCTCTAGCCTCTTCAGTCCTGTGACCGGATTGTTCAATGACATTGAGCAGGCCAGAAGCAGGAGTATTAGTACTTTGAGAGTCCTATCATGGGTCTTTGCGGCCTTCGTGCCACTACCTGCCTGTTGACGGACATTTCATCGCCTACACTGCACCGCATTAAAAAAAGCAATATGGGAGATGCAGGTGTGCGAAATGCATATGCAGGGTGACAAGATGGAGTAGGGGGTACAGGTGGACATCCCACATAAAGAAAACCAGAATCTGGGACTACAAAAGAAAAGTGGCAGACGCTCTTCCACAGAAAAATGTAAGAGACTAAAAAAAAAAAAAAAAGGACATGGAGACATTGGAAGAGGAAATGGTGCAATCACTATGGGGGGAAAACAGCCGCACCTAGAGTGCGTCGGCGTTTGTCCCATGGTGTAATAACCGCAAGTCTATCATGAGGCATTACACCCACCCCATTCTGCCTCCAGCACATAGTTTCTCTTTTATTTACCTTGCAGAGTGGTTGTGTGCCTTATGCTGTCTGAGGGAGACCTTTGAAGCCAGCTGCTTTCTTTCATTTGGCCTTGTATCTTTGTGGATTTTCCACTTTTTTCTTTGTTCCGCAGTATATCCACTGATTTTGTATGTGGTGGTTCTGCATTCGTCGGTTTCCTGACTGAACCTTGTAATCGCTGTTGCTCATTCCAGTTAAGATATGCAGTTTGTGCGATTCCCTTTCCAGGATAATATTTGATCCAATCCACTTCTGTTAAACTATTGATAGTGTTCTTAGAAGGTTTTAGAACATTGTGGGAAGATTCAGAAAAAAGGAAAGAAAATTAGTATTTTCCTTTCTAGAGGTTTTCTCCAAGTTGGTTGTTATTGGAATCCCTGTACTAAGGAGAGCTTGCCACAAATGTGTTGGGCCTTGGGTCCGAAAAAGCTCCAGGTTTAGGTCTGCCTTGTATGAGGGTGTCCCCTAAGTGAAACACTTGTGCTGCATCCTGAACCTCTCATCCAGACAATGACTGGAACCCCAGACAAAGGTGACCACAGTAAAGCTGGCTAGCTCTCTTCCCTTGAAGGTCAAGCATGTCCCAAGTTCTTTAAGACCTCCTTGGACGTCCCACAGACACTTTCACATCAAAGCTTTTAATGTAGATGACATCCCATACTTCTAATTGCAGTTTGAATCCCAAAAATCGTTCCAATTGGGTGAGGTGCAAATAAGCTATCTTCAATATGCAGATACTATCCTTTTGAGTCAAACACCTATTGGCTTACAAAGACTGATCAATGCTTTTGATTACTATATACTAATGAATGACCTTGAACTGAATGTGAAAAAAACTAAAATCATGAAAATTGGTCCAGCAAATCAGAAGTTTAAGTCATGGAGGGCCAGAGGAGGGCCAATTGAAGTTGTTAAAACCTATAGATATTTAGGGGTTGTGTTTGATAGTTTCTTTTAAGTACCATTTTAAAGATTTAGGGACAAAAACTGTGACTTTAATTCATGCTTTTAAATGTTTGCCAAAATCACTTAGCTGCCAATCCTATGAACACATTCTCAAAGTCATGAGAGCAAAGTTACAGCCAACCATTTAATATGGCTCACCCATCACCAAGGGGAAAGATGCTAAGCTACTGGATTTATTAATAGTCCAGGCTTATAAAGCAACTTTTGGGATTCCCAGGTCAGTGGGTCAAGCTGAAATAAGATTGAAGTTTGGGCTCCAAAGACAGTGTTTGGTGTCACATGGGGCTTTTTTGAAATGTATGTATTTTATGTTCTCTTCCGCCCCTGCTACCCTAGCGAACAACTACTGGCTTGAAATAACAAAATCTTCTTATGCTGCTACCTGGAGATCCCATATTTTAACTTGCTTGCATGATATTGGTCTGCAAATTGGGCTTCCTGAATTGAAAATGCCCAATTATAAATGAATCCTAAAAAAAACAAATCCTAGCTAAATCTCTTAAGGATAAAACTGTTTTAGCTGCAAAAAATAATGCATGGTATGTGGTTAATTCACATCCGTCTTTACCCATCCAGCCGTGCCTTAATGCCCATTTCTCCGCAAAAATAAAAAAAACATTTTTAAGAATAAGATTGGAAATAAACCCAACTAAGGAGAGTACGCCGTCTTGGATTCAGCAGTGGCCTGATACCAATTGTAGACTCTGTGGATGGCCACGTGAATCTTTATTGCATATAGTATGCGTGTGTCCTAAATTGCTTACAATTCGGCGCATATTTTTAAAACCCCTATTTTTGAAGATCGGGGTCAGATCGGCTCGCCAGGCCCTTATTTTTTATCGGGTGAGTCGATTCCGCTGCTTTGCCAATTGATAGTTTTTAGTTGCTGTCGAAAAATGTTTGGCATTGACTGTTCAGGATGTATTATAATGGTAAACAGCACTTACCACGAATCCTTTTCAACACATGTAATTACAATGCGGTCGTTACAACGACCGCATTGTAACTAACTGCATACCATTACCCCGCAAGTCGTAACAACAACTTGCGGAGGGGGCAGAAGGTGTTGGATTTAAAATCCAACACCTTCCCTACTTTTGCACATACTGGAGTTGGAATAGTAAATTATACTATTCCAACATCCAGCGCCCCCCCTAGAGCAAGTCGTTGTTACGACTTGCAGGGTAATGGAATGCGTTGTTACAACGCGGTCATTGTAACGACCGCATTGTAATTGCATGCGGAGAAAAGGCATGCGATGTAAGGAGGCATATTCATTATATTTAGGGCTCCCTGTTTTCCATTTTTACTGATTTTTACAGATAAATACAGACAGAAATCCATTTCTTTTCTTGTCTGTATTTATTTTTAAATGTGGATAAAAACGGAAATTGGGTGCTTTTTGAGTGATTCTAAATACACTTTCCTATGACTGCCAGGCTAATAACTGTGGATTGAGAGGTAAGGGGGTTAAAAAAAAAGGAATTTTAGTAAAGAGGCTTAAACAGCAGTAGATATGCACATGGCTGATACTGAAATGTGCATATTTTCATATAAGTGCATTGATGTATCTTCTGCAGGTTTTCATATCACTGAAACCTGCCAGCCATTCAAACAGGAGTGCATATTTATTGGTTAAATAAATGTGGAAATATACCAGTTTCAGCTTTATTTTTTTCACAAAACTCATAATAAATACGGATAAATACAGATAAAGTTGACAAAAAATAAAAATGGATAAATACAGACGGAAATGTCTAAAAAAAATAAATACCATAAAACCGGGAGCCCTAATTATAATTAAATCATATGGCTTCAAGAGAACTCTTGAATGCATCTTTTTTTGCTTATTTGCACTATACGGCTTCTTGTAGAATTTAGTGTCTTTGCTGCTAGGGTAATAATTAAAAATGTAAATAATTAAGTTATCTTGTTTGCAATAGAAATTATAGATGCACTTTTATAGCCTGTTTGCACAATGGAACTACTGTTTACTGCACGTCTGCACTTTAATACGTAATGATCCAGCCCATGTCTGATAGATTATATAATTCATTTGTATAATGATCGATAAAGTTAACTGGTTTTATTGCACAAATAGGAATGTATTTATAAACTGCCAAGAATATTTTTGTCATCGTTTTAGAAAAAAAACAAAAAACTGAATGATGCTCACAAATAGTTTTACCATTGGCTTGTAACTACATGTGATAATGGTTTTTTTTATATAGTGTCCGATTGTTAAGATGTTTTAATTGCAATGATTTTTGTTAATCGAGCAATAAAGACTTTATTCATTCAATCAACATCAAGGTGTGTCCATGCAGCTTGAGAAAGGTGATGATTCATCATGGAGATCCGCGAGGACATGGGGGGGGGGGGGGGCGCGCATTTTGTTCTGACATTGTAGGCTGCCGTTGCCCCAGGTTTAGAACATTTCTAAAAACCCTGCTGCTCAACCCTTATGCATACTCCCTCTGGTTGAAGAGCTGTACTTGAGTCTACAACAGGCGAGCCACTGGCCTGCTCTTTGGGTCTACCCTCTTGAGTGTCGCCTGGCCCTTCTTCACTAAAACCGTATAACACTTCCAGTGAACAAACACAAAGGGTCTTTTGAGAATGCTGCTGACCCAGGGCTCGGTAAATAAACTGACTGATATGGGAGCATCAAGACACTGCCTAAAACAGCAAACACTTCTATCTCGAGATTGCTCAGTCATGTAACCTTTCAGAAGTTTGCCAAAAATATATTTCAGTACCATTGCTAGAACTGTGGGATTCTGCTCAAGAAAAGAGCTAACTTTATTTTCGAAGCATAGCCTAGACCTGCTTCCATTTCGTCTTATGGGATATGTTTTTTCCATTTACTTTAGCCTATTTGTTTGTGTCAGATTTCAAAGGCAGTTGGGCTTGCTTCAACATAGTTGGCTATCTTGTGAAATTTTTGTAGTGTTAATTAAAGGAATACTTTTTAGATTAATATTTTTGTTCAGACATTGGTCATTTCATTATCTTACTACTGTGACACTATATCACTCCTCACTTCAAACCACCTCTCATCTCACTTCACTTTGCCATTTAACCATAGCTACCATTGAACAGTGATGACGTAGGGATTGTTAATAACTGTAATGATGGATTGCTTGAAATGTTGCCACCTTGGAACTACTTTGACAATGTTGGTTGCATCATTTTTGCTGCATTTGCATGACAATGGTGGATGTGTTTTATGTCCTAATTTGCACCTTTCCTATTGGTTTTACTATAACATTATTCGTAACTAATTTAAAATAAAAAAAAATTAAAAAACAGTGGAAGGCCTAACATTGTGCCTTATTGGCAAGCTCGATTTCTGAAATTGCGCATTCTGCCTTTGAGGCTGCGGTAAGGCGGGCACTTACTGGCTTGGGATGTCCTGCTCCCGTGCTTATCTTCTAATTTGTGACATGCTGTTGGTATGGTCAGCTAGCTGTTGTGCTGGAGAAGAGGCCTCATCCAGTCTATGCTCTTTTGTGGCACATGCTTTGAAGTTCACTGAAATGCATCTACGACTGAGGGTGCTCTTCCCCTTCCGGCATTGTGCAGGAGGCAGCTTTAGATGGCATGCCATAATTGGACGCTGTAAAGAGCTTATTGGCCGAGACCCTAATTGCTGTTTACTGTGTCGTCGCTGCGTGACAGTCTGTAATTCAGTGCTACACAAACCCTGATGAGGTGTAATCCAGAGAAATGGGATGCTTTGCTTTTAATTAAAAAGACAAATTGTCCCAAATCGTGGAAGAAATGAGCAGTTAAATTTCAATTTGTGGAATCTTTATTTAATAGTGTTATCCAATTTGGTATGATATGCTTAGAGTGGTGCGGAGTATGACAAGCTTACATAGGAGTAGACTGTGGCATGAAGACGTGTGCTAAATCGTCCTAAGCCATGAACTAATAATTTTTTGTATTTGTGAGAAATGTGTCTTAGAATTGGGCTTTTCCACTGCAATGTGCCAGCCTGTGCTTTTATAGGCCTAAATTGTTTTTGTCAGATTGACTTGAAACATTTTTTTACGATATTGAGGAGCTTACTTGCTTTAGACATTTGGAGAAGTGCATAAAGAGGGGTGGGCCTTGAAGTTTTTGTTCTAAAGTGGGGGAGCAGGCAGTGAGAATGAAAGTATTTCTCGGCCCACCTGGCTCTGATGCGTATCTGTATGGAACTTAGAAATTGCTCTTTTTGCCCATTGCTGGGCATTGTGGCGCCATTGACAGTAGTGGTAAAATGGCAGGCGTTCTAAACTTTTCTGGTGGCTTTTGTTGAATAGAAGGTCCTCTTATTTGCAACTAGGGATTTTAACAAGGGAATTGGTCGAAGCGGCCGTACTTCGCCTATTAATGCAATAAAAAAACGCTGTGCCTCTCCTCTAAAAACTGCTGCCAACCAGAAAGTCGCTCCATGCCACGGAAGCGAATCACTGCTGATGAGATGGAGTGCTTCTGGTGCACGTTGGCCAGGCAGATTTGAACTCCAAACTGACCTCTAGATGGCTTCTGTTATCAGACCACTTGGTAATAATGAATAGTGGAAGTTTTATGTGAAAAGCTAAATATTGCAGGCTTTAAAATCGTATATCCCACACGCTTAAATCTTGTAGAAACTCACCCAGGCCATCAACCTCCCTAAATGCCTCACAAGCAATAGTGTGACGGACAGTGCTTTCCTTCCTGTCAACAACTGAAGCTCTTGGATACAGCAACATGGTGGCCTCTGGTTGACTTGGTCAAGAACACACTTCTAATGGTCACTTTTTATGAGCTCATCCCAGCATCATTCACTTCTGTCACCAAAATAAAAACATCCTTAAAAGCTCCACCAATTCCTTCTGCTATGTACATTTCTTATTCAAAAGTGGATCTTCCGGGGGGCGTGGCTTGGCGCGTCAAGATGGCGGTCGCACTCTAAGAGTGCTCTGGACCCCTCCGTCATCCGCGCCACAATCCACTGCCATCAGCCCATTACATAACCTCACACCAGCTGCCGAAGCCTCCGTCCAGCCCGACGAGGCGCTTGCTGCCACTCTACCTGCCTGTGGAGTCGACTTTCCTGCCTAGGCTGCAGACGCACCTTCCCTGCAAGATGGCGGCGGCAGTCCCCTGAGGCCCTTCTCTGTCCTGGTACATGGTCTGGCGGCCGGCCTGAAAGGACTCGCGGATTCCCCGCTGTCGGTGAGACGGACTCCTGGTGTGCCGCTGGGCCGGCCCTCTCCTCTGCCCGGCCGGGCTTGTTGCCTCCAGCCCTCATTGCGGCACCGAGGGGGTGCGTCCGATGATGCGGCCGCCTGGGAGATGTATCGGCCACCAGATCAGGTGGCGGTGTATGGCTGCCTGAGCCCCCGTCTGTTACCGGCCCGCTGCCTGTGCCCTGAATTTCATCTGGCCGCCGCTGGGGGTCCCGGGCGCTCCAGACACCCCTGGGCCGCTGTGCCTGCTCCCTGAGGCCTGATTGGGGGCTGGGCCTTCTTGAGACTGCTTCCCCGGCCGGCCCTGCTCTTCGCTGCGGCTCGGGCTGCCGCTGCGGCCATGCCACCCTTACCTCTGCCTGGCATTGGTCGACCTTGTTGGTTCTCCGTGGCTGCTCCGCGGCCTGATTCCGTGACGCCCCCTGAGGGCCTCGGGGCCTGCTGGTCGCTCCGAGGCCTGGCTGCCGGCATTGCAAGACTGCGGGGACGCTCCCCCGCCCTCCCAGCATACCGGGGCCCGCCAAGTATATCTGCTGGGACCACCTCGCCCCCGGATGTGGTGTTTAACTGCGGAGGTCGGCCTGGACGGGGATTAGAGGCATCGGATTACCTCTTCATGCCTGGCCTTCACTGAGACTCTACGAGGAGGTGGGTGCCACTTACTCCTATGACTGGGGACGCGGGGGCTACCAGTGCTCCCTGTGCGTCCATGGTCCCCCGCTCCACTTTGTGACTCACGGGGGCTCGACCTCCGCCCTGTGGCCCCCCACCCCTGCACCCCACTCTGGCTCTATACCTACAAACACTGCGTTGGGGACTGGGGCCTCCGGTGGGGACGCGGACGCGCTGATCGAACGGCTGGAGGTCCTGGCCCTAGGGCGCCCTGCGGGTTGGTACTTGCCCGGTGCTATCGGCCGCACCTATCGAGCGGCGGGGAGCTCCCGGCACCGGCCCCCGCCCACTCCTCCGTGACTTGGATGCCTTGACGCCCCTTCTGCGAGGCTCGGCCTGACCCCGCTGACCGACCGCCGGAGTCCACCTGCCCCTGGCTTGGGGAAACTGTTGTGCGAGCCACCTCCATTTTGTGGGCGAACCCGGTGGTGGGGCGGAGTCGGCCATACTCACCGAGCAGCGAGGGGGGCTTCCCTTTTTTTCCTTTCCTTCCCCCCCCCCCCCCATCTTGTCTCCCCTTGGCCTGGCAGGGCACGCTCTGGCATTGAGGGGCGACGTTCTCCCCCGATTCGGCCGCCGTTTCGGGCGGCGGACGGACAGACATTTGATCCCCGCATTGTCCTGGCGAATCCCCTGGTACTGAGGACTGGTGCCTGGGTAGATAAGACGCCCGGGCCTGAGCACTGACGGCTTGGGTGTTGGATTCCCCCCCCCCCCCCCTGAAATCATCGGCCTGGAACTGCCCACCCACCGGGACCCGCCTAGCTCTTGAAATCGCAGTAGAGATGGGTCGCGATTGCTCCCCGAAGACACCCGCCCCGCAAACCCAAACAAAAATGGACCAATACACTACCGCTGACCGGAGTCTGGCAGAGGGAGTGACAGGGCCCCCCACTCCCCACCGGGGGCGACCTCTCAACCATCCTACAGGCCATTAGCACCTCTCAGGCATCGGTGGTGGGTAAGATTGGCGAGGTCCGGATGAACGTGGCCCTTATCCGCCAGGACCTGCGCAACCCCACAGCGAGAATTTCGGAGGCCGAGTCGCGCCTATCCGTGGCTGAGGACGAACTGGGTCAGCTGAAAACCCAAGTGGCCCGCCTACAGACTCAAACCTCAGAATTACATCGACGGGCTGAAGATGCGGAAAACCGCTCCCAGCGTAACAATCTGCGCCTTATAGGGTTCCCCGAGGGAGTTGAGCAGGGACGGGTGGACACCTTCGTGGAGACCTGGGTGAAGTCATGGATACCCAAAGACGCTCTCTCTGTGTGGTTCGCGGTTGAACGCGCCCATCGCTCCCTCGCGCCCAGGCCTCCTCCCAGGGCGCCATCTCGCCCCCTCATCATTCGGATCCTCAACTTCCGGGACACGGATGCAATCCTTCGGGAGGCGAGGGCCCATGGCCCCCTGAAATACCAGAACAATACGATATTGGTCTTTCCGGACTACATGAGGGAGGTGCAGGCCCAGCAACGCACCTACACGGAGGTTAAACAAAAACTCCGCAACTTGGGATTACGATATGGCCTTCTCTTTCCGGCCCGTCTACGTGTTGTTTTCCAAGGCAAAGCCATCTTCTTTGACACTCCGCAGGCGGCCTGGACTTGGCTCACGGAGGAGCGCCCATTGCGGACCCGGCCCCCTTCCCCCACCGCTTTGTCGACCTCTCCGTGGTCGCACTAGTCTCCTCCCAAACCACAGCGAAGGCCTAATCGATACCGCAGAAGAGGGGGCCTTCACGCTCGCCGGGCGCAGGATCCCAATTGCTGATTTCCTCTGAAGTTTCCCTCGGCGCTTGACGGACAAAACCGAGCCAATTCCCTGATTGACTTAAACCATGATCTTGACCCGTCTGAAACGCTGCGCCCCGTCCTGTCAGACTCCGACCTATCTCGAAGTCCTGCACTCCGGGGATCCGGCGACGACGCCGTAATCTGACAATGGGGGCCCAGCAGACTGGTTTTGAGGCAGAACTCTTTGCTTGTTTTTGCTTTCACATACGCTGGTGACACGAAGACATCCGTCTATATGGAGGGGTCCATCATTGCCACGAACTGCCCTGCTAAACGTTTTAGATTAGCTCACTGTTACTGTTAATTTTTCCTTTTCAGGGCGACAGATGCTTCAATTCCGGAAGTATAGGGTGGGGGGGGAGGGGGGGAGGGAGGGCCGTTGCCCTCTGGACTCTTTCTCTTTTGGCTTCGATCGAGCCATTGGTTTTTGTTTTCCACGACAGTTCATCGTGCGCACACACCACCGCCATCGATAGGGGACGCACCACCACGCACAGGCCATATCCTCCTATCCTAGCTGCGAGGAGTCTCCTCGCCTGGGACCCAGGCCCCTCCACACCTACTTATCCTCGCGCCATCCACTCCTCGGATGCCCACCCACGGTAGATCCCTCCACGTCTTGTCGTGGAACGTAAATGGCTTACTAGATCGTATCAAACGGGCAGCAGTCCTTCGGAGCGCCCAACGCCAGGCGTCTGACGTCCTTTTCCTTCAGGAGACACACCTCCTAGGAACCCACTGTTCCTTTCTTGCCCGATACGGGTTCGACAGGGTCTGGCACTCCGGTTTCACGCGGGGCTCCCGAGGGGTGGCCATATTGACTCGAAGAGGTCTCCCCTTCACCCCAGTACATGTGACGACCGACACACAAGGCCGCTATGTGGCCTTGACCGGTAGGCTTGAAGGACAGGTTCTTAACCTACTATCCACATACATCCCTCCAGCCACACTACCCTCTACTCTTCAGCATCTCACAGAGGTAATCTCCACTCTCCCTCAGGGTCAGACGATAATTGGGGGTGACTTCAACGCGGTTATGCAGCCATCCCTTGATGCGACAGGTGACCCCTCCGCATCACGCCTCACCTCTGCTAAACTGCTTTCGGACTGGTCATCTGTCCTAGGCTTGTGCGACGCCTGGAGGATTTGGAATCCCCGCCGAGAACAATACACTCACACTTCCGTGGCCCATCATACCCACTCCCGCATTGATTTGATCCTGTTGCCGGCCACTGACTGCCAACTGGTGTCTGGTATCTCTATTCTCCCCCGTGGAATCTCAGACCACTCCCCCATCTCCCTCCGTCTGGGACATGCCTCCGGTGGTATGCGTACGGTCTGGCGGTTAAACGCATGTTTTTTGCAGGATGCGGAGATCAAAGATGCCCTCGAAGTGGAACTGAAGCAATACTTTCTGGTCAACAAGGGCTCGGTCCCTTCCTCGGGCACACTGTGGGAAGCCGGTAAGGCTACCTTACGTGGCGTGGCCAGAGGTCTGGTTCACACGAAACGGGCAGCACAGACTGCTCGCCTGACCCAGCTTGAGGCTCAGGCCGCGCGGCTGGAATTGAATCCTGGAGACAGACGATGCTCATCCCGCTAGACAGCTCGCGATGCTCCGGGAGGAGATCCACCAGGTCTCCCTAGACTCGGCCAAGACGCTGTGGCGCTCCTCTGTGGCCCCTGTTTACGGGTGGGGCGACAAAAACGGAAAACTGCTCCACAATCTGGTCTCTATCCCAAGGCCAACCGAATTATCCCTGAAGTCTGTGACGCTGCCGGTATCGATCACTGTACCTCGCAAGCTATCGCCCAGGCTTTCGCGGGCTTCTACTCAACCCAGACCCCTGGGGCCTCTCTGGTTGAACTGTTGGAACAGGCAGGGGTTCAGCTCCCCCTGTCTTGCCCAGGCCGAATCGACGGACCTTGACCTTCCCTTTACCCCTGAGGAGATACAGAGCTATCTCCCTATTGCACTCCGGAAAGACGCCTGGGCCAGACGGCTTCCCGCAGTAATACTACGCGACATACCGCGACTTACTGGTCCCCCACTTGGTCGACCTCTTCCAGCACGTGGTCGAGACGGGATCCTTCCTCCCGGAGACCGATGTGGCTACTATCGTGGTCATTCCTAAGACCCAGCCACCCTCTCTCTCCTGTGCGGACTACCGCCCGATCTCTCTTATCAATACCGAAATGAAAATCTTTGCCACTGCCTTGGCTCAACGCCTTCGTCCCCTCCTGCACGAATTGGTCCACCCGGACCAATGCGGCTTTATGCCTGCCCGCGGCACCCGGCATTGCATACGATGCCTCCATCTCGCCCACCGCCACCTACTCACCCTGTATCTGGCCCTGCTCCTCATCGATTTTGAAAAGGCCTTCGATACGGATGATTGGAGCTATTTGGAGGATTTTCTCACTACGATGGGATTCGGCCCCCTTTTTAGGCGTTTTATCCGAGTCCTGTACTCCAACCCTAAAGCACAAGTTCTGACCAACGGTGCCTTCTCAGAGGCGTTTTCCATTCGGAGAGGCACCCGTCAGGTTTGCCCTCTCTCGCCGCTCTTATTCGCGCTGGCGATGGAGCCCCTGGCCTGCCTCGTACGCAATGATCCCCAAATCTGTGGATGGTCTTGGAATCCCCATCAAGTAGACAAAATTGCCCTATACGCGGACGATGTCCTCCTTTTCCTAGCCGACCCGGAGAACTCCGGCCCACGTTGCTAGGAGGTCCTCCGTACCTTTGAGAATGTCTCAGGCTTACGGCTCAATCCGGCGAAGTCCACCCTGGTTCCCCTCCATCCATCGCGGGCCTGCTTCGATTGGCAGTCAACCATCCCCCTACGAAGACAATCGTTCAAATACTTGGGGATTTGGGTGACCTTGCTCCCGGAGCTGGAGTGGGCTCTCAACCTCACACCCCTGGTCACAAAGGCTAAGGCCGACCTCAAGCGCTGGCAGTCTCTCCCACTCAACCCCCTCGGCAGAGGGGCACTTTTTAAAATGATTCTCCCCCGTTTTTTATACATTCTCCAATACATCACCTTTCATCTCCCGGGTTGTTGGTTCTGCGAGTTTGATGGACTACTTACTCTGTTCTTGTGGGGGGGCGGGAGGCCACGTATGGCCTTGGCTCGCTGCCGGATACCTCCCTTCGATGGTGGCATGGGTGTGACCAACCTTCACCTCTATTACTTGGCCACTAGACTCATTGTTGTCCACGACTGGTTCGCTGGCGGCTGGTCCGACCCGGCTTACCGGACCGAGCTCAGGTCTATGGACTTTCCACAACTTCAGGCCTACTTGTATGGGGCCCCCATACCACATACCATCCCACCTATCACTAGAGCAGTACTAACAGCCTGGCGCTCTGCTCTGCGCTACACGAGATGGGATAAGAAGCTTACTCAACACACACCCCTGTGGTACGGCACTTGGTTACGTGAGGCATCGACCCTTCAGGACTTTCGGCAGTGGGATCAGATCGGGATTTCACTCCTTGGGGACATTTGGGTAGGGGACCACATCCGAACCTTCTCCGACCTGCAGCAGCGCCACTCCCTTCCTACCACCCAATTTTATAAGTATTTGCAGCTCCGACACGCTCTCACTGCGCACATCCCACCAGCCACCTCACTTCCTGAATTCAGTCCGCTAGAGGCCCAGGTCATGATGGGGAACTTGGGTAGAGGGGGGGTGTCACGGATCTATTGCTCCCTTGTGAACAATGGCCCTGCGACCCTAGACTCGCTGCGCACCCGCTGGGAGGGGTGGCTGGGTCCCCTAGAAGAAGCAGACTGGCGAGACGCTCTCATGGCTCCCAAAACTCTGACGACCTCCTCTAAACTGCGTCTCATCCAACTTTACTATCTCCACATGGCATATCTTACCCCTGCGCGTCTGTACAGGGCACGACTGTGCTCCTCCCTAGCCTGTGCGCGGTGTGGCCATGCCCCGGCTGATTTTTACCACATTGTCTGGCAGTGCCCTATTCTTGACTCCTTCTGGGCGGGTGTGGAATCGGAGCTCACGCAGACCCTGGGATTGCTGGTCCCCCATGACCCCTTGCGTCTTCTCCTGGGAGTATTTGATGGCCTAGACGGCTCTAGAGCCGACAAACACTTCTTGGGCACTGCGGTTGCGGTGGCCAAGCGAGACATTGCAGCGGCCTGGTCTCAGGCCAAACCCCCTACAGTTCGGAAGTGGCGAAGAGGGGTGGACTGGTGCGCGGCCCAGGAAGAACCCCTCTTTGAGGCCCGGGATGTCCTGAAAAGTTTGAAAAGGTTTGGGGCAAGTGGCTATATCTGTTGTTTTGATTACTGTGCATGCTTCTCCTCTGTCTTGCTACATCCACGAGGTGGGTTGCTCTGGGGCCTTGTGCTCAGGTCTACTACCCTGTTGTCTACTGGCAATGGACTCCGATACATTGTGCACGCTTATGCTGTCTTTGCGTATTTTGTTTTTCTCAAATGCTAATAAATTTGATTATCCAAAAAAAAAGTGGATCTTCCTGCTTTCCCAAATTACTAAAGAAACCTGTTGTCTCCTCAGTGAAGTGGTAGTCTCCAAAGAAGCTCAATAATGCCATCTTGAAAAATTAAAAAATGCAGTCCTGGAATGTCCTGCCAGCAACTGACCTGGTTCCAGGCTCCTATGCATAGCTAAGACCTTTGACTAAGTGGTCCCTGTAGGAAAGTGGATGGGGTCCAACTCGAAGGATAAGGCCACGGACTGCTACATGTCACACAAATAAAATAAACCTGTGCTCAACCCCTGGCAACGTGGCACACAGCAGTCAGGCTTAAATCAAAGGCAATGTGTAAAGTATTTAAACCGTGCATACATATTAGAAAAGGTCATACAAACACACAATAAAATTCCACAAGCAATTTTAATATAGAGATATTTTATAAGTAAAATACCAAAACGACAAAAGTCTCTAATAAGGGGAACCAGATGTGCGAATTTTTAAAAGATCTAAGTGAAAATAGTGACAAAAAGCACAGCGCGCCTGGGATTGTCTGTGGAAATGGTAGACTAGGACCTAGGTGCCATTTAAGGCTTACTGTTAGCCCTGATCGGATACAGCATGTGGATTATTCCCAGAGAAAGTCTGGAAGTAAAAAAGATTAAAAATCCTAATCCAAGAAGTAATTTAGACTTTCTTTTTAAAGAAAGTTGTCTCCCCGAGGAACAAATCTGAAATTGAAGCCGCCGTTTTGGAACTGCTGGTCAGATATCTGCCGAGGTTGGTTCTGATACGGCTCAAACTTTTTCAAGCAAAAACCGCAAAACTTCAAAGTCCCAAAACAGAAAGGGACTTATTTTTTTTCTTTTCTTATTTTCTTTCCCCCAAAGATACTGGAGAATTTCTCGCAGCTGAAACTCCGTAGAACTGCTGGTCGGTTACTTTTGCAATGGGTCCCCTTGGCTCTGGACCTCTTGAGAAAAAGTGTCCAAAGTTTTTACTGGTGCCCAAGCAAGCACAGGAGTAGAAGTCGAAGTCCCCCATTACCTCAGGGGAGGACGGCTCCTAGAGGTTCACATGGTGCCAGACATCGGTCACAGCAAAGTCGAGTTCAAGTTCCAGTTGTCACTGGTCAGCTGGGACTTGTAGGAAAAAGGCCTCTTGAAACTTTGTGTCCTTTACCCACACAGGACGTCAGCCAACTGACCCTAGGAGCCTACTTCTTTACCTGGGTACAGGGGGGTGCAGGTTAGGCCCTTCAGCGCTCCCCACAAATCAGACAGCAGGTCCAGTCCTCTTATGTTCTACTCCAGGTCCACAAATTATTCTGAAGAGCGTTCATGGCAAAGTCATATTTCTTGCTGGCATCAGCTAGGGGGTCGGGGTGCTTCTGGGCACTCCCTAACCAATGGAGTAAACGTTTGTGGGGGGGGGGGAAACCCTACTCACGTAATCAGTAGGCCCGAAATGCGATGTGCCAGGGCATTTACAAGATGGCAAAAGTATTCGGCCACACTAAACTGGGGTTCTGATGGTTGTGAGTGTATAGGGGAGTGCACTCTGGTAATCCCCAGTGTCGTCCAACTTCAAACACTAAAATCCAGTTTGAAGCTGGCCTGTACCCACAACAAACTAAGTGACCGAGGTCTGGTAGGACAATGGCAGGGTCCTTCTGCACCCAGACATGGAATACCTAAGAATTGTCCTGGCATCCTTTTCTCTCCCTTTCAAGTGCACCAAAGTGTTTCATGCGGCTCAAACAGACCTCTCAGATTGGATTCGATACTGTGGTGTCAAGAGGATGCCCAAAGCCCTCACTGTACAAATTCTGCTGAGCTCCAAGGAGTCATCTCTGCCTATTCAGGTCAGCCAATTTTGTAGCTTATGGGAGGAATTTCACACGTCCTTCACACCTCTATCGGACCAAGTATAAGGCTGGGTAGGTGCTGCAGAGCTAATGCAAATTGATCTCCAGCAGCTTCAGGCAGTGGAAAGATAGCATTCCAACAGTTACATTTCCCTAATATTGAATACAAATCTTACTTTACCATTAGTTTGAATTTGTATTAAATATAAAAGTAAGTCTTTGAATGTAGTCTGCAGCTGGTACAAGTCAAAAGTTATAGATAAAGTATAGATCTATACTTTAACTTTACCTGTGTGCGAGCTACAGTCTGATCTGACCAGTGACAATGTTATTTTGGGTCTAGTCCCTTGGGGAACATGGCACCTCCAATGTCGCACATGTTTACTCTTATATATTATGCACCCTACCTTGCGGGCAGCAAGGTGCGCTTACGGGTGACTTGTTTATTATTTAAAATCAGTTTTTTTTACTGGTCAGAAGAGTGATTTTGACAGGTCTATGTAGTAAGGTTCAAGTTGCTACTGTCAAGCCATAAAAGGTTATGCCTAAAGGTATGTTTTCACTGCCACTGTAGTAGATGGCACAAAAGTGCTGTAGTCCACAAGTGGCATATAACTTTCCATGCCACAGGTGTATTTCTGCAACATATACTATGGCTTATAAGAAAGTTAAATATGCCAATCAGGTTTTGAAATTTCCACAGGATTTAGAGGTCAGAGCACATACACTGTGCACTTGATAGCAGTATCCCAGTGTTCGACTTCAATATTACCAGCAGGTGAGTCCCAAACAAAAAAACAGGGGGTGACCACCCAAAAAGAGATCACTTTGTAATAGTCACCAAGCAAGTATAGTGGTTTGGTCAGCACTACTACTCTGTTTGCTTCACTCATTCTGCCTGGAAAGCACCAATTCCATCACTAATATAAGAAAAGAACTACTAACTACCAGAACCCTGCATTCATCCCGTTCCTACGCTATCTTGCTGCTGCTTTTTCTCTGTTGGTGACCACATCCTCTGACTCCACATAGCAGTGGGATGATGTAGTGTTTCAAATCCCTCCTAACTGATTGTCTGCACTAGTTAAAGCTGGTGTCCAATGTCTCGTCGGCAATCATTATCTTAGCAGTGGGTTCCCCTGGGAATCTGCCCTATTACCAGACTGCCATCCACATTCATAGGTAGCACTTGTGCATTAAGGTGGGGAGCATAAGCAAGTTATTGCCTACATTAACCTCACTCAGAGCGAGTTGCATGCCTACTGACTTTGCCTATGTTCAAAGGCGCCGCTTAAATCCATCTCGTACCTTTATTGGCTTCTTCATGCAAGTGTGCTCACAGCCCACAACTGAGGAGCCCAGTCAACACTGGCAGGAAGCATGCGATTTTACACCAGTGTCTGCTCCCTGGGATGCTGCTACACCCCCTGCAGATCTTGACTACAGTGATATTTGTATTGGCTTGGGGACCCCAAATGACATGTTTGCAACCATGAACTCCCTTCACTGGCTCAAGGTCAAAGAGTATGCACTTATTGCACCTTGCCTCCTTGGCTTTTGCATAACTTAGTCTTCCCCAACCAGTAAATATCAACTCCGAAACTGGCGTGCATCACCTTCCGAAAAGCCATCAGTTTCAGTTCCTCCCCTTTCACGCCCGCCCCCTCCCCTCCGCCTGTTGCCGTCAACCCCTTCAGCCGTGTGACTTAAGGTAACCTCTTTCGGCCAAATGGTTTCCTCCATCGCGGCTTGGAAAAACGCATATGAACTCCGCCCTCGTGCGCCATTTAGCGCTGTCCGAAGATGAATAGGTTAGTTATCATTGTCCCGAGAGAGCAAGCATCGCAAGGCAATAATTCCAGCCACCCCCCCCCCCCCAAAAAAGGTCACACTATAGGTGAAGAGTATTTTTTCACTTTACACATCCTAGACTTGAAGTGACAGATGTGAGACGGGCAACAAGCGGACAGACACGATCCCCCACACCGGTTTAGCCCCCTCGCACCAAGACTGATTGGTCACCGTTCACAGTCCTCTAAAGTGAGGTCCAGAAAAGGCAGCAGGAGGCCAAGCGGCAAGGCACCGGTTGCTAGTTTGTTGGCCCCAGTCTTCCATTTCCCGATCTGGGCGAAGAGAGATTGAGGCGGAGTTTTTTTGTGCCTTTTTACTCTATTTACTAAGCTGTTTGATGAGCCAGTTCATTTCAGCCTACCAGAGACACCGCCGCCTTACACAGTGCCCTGCAGACGACACCAAAGGTTGTCTGCACTGCGGATCGTTCCCTTCTCCCCTCCATGCCGGAGCTCTCTGCCGCAGCCAGGGTCGCACGGCGCCGTTGCTAGGAAATGGATGTCCCGGGGCGCTAAGTGACAAAAGCTTATGTCGTCTCATGAGGCAGCGTGTGTGGGGGGAGGGGATGCTGTGTGTTATAATTATCCTTAGTTACCCACACTCATTAAGCTGGCTGTTTTTTCTGATTGACTTTAATTGGCTGTCGTTCAGCGCAGAAGCTTGTTTCCCTCCGCGCCCGGCCTGGGATGAGTGGAGCTCTGAAACCCCCCTCCTCCACTGCCAGGTGCATCTCAGTGCTCCGATGTCATCCATGGCGCACCGCCTGACTGCTGCGCGTGCCTATCCAGGTCCTCACCGGTGACAGGTGCACCTCACACTCTGGTACACCCCGCCGACTGGGCTACCTCGCCACTGTTCACTAAGCTTCCTCCTGCTGACAACCAATATGTACACCTCGCTCTCAGCTCGCTTGTGCCAACTCGCCCAATTCAGGTCCTCCCTGCCGATGCCGGCTGGCTTGTCTCCTCACTCTCCTAACATCGCCATGTCCTCTTGCTTACCACCAACCGGGCTGCTTGACTGTTGTGCTCTCTGAAGCGATTCCTCGTCACCAGCAATGCACTTGTCTTATGGGTTTGCCTAATCGGGTTCCTCGCCGCCGACAGCTACATCTCACTAATGTAACCACCCTCGTGTGCTTCTTGCTCACTAGGAGTAAGTGGTCCTCACCGCGACTAATGAGGTCTTCGTCAGACCAGTCTGTGCACCCATTCAGGTGTTTCCCTTCATCTTGCATGTCCCGCGACTCTGCCATCTTCACCAGGTCATCCTCGCTAACTAGCGCCAACATCCACACCGCGCTTCAGATCGCCCAGTGTCTGGGGGTAATAACCTGTTTTTTTGGAGGGGGGGGGGGAAGGGGGTTAGTGGAACATTTTGAAGTTTAATATAACAAAGTTAGACTTTCAGAGCCAAATGCATGACACATTGATGTAAATTTCAGAATTGGTGTTTAAAAAAAAAAAAAAAAGTCACAAGATAACGGAAAGCGACTGGCTCGATCACCAAATGGCTGTTGGTGAGACTATTTTCCACGCAAAAGAGTCTCTTGCAAGCAAAAAATGTGCAAAATGTTGTGATGAAAAGCTGCGCATAAAACGAAATTCGGGAATTTTGCAGATTTCAGTCATATAAATGTTGTCCAGTCCTAGTTAGGACACTGTTAGGCTCACCTGTCACATCTTTCACCCACCTTCATTGAACGAATACAAAATTTGTTGCATCGATATAATAAAATACCGGTTACAATCATAAAAACAGCAGAATCGGCATAAATACTAAAAAGTATATAAAAAAAACAAGTTATCCAAAATGACACACCTAGTGTAAAAATTTCATAAACTTCCCAATAAATTGCATATCGTTGGTAGAGAAACAAGGTCTAATTGCTTCATGAATTAGTTCTACCCGTTAGTTTTTATAAATTTGGGCTTCAAGTACTTTTTCCTCACGGGTAGTAAAAGTGGACACAAACACACTAAATGTTCTAAGAATTCTTCCTTCTAGCCACAGTCGCCACTGTCCTGATAAATGACACTTCTTATTCCACGACCCTTCAAATTGGGCAATCTTTATATAAAGAAAGCGGAAGCTCAAGTACTTAACTTTACAAGCCAGATTTAAGGTACAGGAAAGATATCCCTGAGGTGTATTCAGGTAAGTATCAGAGGTGTAATCTTAGTGTTTGTAAGCCTGTAAGTGGGTTAAATGCGAAGCAGCTACATTGAATATAAGCAACCTCCCCTTATGCAACCCCATTCCATCCTTCAAGCAAACCCCTCAGACTTTAATCAAGGTCAGCAACCTCTCCTTTTGCTTTTATCAACCGAAAGGCAACTCCTCATTTTGGAACTGCTTTCTACGTGTCCACTGTAGTACATCAAAGCTGTCCCTCATGTCAGAAGTATGATCTTCAGATTCACAAACCTGATGTTTCGAAGCAGTCAACAAAAGGGAGAAGTAAAAGGGTTTAAGGTTTGCTGTACGCCTTCCAACCACTATGGATGCAATCAGAAGAGTGAACCTAATCAATATACAGAGTCCAGAAGTCCACTACATAGAAGTTCCTTTCCTAGGATGTGAAACAGTTACCTTCCATTGGTGGCATACTTCCTCACTGGGTTCCCTCCTCATTTGGAACTGTAATTTCACCTGTCCAAGCGGGGTTGTTGTGATGGTCAGCAGATGTGAATGAAATGAAATTAAAATAAAATTTATATAGCGCAATAGCTACCCTCAGGCCTCCTAGCGCTTGTGGACTAACACCGAATAACAGGAGAGGAGTGATTTAGATGCATTCATTGAAAAGAACGGTTTTTAGAAGCTTTCGAAAGGAGAGCAGGTTTCGTTCCTTTCGCAGATGGAGTGGGAGGGAGTTCCATGAGTTGGCAGCGTTATGGGAGAAGGAACGCCCGCCCCATCTAGCCTTCCTTATTCTGTGTGAGGTGACTAGGAAGGAAGACATAGAGCGGAGATCTCTGGGAGGTTGATAAGGAGTGATCATGGACTGGGTTGAGACTGGGCCCTTCTTCCAGAAGGCCCTATGAGTCAGGCACATGGCCTTAAACTGGATCCTTGCCTTAATTGGTAACCAATGGAGGCTCCTTAGTGCAGGTTTTGTCGACGGGGGACCTCCAGAAGCATGCGAGCAGCACAGTTCTGAATGACCTGGAGCTTATGGATGGTGGTTTGGGGGGCTCCTAGGTAGAGGGAATTCCCATAATCCAGGCGAGAGAGGATGAGGGCCTGAACCATAATCCTTCTCGCCTGAAAAGGGAGAAGGGGGAGGATCTTACGGAGCATCCTCAGGAGGCCGTAGCAAGTGGCTGAGATTTTGACGGCCTGGTGATTAAAACTGAGCGAGCGATCAAGCCACACACCAAGGCTCTTGATCTGAGTCTTCGGATCAGGTGCGGGACCAAGGTAGTTCGGCCAGAGCGAAACCGGGTCGAATGAGGGTGAGTTGCCCAAAAGCATGAGCTCGGTCTTATCCCCGTTCAGCTCGAGTTTTCCATCCATTTGGCAACTTCCTCTAGGCACGGGCCTAGGGTGCTAGACGACCTCTTGGGGTGGTTCAATGCCACCACGAGCTGTGTCGTCTGCATATGTGATGATTTTAATGCCAAATGGATGGACAATCTCAGCCAGGGGTCTCATATAGATGTTGGGGATTAATAATGTCCTTTTTGGATTTTTTTTTAAATATTACTGGGGTAACTAGAATGCAGGAGCATTTGGTTAGCTTTCAGGTAATTGTTTTCTTTGTGGGACCCCACCCACTCCATATAACAGTCCTCCTTCCACAGAACCTATATTGATCAGAGTTCAGGACAAGAGCTCTACTGGAGCATGTTTGGATCGCTGAAAAGCCTCTTCTGAAAGAGGATGGAAAGCCAGTGAAGAAACATGCATACAGTGGTGAAGAGTTCCACATCCTAAGACCGGAGTTTCTTTGTAGTGAATTGGCTCTTGGTATATTGATTAATTTCGCTCTATTGTTGTAGTGTTTTGAATCAATCTGCAGCCCACGTTACCTCATTGCCACTCTCTGGCCATCTGAGACTTCACCCAGAGCTGTCCTCTAGGATCTCAATCACTCCACCCTGCCATTGTCCTAGTTTTTATGCAAGCCCTCTAGATTTAGATCATTGCTTGTTTCCCAGCAGAGCTTTTAATTCAATTCAAATCGACTTCATTCAGATTTTTACATAAAATCCCATAAAGCACAGCAAAAACAAATAAATACATTTTAGGGTCTCACACATAGCCTGACTGAAGTTTTGCAAAAATATTGGATCATTATAGAATAATAAAAGACATACATACATAATAAAAAGAATGTGTTAAAAATCAGAGAGCCAGCATATTATATTGTTAATGCAATTTTCCAGCAAAAAGATGATAATCCGAATTCATTTGAGCAGTTTAATGAATAAGCAAATTGAGTTATAAACATAGTACGAATCCATTTGTATGAAATTTCTATAATAAAGACAGCCATTAAAAACACAACAATATAAGTAATGAAACAGAAAAAAAAAAAGTCATATAAGACCACCACTCTTAAGACTGTGCGAAGGACCTCATGCGCTAATTAATTCAGGACGGTGCTTTTGTTTAGAGATGACAGTCCAAGCTCTTACGTGATCTGCTTCATAATAGTCTTTCTAAGTGACTCAGTGATTTATGCCTCCTAATTGCATACTTATTATAGGTCGCGATAACTAGTGTAAACATCTGACAGTTTTCGAAGAAATTCAAAGGCCACCTGATGGTAAATAAGACTCTGTTAAAAATAAGTGTCGAAGTACTCTTAGTGCCTAATTACGAGTTTGGGAGTCCATGGGACAGCTGAACCCATGGCTGTGGTCCCTGGACCCCCAGACTGGCGGTCCACCCGCTGTATTAAAACCATGGCGGTGGGACAGCCGCAAATGCCAGGGACCCTTGATCCCGCGGTGGTGGCGCAGCAGTGTGAGGCTGTAATATGCTGGCGCTGCCGCACCGCCAAGCATATTACAAGTTTTCTCTCTGCAACCCTTTTCATGGCGGTGAGCCCGCCATGAAAAGGGTGGCAGTGCGGAAACTAAGAGAACCCTACAGGGCCCCCTGTTGCCTCTGTGCATGGGGGTGCATGCAAAGGGGGCACATGTGGTGCCCCCTGTATGTTTTGCACCCTCTGTTCCTGCATGGGCAGAAATGCACAAAATTGTGCGTTTGTCTGTACAGGAACGGGCTGCGGCGCCTCTATTGCAGTGCCTTTCTAAGGCTCTCCTATGAGCCTTAGAAAGGCCCTGCAGTGGGACCACCCGTCAGGATTACAACTCATAATCTGAAAGAGACACGTTAGTGATAGATTCCTTACCTTAGAATATCCCCAGGCGTCAGGCTGGATCCGGAAAGTTTTGCGTAGCAGTACCCTTGCGCGTCGGTAGGCGGCGTCGTGCGGCTCCGCGTCCGTCGTCGGCGTCGTGATCGCCGGGATGACGTCGCGGGCAGTACTTAGGCGCCGCCCCTGCGCGCTGACGTCAGTTCTTCTTTTTCCGCGCCAGCAAGCGCAGATCCGGGAAGAGCAGTGCCCTGGTCATTTTTTGACCATACTTTTTGGTGATTTTTTCACTGTTTTTCCATCTTTCGAGGTGTCGTAGGGATGCCCGGCTTCAAGCGATGCGGCGCCTGTGCGCGGATGATGTCCGTCACCGACCCGCATCGGGAGTGTCTCTTCTGCCTCGGCCGAGGCCACGTCACACGGCGTCCTGTACCGACTGCCAGGCCCTCCACCCGAAAGCTTTGCGAGAGCGGTCTCGAAAGCTCCTCGAGGCCCGGCATTCGGCTCCGCGGAAGGCCCGGTCGCGTGAGAGGTCCAGGGGTCGATCGCGGAGTCCACACCGGTCGTCGGCGTCGAAGTCTTCTTCGTCCGGTAAGTCGAAGCACAAAAAGTCCAAGAAGCATCATCGCTCTAGGACTTCGCCTCGCCGGTCTCGCGACTCGGCTGAGGCCCCTCCCGGCACCGTCCCCGCCCCCGCGGCCCCGGACATGCCTGTGGAGTCGCCCCCGTCATACCCGCCCTTCCCGGGTTCGGGGGCGGATCCGGCCAAAATACAGGAATTCCTGTCGGCCATGGCCCGCCTCTTCGGGCCTTCAGGCCCCTCCGGTGCGCCTTCGGGCCCCGCGGGCCCTGATGGGGTTGCTCCGGCGTCGCCGGCGGCTCCGGCCCCGGCGTCGCCCGTGCCTCCAGCCTCGATCCCGGCTCCGGCTCCGGCCCCGGCCTCGATCCCGGCTCCACAACCCCCATCGACGCCGGTCGACCTAACGACGCCTCCGCCGGCGCCGATGTCTCCGGTGCCGTTCTCGACGCCGCACTGGGCTCCGGGCGGCGTCGTCCCCCAGTTCCTTCCGGCTCCAAACATGGACCCGGAGCGACGTCGCTCGACGCCGGCTCCGGCGCCGATGGGACCTTGGGTCCCAAATGTCCCTCCTCATTTTGCACCAGAGGAGGACCAGGAGGACTGGGAGGGGTCTGATGACCCTCTGACGCGCAACTGTCAGTTTGATGAGGACTGGACAGAGAGTCTAGGGGAGGCCAGTGGTCTGGATACTTCCCCTGACACTGGCATGCTGTCTCCTCCCGTGGCTACGGAGGAGGGGGCCAATTTTGGTACGGTGTTGCGTAGGGCTGCTGGGGCCTTACGTCTCCAGCTCCCTACTTTGACGGTCAAGCCTAACATCTTGACAGAGGTGCTTCAGCCGGCAGCCTCCTCTGCGGAGACTGTGCTGCCGTTTAACGACGCCCTCACTGACGTTCTTTTGGGCGCCTGGTCCAAGCCCAACACAGGGGCTCCTGTGGATCGGAACGTGTCACGACGCCATCGCCCTGCTCCGGGCGACCCCCTGTTTCTTTCTGTCCACCCCACTCCTGAGAGCTTGGTTGTCCAAGCCTCCGCTTCCCAAACCGCCTTCCCTACCGCTCCTCCGGATAGGGAATCCAAACGCCTGGATCAGTTTGGGAAGAAAGGTTTTTCTTCCTCCAGTGCTGGCTTGCGGTCCGTTAACACCGCTTGTCTTTTGGGCCGATATACCCACTCCCTGTGGGATTCGGTGGCGGATGTTTTGCCCCAGTGCCCTGAGGAGGTCCAGGCACTGCTTTCCCGCGCCATTGCGGAAGGAAGGGATGCGGCCAAATACACTATCCGTTGTGGCCTTGACACCGCCGACTCGCTGGGCAGGTCGATTGCAACGACGGTGGCGCTCCGGCGCCACGCCTGGCTGAGAACCACTGGTTTTTCAGGGGATGTCCAGAATACTCTCATGGACATGCCCTTTGATGGAGTCGGTCTTTTTGGGTCCAAAGCAGACCATGCGTTGGAGCGCTTTAAGGACTCACGGGCTACTGCCAAGTCCCTGGGCCTTTCTGCTACACGCCCTCCGCTGACTTCTGCTTTTCGCCCCTATCGTGGCCACGGTAGGGGCGCCCCTTCACGTCAGCAGCCCAGCCACCGGCCCGCGCAGCAGGCGTCTTCGCGTGGCCGAGGACGTGGATTCCGCCGTGGCGGATCGGGCAACCAGCGTGCGGGTCAGGCCACCACCTCCAACCCGTCCGCGGCCTCCAAGCCCTCCTAGTCCCTCCTTTCAGGTGCACGGCACGCCAGTAGGGGGCAGGGTCCGCCATCACCTTCCCCACTGGCGCACCATCACCTCGGACAGGTGGGTCTTGGACATTGTCCGAAGGGGCTACTCCCTCCCCTTCGAGACCACCCCCCAGCCATGCCACCTCAATTCCACCGCATGTCAGGGGATCACTTGGTGCTTCTACAGAAGGAAGTCACGGCCCTCTTGACCAAGAGGGCCATCGAGCATGTTCCGACCCCAGAAGTAGGGCGTGGTTGCTACTCCCACTACTTTCTGGTGCCCAAAAGGACAAGGAGGACATGCGTCCTATCTTGGACCTCCGGAACGTCAATCGCTTCCTCCGGAAGGAGAAGTTCAAGATGCTCACCCTAGCTCAGGTCTTGACTGCCCTCGACCCTGGAGACTGGCTGGTAGCGTTGGACTTGCAGGACGCATATTTCCACATCCCCGTCCTGCCGGCCCACCGGCGTTACCTTCGGTTCACGGTAGGCCCCGAGCATTTTCAGTTCACCGTGCTCCCCTTTGGCCTTACCAGTGCCCCTCGGGTGTTCACGAAAGTGATGGCGGTGGTCGCAGCTCATCTGCGCCGGGCCGGGGTTTCAGTCTTCCCCTACCTCGACGACTGGCTGCTGAAGGCGGGCTCGTCCCAGGCAGTCGTCTCCCACCTCCAGACTACGGCCGAACTCCTGCACTCGCTGGGGTTCTCCATCAATGTGCCGAAGTCGCATCTAATTCCTTCTCCACAGCTCCTTTTCATCGGAGCAGTTCTGGACACGACGCAGTTTCGGGCCTATCCTCCCGAACGGCGAGTCCGGGATATTCAGGCTATGATTCCAATCTTTCAGCCTTTATCCTGGGTTTCGGTACGGATGACCCTGAGGCTGCTGGGCCTCATGGCCTCCTGCATCCTGCTGGTCACTCATGCCAGATGGCATATGCGGGCTCTGCAGTGGGACCTGAAGTTCCAGTGGACGCAGCACCAGGGCAACCTGTCCGATCACGTCCAGATCTCGGAGGGGACTGCAAAACAGTTGCAGTGGTGGCTCTCGAACCGGCAATGGGTCATGGGCAGATCCCTCTCCCTTCCCCAGCCAGAGCATACAGTTGTGACGGACGCGTCCCTTCTGGGATGGGGCGGTCACATGGGAGAGGCGGAGATCAGAGGCCTCTGGTCTCCGGCGGAGTCCCGGCTCCATATCAACCTTCTGGAGCTCCGGGCGATCCGGCTTGCACTCAAGGCATTCCTTCCCTCTGTCAAAGGGAAGGTAGTGCAGGTGTTCACAGACAACACCACCGCCATGTGGTACTGCAACAAACAGGGCGGGGTGGGGTCTTGGACCCTTTGTCAGGAGGCTCTGCGCCTCTGGACATGGCTGGAACATCAGGGCATGTTCCTGATGGTTCAACACCTGGCAGGTTCTCTGAACGCCAGGGCGGACGAACTCAGCCGCAGGTGCATGATGGATCACGAATGGCGTCTTCACTCGGAAGTGGCGCAAGGTCTCTTTCTACAGTGGGGAGAGCCTTGGTTAGATCTATTCGCCACCGAAGAGAACGCGCAATGTCATCAGTTCTGCGCGTTGGAATTTCCAAGGCGGCACTCGCTCGGCGACGCTTTTCGTCGCGAGTGGAGTTGCGGTCTGTTGTACGCCTTTCCGCCTATACCACTTCTACCCAGAGTGTTGAAGAAGATTCGGCACGACCGGGCCCAAGTCATTCTTGTGGCTCCGGACTGGGCTCGAAGAGTTTGGTATCCCGAGCTACTCAATATGAGCATAGATCCCCCGATCCGTCTGCCTCTTCGGGAGGATCTTCTGTCGCAGCAGCAGGGGACGGTCCTCCACCCGAACCTGTCCAGTCTACACCTGCTTGCGTGGAGATTGAGCGGCGGCAGTTGATTCCTTTCGACTTGCCTCCCGAAGTTTGTGATGTGATTCTGGCAGCCAGGCGTCCCTTCACTAAGGTGGTATACGCCTGCAGGTGGAACAAATTTGTGGCATGGTGCACAGCAAAGGCTGTGGATCCCCTTTCTGCCCCTCTTTCGGAGGTCCTTCTGTTCCTTCTCTCTCTGGCCCAACAGGGTTCTGCCCTCGGTACCATCAAGGGTTATCTTTGTGCTATCTCGGCCTTCCTCAGGCTCCCTGATCAGCCCTCCCTTTTCAAGTCCCCTGTTGTTAACAGGTTCTTAAAAGGCATTACTCACCTCTTCCCTCCTGTTCCGTTTGTAATGCCTCAGTGGGACTTGAACTTGGTTCTTACCTTTTTAATGTGCGCTCCCTTTGAGCCTCTGCATAACTGTCCTCTTCGTCTTCTGACTCTGAAGACAGCCTTTCTGGTGGCCATCACCTCCGCTCGGCGGGTGAGTGAGCTCCAGGCTCTATCTTGCAAACCTCCCTTTCTGTCTGTTCATCCAGCCAAGGTTGTTCTTCGGACGCGTCCGTCCTTCTTGCCAAAGGTGGTTACTGCTTTCCACATTGGGCAGACCATCACTTTGCCCACCTTCTTTCCGCCTCCGCATCCTTCCAGAGAGGAAGAGAGGCTCCACCGTCTGGACCCAAAACGTGCGCTCTCCTTCTATATCGACCGCACAAAACACTTCCGGGTGGATGACCAGCTCTTTGTTGGCTACGTGGGCGCCAAAAAGGTCGGGCGGTGCACAAGAGGACCGTCTCCCGCTGGGTTACCTTGTGCATCAAGACCTGCTATTCTTTGGCCAAGAAGGAGCCTCCTGTTGGGCTACGTGCCCATTCCACCAGGGCAACGGCTGCTACCACGGCCTTGGGCCGCGGTGTTCCGCTGCCGGTTATCTGTCAGGCAGCTACGTGGGCCTCGCTGCAAACGTTTACTAAGCATTACTGCCTTGACAGTCAGGTCCGGAGGGACGGCTTCTTTGGCCGTTCTGTCCTCCAGGACTTCCTTGTCTGATCTTTGTTCGCAGACCCACCACCGGGGTTGGTATTGCTGGGGTATCTATTCTAAGGTAAGGAATCTATCACTAACGTGTCTCTTTCAGATGCACAAGTTACTAACTTGTGTAACGATATATCTGTAAGAGACAGTAGTTAGTGATAGATTCCTACCGCCCACCCATCCTCCCCGTTCTGCGAACTGATTTCTAGGGTTAAGGACATCCCTTTCAGGGCCCTAGTATTTTTCAGACACCTGTGTCAGCTTCTTGCATGGCTCTGCGTTCCTGGCGCGGAAAGTCGTGTACAGAACTGACGTCAGCGCGCAGGGGCGGCGCCTAAGTACTGCCCGCGACGTCATCCCGGCGATCACGACGCCGACGACGGACGCGGAGCCGCACGACGCCGCCTACCGACGCGCAAGGGTACTGCTACGCAAAACTTTCCGGATCCAGCCTGACGCCTGGGGATATTCTAAGGTAAGGAATCTATCACTAACTACTGTCTCTTACAGATATATCGTTACACAAGTTAGTAACTTGTGCATCTGGCGGGGAGAAAGCCCACTGGTAGGTAGTTTTTCACCTCACCATTAGGTGTAGATAGTTTTCTTTTCATTTGGTCCTGAGGAATCGCCACAGATCATTCTTGACTACTAGGCGAGAAACATGTCGACCATTTAGGAGTAGAGCGCTTACTTTTGACACATTGCAGCCAGATAGTCGCCTCTCCTATTCCTTATTTTAATCAGGCTGGGATCCTTCCAGAATAAAGTTTATTTAGAGGATTCCGTCCCCTGTTTTATCTTGCACATTCACCATTACATCTACACGTACTAGGCCCCTTACACCCACGGCATCTAAACGGCAAGGAACAAAAGATCTCTGGTAAAGAGCCCCTTTATGGGTGCCCGTCAGGTATTGCAGCGCCGACCCGACGAGGAGCAGGCCCATATGATGAAGCATGACACCTAGCTTGCTGGGTGTGTGAGGGCCCTAGTTCCAAAAGGAGGATTTCCCCCTCCTTGGAGGACAACCTATCCACGTGACATCACATAAACTCTTACTGTGTTCTGTGACCCACTGAGGAACTTCGTACTCACTTCTTGTAGTATATTAATCACACTGATCATATAACCTTGTATCCCTTGTTGTATCTGGCCCTTGCAGTAACTCTCCACTGTGCCCTTAGTTCTTTCACTTAGTTCTCTATAGGCCGCCCTTTTTCCTAGAAGAACAGTACTTAGTTCTTTCTTGGTAAATTCCAAAATACTGTCAGGAGCCCAGATACTACAATTTTTCTCCAGTTCCTTCAATAAACCATTCATGTATCAAAACCAGGGGATTTTATCATACTGGTCACGTTCTAAACAATCCCCTATACTGTCTCTAGTAAATTTAGTACTTTGTTTGCTCCAGATACTGTGCCATTTGATTACACTACTGAGATGAATATGTTCTATGTGTGGAATATCAAGTTCTTTGTGTGTTAAATAAGCTCGGGTTGATAGCAGGACTGCTAAAAGTCTACATAAAAAGGTATACTCCTGAATCTGCATCTGTTTGTGGTTTATTATGCCCCATATAAAGCAACTGGAAGACATTTGCTCCTATACAATTTCACCATTTCTCTAATGGGTTTCAAACCAATTTTGTTCGCAAATCTAAACATGGCATCAGAAGCTCGAATAAATTTGAATTTTGCTGTCTTTAGGTTGGGTCCCCAGTGCCCGTCCTGTGAGAATAAAATGCCCAGATAGCTAAAGGTCTTTACATGTTCTAGCTTTTGGCCTGTTGCAAATTGTCTTTTCCTTCTTCCTCCCCTTACCACAGACCATGGTGTATGTTTTGGTTAAGTTTTAGACTTCTTCCCTCCATAAAAAATACAAAGTTATCAATTAAAACCTGGAGGCCATTTGTTATCCTAGATAACCGAACCGCATCGTCTGCGTATAATAAAATCAAGGTGGCGTGTGAACCTATTTTAAGTGCATCTGCGTTTAAGCTTTGGAGCATGGCGTCCCCTCCATTGATGTATAATGTAAATAGGAAAAGGGCCAAGAAGCAGCCCTGCACTGCCTTTTGTCACCCTGAACTTGTCTGTACATTCCCCATTTTTCCCAAAGCGTTTGCAGGCTGTGAAAGATGGCATATGATGTCGACTGGGGAACCTATTTCAGCGAAAGTCTGCCTCAATTTTACGTGGTTCACTAAATCGAATGCTCTACTTAAGTAGGCAAAGCAAAGGTGGAAGAGCCCCTGGCGTGTTAGTGTGTATTCACTAATTATCAGATGTAAATGAATACCTTGCTCCACCTTGCCATTTTCTTTCCTGAACCCATATTGGCATTCAGTTATATATGCTTTTCTAGTGCCCACAATTCTAATCTGGCCAGGAACACCCTACCCATTATTTTCACAGAGGAGTCTTAACAGGGATATCGGGTGATGGCACGTTTGGTCTCCCCCGTCTCCTTTTTTACGTCTAGCCTGGGTGTGAAAAGCAGCGAGTCTCCTGAGATCCCCAATGCTGCCCGGCGCAAGGTCACCTTTAATCCACTTTGGATTTGCTATCTAAAATAACGAGGCAGGCGCTGGAAGCTGGAAGGCAAGAAAAAGGTTTATTACTCTTAGAGGAGACCACGTCAACTGCTGACACCAGGATGTCTTCAGGGAGGTGTTCTACTGGCAATGCTTTTGGCTCTTCCTTTTATACAGGTTTTACACAATGTATTTGTTTCATTTATCATGGTTACAAGCTTGGAGTCTCCGCCCGGGCAGGTTGTCACACAAGCCCGACATTGTTTCATCAGCATGGTTACACAAGCCCAACATTGTTTCATCAACATGGTTACACAAGCCCAACATTAACTCTCCTCCCGCCCAGGTCAAAAACAGACAATTTAATTGCAGCTGGACCTTGCTTCAGGGTCTAAACACAAGTGAGACTGGCCAGATCTAAGAGTCCGTTCTGTTGATAAAAACAGGTCCCATTGTTGGCGAAAACAAGTCTTGCTGTGTGCAGTGCAATAAACCATGCTTGCAAGAGTCTGTTTGGTATTTGTAACCTGTTTGTGCAGGGATGAGAGGAAAGACGAGTTTGAGGCAGCAGGTGATGTTGATGTTTGTCGTGGAAATAGTTTATAGCCCCCACCACACACATCAGGTTTGGTCAGAAGGCTGCTAGAGGACAGGGTGAAATGAAGGTGACCAACAGAATACAAAATGGCTGTGGTCAATCAGAATGACTGTAGTTTATGTGCACGTAGGAACTTTCATCAGACAAGATGGCGCAGAATGTTCATGATTTTCGTTTTGTTCTTAACAGTCGCCCCTTTGAACATAACTAGCCATCTCGTCAGTCTATTTCGATCTCCATAATGTCCTGTATTTCTTGTTCATACATTACTCTCATTTTTGTTAACTGAGTGTCCATATTCTTAGGGCGCAAGGCACTTATGCAAAGAGAACACAAAGGTGGTATACAGTGTACACCCAAACAGCAACCACATATTGCCAATACTGGGACCAAGAGAAACATTGATATTTTCCAACCCCAGTCCTTCAAGATGCCCCAAAGCCAACTTCCAATTGTCCAAGTCTCTGATCCTTGATGAATTTCTGAAGACAGTCTGTGGAGATGTTCGATTGCTTCATAGACAGAGGGTGAATTATCAGGGATGTATATGCAGCAACTGGCACCAATGATGCGACATGCTCCTCCACGATCCGCTAGTACCACGTCCAGGACCATGCGGTTTTGTAGGGCCACCAGACGGACCGCTTGAAGCTCGGCAGTGTTGTTGGTGAGGATGCCAGCTGTGACGTTCAGGGCGGTTTCTACCGCTTGAGACAGATGTCTGATGGCTCGGCTGTTTGCCATCGGACCCCATAGCGGGACGAGCCCTTTTGCTGCGTCAACGAACTGTGATGCGGCAGAGTCTGCTTGAT
The DNA here is from genome assembly GCA_963921515.1 of Calotriton arnoldi. Classification (NCBI taxonomy): domain Eukaryota; kingdom Metazoa; phylum Chordata; class Amphibia; order Caudata; family Salamandridae; genus Calotriton; species Calotriton arnoldi. The sequence continues at coordinate 402,104 of CAWUFW010005280.1, read as the reverse complement.
CAGTGTCTTTAGAACGCTTTTCTCGATGATGCTCTGCAGGGGCTGTGTAGGTCGGTGGCAAAACAAAAGCGATGTAGCACGTGCCCCCCAGTTTCTTGGGAGCCAGGTGTAGGCTTTGGTTCCACAGACAAAGTACATATTGGGTGATGCAACAAATGCTGGAGGGTTGGCAGTGTTCAAAGTCCTTACAATGTTACAAGTGCTGTGACCCACATTCTTAGTCCCACGGCCTTCAATGCATACAAGGCCAGAGACGTTCACCACAGATAGGGCCACAGTCAGTGTTGCAGCAGTTCTTTTCTTCAGGTAGGAAAATGTGGCTCTGACGGGATTATTGAACACTTGTATTACCACTCGTTCTTTGGAGGGGACATTCATTGGGAATGTCGTATTGGAGGTGTGAGGGCAAAAGGGAGCTGCTGTTCTTCCTGTTTGGTTTAGCCAGAACTCGTTGTAGAACTGAGCGATTGTCCCATCGGAAGTGGCATTGTCTTTGTAACTTTCTTGTAGGAGCATCATCCAGGCAAGGCAAGATCCATGAACAGAAAAGGGTAAAGGGATGAAAGGGATGGAATGTTCAGTGGCATGTGGTAGCAGCCCACAGACCCAACAGTTAGTGGCATTGGTGGCAAGATTGTGCTGGTGCAGCATCTGTACGAAAGAATTATTCCAGAATTCTTTGCGTCGTTCTCGGAGATGTGGCGGTAGTGATACCAGGTAGTGTTCTTTCTTTGTGATTGGTTGCATGGTTGGTGACAATGTTCTGTATGCAGGTGCATTCTCTTCAATGATCCAGAGTGTGACCATTAGTAGGAGGCAGGTGAGAAATGCAGCTACAAGTGCAATTGTCTTTGTACTGTGCAGTTCAAAAGTCTTGGTGTCTTTGCGGTGGCTTTGCAGGTGTTCCGTTTCTTCCATCATCTTCGAGGAGCTCACCAACTGTTAGGACCACAGACTTTTGTCTGGTGTTTTTCCTGGTAGCGTTGTTTGGCTGTGCTACCGATCTGAGACTCTGACTCAGTTAGTGGCCTGGTTGTTGGAGCTCCCCTTTTTGTCGATCTTAGGTTGTACCCTTCCTTGGATGGCACCGTGGGGTCGGGAAATTCAGACAGTTGGAGGGTGTCTTCTTGTGGGTAGCAACTCAGAGCTGGTCGGTCTTTTGCGAGTACTTCCTCTTGCACCTCCACCTCTTCACAGGTTGCCAGCGTTGGAGGGACTTTCTTGCAGTGGTGGGCGTGCAGCCAATTTCTTTTTCCTTCCACTCGGAGGGCAGTTAGAGTAGTGATCAAGATTTGCCAGGGGCCCGTCCACCTGGGCTCCAGATTCTTCGTTCTTTGGAAGTTGCGAACTAGGATGAAGTCCCCAGGCTTTATCACATGTCCTGGGCCCCTGGATACGTCAGGCAAGGCTTGCTGCACCTGTTGGTGGATAATTGTTAGCTCGTTTGTCAATTTATGCAGATAGTCTGACATTAATATGTTCGGGACATCGTTAATGGAGGTGGGTCTTGGTGCCGCCCAAATGTTCATAGGTCTGCCGAAGACCACTTCATACGGGGTCAGTCTGTGTTTGGTCGGGGTGGAGCGCATTGATAGCAATGCCAATGGAAGGGCGTCGGGCCATTTCAACCCGGTTGTGGCAACTATTTTGGCTAGCTTTAGTTTCAATGTTGCATTGTGTCTCTCTACCAGGCCCGCTGATTGGGGGTGGAAGACGGCATGGAATTTTTGTTTTACCCCCAACCCTTTCAGTATGTTCTGTATCACTTCGGCTACGAAGTGTGGGCCGTTGTCGCTCCATAAAATTCTGCAAAGGCCGTACCGGCGGAAGAATTCTTTCAACAATACTTTTGCAGTGGCTATGGCAGTATTGTCGCGGGTGGGATATGCCTCCACCCATTTTCTAAAAGCGCACACAACCACCAGGACATATTTTAGACCATGGCATCTCTAGTTGGATGTAATCCATTTGAAGGACTTCAAAGGGGTGATCAGGGACTCCAAACCCTCCCCGTGGTACTACTGTCCCTTTCCCTGGGTTGTGTTGTAGGCATACTATACATTGTTGTACTAGGCGCTTTGCAGATTGTTATCTTGACATTATGCCATACTCTTGTGATTAGTTCAATCATGGGGGTGGAGCCTATGTGTGCTGGCAAATGTGCCATGGTCAATATGGGGATGAGGTAGGCATTGGGTAACAGCCATTTATTTCCGTCTTTAGTTCTCCAGCAATCTTCCTCGTCTTTTAGTCCCACCTTTTCCCACTCTGTCAATTCGTCTTGTGTGCCTGTAGTCTGTATGTCCCTTACAGTGGTCCTAGCATCAGTCCATTGTTCAGCTTGTGACCTGGTCACATACATTCGTGTCATAGTTCTGTCTTCTGCCGTGGCTCGGGCAGTAACGTCTGCTAGTGCATTTCCCTGTCCAATGAGATCTGTCACTTTCCTATGTGCTTGGCATTTTATCACTGCTAGCTTTTTGGGGAGGAGGACTGCTTCCGTCAAGGCGGAGACTAAATCTCCATGCAGGATGGGTGTACCGTGTGAAGTCAGGAACCCTCTTTCTTTCCATAGAATCCCGAAATGGTGAACCACCCCGAAGGCGTATTGGCTGTCGGTGTATATGTTAACTGTCGTGCCAGCTGCTAAAATACATGCTCGTGTGAGGGCAATGAGTTCTGCTGCCTGGGCGGAACGTTGGGCAATACGGGCTGTTTCTAGAATGGTTCGGGCTGTGGTGACAGCGTATGCAGCTGAGGTGGTGCCGTCGGGGAGTTTGATGCACGAACCATCCACCCATAGTTCTCCATCTGGCTCTAGAAAGGCGGTGTCTCTGAGGTCTACTCTACTTTTTGTTTGTTCATCGGTTAGTGTCACACAGTCGTGTAGTGGAGCCATGTTAGGATCGTTCTCTGGTAGGGGTAACAGCGTGGCTGGATTGAGGGTGGTGCATCGCTTTAGGGTAATGTGCGGTGCTAGCAGGCTCAACTCATATCCTGTCAGTCGGGCGCTAGTCAAGTGTTGGGTTTTGGTCTGGTTCAGTAGTGTGTCGACTGCATGGGGTACTAAAACAGTGACTGGATTGGAGAGCACTATTCCTTCGCTCTGGCGTATTGATACTGCTGCAGCTGCCACAGCGCGCAGGCACGCTGGCAGTGCTCTGGTTACTGGATCGAGGGTGGCAGAAAAATATGCACAAGGGCATTGTTTGTGACCAATTGATTGTGTTAGGACAGACAATGCACATCCCTCCCTTTCGTGTGTGTAGAGGAAGAATGGTTTGGAGTAATCTGGGGTTCCTAGGACTGGTGCTGAGCAAAGGGTATTGCGTAGTTCTTTAAAGGCTGTCTGGCATTCGGGGGTCCAGGGGAGAGATGAGGGGATGTCCTTAGCTAGGAGGGAGAGAAGGGGTTTGACAATGAGGCTAAAGTTCGGTAACCACTGTCTGCAAAACGAGGTGAGGCCTATCAAAGAGCGGACTTGCTTCTGATTTTTGGGGACAGGGGTGCCTAGAATTGTCTGGATCCTGTCAGGCGTGAGTTTTCTCCCTTTTGATAAAAGGTGACCCAAATAGGTCACTTGTGATTTACAGAATTGCAGTTTCTTTCGGGAGACCTTGTGACCATTCTCAGCAAGGAAATGGAGTAGTTTGATGGTGGCTGTGACGGCTATTGGTATGGTGTCTGCTGCTAGAAGGATGTCGTCTACATATTGTATTAGTGCCACTCCATCTGGCAATTGTATGGCGTCCAACTGTCTTTTAAGCGCCTGGCTATAGATACTTGGGCTCTCAGTGTACCCCTGAGGTGCTCTACAAAATCTATACTAACGGGAATTTAGGGTAAATCCAAAAGATAGCGGCTGTCCTCGTGTATAGGTATGGAAAAGAAGGCGTTCTTGAGGTCGATCACAGTGAAGGTGGTGGCAGTGGAGGGGATTAAAGTCAAAATTGTCGTGATGTCGGAAACTACTGGGTATTGTGGTACTACGATTTTGTTTACCTCCCGCAGGTCAATGATGAAGCGGTAGGCTTTCCCATCTCCCTCTCCCGGTCTCTTTACAATCGGTAGTATGGGACTGTTACAAATGTTGCTGACTACTTCCTCTACCACCCCTGCCTCTACCAAAGAGTGTATGATCTCTGTTAGTGCTTTCTCACCCTCTGGCGATATTTTGTACTGCGGTACCTTCGGTAGGGTTGCGTCCTGTCGTATTGTTACGTGTACTGGGTCAATCATCATTCGTCCTACGTCTGAATCAGCCCTAGCCCATAAGTGTGATGGCAAAGTGTCCAGTAGGGATGTGTCAGTCTCGGAGATGGAAAACATGTGCTGAAAAGGGTTCTCTCTATGGCGTTGGGGGTTGTCATACAGGATGACACGCACTCCGTCTGGTGAGCATCTGATAGTCGCATGCAAGTGTTTCAAAAGGTCGAGGCCCATAATGGCGTCTGGGGTGTTAGATGAGAGGAGGAATGTCGTTTCGACGCCATTGCTGTCAAGATTAAAAGGGATGGGTCGGGACAAAGGGTTGGTGGAGGGCGTACCGTCAAATCCTATTGAGGTCACATGTGAGCCTGACAAGGGTGCCCTTGGAATCAGTCGTTTGGATAGTGCACTAAGTGTTGCTCCTGTGTCTACCAAAAATGGCGACCTTGTGCCCAGGACCTCAGCGGTAACATAAGGGCCTTGCTGATCAACGCAGAGCTCGACTGGATCCCTTCCTTGCCCCTGGCTGTCCTATGCAAAGTCGTACGTATTGTCATAATCTGTCTGTTGGTACTGATTCTGTCTGGGATGGTCAAATGCGTTCATTCTTCCTGGCCTTTCCTCGCTTGCTTCACTCGCGTACCCTCTTCCACGTCCTCTTCCTCTCTGTCCACTTGCTATTTCCCTCGCCCCTCTGCCCCTAGCAGCTCCTAACAAAGCCGGGCATTGGGATTTCCAGTGTCCATATTTTTTTGCAAAATGCACATTGATCCTGTCCTAGGTCTTGGCGTCCTACATATGATATAGATGGATTGTTCCTAGGTGGCTGTACTCTAGGGGTATTCTGCTGGTTTCCTCCCCTATATTGCTCCCTTCCTGTATTCGCCCCCTGGAGTTGTGCTATCATTACCCTTTCCTTCAAGTCCTTCTTTTTCCTTTCTGTAGCCCTGTCATTTTCCTTTCTCTGATGCTCGTAGTACTGGGCCATTTGGAGAATGGCCGTCGGTTTAGATGCTGCCCAACTACTTTCGCTGGCTTGTAGTTTCTGGGATACATCTGGCAGTAATCCTTTGACGTAGTTCTGCACAAATAAGTGGTGTCCGGTTGCGGTGGACATGTCTTGTCCACTGTAATCGGAGAACACCGTTTCAAATCTGGAGAAATACTCTGAGACGTCCTCTTGTGGTTTCTGGCGGCATGCGGTTACTATGGACCAGTCTATCTTTTTCTCTGGGATCAGCGTTTTCACTTTCTGCACTATTTTGTCAGGGAGGTCTAATAATGCTTTAACTGGTTTTTGACCAGGGTTCCGCTGTTTATCTAGTGTGTCGAGTTGTTCCCAGGTATGACCAAACAGTTCGGTATGGTCTACTTTCCTAACCTGTTTCCACACATCTGCTGGCAAACATAACCCGAAGAACAAGTCTATGTCGGCAAGTGTCATTATTGTTGATCCCAGAGCGGTACCTAGCTCGGTGTAAAAGGCGGTGGGGTTCTTTCGTAAATCCGGCAAAGATTTACGGAAGGTCAGGATGTCCTGTCTGTCCCATGGCTGATACACCCAATTGTAGACCACCCTTCCTCTAGCGTCTTGATGGTTTATATCGTCATTAGTCCCTTGTCCTCTAGGAGGTATCCAGTAAGGGGCAGCTTCTTTTATTGGCATCATGCTATCTGTTTTTTCCTCTGGGGGTCCTGCTACCTTAGTTGTACTGTCCCTATCTATCTGTCCTTGTTCTATGAGGTGACGCAATACTTCTAGTGTGGATGAAAATAGTTCTGCAACATCGTTGTGGCCTTCATCTCCGATGTCTACCTTCCTGTAGAGAGCCACTAATCGCTCGGGCCCTACGTCTTGGTACTTCTCTTCATATGCAGTAAGGGTGTGGTAACAGAGACGTACAATAAAGTATCGTTTGCGGTTTTCAACATAGGAGTTGCATATGTCAGTTACATGCTCTTCTGTCTCCTTCCTATCTATTAGGGATTTAACTACTTTATCAATGCCTGCTCGCTCATTTTTACTTAATCGCGGGACCCTGGGCGCTCCTTTTTCTTTTGATCCTACCTCTACTACTGTATCCTTTGAGGCATTTGGTGTGGGTGACTCGGTGGGAGCAGAAGCGGTGGAGATTGAGGCGATCGTGCCATCTCCGGCTATACTTTGGTGGTCCTGGCGTTGTACTATGGGATGAGTAGGGGCGTAAGGGGGTGGCATGTATATCATTGGGGGACCTAACAATAAATCATCATCTACCCCCTGTTTTGCTGGTAACTCGGGGTAAAGAGTTAAGGGCGTTCTAACAGGGCATTGACCTGATATTTTTGATTCCTGTTCCTTTTTATCGATTTCCTTTTCTTTTAGTTCTTCTTCTAACTTTTTACAGGCTTGGTAAGCTGATTTTCGCGTTTCTTTATCTTGTCTAGCTTCGTCTCTTTTCTTTCGTTGAGCTGCCTCTTTTCGCCAGAAACCAAAACTATCAAACATGGCTGGTCTAGCTTTCTTTTTGTGGAGAGCTAATTCTAACGTTTCTATTTTAGCGGGATCGAAAGATCCCGTCAGTGGCCACTGATTTACCCGGTCCTTCCTAGTGTACTTATGCCATAGTTTGCTATAAGCTACGGTGGCTAATCCATATTTCACGTACATATCCTTGTTAGGGGTGCCTTCCGGCGGTGCCGGATGACTGACCTCTAACAAACGGTCCGGTCCAAAACAATCAAACAATCTAGAGAAAACAGGCATGACGTATTTAGCGGTCAAAATGAATATCTCAATTAATGTTAGACAAAAGTCTGCACTACCTGTCCTTCGCTGTCTGCAAAGAGAGAATATTCCTATTCTACGTTGTTTGCAAGCAGGGAATGTCTCAAATAACTCAAAAGGAATACTAGTATTTCTATCAATCAATCAATTTAAGTCATGTTTTCTCACGACCTTACCCGGACCGTATGGACAGTTCTTCGTATTCCCCTTCCAGCGCCTGGTTGTCCTCTTACTCCAACAATCAATGCGGCGTTCCTGTAAGGCCCCAGTCAGGACCGCAGGTCACTCGAGAGAGGTCCGTTCGGAACCGGTGAAGTTCAGTCGATTGGCAGCCAGACGAGGGTCTCTTTCAGGCAGGTGCACTCCAATCATTTAGTCGTTCACTCCGTCGTTAGGACCTCTCTACTGGACCCACGTGTCTCTGATGGGCCCCCGTTGGGTCGCCAATCTGTGAAAAGCAGCGAGTCTCCTGAGATCCCCAATGCTGCCCGGCGCAAGGTCACCTTTAATCCACTTTGGATTTGCTATCTAAAATAACGAGGCAGGCGCTGGAAGGCAAGAAAAAGGTTTATTACTCTTAGAGGAGACCACGTCAACTGCTGACACCAGGATGTCTTCAGGGAGGTGTTCTACTGGCAATGCTTTTGGCTCTTCCTTTTATACAGGTTTTACACAATGTATTTGTTTCATTTATCATGGTTACAAGCTTGGAGTCTCCGCCCCGGGCAGGTTGTCACACAAGCCCGACATTGTTTCATCAGCATGGTTACACAAGCCCAACATTGTTTCATCAGCATGGTTACACAAGCCCAACATTAACTCTCCTCCCGCCCAGGTCAAAAACAGACAATTTAATTGCAGCTGGACCTTGCTTCAGGGTCTAAACACAAGTGAGACCGGTCAGATGTAAGAGTCCGTTCTGTTGATAAAAACAGGTCCCATTGTTGGCGAAAACAAGTCTTGCTGTGTGCAGTGCAATAAACCATGCTTGCAAGAGTCTGTTTGGTATTTGTAACCTGTTTGTGCAGGGATGAGAGGAAAGACGAGTTTGAGGCAGCAGGTGATGTTGATGTTTGTCGTGAAAATAGTTTATAGCCCCCAGCACACATATCAGGTTTGGTCAGAGAGTCAGAAGGCTGCTAGAGGACAGGGTGAAATGAAGGTGACCAACAGAGTACAAAATGGCTGTGGTCAATCAGAATGACTGTAGTTTATGTGCACGTAGGAACTTTCATCAGACAAGATGGCGCAGAATGTTCATGATTTTCTTTTTGTTCTGAACAGTGGCAGCACATGCTGCATTGAGGTATGGCATAGAAGCTTCGCCCATTTCCCGCCCATCTTTTCAGTGTACTCCTGTTAGGGTCCTTACGAAATCGTTGCTTTTCATTTGGGAATAGGCTTATTAGTCCCTCCTTGGAACCTCTTTGTCTGCATTTGTAACCACCCATAACAACGGGACTTTTTACTTGTGTTACACTGTCTGCTTTATTTAGTTGGTGAAAAGTGTTGTAGCAAACAAATGATGGACGGAATGCTGACAATGCAAACATTCTCCCCCAGTCAAAAGATCTGGGTTAAATCCATCGTTCCTTTGCCCACTACGCCACCCCAGTTTGGACCCAGCCATATGCAAATCAGTCTTGACCCTGTGCCCCATGGGAACAGTCCAGACCGAACTGCCAGGCCAGGTCCTCCCTGGACCGGAAACAAGCATCCTGGGACCGGTTTCAGGGTATGTCACCCTTCTTCAGCCAGGCTAGCTTGAATCCAGTGGCGCAGTGAGCAAGGGACCCACGTCTGGTCATACCCATCCCACTTAGGGCGAAAAGTGTTACAGCAAACAAATGATGGACGGAATGCTGACAATGCAAACATTCTCCCCCAGTCAAAAGATCTGGGTTAAATCCATCGTTCTTATGCCCACTACGCCACCCCAGTTTGGACCCAGCCATATGCAAATCAGTCTTGACCCTGTGCCCCATGGGAACAGTCCAGACCGAACTGCCAGGCCAGGTCCTCCCTGGACCGGAAACAAGCATCCTGGGACCGGTTTCAGGGTATGTCACCCTTCTTCAGACATTGTTCTGCATTCTGTCCATCAATTGTTCTTTTTGCATTTGTCACCCCGAGTGGGACGGGTATGCCCAGACGTGGGTCCCGTGCTCTCCATGCCACTGGAGTCAAGCTATCCTGGCTGATGAGGGCTGAAAGCCCGAAACCGGTCCTAGGATGCTTGATTCCAGTCCAGGGAGGACCTGGCCTGGCAGTTCGGGCTGGACTGTTCCCATTGGGCGCAGGGTCAAGACTGATTTGCATATGGCTGGGTCCAAACTGGAATGGCATGGTGAGCAAAAAAACGATGGATTTAGGCCCAGATCTCTGTACTGGGGTGAATGTATGACATTGTTCTGCATTCTGTCCATCAATTGTTCTTTTTGCATTATTTAGTCGGTGAGCACTATTTTCTTTAATCATCTTCCCCTATTCCATCCACGACATCGCAGAAGGCTTTTATATTATTAGTAATTTATTTAAATTACAGCACGGTCCGCTTCAACTACAGCAGCTGTGCTTATTTAATTATTTAATTTACGGCGCGGTCCGCTTTCACTTTAGCAGTCCCTCTTATTATTTCATTTACAGCGCGGACGCTTTTACTTTAGCGGCCACGCTTATTTAATTAACAGCGTGGGCCGCTTTCACTTGAGCTGCCCACTACAGAAGCTTTCTGAAATACATGTGTTTTTTTTTTGTTGTTTTTTTTTTGGTTTGGGTAAAGCGCCCCATACGCGCTTTCACTCTAAAGTTGGCCGCGCCCCTTTCTTTAGACGCTGCTCACTGTAACCTGAGTACGGCGAGCAGCGTCTAAAGGAAGGGGTGTGGCCGACATTAAAGCGGTCTCGCATTTGCGAGAGATAGAGCTATTGGCATTTGACATAACAATGCCTTTTATATATGTGTTGCTTTTCAAAACACATGAATAAAAGGCATTGTCATTTACAATGCCAATAGCTTAAAAGCTCGCAAATGCGAGACCTATTGCATTGAAAATGCTTGTTTAAAAATGGGTATGATGGTGCTATCATTCCATGTTTTAGGGAAGTGGCCATGTGCTGCTGCGTTGCAAACTTGAGTTAGTATGGGTGCCCATAACGAATTAACCGTTTTAGTAGTATCAATGGGCACCCCATCTGGCTCTAGCGCTTTTCCAAGGGCTCTGTTTTTTAGTGCTATGGTGGCCTCTTCGATGCTAATTGGCTTAAGGGGTTCGAAGATTACCACCTTGGCTGGGGCCTGAACTAGACCAACATCTATCTACATTGTTTGGGTTAAAAATACCTCCAAAGTGGTTCAAACATGCTTCAGGGGCAACTGAGACCTCCAAGGTCGGTATTGAATTATCCATAAGAAAAGGGGAGTTAAGAGTCTTCCAACATGATACAGTAACCAGTATCTGCTGCCCATAATAAGCTCTCCTAATCAGCGTGGGGACTAGAGTATGTAAGTTGTATGGGTTCATGATCCATTTCTTGATCTGGGGGTACAGAGCCAAGATTCATTGACAGTCTTCTTTCTGAAAGTTCGATTCCCGCGTTTACTATCCCTATAGGTCTTTCCAGCATTGAATCGATGGCAGTGTACTTTGTGAAGGTGCTCAGCGTGAAAACCCCTCCAGGTAGTTTCCTTTTGACCATTTCTCAGCGTAGAGCAGCTCTCTCCCAGCAGTATCGCTTATACTAAGATGCGAGGCAAGGTATAGCAAGACAAAACATTAGAAACAGGCACGGTGATATGCATCTGATAGCAACATTTAAGGGGCTAGACTAGTGACTTTCCCCAAAAAGGAGACGTTAGGGGGTGGCCCAGCCTCGTCTGGTTCGTATGGGCGCAGATGGGGCCTGATCTATCAGGACACTTGAGGAGGGCTAAATGCAAAGTGAACTGGCCCACTGCTTCTCACAGCTGATGGTTATCTTTTTAACATACAACTTCTCTCCTCCCAGCCCCTCAGTTTCTCATCCTTGTCTGTCCAATAGAATGTTGCACTACCGTAGTAGGTCTGAGGTTTCTCGTGTCATAAAAAGCCTTGAATAATGCACTGGAAACCCACGCCTGCTTTTCTGGTTGACATCATGTTGGAAGGCATATAATATACCTGCACCGGACAATCTGGTAGCCAGGCACTCAGTCGTGATTCATGTATGCCTACATAAATTTTAGATTGATAGTTTGCAGTTAGCTTTGCAGTCATTTCATAGAGCAAGTTTAGAGAGTTTTCCTAGGGTCATACTGCCACCCAAAAACTCCTCCCTGTGGCTGTAGGCAACGTCCATTAATGGCAGCAGAGTAATAAGAGTGCACCATATACTGGGATGAAAGGTCATCCCAAACAAAAGCATTTCAAATTGGTCCAGTGGCGAACTGTATTGGTGGCTGTGGTGGAGGACAATCTCATGGGAGGTTGTGTAAAGGCAGGTTCCAGAAAAAAAATAACACAAGTCACCAAATATTATAAAAATTATTGTGTAATCAGAGGTATTAATGTCCAAAAATCTCATGATGGCATGATTTCTATATTGGCAACATTTATACTGGGGCACAAAAACTCTCAAAGGCTCCCTAGGTTACAAAGCTATACACTTTACCATGACCGCATCTACGAAAGCATGCCCACATAAATCCTGCTCTGAAAGTGCTCCACTGACTAGTCCCTGTACTTACAGACATCATATCATGCTCAAAGTTCACTATAGAGCGCCAGTAAGAGCAAAGTGTCACATCTGATCAACCTCAAAGTCTTGAACAAGTTGAAACAAGGAAGCAGATCCCCTGATTCCAGGACCCCAGGCTGTGGAATGCCTTTAGCAGAGATCTGAGGCGACAAACCAACTATACAAGAGGTTTCAAAGCACAGCTCCTGTTACCTGCACCGGGGACTTGCTTCTGTTGCCGCCACCGTCAATTGCGGGCACTTCCCGGTCTCGTGGGGAGGCCGCCAGAGGACAACAAGCCCCAGCGGCGCGCACTTCGCCAACGCGACAAGGAAGCGCCAGGAGGCGCTTAAAAGGTCGACAGGGCTCCCGCAGCGCGGGACGCGCGCGGGCGTGCCCGGGCCAAGCCTGGGCCAAGGGCGGGCCCGTCAGCAACCGGATGAGACTGGGCTGGGCCACCCCTCTTTCGCTTGCTAATTGAAATCAAGGTGAGTGTGCACATATCCTTTATTTTTGTGCACTCTACATGGGGAAGCGCGGGGGTTACCCCCACAATGACCTGTTACATCTAGTATTGACAGTATGCTGGAAAGGGCCGTCCGCATCGTGGCCAATGAGATTGAATTAACTGAAAGGCGCCTCTCCCTTGGTATTGGGGCTTCTCTGATTGGCCCCACGTTGGGGGCAGATTGCGTTACTTCCCCTCCTTGCAATCTGACGGGCACTAACTCGAATGTCCCCTTGCTTTATGGCCATAACAACGATTCTAACATTAATACTGAGGTTTCCCCTGTTGAGTCAAATGATGGATTAAAGGCAGCAGCATCTCCATCAAATCCGGCCCCCTCTTCAACCTCCGTAGGCTCTGAGGCAGCTCCTGGGGCGAAACGCAAGAGCGAGACCACAAAACCTATCAGCACTAAGAGGAAACAACCCACCCGCCTAAACTCATCCCGTACTGCAATTGAGTTCATGGATACTTGACTCTGCCTCTTCCAAGACTTCTGAAGTCCCTGTGCACATTCCAAATAAGGAACTTAGTAACTCTATCGGCACCCAGACTGATATCGGTCCCTCTTCTTCAGAGTGCTGTAATCAAGGGGAATATTTTATCAATCTTGTTGCGGACGCTGTGTATGGACGTATTAGAGACTTAATGGATAATTTTGCTATTTTGAGGAAACGACTGGATTATTTAGACACGCTTGGTGTTAACTTAAGTTCTCAGATTAATTCTATCGAGCTTGGTGAGCTGGGGAGGGCAGAGCCGAACGTGACCATGAATAATGCTCATACTTCTAATACTGATAATTTGACAAGTGCACCAATATCTACCCCATCTACTGATTCTTGTGTGACTTGCAACAAAGTTAAGGAATGTTTTGTACCAGTCTTGTAGGGTGCAAAATAATACTTTAGATATTAGTGGTGATATTAGTGGTGTTGGTAGTTGGCCAACTAAAAACTTGCATTTGCCTCGTTAACCTCCTATTGCCTCTACTGGCGTTCCGGCCAGTGTTATTTCTGGGGGCGGCAAACCAGGTGAGGGCGGATCAGACTCTGTGCGCACTCTAAACCCTAAGTGTAGCAGGGAGACACTGAACTTACCACCGGCAGCCTGTCCCTACGTTGTGTTTTTGGCAGGTGTACCTCCCCTCAAAGAAAACCAAGTTGAAACCTGGGACCAATTACGTAACAAAAATGTTGACTGGTTGTCCAAACATTTATGGTTTAGGGCGTCATTTATTAATAATATCATCATGACACGTAGAGTTGGCTGGGTGGGACAGTCTCCAAAGATCATCGAGGGAGACTGGTTAAATCTATAGTAATGGCTCAGGAGATCAATTCCAATATCCTAACATGCATCTGGGCTTTGCCCCTGGGCTATTTCTATAAGCCAATCTTGAGGGCTCAAAATACTGACGCACCTCCCCTTCCTACATATAATAGGTTCTTACCATTATCTGATTTGGACAATCAGGATTGACTACCCCCCCGTAGCAGTATCACCTGAGCCCATTTCTTTACCAATTGAGTCTCTATCTTGTGGCCCTTGTACCCCAACTGTGTCCGCCCCCGATTCTAACTTAAAAATATTGAGATGGAATGTCGCTGGTCTGGCATCTAAACTAAATTCACCAGACTGGTTAGAACTAGTTCAAAAACACGACATCTTAATGTTTCAGGAGACATGGGCTACAAGGGATTTATTTTTAGAGGGGTTTGAGTGTTTTAATATCGTTGTCCTACCCCAAACTCAGGGCGCCCGTCAGATGGCCTCTCAATCTGGGTAAATATCTCTGCAGGTGGAAGTGCAAAGGTCCTTGACACTAATAATAAATTTCAGGCAATCATTTATAAAGAGGGGTTTCGATTTGTTTTATCAATTTTTATAATAATGATTTTCAGAATGTACCAAACATGAATTTTATCAATTTGTTTAAATTCATTTCCACTATACAGAATCCAAAGAGTTTTGCTAGGTTCACAGGGATTTGTTTAGGGGGAGATTTTAATGCAAAGATATCTAGCGGAAGTTATACAGCTATCCACCCTACTAGCAAGACACCGCTATGTAATAGGGGGGTTGAATTAACTGACGGTTTGTGTATCAACAACCTCCTAGATGTAATGGAGATCGCCGCAGTATCTAATAGGGATAATCATATTATACCAACTTATAGAGGCAGGGGCAGTGCCTCCATAATTGATTGTGTTTATATCCCCCTCATTAGAAGATTGTCTGCTAAAAGCTGAGGTTATCCCCACGGTTTATGGAGATCACAACCCCATTAACTTGACCCTGAGACTCGACCTCAGGCCAACTTATGGTCAAGAGAGTGGTGCAAGAGATCTGTCTCCCTCTACCGATAATCTTAGATTGGTCTGGCGTGGTGTTGATAATACAGTTTTATTTGACAAGATGGTAAGAGAACATTCGGACCTTATCGACACTTGTTGACCTTTTAAAGAATATAATCCTGCAGCAGTTGGAGCCTTCACGAAATTATGTGAGAGTATCAAACATATGCTATCTAGGACCATTAAGCAAAAATTTTTTGGTCCTAGATGGTTTAGTAGCGACTGCTCCGCAGCTAACAGGGATCTTCGCAGGGCACTTGCAAAACACCCCAGAGATCAGACTGCTATTAGATTATCTAGACAACGCTATAAGGCAGTCATCATGCTAAGAAAGGAGGAAATCGTTCAAGAGTGCTGGGACAATCTTGCATGCGCCGTTACGCTAAAGGACGGGAATGGCTTTTGGTCGGCTGTCAAAGACATGAGGTCCTTAGGACACCCCCTGTCTTCGATTAGCTGCAATATCACCAGCGAGACATGGGAGGCCCATTTTTTGAAGATTTATTCAGCTCCCGTTCAAAATATGGCCTCCAATGAGCACTTAGCAGTCACCAGGGTTCAGATCACGCTTTCTGAAGTGGAGGAAGCAATCCAACAGAGCCTGGGAAATAAAGCCCCAGGCCCAAATGGCTTGCCTATTGATCTCATTAAAAACCAGCCAGAATTCTGGGCGCCTTTTATTGAATGTTTTTAATAATTTAACAGTTTCACAAATACCAAATACATGGTCAACTAGCATTATCGTGCCAATTTTTTAAAAGGACGATCATTCCAACCCAAGTTGTTACAGGCCGATCTCCCTGATTGACAACACACTGAAAATGTTGGGGAGGATCCTGTTTAACAAGATCAAGACATGGGCTGAGGAGGGCCTTTATTTTACATCCCTGTCAGTTGGGGTTTAGAAGCAGAATCGGCACTGTTGAGCAGTGCCTAAACCTCAATTTGATCATCGGTAAATACACAATACCTAAAAAATCCCCTATCTACCTGGCTTTTTATGGACCTTACCTTGGCCTTCGATTTTGTTAACAGGTCCCGGCTCTGGTCTATCCTTTTAAAATACGGCTTAGACGAGATTTTAGTACACTTTTTAGCTTATTTGCATAAGGACCTGAATGCCAGGGTGCGGATTAGTAAGGGCGGAGAGGTATCAAATGACATCAAAGTCGGTAGAGGGGTCAGGCAGGGTTGTGTCCTGGCCCCTCTTCTTTTTATTCTTTATATCAATGACTTGAATAAGTCGTTGGTATCATTTACTTTTTATGTCCCTAGTATTAATGGTAACACGCTCCCCGCCCTACTGTATGCCGATGATGCGGTCCTAATGGCCCGCACACCAAATGCTTTACGCGTTTTGGTGCGGGGCTTTGTTGATTTTATGGCTAGTTTGAACCTATGTACTAATTTTAAGAAATCATTTCTAATGGCTTGTGGGTCGAAAAAGCATTCTAATAATACTATTGTTGTAGATCCAGATAGTTTCCAGAGCACTTGCACTTTTCCCTATTTGGGGTTGGTTTTTGCAGCGAATGGTTTGTGGGCTGAGCATGTGGCGCATAGTAGAAATAAGTTCTCTAAAGCTATTAATAACATACTTAGCCTGCCCCAACCTAGAAAGACAGAGGTAGTTTCAGCCATTATTAAAAATTTTTAATTACAATGCACCCCCACTGCTACTTATGGTGCAGAAGTTTGGGGCTTTAGACAGTGTGATAGCATCCAGGGGGAAGAAAATAGATTTTGTCGTTAACTACTGGGTGCCCCTATTTCTTCATCACAGTATGCCTGTCACAGTGAACTGAAACTGCCCTACATTGAAGATTACATTAAGGCCCGCCCCGCTATATTTTGGCTTTCGGTCTGGAAGAACCCCGCAGCACATTTAACTAGGGAAATAAGAACAGACTACCTTAATTGTGATAAGGGAAGGGAAATACCCTGGCTTGCTGCTGTCAGGAAAAGTTTGATCAGTGTGAATCTTGAGTGAATATTTTTAAATCCTATCGACTCTGATGGTATAAGTAAAAAAAGCCTACAGAAGGCACTCTACGCTGTTTACAGTAAAACCAGACACGAAACAGAGGTACAGAAATCCTCAGTCGCCAGATATGATGATGATCGAGAATACCTCCCACTCACCATCTAGCTACCTCTTAAAACCTATTAGCCGTTGGGAGAGGGGTTTGCTTTTTCGATTAAGGGTTGACACTGAAATTTCTGCTCTGTTTCCCTCTGGGGTACAATTCTAATCTTGATCATCTTCCATGCCCTTATAATGATCAATGTAATCAATGTTGCATTTTGTATTCTTCTGCAACTTTTATTTAAAATACACTAAATGGTTCTTGATGCCATTTTTTAAGACTATACCTTCGATTGATTACAAGGCAGCCTATAGGCATATTGTTACCTTGGAAGATGAGGAGTTAACCTTCCGTGTAGGTTCCTTCTTGAAAGCGGCAGCACGTGCTCGTAATTCAATGTGCACCCTTTGAAGCCTGTTTTTGCAAATCTTACATTTCATATTGTAGATACATCTTGTCGAACTCTGTTTTTATATCGTATTTTTAACCTGTACCGAAATTTATGATGTATTTGTTTGATGCTGATTAGAAATTATTTCTGACATGATCTGTTCTTTTTTAATTGTCTCCCCTTTTTATCGGACCTATGTTTTATTATTATAAGCTGTGATCTTTGTATTTGTGCTTTTGTGGATATTTATTGTATCCGAATAAAGATTTTGAAATGAAATGAAAGCACAGCTTCAACCAAATTCCACATAGAATGTTTTTAGCAACCTAAGAATGTGAATAAGTCAATAATACATAAAGATGGACACTATGCAGGTAATCAGAAGGTTCTAGACATGACTGTTTCATAGTTAGGACCCCAAAGAGGTTGACAGAAAGGTGGATGCTGCACACATGTGGGCATGAATGCGAAAGTCTTATGAAATAGAACGTTATTTGAGTATGATAGTATTTGTGATGCCCTTCAGTTAGGTGTGCACCTAGCTGGAAATGACTGGATGTTATTTTATGGTCCTTTTGCATCCAACGGTATCTCCATAAGTTTCCATGGTGCCAAACTTCTATACAAAGGAAAACTACGTGAGGACTTGGATAAATCACAGTATAGTTCTGTACACTTGAGAGAATCACAAACCTGTGGTTTAGAGTTTTGTGACACAGCTGGGATTCAGCACTAAGTTGTGCACGGGGTGGGGGCGGGTAGGTGAATGTTCAGTTTACAAATGCACATGTTCTTCAGACTGATCTTTCATAGATCCCCCTGCCTCAATCATTCTTCCCCGGCAGCATATCCACTTAATTTGAAATAACACAAACTTCCACCAAAGACGTGGAAGTACTGGAATCTCCCCCTTCCTTTAGAGGCTCCCCAAAGCTCACATTTCTACAACACGCTGTGCATGAATAAATGTGTGTTAAATCTTTTGCTGGCCTTGGAGGCACCACCAGATTATTCACTCGCCATTGAAGGGATCTACTCAGCAGTGCATGTATTGGACTGAGCTAGAGGCTGACAGCAGCCAAGATCAAGCCCCAAAACCTGTCATCTGAAGGCCTTCGAAGATGCTAAAATTACAGGCTCTAAGAATATGGAAAACATACAAGCATTAATTGTGCTTGCCACTTCATTCCTGCGATTTATACAGGAACCAAGAACGCCTCTCCAAGGAGCACTTCATTAGTTACTGATAACCACCCTTCTCTCTCTTTGCCACTCTTGTCACCTTCATATTGTGCGTGATAAAGAATCCTAATTCCTGACTGCGCCCTTTTCCGGATTTGTTACCTATCAAGTGACTGGATTTTGGATCTTTTAGTTCTCATAGGTTCCTTAATTTACCTACCTGCATTTTTCATGTATAATAAGAAATGAGTCTGATGGCTTTTAAATTGTCAGGTCTACGAATTATATTTTACCCAGAGTTATTTTTGCTAATTGCCATTTTTTATTTAGATCTCTCCTTCGCAAGCCTCCACATAAAGATGCATACTCCCATAAAACAACTAAAAACATAAACAGTGCCTTCTCCATGCCTTAGCAAACTGTAAATAACTTGCAGGTTATAAACCTTGTAGTACACCAATCATTGTTCAATCCCTCAGAACACCTTTTATTAACTGCAAAATGTACATAGAGCAATAACTTTGTGAACATATTTCACAATCAGCCTAATAGGTAGAAGCTGCCATCATGTCCACATCAAATCATTATTATGTAGATTTAGAAGTTAATCACATGGCTTCTTTCAAACATGGGCCTTTGACATTTTGTTTTTTTAGAGTATTTAGTGCCAAATATGAAAATGGTCTTCAATCTTTTCTTTTACGAACCTGGTCCTGCTACTTCTCTGGCAGGTCATCTGATAATTTCAACCCTTGCCTTGAACTTGGTAGTAGATTGAGCACATTGAAGTCTAATGATCATGCCGGTTAAGCTTAGTGGGCCAGCATCATTTTAGTGTCACTTAGAAACTGCTATTGTCTGTGTCTCTCAAATCCAGTGGTTTTGCTAAAACTGTTCACCAGAAGAGCCTCAAACTGGTGAACATTTTTGATACTATCCCACCTGCAGAGCCTGGTGTAACTAAAAAGAATTGTGTATTTGTAGGAGGTGTGTATGATTGAGCTCGCTTTGTTGAAATAAGCAGTTGTTGAATTTAGGGACACCACTGCAGAAAAGGAAAAGTGTAGTTCTAAAAGAAGTGATAAAGTGGAATATAATGTGAACCTCAATAATACGTGTATACACAAAAGAAGCTACCCTGAAGGGAAATGACTGGGAGTTTACAAGGTACTTTGTGGAGTACCAGGCATCTCAAAAAAAGTGAAGGACTGTCCTCACACACCACCAGTTGTCATGCTTCATCATTGGCATTCCTCGCTCTCTAGAAACTCCGTTTGGTAGAGGGCAGGCCTACACCTGGAGACAGGGAGGCACTTCTAAATCTAAGTGGGGGCCCGTGAAAGTGAGCGGTTTTAAAAAACCAATGTAAAAGCCACAATACATTTATTAAACAGGCAATTACTTGGTTTTAAAATAAAGTGTGGGGAATGGGGGCGTTAGTACCCCATCACCACCGTGATTGTGGTCGTCGACATGTTTCTGCCTAAATGGCCCGCGCCATTCATCAGGACGGGAAAATATCTTACCACGGTTGGTTCGAAATTACCACTGGCTAGGGTGACCTATGTCAACCTCTACCTGTATGAGTTTCTTTAAACGCCAATGGAGGTTCCTAAATGCCCCATGGGACGAGGGTAAAAGAGAGACCCCTGTAGTCACACTTTCCTCAAGGTGCATCTCTCGCCGTCTGCCTAGGTGTGTTAGCTCCTCTTCCCCAATGTAGGGAGCCTTAGGGCCATTTAGGCAGAAACATGTCGATGACCACAAACACGGTGGTGATGGGGTACTTACTCCCCCATTCCCCACACTTTATTTTAATACCAAGTAATTGCCCGTTTAATAAATGTATTGTGGCTTTTACATTGGGTTTTAAAACCACTCACTTTCACGGGCCCCCACTTAGATTTAGAAGTGCCTCCCTGTCTCCAGGTGTAGGCCCGTAGCCTCTAGTTCCCTCCCCTGGGAAATCCCATGGTTTAGTGTGTTGCAACCTCATTAATACACCTTTAATAAGTTTTTGGTGAACTTCGTTTACCTGGCATCTAAGTATTGATAAATCTAGCTCATATGTATAACTTTGAACTTAAACTATTAGTCTATGTGTAAGGAACCAACCTGACCGAGCCACAAGAGAGACTAATGGGCAAAAATACCAATCAATAAAAATAAAAAAAAATGAAGCATGCGCTAGTGCAGCAGACTGCAGTATATGCTAACTCTAGGCACAAGTCGGCTAGATGAATAATCTAAAGCCTATCCTACCAAAAACACTGGAAACTCAAGGCAGAGCGAGTTTGTCAAGGAGCTTAGCGGGCATAAAACAAGAGCCGCTGGGCTCTGGAAGCCAGCGCCACCAGTTATTCTGTTATTTAGGGTCCTTAAGAAAAGGTAACTCACTGCAAGATGAGAAATTAACAACAATGTTACTTGTTTTACTGTTCAAATGAGAACATCTGATGTTTGTTTAAAAAAGAATGATACTGTATCGTAAAACATACCTCAAAATGGATTGTTTTTGGATCAAGCATCTTTCAGCTATTTTTTGCTGTAGCAGGTTATTGTAATATAAGTGCATTTATATAGCGCTTACTATCCCTGACGAGGCGTCGAATCGCTTTTTTGGCGAGTAGCACGCTACTCCGGAACCCATAAAGGATTAGTGTTGAATTAGTTAGTGAAATATGAAAGTAATTTGAGTGGTGGATATTAGTCAGTTATTTGGATTGAGAAGGATAGTGGAGGGATAGAAGAGGGAAAAAGGTTTACATTTATATAGCACTTGTTACCCCTGATGGTGTGTTGAAGCGCTTTTTTGACGAGTAGCACGCTACTCCGGAACCCATAAAGGATTAGTGTTGAATTAGTATAGTGAAATATGAAAGTAATTTGAGTGGTGGATATGTTATTCAGTTATTTGGATAGAGAAGGGTAGCGGTGGCATAGAAGAGGGAGAAAGGTTTGAATTTATGTAGTGCTTGCTACCCCTGATGAGGTGTTGAAGCGCTTTTTCGGCGAGTGGCACGCTACTCTGGATCCCATAAAGGATTAGTAGTAAATTAGCATAATGAAATATGTAATTTGAGTAGTGGACATGTTAGTCTGTTATTTTGATTGAAAAGGATAGTGGAGGTCATAGCAGTAGAAGGATCATCATCGATGAAGTTAAATTAACTGTTTTTGAGTGATTTCTGTAGTCCGAAAAATATGATTAGTAGGTTTTCTAGCACTGACTAGGCCAAGACACAGAATCTGTAAGGAAGAAATTTATTTAGTTCAATTAATTTAAATGAACAAAAACAAGGTAAATTCCATAAGCGCACAATTAAAATCACATTCATATGCGCACTGTTTTTGTTAAAATATTTGAACAGTGTATTAATAAAATGTTACCAGTATTTTTATAGAGGTTCAGACAGGATGACCGACATAACTTAAAAACATATCTTTAATCACCTGCTCTTTTTCCCTTTTCGTTCTTTTATAATGCACAGTGTCTTCTTGTGAGCATCCCTTAAATTGTAGATAGTCGTGGGCAGTCCCTCAAAAGGGCTGCTTGCTACACGTTTTAGCCCTGGGAGTCATCATGAAAAGTCTCTTTACAAGATTGGAGACTCATCAGGAAAGTGCGTTGTGCTTTAATAAGATACGAACGTCGTATTAGTGCAGGGACCGGGTAAGCTTTGATGTTCAATTTTTCTTCCCTGAAGTTATTCGGCCTTATTATTTGTGAGATACTCGGGAATTTTGTGGCGCTTAACCAGTTTTGTCTTCGGGGTATAGAAATGTATTTTCCAAATCTTGCCAACCCCGCCGGGGTTTCCAAGGAGAAAAATAAATCTTTTGCTTCCCCACAGGTGCGCACGCCGTTAGTAAGAAATGCTGGCTTTATTAAAGTGCATCATGCATTTAAAAGAGCCGGGCAAATATATATTAAGTGCTCCAACGTTTCCTCTCTTGTGTGACAAAGTCTGCAGGGACCAGTACTGGCAAGAGACTTCCATTTTCAATTTAGTTATTTAATTGGGAGCACCATGAGTCTTTCATAGAGGATATGCTTGAGTGCTGTCTTTCCTAGGGCACTATTCATGTATGGCTGAAATTGATTTTTCCTGTACTATTTTAATATGTGCTTAATGTTACAGTTAGCTTCAGAGTATGCGCCGATATATGCCATTGACTGCAGCGGTGTAGTCGACGAAGCAAGCGAATAGCAGGGGATTTTTGGGCTGGTTTACCTGCTTCCCCAGATATGCAAGTGCCACATTGTTATCGATGGTGGAGGACCCGTCCTTGAACCCGGATTGTTAAAATAGCATAACCTCTTCTCTGACCCAGCTTTCCAGGACTATGCATCATAGCACCTCACAGCGCGCGATCGGCGGCCTCATCGGAACCGACGCAGCCCCACGCAGGACCTCACATCCCAGTCAAGGGACTTTGACCAGAGGACTAAATTCGCACCCGGCCCTTACTCCATTTCAGTCGATTGAACATGTGACTTTGTCAGAGTTCGACACGACCTGATAACCCCATTAGGGGCTATGCACTTTTTTGCGCTACTTTTACCTAAGACTTTGAAATGTCTCTAGTTATACTGATTGGAATTTTGTTGTTTTGGTATAATTTTATTAATTAAAATTTACTCTGTTTCTAGGTTGGTGTGCTATTTTTCTTGTGGTGGTTCACAATATTAATGTTTGCGTGTTGCATAAATACTTTACATGTTGCCTCTAAGTTAAGCCTAACTGCTTTTTGTGCCATATTACCAGAGGGTTACGCGCAGGTTAATTTAGTGACTTTTTGGTTCACCCTAAGGAGGATTGTGGTTGTTGTTTGAGAAGGGTTTCACCCTCCTCAATCAATAACCTAATTCCTCCCACACGCTAATCTGGAACCCAAGGTTAATGGTTAATCCAGTGGTGTTGTGGGTTATTGCGACTAGACCTTTATTTTCAAGAAAAAAAACATTCCATGCATTTTCTCCAGATTCTTTATGGCAGATTAAAATGAATATAGTTGAATGTTATCATTAGTGGGGACAATGTGGTCCAAGCAAATGGTTAGTGAGACTGATGAATGGGCTGGTGAAGTTTAGGTATTGTTAGATTGCACAGTAGGAGAGGTTGTAATGCTTCTCTCCCCCATTTGAAGTGGTCATAATTTCCTCTGTTGATTCTTGTGCTTCTGTTGATTGAGACTCGTCTTTGGAGAGGTGTACACTTTTCACAACTGATCCGTGCTAAAGAGGGCAGGGGCTTAAAATGGAAATTAACCACCTGACCAGCTGGGGCCAGCAGGGGCAAATCCTACATTTGAGGCAGTTTAGGGTGTGAAAGCCAGTCAGGTTGGTTCCACAATGTGTGGGTTTTCTTTGCCTTATTTAATATTAAAAGCTATGTTTTAATGTGTTGACTGCTATTTACTGTTTTACTTTCTCAGGATTAAGGACATGCTTTCTTAATTTTCAGAGGTAAGTCCAAGAATAATCTTGAAATCGTAGAGCACGAAACCAGCACAGCCCAGATGGACCTTATACAGCTGTCATGGGGCCCGAACAGCATTTCACAATGACGCAGTCTCCAACAGCACACTGTAGACCGAACTCTGCACAGACATACCACAGCCGAGTGTCATGCATGCTCACAACAGCACTGCACACCAACACACACCTTCATGCAACAGCAGAGACTAAGACCGAACCCTGGCCGTACATAACAGCCATATATAGAATTGACTGGCTATTGAGGCATCCGATAGCAGTGGCTACCGTCATCTCTTTAAACACACACAAACTGCTGGGCAGTGGATCCCTATACCAACCCAAGAAATGTGTAAGGAGTTTTTCTGATAGACTGCAGATTCCTTACCTTCAAATTATCCCCAGACGTCGGACTGGATCCAGAATTTTTTTATGAACAGTACCCCGGTGTGCCAGTAAATGGCGTCATTCGGCTCCACGTGGCGTTATTCTTGCCAGAAGTAACTTTCACGATGCCTATGTAGGCGCCACCAAGACGCTCTGTTGTGAGTTCTTTTCTTTCTGTACCAGCCAGCGCAGATCCGGGAAGAGCTACCCCGTAGTAATTTTTTGACTAGGTTTTTTTTCCTACAATTTGTCAGTCTTTTTGAGGTTTACCTCCTGGTGTGGCAGGGATGTCCTCCAAGAAGGCTGGCTTCAAGCCCTGGGGCGCCCGTGACTGACAGATGTCGGACCCACACCATGTATACCTCTGGTGCCTCTAGTTGGATCACGACCTAATGGCCTGCCCAACTGCTGCTCCATGCACCCAAAGGCCTTGAGGGAGCGCTCCCTCCAGCTTATGGTGGCTCAACGTACGACGCCATGACACTCCTGGTCCCGGTCGAGAGGAAGGTCTCGGGAATGGTTGCAGAGCCCGAGGTCGTTGTCTCGTTCGAAGTCGTTGAGCCATTCGGGTAATTCCAATTCCCACAAGAAGTTGTCGAAGTGTGCTTTGACTTCACCTAGTCTGTCGGCCAATGAGACAAGGGAGCGTCGCTACTCGGGGCCTGTCTCCGCAGCTGAGCCAGCGTCTGGGTCGGCTCTGTCCCTCCCCAAGTTTCCGGGAGCCAGAGCGACTGCCGCTTAATAGAGATCATTTTAAGAGGCCATGCATCTCATCTTTGGGCAGCCCGTTGCCTCCAGCGCGCCTTCAGGCCCTGTGGATTCGGGAGGGGCCCTTACTGGATCCATGCAGTAGTTTCTTCGTCAATCGGGCCCCAAGGATCCACAGATGGACCCAGGTCAGCGCCAGTCGTACAACCTCGATCTTCCCCGACGCTGAGGATAACGCTCCTGGCACCTACCGGAGGTGCCACCCCCATTCTCATCCCCAACCCAGAGCTGGAGGTGTGTCAGCCGGCGCTGACTGGAGCCATGCCTTCCAGGCCGGGGTCTGAGCCCTATTCTTATGGGCTAGGACTCTGGGATGATTGGGAGGGGTCACTGGACCCTAAAGAATACCACCCTTCTGAAGAACAACTGGACTAAGGATCTGGGTGAAGCCAGTGGACTGGATACTTCTCCAGATATGGTATGCTTTCTCCCCCTACCGTGGCTATGCAAGAGAGCCTAATTTGCAGTGATGGTTCAGAGGGCAGCTGAGGTCCTCAACCTTAGCTTGCCCCCAGTGCTAGTCAAGACTGTCTTGATGGAAGTTCTTCAGCCGGGAGTGTCCCCATCAGAACCGCTTCTCCCTTTCATCTATCCATCTCCCTTTCATTGAGTCACTTACTGGCGTCCTGCTTGAGACTTGGTCAAAGCCCAGCACAGGGGCGCCTGTAAACCGGATGATGCCAGAACCCAGACAGCTTGGTGGTCCAAGCCTCCATGTCCCACGTAAATCCTGGTGCATTCCTACCACACCCACGGACAGGAAATCCAAGAAGCTGGACAATCTTGGAAAGAAGATAGTCTTCTGCCAGCCTGGCATGGCGGTCTGTGAACACTGTGTGCCTTTTGGGCCGCTATTCCAAAGCTCTGTGGGATACAGTTGCGCAGGTGCTGCCAACGGTCCCAGAGGAGGCCCGTGCTTTACTTTCCCAGGCTGTTACCGATGGTAGGGATGCAGCGAAGTTCACCATCCATTGTGGACTTGGCACCACCGACTCGCTAGGCAGAACAGTTTTGTCGACAGTGGCCCTGCGACGCCACAGCTGGATGAGGATGGCTGGCTTTTGTGAGTTCCCAGTCCTTAATAATGGACATGCCCTTTGATGGCTCACGTCTCTTTGGAGGCTAGGCAGATTTGGCGCTGGCGCTCTTTGAGGACAGCAGGTCCTTGAGCCTTTCTATGGCCCCTTGTCACCCTCAATCTGCCTTTTGCGGCCCAGGGAAGGGACTGTCAACCACATCTTTACCTGTCCGGCCACAGCAGCACTCAAGCTTCCCAGTTACTGCATGGCGCGGTTCCTACCGGCCCCGTGTCGGGTGGCCCGTGGGCAGGCCAGTCCACCAACCCTTCTGAAGCCTTCAAATCCTCCTTACCGCTTATCATATATTATATACACAAGTTCAACCTGTAGGAAGCTGGCTCTCTATATAGTGCACTAAAACGAAGTGTTGAGAGTACAGGAAGTCCCCAATTGGTTTACAGAGGCAAAAATATATAATACTAACGCTCTATTTGTGGTAGTGTGGGTGAGCAGTGAGGCTCATCAGAGGATAGTGCTAAGCATTTGTTGTACTCCCAGAGGCAATAAATGAGACACACACTCAAAGAATAAATCTGAGACCAATGTAGAACAATAACATTTTTTAATATATATTTTCAAACCAAGAACTTTGTTCAACGGCAAGTACCGTTTTTCTTAGAAATAATCAAAGTTCAGAAAATAGTTCACAGTTGTGCGCAATTACGCACCAAGGAATCCTATGAGCGGAAAATGCACAAATGCATAAAAAATCAGGCAGGCAGTTCTAGGGGTTCACTTTCTCGGTTCGGAGGGTTAGCAAGCCAAGGTCCAGTGTTCCACCTGCGGTTCATCAGGAGAGTCCTGGATTCGGCCGGGAGCATGGTGATGGGGGCATTGGTAGCTGGCACGCTACGATGAAGAGGGGACCACCTGCAAGTCAGTAGACCGGACCCTGCAGTTTATGTTGCCTGTGGACTGCAGAGGAGTAGCTCCTCTACTCCAAGGGAATTCTTTCCAATTGGCAATGGCTGGTGTTCCTCTGGGGTTGTTAGAGGCAACTACAGCAGGACGAGACATTTCACCTTGATTGTTGAGTCTTGAAGC
The DNA here is from genome assembly GCA_963921515.1 of Calotriton arnoldi. NCBI lineage: Eukaryota > Metazoa > Chordata > Amphibia > Caudata > Salamandridae > Calotriton > Calotriton arnoldi. The sequence goes on along the minus strand of CAWUFW010005280.1, from coordinate 375,131 downwards.
AGCAGACAGGGACTTGCACCAAAACTCTGCGGTATGGTCTCAGTTCCCTGGTTGAGCAGCTCTTCTTTGTCCTTGTCTTCTTTATGTCCATCAAATCTGAAGTTCTGGGTCGAGGGGTGCCACCTAAATACTCAATTTAGGGGCGTTCAGGGGAGTACCAGGTAGTAGCCAATGAGCTTCTTACCTTAGGGTGACCACACCCTCTATATGACCACTTCCTGTGGAAAGTGGGCATTCATAACCCTGACCCCAATAGGCCAAGTCTCTCTGACACAAGATGGAGGATTTAGAAAAGTGGGGGTCCACATCAGCTGCACCACCTTAGTGGCGGTGCTGGCTAGGTGTGGGCCCACCTCCTAATCAAACTAATTTTCCTGCCTGTCCTCCCGCCAAAAAGTGGGGTCAGGACAGGGGGAGTTGGCATAAATCTGGAGAGGCCTGGGGTCACATTTCAAAGGCGGATGACCCTTGAAGCTTCCCCCCCCTGGAAGGCAGTTCCTGCTTGGACGAGGTGTGAACGCTTCCGCACAGAGCAGGCTTTGTTCCTGGCTTCTGAGAGCAAAGGCTCTCACCCCAGGCAGTCAGAAACTTATCTAGTGATGGCGGGCTGGCTGAGACCAGTTAGCTACCACACTAGTAGGTTTCAGGGGACACCTCTAAGGTGCCCTCTGTGTGCATTTTTTTAAATAAATCCGACGCATCAGTGTGGGTTTATTAAGATGAGATGTTTGGTACCAAACATCTTGGGGTTCAGTTAAGCCATTGTTGGACTTGGCCCTTATTGTCCTAAAATTTTTCGCATTTCCCCCCTAGCCTTTTTACCATGTGTGAAATAATACCTGCTGCGCAATGGCGTGCGCAGATTTATTTGTAGGTTGTAAAGAAATGTTACTTTTAAAATGGACGCCATTCCTGTCTGCACATGTGCCGCCTGACTGAGGTGGGTTGCCGGTCTAGTTGTCTGGCACCCAGCCCCAGCTTCTGGAGGGAAGCCTGGCACCCAGGGGGCTCTACACCTCCCCCTAAACCAGTTGGGACCAGTTTCCCAGGGAACTTTCCAGAAGCTTCCAGCCCTTTCTGGTAGGTGGGGTGAGGGGGGCTGTGCCTCCATGTGCTCAGACGGAGCGTGGACTAGATTGAGAGGGGACACTCTGCCAGGAGGTACCGCCACATTGGGCCTGTGTGCTGGCCCCTGTGCCCATCTGCACCCCTCCGCTGTCCACAGGGCCAGTGAGAGCCCTTTACTGGAGTGAAGACTGCTGTGTCAGGAGGAGTGCCACTTTATGGGAGATGACTGCTTCTAGGAGCTGCTGTCCTGTTCTGATGAGTACCCACTGCGTGCTGATCTTGCCCAGTATTGCCTGCCTGCTCTCCTGCCGTCCTAAGCCCAGCACCTGGTGAGCACTATATCTTACTGCCAGCTGCCTGCTGCCTAGCACCCTGTGAGCACGTGGTCTGCCCAGGAGAAGAGAGGAGCTGATGCCTGCAGCGCTGTGCTGCTAAAGCGCTATAACTGTGCCACAGGGGAAGAGGAGCGCTGCAACTTTATTTTGTGGGACTTAGCGCTACAACCTTATTCCTGCACCAGGAGAGCGCTGCCTCCAGCCCTGCCCAGGAGAAGGTGCGTGGGTCCTGCAGCGCTGGGCTACCAGAGTGCCATATTTGCATTGACTGTGCTCTGCTTGCTGCAAGAGCGCTATAACTGTGCCCAGCAGAAGAGGAGCGCTACATTTGAAGTGACTGACCATCCCTGCCTGCTGGCTAGCGCCTGGAGAAGAAGAGCGCTTTATCTTATTGCCCAGGAGGTGAGGAGCTGACATCTGCAGCGCTGTGCTGCGAGAGCGCTATATTTCCAGTGACTGTGCCTTCCTGCCTGCTCCCTAGCGCCTCGGGAGGGCTATATTTCATTGCCAGTGAAGGGGAGCGCTACCACTTTATGGTGTGGGACCTAGCGCTTTGTCGGCGCTACAACTTAATTTCAGCCCAAGAACTTTCCTGCCGCCTAGCGCCTCGTGAGCGCTATATGTAAATTGCCACGGAGGAGTCCTGCTGCGGAGGGGGCCCGAGGCACATTGTCGGTGCCTGCCCCTCCGCGCTGCTGACGAGGAGAAGGCTCCGCTGAGGGTGAAGCCAGGAGAGGTCCCAGAAGCGGGACCTGTCAGGGCGCATTGCCGGTGCCCGGAGACTGCAGAGACATCCAGAGGGGCCTCAGACTGCCGGTGAGTGGGGCTCAGTCATCCTGTGGTTGGGGGGTATGTCGGGGCACATTGTCGGTGCCCGCCCCCGGTGCCAGTATTCTTTGATGATGGATTAAACCCAGATCAGTTGACTGGGGGTGAGTGTTTGATTGGCTCAAGCGTTCCGTCCATCATCCCCTTTTGTATCGCTTTGGTCGCCCCTAAGTTGGCGGGGGTATGCCCAGACGTGGGTCCCTTGCTCACTTTGCCACTGGATTCAAGCAAGCCTGGCTGATGACGGCTGAAATGCCAGAAACCGGTCCTAGGATGCTTGTTTCCGGTCCAGGGAAGACATGGCTTGGCAGTTCGGGCTGGACTGTTCCCATGAGGCACAGGGTCAGACTGATTTGCATATGGCCATGTCTGAACTGGGGTGGTGGAGTGAGCTAAAGAATGATGATGGATTAAACCCAGATCAGTTGACTGGGGGTGAGTGTTTGATTGGCTCAAGCGTTCCGTCCATCATCCCCTTTTGTATCGCTTTGGTCGCCCTAAGTTGGCGGGGGTATGCCCAGATGTGGGTCCCTTGCTCACTTTGCCACTGGATTCAAGCAAGCCTGGCTGATGACGGCTGAAATGCCAGAAACCGGTCCTAGGATGCTTGTTTCCGGTCCAGGGAAGACATGGCTTGGCAGTTCGGGCTGGACTGTTCCCATGAGGCACAGGGTCAGACTGATTTGCATATGGCCATGTCTGAACTGGGGTGGTGGAGTGAGCTAAAGAATGATGATGGATTAAACCCAGATCAGTTGACTGGGGGTGAGTGTTTGATTGGCTCAAGCGTTCCGTCCATCATCCCCTTTAGTATTCTTTGGAGGGCATTGGTTGTGTTTAGAGTCCCATAGGAGGGGGGCTCCAACGTGCCCAGTACTTGTTTCCTCCCTCAGCTGCACGACAGAGGCATTTTGGGAAATTCTAGAGTCCCAGAAGAGGGGCTCCACCATGCCCGTGTTCTTGTGGGCAGATTCCTGTTCCCATCGCTGCATTGTTGGCGCCAGTGCTTGTTGGGTTTACCCAGCTACCCCGCAGGACAGGGGGCAGCTGCCACGCATTGGGGGCATTGGATTACCCAGAAGAGAAAGAGAGAGGAGTGAGGGACCCTCCTACCCTAGCGCTTTGCGCACCTTTGTTTTCGCCGCCCTTGCAGCCAACCCTGACTGTGTGGGACATAGGGCATTTGAGCCCCAGAGAGGCCAGTTGGCCTGGGGCCAGTCTCAGTGTTGTGCCCCCGACTGGGGCGAACTGCGGTTATGCTGGCGAGGCCTATTGCCCCATATGATTTATGGCATAATATGGTTGCATAATGCATTTGTACCTAGGATGCTATTTAAAGCTTTTCCCTCAGGTTTGCAGTGCTGATGGTAGACCTATTGGGTTCCTGCGGAGGAGGAGCCACATGCTAATATGTTTCCATGCTCATGGTTCGTATGTCATGCCTGAGGTATTGGTTATGCCTAATGTTTTCCCCCCTAAGGTGGATGCTGCTGAGTTGGCCATAAGGTGATTCCTGCCTGCGGAGGAGGCCTTCTGTTCATGGGGTTGTGCCCACTATTAATGTTGTTACGCCTCATATGCTTTACACATATATAAGGTGATTTAGGAGTACAGGGCTGATTCCATGCCCAATAGGAATGTCATGCAATGATGTTTTCCTGCCTAATGACACTGCCCTTATGCTAATGAAGTTTCTTATACCCGCTGTTCGCATACTGTGCTTATGCCTATCCTGATTTAGGCCATTGTGATTTACACAAATGTGTTCATACCTAGGGTTATGCTAATGTGCCTAATGTTTTCTCCTAGGGTGTACCTTGCTGATGTGATGCCCCAATGATACCTAAGGCGAAGGTTACGCATAATGCTAAACTTGATTGGAGGCCTACTGACGTGCTAATGTTTCTGCTTAGTATTTCATGCCTAGTAAGCTGGTATGAGGCTCTGTGGATATAATGTCATGCCAGGCTGATGATTACACCTACATGACTACTGACTTTCATTTACCCTGTTTATAGCTTGTGGTGATTCCGGCAGCGGCCCGATTGGCCCTGCCTTGTAAATAGTCCCCGTGCAAATTACTACCCAGTGGCGGTTGGACCATGTATAGGCAACTGTGATTACATTCTGACGTGTTTATGTCACAATACACAAGTTATTTTCACATCACCTGGTGTGGTCTCTTTTTGTAGTGTGCCTGGTGGGTCGCCTGTGAGTGTGCTGCGCAGATGCTTTACACATTTCCTCCGGAGTTTGGCCCGCCCGCTCTGCACCAAGCTACCCGTTTCTAACAGCCATCATAGAGCTGGGGACATCGTACTGAGTGTTCAACCCATGTACTCTGTATGGCTTCCCTGTTCACTTACAATGTCTAAGAATGGAATTAGACCTTGCATGGTCATATCTGCTCAGGCAGATATGTCCACACATGGGATGTGGTTCACCCTGCCTCCGAGCTATAAGGCTGGCTGTAGAGACCGTTTCCATATATCTCATGCAGTGTCTGTAGGCATGGCACACACAGCTGTGTGCCATGTCGACTCTTCGGTTTTGTCTGCACAAAGACAGGCAGTCTGCAATGGCAGTTTGCATGATCTTGGTGCAGGGTTCCTAGGGTGGCACAATTTGTGCTGCAGTCCTAGTGGACCCTTTTCAGTCCCAAGTCCCTAGGTACCAGGGTTACCATTTACTAGAGACTTAAAAGGGGGCTGAAGTCGTGCCAATTGTGGAACAATGGTACATTGTTGGGAAAAAGCTCTGGCATTGGGGACCTGGTTAGCATGGACCCAGTTTACTTTTCAATCGAAATCACATTAGGTGTCAAGTAAAAAGTGGGGGTGACCATGTCAAAAGGGGTACTTTCCTACACAACCCTTCAACTCATAGGAACCTGGGTATATAATTCTTTAGTGCTGCAGTGGTTCTCACAGATAATCGTACAACTGTATATTCTATTCAAAAGAGAATGTACGATATGAGAAGGTAAAAAAGGGAGTTTGTGAGAAAACACTAGTTTCACAGACAAGTCGCACATAAAATGACCACAAAATAAGTCAACCTAGAGCCCCAATTGACATCATTGGTAGGTCTAGAGTGCATAAACATCTATACAGTATGTTCCAAGTGCAAAGAAACACCAAAAACGAATAACCAACACAAAAATGTAAACAGAAAGAAAGTTATTTGGGCAACAGAAAACTACTCCAAATGATTAATAATGTCAATTTTCAGGAAATAGGCAACTTTGTTTGTTTTAAACTGTAAAAGGCGTTTCGACCTACAACTGGGTGTAGGGGTCTCATCAGTATTGACAATAGTGGGACAGCCTAATTTTACTAGCAGGTAAACAAAGCATCAGCACAGCTGAACGCTCTGACTCTAAGCACATGTCAAACATCCCTGCAAAACCGAGCCTAGAAGAGTAAAGCCAATAAGTATACTTAAACAACGGTGAAAAACTGTAGTGAACTGTATTTAAAGCATATTCACCTAATCTCACTTGCAGGAAAAACAGAGCATCAGCACGGCTGTATGCTCAGACTCAGTGCATATCAATAATGCCTGCCAACGGAAACTGGAAAATTAAATAAATACAGCCTGATCGTGAGAAACTTAAAATCACATAAAGCTGCAAAGAATTATGCAGGGTTCGTGTGGCTTCCCCTAGGCGGCGTACCATGAAGTAAATATGATCCTGGGAGTTCTGGGGGAGCTTGAATGGCTCCTAGTTCACGGGCCGGGGGAACAGAGGTCTCCCCTCTGTGTGGTGCATTTTCAAAGAGCGAGTGTTCAGTTAGGGCTGCTGAGGATGGGGACGCTGGAAGCCGTCTCCTCAGTTGTATCAGTGACGGGGTGCGCCAGGCCCAAGGCGTATTAGTACACATTGGGTGACGTGGCCAAAGACACTGTCTACCAATGGTGGCGCGCGCGCGCGGCTTGTAACACATTCTGATGATGTTCCCTACATTGATACGAATGTGGGAACCCCGATTACCAATAAAATCATGCAAATAAAACTAAAAGCCATGCCAGGAAACCTGCAAAGGACACTCAGATGATGTTCCCTTCAATAATATGAATGTGGAAACCACGGTAACGAATAAAACCGTTTAAATAGAAAACCATGCAATGAGCCTGCAGCTATGGGGAAGTGACAAGGGGCCTAATCACACCTTAAGGAATAAAAGAATAAAAAGTGCAGAGGGACAGTATATACATTGAATAGTAATACAGGTATACAGAAGTCAGAGGCTCTGTAGATTCGAGGGGTAAGGCTAACATTAACCTTCCTCTCACATGGTAAGCATGATTACCATTTAATAAATCAAGCAAACATAGGTCCAAGGGAAAATTATAGGAAAATACAAGAATTAGTACAACAGGATCCGCACTTATTATACCTAAAAGAAGGCAGAAATTATATTACATGGAGGCAGGGAGCCTCTGAACCAAGTATATCCATAGGGAACAAAAGTCTTATTGGACCCTGTCCATTCACTGGTTGCGTGAAATTAAGTTTCTCCACTCTTCGGGAGAGTACAGTCCTTCTGTGGTCGTATTACGGGTGCTGGTCCATGTACATTTGAGTCTCTGGAGGATCAGAGCGAGGTCACTACACAAGAAGGGAACTTTGCAATTTCTAGGACTTGCCACTTGATATCATCAACGCTGTATTGTTACGCCATGTAGGGTGGTGCCAGAAGTTCCATGAGGATTCCGCAGCCGGTCCTGCCTCTGTGCTGTCCAATGCGGGCCTTGATGGGTTGCGTTTTGTCCAATGTAGATTTTGTTGCAGGGACACCATATGCAATAAATTCCATTGGTAGAGTTACAATTGAAAAATTCCTTTAAAGTGACATCAGTTGGTCCGTGCACAAACGTTTTTGTGCTTGTGATGTACTTACATACCACAAAATGGGCACATTTGTAATGCCCTTTGATTGGGGTGCTTATCATCATGGGCACCCAGTAGGCGGCAGGATTTGCCTTCACCTGCCCCACTGGCAGCCCATAACCTGGGACAGGTGAGCTTTGCAGATTGTCCGAAGGGGCTACTTCCTCCCGAGACTAACCCCCCTTCCATGCCACCCACTTATGACAGGCTGACGGAGGACAACCTGTCTATTCTCTGCCAGCAAGTGAGGGCTCTTTTGGCCAAAGGAGCCATAAATCGAGCGCTGGTGCTTGAAGAAGGTTGTGGTTGCTATTCCTGGTACTTTCTGGTGCCCAAGAAGCATGGAGGCCTTTGTCCTATCCTCTCTCAATTTTTTCCTCAAGAAGGAGAAATTCAAGATTTTCACTCTGGCTCAGGTCCTGTCTCCCCTGGACCCTGGAGACTAGGTCATCGCGTTGGACTTGCAGGATGCATACTGCCACATATCCGTCCTGTATGCCCACAGGCGTTACCTGCAGTTCATGGTGGGCCACAAGCATTGTCAGTTCGCTGTGCTCCCTTTTGGCCTCATCAGCGCCCCTTGAGTGTTCACCAAGGTGATGGCGGTGGTTGCAGCTAATCTGTGGAGATTAGGGGTGCCAATCTTCCCCTATCTCAACGACTGGCTATTGAAGGTGGCCTCGCCCCAGGTTGTAGTCTACCACCTTCAGACTAAGACGAACCTTCTGCATTCACGGAGGTTCACTATCTGACTCCCTCTCAGACATTTCCTTTCATCGGAGTTGTTCTGGACAAGGTGCAGTTTTGGGCCCATCCTCCCGAACGGTGAATCCAAGTTAATCAGGCTATGATACCGAAGTTTCAGCCTCTATCCTGGTTTTCGGTGAGACTGACTGAGGCTACTGGGCCTCATGGCCTCCTGCATCCTGCTCGTGACACATGCCCGTTGGCATATGCGGGCTCTGCAGTGGGACCTGACGTTCCAGTCGGTGCAGCATCAGGGGAATCTCTTCGACATGGTCCAGATCTCGGAGTGAACTGCAAAAAACCTGCAGTGGTGGCTTATTAACCGCAATTGGGTCAGCAGCAGACCCCTCTCCCTTTCCCAACCAGATCTGATAGTAGTGACAGATGTGTCACTCCTGGGATGGGGCGGCTATCTGGGAGAGGTAGAAGTCAGAGGACTCTGGTCTTGAGCAGAATCTGGAGTCCACATCAACCTGTTGGAGCTCCGAGCAATCCAATTGACATTGAAAGCCTTTGTGTCCTCCTTCCAGGGAAGGCTAGTGCAAGTGTTCAGACAACACCACTTCCATGTGGTACTGCAATAAGCTGGGATGGATGGGTTGTGGACCCTTTGTCAAGAGTCCCTGCTGCTATGGATATGGCTGGAGCAGCAAGGTGTATATATATCTCTGGTGGTTCAACATCTGGCGGGTTCTCTGAATACCAGTGTATGAACTCCCCCAACAATGCCTAGGGGATAACCAATGGCATCTCGATCTGGAGGTGGTGCCTTGTCTCTTTCAGCAGTGGGGAAGAGCCTTGGTTAGTAGCCATCGCCAGTGAATGAGCGATGTCAACAGTTCTGCGTGCTGGAGTTTTCAAGGCGGCTGTTGCTTGGAGGCTCTTAATCTCGAGTGGAGCTCAGGCCTCTTGTATGCCCTTTCACCCATATCACTCCTGACCAGAGTTCTCAAGAAGATAAGAAACGCCCAGCCCAAGTCATCCTTTTGGCTCTGGATTGGGCACGGAGAGTCTGGTATCCAGAGCTGTTGAGCATGGCCACCCGAACCTGTCAATGCTCTGCCTTCTTGCGTGGAGATTAAGCGGTGAAAGTTGATCGCCTTCGACCTTCTGGCCGCAGTTTGTAATGTTATCTTGGCAGCCAGCCATCCCTCAACTAAGTCTGTTTACTTCAGTTGTTAAGCTAAATTTGTGGCATGGTGTTTAGTAAGACACATTGTGCCCCTTTCTCAGGGGCTCCTGTTTCTTTCCTTTGCCCAGCAGGGCTCTGCTCCTCTGGGATATCTGTCTGCAATTTTTTCCTTACTTCGGCTGCCTGACCAACCTTCCCTTTTCCAATTCCCACTGTACATAGGTTTCTGAAAGGTTTGCAGCATATGTTACCTCCCACTCCCTCTGTTATGTCCCAGTGGGATATCAATCTCGTCTTCACCTCCCTTATGTGCTCCCTTCGAGCCTCTGCACAGTTGCCCACGCAGGCTCCTTACAATTAAGACGTCCTTTCTCGTGGTGATAACATCTGCCCGGAGGTTCAGTGAGCTTCAGGCCTTGTCATCCAAGCCTCCTTATCTGAACATCTACCTGGAAAAACTGGTGTTTTGTTCAAGGGCTTCCTTTCTTCTGAAAGTGGTCACTCCTTTTCATGCAGGTCAAGCCATCACTCTGCCTACTTTTTACGCGCTGCCTCATCCCTCCAAGGAAGAGGAGCGACTCAACCGTCTGGGCCCAAAAAGAGCATAGTCGTTTACCTTGTCTGCACATGAGAGTTCCGGGTGGATGGTCAGCTCTTCGTGGGGTATGTCAGAGCGAAGAAGGGCAAAGCTGTGCAGAAGCGGACCATCTCCTAATAGAGCGTGCTCTGCATTAAAATCTGCTACGCAATGGCTAAGAAGCAACACCTTGAGGGTTTGTATGCTAATTCCACCAAAGCTATAGCTGCAACCACTCTGTTAACCGGTGGAGTTCTGGTCCTGGATATCTGCCAGGCAGCAACGTGGGGTTCATTGCAAACGTTCACCAAACATTACTGTCTGCACAGTCCGGTCTGTGGAGATTAACAGTTTGCCCGTTCGGTCCTGCAGGACTTCCTCATGTGAAATTGGCCTGCAGACCCACCTCCGGGGAATTATTGCTTGGGTATTTATTCTAAGGTAATGAATCTGCGGCTAGAAGTTTCTATCAGATAAACAAGTCATTAATCTTCAGTAATGCCTCATCTGGTAGAGACTCTATCTAGCCACAGATTCCTTACCGACCCATCCATACTCCCCGCTCTGCGAACGGATTTTTTGGAAAAGGGCTTTCCCCTTTCAGGGTCCTAGTTTTTCACACCAGTGGTTCGTGTACATAATTGCTCCACGCTTCTGGCATGGAAAGTCGCGAATGTTAACTGACGTCAGCGCGCCTGCGTTGCGCCTATATAGGTAATGCGAACGTCACTTCTGGCGCTGACGAAGCCAACGAACTGTGCGGAACTGAACGACACCACGTACCGGCACACGGGCACTGTTCCCAAAACATTTTCGGTGCTAGTCTGGCGCCATGGGATAATTCCAAGGTAAGGAATCTGCAACAAGATTGTCTCTACTAGATAAGGCATTACTGAAGGTAAGTAACTTGTTCCTCAGACTCCTTCGGCCTCACCGAACAAAAAAAGGAGGAGGGCGTTCAACCTAATACACTCACCCTAAGGATCACACACACCTCCTTAAAAACAAAAACTCTGGTGTGCAATGTAAAGTAAAACAAGTCATGTCCTTGATGCAGAACATGCTGCATTGCCATTTTTTTTGGTCCAGAGTACATGGGGTCACTAGGCCACCTGTTCAGTTTGCCATTGTCGAGTGGCAGAATTTGATGGTGTGGTTTTTCTTCTACGGTGGTTCCAAGTCCCACCGCCAGGCTTCAAGCACGTCTTTACAGAGTTGTTTTTAGGTCTTGCTTAGGCAGTGCATGTGTTGTCTCTTCGAGACACACTGTATCTACTGTATGGGCTTTAGGCATGCTCCTCGCTTTTCATTGGTTCCTTTCTAAATCAGGTGCTTTTGTGTGGTCAGTCGGTCACATTTGTCCCTCCTTTTGTTGTTTGGTTCACGCTCATGACGACTGGCCCTCTTACATGTCTTAGACATTTAGCTTACTTTCACAATACTATTTTCTTAGTTTGCCTTGCCTCTGGATTTTGGTTTGTTCGTTTTTAGGGCTGGGGAAACAGCGCTTAAGCCAGCGTAATTTTCGCCATGCCATCCCCTCTGCTGTCCGCCCCCCACGGCACTTCTGCTCCTATCACAGCTGCTGTCAGTGTGGCGTAGCTGCTGCTTCCTGATCCCATTCATCATCCCCCACATACCTCCGACGCGGTCTGATGGGCTTCAGAAGTAGGAGAGGTCGTGGGCATGTTTTCCATTGCTCCCCAGGTGCACATCGTCTTTCTCATTCCTGTCCTCTCCCCGTAGATGTCTACTGGGATTTGCTTGCTGAGTGCTGCTGTGCGGCTCTGCAGGGAGATTTCCGTGGTGCTCCCTGGCTAGGGTGACCAACTGGCATGGGTGCAAATTTAGGACGGTGAGTGTAAAAATTCAGGACAAAGGGTCAAAATTCAGTACAATAATTCAGGAAAGCAGGTCAAAATTCAGGACAAAACTTTGGGACAAAAGGTAAGTTTTAAAGACACATCAGAGGAGATTATACAATAATATATAAGTATATAGACCACCAACATAAATGCAAGTCAAAATAAGTTGATATTAGGTAAACAAGAGCTCTAACTTGTAAAAATGCGTGGCCGATTGCATATGCTTGTTTTTTAAAAGTAACTGGACAATGTTACTTCCATCTAATTTGTTACGTTTTTTTTCCCTTGCCTTCTGGCCCGCCACATGCCTTAATTGCCCAGACTGACCCATTGTCATTCTGTATGTCAGTCAGCCGGCAGACAGAAAGACAATGGGTCCATCACAGTCTGTGAGAGGCTGGGGAGGGGCTGCTCTTGAGCTCAGAGGAGTGCGAGGCGGCCCCTGCAGGGAGTTCTCAGAAAACTGAGGCATTTCAAAGGTGAGCAGTGCAGGTCGCTGTAACCCCCAAAATTAGGACAAAAGGCGTCCGTAAGAGGGATCGTCACGGACAACGGACGTGACTTCAAATTAACGGACCGTCCGTGAAATTTACGGACGGTTGGTCACCCTATCCCTGGCCATGACCCCTTTTGTTTTCCCTGTCCCCCGTCCTTCCCTTACTTTACCTGCTTCCCTCGTTCAGTTTTCCTCTCCCGCACCGACTGCAGCACTCCGCCAGCTCTGTTGTAGCATGGCCATGATCGGCTCCTGGTTCTCATGGGCACCTGTGACGTCCCCAGCTCCCACGGCTCGAGTAGGTCCAGCATTCGCTGGACAGCAGCCAGCACAGTGTATGCACAGTGCAGAAAGCCTGCTGCTTCTCTAGCGTCATGATAGGGTAAAGAAAACGCATGAAAAAAACCCTACAAAAGCACATACAGAGAGAAAAACACCTTTGCAGGGAAATTCTTGCGCCGAAACCTTTTTTGTAATTTCTGTCCGTAGGCAAAGTACTGTAAGGTTGGCAATATTCAAGATGTTATCAAACTTTGGCAATTTCGCAAGCATTTGCCTATAAAGTTTAAATTCTCCCACCTTTGCATGCAGGCCAAAGACCAAATGGCTTCAGGTTACCGTCTCAAATTCATGCTGAGCTAACATATGAGATCAAGGCCTTGAAGGCTTTTTGTTTGGACTGTGCGTCCTCTATGGAGGATTAGTTTTCAGAGGGTTACTTGTGATATTTGCAGACCATAATAATTTTGCTTAGGATTATCCAGTTTGGATTTGATTTCCATCTCAAGTATTTCATGCTCGCACTAAATCAATACCGCTAGCAGCCAATTTGTGAATATTCGGTAGTTGTTCTTAGGTGGCAAAATCAGTATTTGAAAATTTTTCAACATCTCGTGACCTGGTATCTGATGACCTCTACTGGGCAATGCAAGGTCCTCAGTTTGTTATACCTGTAAGGGCCGTACAAGCCAAGCCGTATGTTGACTAATTTGTTAGCTGTAGGACAATAGATGGGACCTCAGTCAGTTCTTATACTTACTTTCCCCACTGACCACATTGTGTGATCGTGGGCAAGCTGCTGTTTTTCATTATGCCTAAGTTCCTTTTCATGTAAGCATTGGCAGCTCTTGGAGACAGGTTGAACTCTAGTACTAAGGGCTGTATGAAAACTGTGTATACATGTGCATGACATAGTAAATGTTTAAAAGTTCTATGTAACCATGGATCTCTTTATTTGATGTTTCCTGCTCCTGTCCACACAGTGTTTCATGTTTAGGCATGTCATGATAGATTAGTGGCACAGGTTCTCTGACTCGCCATTGGCTGGTGATAACCTGTAGTCTGTGTTCTGCTGTGCCATCAGTGGCTTTCTAGTGCCAGCTGGTTCCCCAAGTCTGCACCCTAGTCATAGGTGAGCCCTGCACTCTGTGTCCCGCTGTTAGTGACTGGTCATTTGTAGGCGTGTTATCACTTCACAAGCGCTTAAGAGAAACTATGATTATCAGGCAAGACTTTGTTCAGCCCTCCTATGCAAGAGATATGTATGAACTGTAAGAATGCCATTTTTATCTGTATGTATGGGTAATGACACACCAATTTAAATGGCACTCACAAATTAATTTCTTTTCTTCTTACACTCGCTATCTCAACGCTTGTTCTCCTCTCATCTGCTCTCCTGTCTCCCTCCCTTGTTGTTTCTCTCTCTTGCTCTTACCATCCCTTTCCTTTTTCGTCCTGTATCTTATTTTCCTCTGCTCCCTCTCTAATTTCCATCCCTCTTTCTCTTCCTCATTTCATCTTCCCTTTGTCTTCCTACCATTCTCTCTCCTTCGTCTTCCTTCTCTCTCGTCTACCTCAATCCCTCTTTCCTTCTTGTTTGTTTCTCTCCATCTTATCCTCTTGCACAGGCTTTTTTTCTCTTTCTCCTGTCCTCATCTACACTCTTATTCCTTCATCTCTCTCTGCCTCTCTCTAACGCTCTTGTTTATTTTTCGTTATAACACATTTTATTGTATTTCTGCCATCTTACGGCCAGAGGGTACACATATACGTATTTTTGCATACAGTGGCATAACATTGCATATTGGTGATGACGACAAAACAAAAACAGTACAGCACACTGCGATATAAATTGTCCGCGTCCCACTGAATCTGTCCCGGACAATGCCTGATGAACCCGAATGACATCCCATGGCGTACATCACACAACTTGACCTCCACATCCACATCTATGGTATTAGCAGTTGACAACGGAGAGTCTAGGGTGAGGCCTCGGTAGTCAGCCCACCGCCCCCAAATCTTCGTATGTTTCTGGGGGCATCCCAGTGCTTGAAAAACAGACGCCTCCAAACCCATGCAAAAGTCCAGCCCCTTCCTCCATGCACTCACCAGGGGTGGCGTATCAGACCTCCATAATCTAGCTATGTCTCGCTTAGCAAGTGGGAGGCCAAAAATAGACCTCAAGTCTCATCTTTGATGCGGAGCAGAGTCAGGGAGATCTAGGAAGTTGCACCCCAGGACCTCTGCAAGGCACGCGATCACCCCTTTCCAGACTCTATCTAAAGCCTCACAGACCCATACTGTATGTATGGAATGTGCCCTCGACATTTCAGCAGCGCAGACACACAGGGGATTCTATCAGTCCAGCCCTCCAAAGCTTGTACCATGTGTATTATGCCCTATGAAGGTACTTGAATTGAATTAGTCTTCAGCGTGATGAAATGGCTGATCCCACCCCCACCCCAGGGGGTCTCCAGGGCCTCCGCCCAATAATCGTTATTGAGGGGGCCTCAGTCCGTCTGCCACTTCGTCCCGAGGGTCTCAAGGGTGGTGTTGCTGTGTGTAATGAGAAAATTGGTATATTTTCGAAATTTTGTTGTCGCCCAAGTCACACTTTAAAAGCTTGCCCTCCAATGGGTTAAAATCTGAGTGTGTCGTAATGGTCGGAGTTACGGCGTGGTGGAATTGGAGGTATCTATAAAACTGGCTTTGGGGCATTGAGTATTCCTCTCATCTCTTGAAATGATTTGAGAGTGAGGCCATGCATAACATCTCCAATAGTGGAGATCCCTATCTGGTCCTAGCTGCGAAAGCCCTAAAGATGCGCCAAGTGAGGTAGCAGCCGGTTGTGCCATAACGGTGTCTTGCATGTGATACAGCCCCACCAACCCATCCGGCGGAGAGGTTGTCGCCATGTAAGTATCACTACTCTGGTGGCATGAGGCAGGACTTGAACATCCAACCTACTATATGGGTATGAATGCATAGTGGGTTCTTCGAGTAACCAGCTCTCTATGGCATAGGCTGGGTCGTCTCTAGATCCATACCACCAGTCATTAAGCACCTGGAGGTGCAAGGCTGCATGATAGAACTGAATCTCAGCCGCGATATGTGGATTGAAAGCACGTGCCTAGTGCCGACGAGACGCCCTGCCCCACCCCTTCCCCCCAACACACACACAAACTGTCCCAGTATAGCATTGATCTGGCGAAACCAGGATATCTGAAAGAGACACGTTAGTGACAGATTCCTTACCTTAGAATATCCCCAGGCGTCAGGCTGGATCCGGAAAGTTTTTGCGTAGCAGTACCCTTGCGCGTCGGTAGGCGGCGTCGTGCGGCTCCGCGTTCGGCGTCGTGATCGCCGGGATGACGTCGCGGGCAGTACTTGGACGCCGCCCCTGCGCGCTGACGTCAGTTCTTCTTTTTCCGCGCCAGTAAGCGCAGATCCGGGAAGAGCAGTGCCCTAGTCAATTTTTGACAAAATTTTGGGTGAATTTTTCACGGTTTCTTTTCGAGTCTTCTCGACTCCTAGGTGTCGATAGGGATGCCCGGCTTCAAGCCATGCGACGTCTGTGGTCGAATGATGTCGATCACAGACCCGCATTTAGAGTGTCTCTACTGTCTCGGCCGAGACCACGACACGAAGTCGTGCCCTAACTGCCGGAAACTTCACCCGAAGGCTTTGCGAGAGCGGTCTCGAAAGCTACTCGAGGTCCGGCAGTCGGCTCCGCGCCGCACCAAGCCCCGGTCCCTTGAGAGGTCGAGGGGCCGGTCGCGGAGCCCCCGCCGGTCGTCGGAGTCCAAGTCTTCGCGCTCCTCGGGTAAGTCGAAGCACAAAAAGTCTAAGAAGCATCATCGCTCTAAGACTTCGCCTCGCCGGTCTCGCGACTCGGCTGAGGCCCCTGTCGGCACCGCCCCCGCGGCCCCGGACGTGCCTGTGGAGCCGCCCCGCATTACCCGTCCTTTCCGGGTTCGGGGGCGACTCCGGCCGAAATACAGGAATTCCTGTCGGCCATGGCCCGCCTCTTCGGGCCTCAAGGTCCCTCCGGTGCGCCTTTGGGCCCCGCGGGCCCTGATGGGGTTGCTCCGGCGTCGCCGACGGCTCCGGTCCCGGCGTCGCCTGTCCCGCCAGCCTTGATCCCGGCCTCGGCTCCGATCCCGGCTCCGGTGGTACCGCAACCCCCATCGACGCCGGTTGACCTAACCACGCCTCCGCCAGCGTCGATGTCCCCGGTGCCGTTCCTGACGCCGTCCAGGGCTCCGGGCGGCGTCGTTCCCCGGTTATCTCCAGCTCCGGACATGGAGCCGGACCGACGTCGCTCGATGCCGGCTCCGGCGCCGATGAGACCTTGGGTCCCAAATGTCCCTCCTCCTCCATATTTTGAACCAGAGGAGGACCAGGAGAGCTGGGAGGGGTCGGAAGACCCTCTCACACAACAGTGTGAGTATGATCAGGACTGGGCAGAGGAACTTGGGGATGCCAGTGGTCTAGATACTTCCCCGGACACTGGCATGCTGTCTCCTCCCGTGGCTACGGAGGAGGGAGCAAATTTCACAACGGTGTTGCGTATAGCAGCTGGAGCCTTGCACCTCCAATTGCCTACTGTGGCTGTCAGGACTAATCTCCTGACGGAAGTGCTTCAGCCGGCAGCTTCCTCCACGGAGACTGTGCTGCCGTTTAATGATGCACTGACTGACGTTCTTTTGGGCGCCTGGTCCAAGCCCACCACAGGGGCTCCTGTGGATAGGAACTTGGCCCGACACCATCGCCCTGCTCCGGGCGACCCCTTGTTTCTCTCTCAACATCCCACCCCCGAGAGCTTGGTTGTCCAAGCCTCTGCCTCCCAAACCGCCTTCCCTACCGCCCCTCCGGATAGGGAATCCAAACGCCTGGACCAATTTGGGAAGAAGGCTTTTCTTCCTCCAGTGCTGGCTTGCGGTCCGTCAACACCGCTTGCCTTTTGGGCCGATATACCCACTCCCTGTGGGATTCGGTGGCGACTGTTTTGCCCCAGTGTTCTGAGGAGGTCCAGACACTGCTTACCCGCACCATTGCGGAAGGTAGGGATGCGGCAAAGTACACCATACGTTGTGGCCATGATACCGCCGACTCGCTGGGCAGATCGCTTGCAACGACGGTGGCGCTGCGTCGCCACGCCTGGCTGAGAACAACTGGTTTCTCGGGTGATGTCCAGAATACACTCGTGGACATGCCCTTTGATGGAGTCGGTCTTTTTTGGTTCCAAAGCAGACCATGCGCTGGAGCGTTTTAAGGACTCACGGGCTACTGCCAAGTCCCTGGGCCTTTCTGTTGTGCGCCCTCCGCTAACCTCTGCTTTTCGGCGCTTTCGTGGCCACGGAAGGGGCGCCCAGTCACGTCCGCTGCCCAGCCACCGGCCCGTGCAGCAAGCGTCTTCGCGTGGCCGGGGACGTGGATACCGCCGTGGCGGTTCGGGCAACCAGCGTGCGGGTCAGGCCACCACCTCCAACCTGTCCGCGGCCTCCAAGCCCTCCTAGTCCCTTCTTTCCGGTGCACAGCACGCCAGTAGGGGGCAGGGTCCGCCATCACCTTCACCACTGGCGTACCATCACCTCGGACAGGTGGGTCTTGGACATTGTCCGAAGGGGCTACTCCCTCCCCTTCGAGACCACCCCCCCAGCCATGCCACCTCAATTCCACCGCATGTCAGGGGATCACTTGATGCTTCTGCAGAAGGAAGTCACGGCCCTCTTGGCCAAGAGGGCCATCGAGCATGTTCCGACCCCAGAAGTAGGACGTGGTTGCTACTCCCACTACTTTCTGGTGCCCAAAAGGACAAGGAGGACATGCGTCCTATCTTGGACCTCCGGAACGTCAATCGCTTCCTCCGGAAGGAGAAGTTCAAGATGCTCACCCTAGCTCAGGTCTTGACTGCCCTCGACCCTGGAGACTGGTTGGTAGCGTTGGACTTGCAGGACGCTTATTTCCATATCCCCGTCCTGCCGGCGTTACCTGCGGTTCACGGTAGGCCTCGAGCATTTTCAATTCACTGTGCTCCCCTTTGGCCTTACAAGTGCCCCTCGGGTGTTCACAAAAGTGATGGCGGTGGTCGCAGCTCATCTGCGCCGGGCAGGGGTTCCAGTCTTCCCCTACCTCGACGACTGGCTGCTGAAGGCGGGCTCGTCCCAGGCAGTCGTCTCCCACCTCCAGACTACGGCCGAACTCCTGCACTCGCTGGGGTTCTCCACCAATGTGCCGAAGTCGCATCTGATTCCTTCTCCACAGCTCCTTTTCATCGGAGCGGTTCTGGACACGACGCAGTTTCGGGCCTATCCTCCCGAACGGCAAGTCCGGGATATTCAGGCTATGATTCCGATCTTTCAGTCTTTATCCTGGGTTTCGGTACGGATGACCCTGAGGCTGCTGGGCCTCATGGCCTCCTACATCCTGCTGGTCGATCATGCCAGATGGCATATGCGGGCTCTGCAGTGGGACCTGAAGTTCCAGTGGGCGCAGCACCAGGGCAACCTGTCCGATCACGTCCAGATCGCGGAGGGGACTGCAAAACAGTTGCAGTGGTGGCTCTCGAACCGGCAATGGGTCATGGGCAGATCCCTCTCCCTTCCCCAGCCAGAGCACACAGTTGTGACGGACGCGTCCCTTCTGGGATGGGGCGGTCACATGGGAGCGGCGGAGATCAGAGGCCTCTGGTCTCCGGCGGAGTCCCGGCTCCATAACAACCTTCTGGAGCTCTGGGCGATCCGACTTGCACTCAAGGCATTCCTTCCCTCTGTCAAAGGGAAGGTAGTGCAGGTGTTCACAGACAACACCACCGCCATGTGGTACTGCAACAAACAAGGCGGGGTGGGGTCGTGGACCCTCTGTCAGGAGGCTCTGCGCCTCTGGACATGGCTGGAACATCAGGGCATGTTCCTGATGGTTCAACACCTGGCAGGTTCCCTGAACGCCAGGGCGGACGAACTCAGCCGCAGGTGCATGATGGATCACGAATGGCGTCTTCACTCGGAAGTGGCGCAAGGACTCTTTCTACAGTGGGGAGAGCCTTGGTTAGATCTATTCGCCACCGAAGAGAACGCGCAATGTCATCAGTTCTGCGCGTTGGAATTTCCAAGGCGGCACTCGCTCAGCGACGCTTTTCGTCGCGAGTGGAGTTGCGGTCTGTTGTACGCCTTTCCGCCTATATCACTTCTACCCAGAGTGTTGAAGAAGATTCAGCGCGACCGGGCCCAAGTCATCCTTGTGGCTTCGGACTGGGCTCGAAGAGTTTGGTATCCCGAGCTACTCAGTATGAGCGTCAATCCCCGATCCGTCTGCCTCTTCGGGAGGATCTTCTGTCGCAGCAGCAGGGGACGGTCCTCCACCCGAACCTGTCCAGCCTCCACCTGCTTGCGTGGAGATTGAGCGGCGGCAGTTGATTCCTTTCGACTTGCCTCCCGAAGTTTGTGATGTGATTCTGGCAGCCAGGCGTCCCTCCACTAAGGTGGTATACGCCTGCAGGTGGAACAAGTTTGTGGCATGGTGCACAGCAAAGGCTGTGAATCCCCTCTCTGCCCCTCTTTCTGAGGTTCTTCTGTTCCTTCTTTCCCTGGCCCAACAGGGTTCTGCCCTGGGTACCATCAAGGGCTATCTTTGTGCCATTTCGGCCTTCCTCAGGCTTCCTGATCAGCCCTCCCTTTTCAAGTCCCCTGTTAACAGGTTTCTAAAAGGCATTACACACCTCTTCCCTCCTGTTCCGTTTGTGATGCCTCAGTGGGACTTGAACTTGGTTCTTACCTTTCTCATGTGCGCTCCCTTTGAGCCTCTACATAACTGTCCTCTTCGTCTTCTGACTCTGAAGACAGCCTTTCTGGTGGCCATCACCTCCGCTCGGCGGGTGAGTGAGCTCCAGGCTCTATCATGCAAACCTCCCTTTCTGTCTGTCCATCCAGACAAGGTTGTTCTTAGGACGCGTCCGTCCTTCTTGCCAAAGGTGGTTACTGCCTTCCACATTGGGCAGACCATCACTTTGCCCACCTTCTTTCCGCCTCCGCATCCTTCCAGAGAGGAAGAGAGGCTCCACCGTCTGGACCCAAAACGTGCGCTTTCCTTTTATGTCAACCGCACACAACACTTCCGGGTGGATGACCAGCTCTTTGTTGGCTACGTGGGCGCCAAAAAAGGTCGGGCGGTGCACAAGAGAACCATCTCCCGCTGGGTGACATTGTGTATCAAAGCCTGCTATTCTTTGGCTAAGAAGTAGCCTCCTGTTGGGCTGCGTGCCCATTCCACCAGGGCAACGGCTGCTACCACGGCTTTAGGCCGCGGTGTTCCGCTGCAGGATATCTGTCAGGCAGCTACGTGGGCCTCGCTGCACACGTTTACAATGCATTACTGCCTTGACAGTCAGGTCCGGAGGGACGGCTTCTTTGGCCGTTCTGTCCTCCGGGACTTCCTTGTCTGATCTTTGTTCGCAGACCCACCACCGGGGTTGGTATTGCTGGGGTATCTATTCTAAGGTAAGGAATCTGTCACTAACGTGTCTCTTTCAGATGCACAAGTTACTAACTTGTGTAACGATATATCTGTAAGAGACAGTAGTTAGTGACAGATTCCTACCGCCCACCCATCCTCCCCGTTCTGCGAACTGATTTCTAGGGTTAAGGACATCCCTTTCAGGGCCCTAGTATTTTTCAGACACCTATGTCAGCTTCTTGCATGGCTCTGCGTTCCTGGCGCGGAAAGTCGTGTACAGAACTGACGTCAGCGCGCAGGGGCGGCGTCTAAGTACTGCCCGCGACGCCATCCCAGCGATCACGACGCCGACGACGGACGCGGAGCCGCACGACGCCGCCTACCGACGCGCAAGGGTACTGCTACGCAAAAACGTTCCAGATCCAGCCTGACGCCTGGGGATATTCTAAGGTAAGGAATCTGTCACTAACTACTGTCTCTTACAGATATATCGTTACACAAGTTAGTAACTTGTGCAGCGGGACCAAATAAGGGTGGTTCTGTAGTTGATGGAGTAATCGTGGGACAGAGACAATATTGAATATGGCAGACCTCCCGTATAGGGATAGTGGCAATTCCGTCCAGAATCTTGTCTGTCCTTACTTTTTCAGTCGCAATGCCCATATTGCGGTCCCAGGATATCTTCTATTTGTCTGACAGAATGACAGTTCCACTGCCCATCTACCATTCCCGAGCGTCCAGATGGTCGATTTATGATCGTTCATACAGAGGCCAGACGTTTCTCTGAAGATGTGCATTATGTGCAAGATTTTAGGGCCCGATTTATGCGGGTCTGTATGAAGGAACAGAATATCATCTGCATATAAAGCAAAATGATCGGAAAGTTCTATTGTCCATTCAAAGCCCCGAACTATGGCATCCCCACAGACCCACTTCTAGGGACTCAATGGCCAGGTCGAACAACATGGTAGATAGGGGACACCCCTGTCTAGTGCCGCGTCTAACTGGGAAAGGGGGTGAGGCACTGCCGGCCACCCGTACGGACGCGGTTGAATCTGTATAGTCGGATATATGACAGAAGGCACAGATCGAAGTTCAACCATTTCAGAAGTGCAAAAAGATACGTCCAGCTAACCGAGACGAACGCCTTATCCATGTCTGCTAACAACTGGGCAGCCGGCCTGTCCAATCGATAGACTACTGCTATTGCGCCGTGGGCCCTCCTGCTATTATGGCGGGTTGCCCGGTGGGGCATGAAGCCTGCCTGGTCTGGGTGGACTAGATCTGAGCTATATGGCATTAACCAGTTTGCAAGGATTTTGGCCAGTAGTTTTGCTTCTGTATTTAGGAGGGATATCTGGCGATATGCGGCGTGATGTTAGGGAGGTCGGCCCGGTTCTAAAAAGACCTCGATTTCCCCATGCCTCCAATCGGGGGGAAATACGAGCAATCTTAACCGTCTCTTGGGTGGCAGTCGGGTAATGTGGGCCTAATTGGGACATATATGCCTTGTAAAATTTGCACAGGTCAGGTGCCCTGCCGGACCGCAACTCCGACAGCACGGTCATCAGTTCTTCTAATGTGAGGGGCTCTTCCAAGGACCTCCGCACTTCCATTGACACAGCCCTCTGGGGAAAATCCTCGAGAGAGCTCTCAATTAGCGGGGCACTGATTGCCTCTTTCAGCCCGTACAAGGCCTCATAGAAATTAGCAAAGGTGCGTGCTATCACCGCCGGGTCTGTAAGTACCACTCCCTGTGAGTCACACACCACTGGGAGATGGATTGGCATTGCAGCCTGTCGAGACAGTCGATATAGGAGCTTCCCCGACTTATCCCCCCACTGGTAGATTATACTCTGAGAAGCCAGCCATGCAGAATGTACTTCCTCCATCAGTTCCCCCTCTTACTGCTGTTGAGTAAAACAGAGTTATCTACATGCCTCACGTGCTCCATCTCCCTGCCTCTGCCTTTCTAGCATTCTATTGCGGGCCTCTAATTGTAATAGGTTGTGTTTGCGGTGCTTGTGTGCCGCTGCACAATAGCTGATGTCCGCCCCTCGGATGCTGGGTTTCATTGCCTCCCACAATACTTCTGGGGAAGAGGCCGTCTCAGTGTAAGGGTAAAGTACTCCGTCAGGGCCTTATGGATGTGTGTCCGATAGGATTGATCCTGTAGGTGCCATGGGGAGAGCCTCCACTGAAATGGGGCACGGCTTGGGCCAATAAGGAGCTGCACCGCTATCGGAGAGTGGTCCGACAGCCCACGTGGCATTATTGTGGCTTCCAGCACAGTGTATATAGCTGCGTTGGACAAAAATGTAATCAGTCCTAGAGAAGGATTCATGGATTGGGGAGTAATAAGTGTATCCTGTGTCACGTGGATGATGGAACCTCCAAGTTTCTTCCCAACCCACCTGATCTACCAGGGATTTCAGTTGTAACCCTTGCGTACCCCCCATGACCCAAGATGTTTGCCATCTGTTCCGAGACCAGCACAACACATCATTCCAATCACCTCCCATGACCGCAAGCTCTTCAGTTAGAAGCCCCCAAACATCGACTAAGCGGTCGATAAAGCCTTGACTGAGAGGTTGTGGGGCATAGACACTGCATTCACCATGTGTTCCCCTGAAGTGATCCCCTGAACTAGGATGTATCTCTCCTGTGGAGCTACCCACGATCGGGCAAATGTAAACAGAATTCTGCAGTGTATCAGGACAGCAACCCCCCCTAGAGCCCCTCGCGAAACCAGCATGAAATGTGTGCATGTACCTATAATGGGCCAGACAGGGAGTTTTTGTGCCCATAAGGTGCGTCTCTTGCAGTAGCAAGAGATCTACCTTAATATGCTTTGCCTGACGGAGTATCGCGCAGCACTTAACCTTATCAAGCATACCTCTAACATTCCAGTTTACCACTTGTAGCTAACCTGGGCAGGCCTCGCTAACCTGGGTCAACATCTGGATTGAGGGGCCATCATTTGTGTCTCATCGAGATAAGGGGACACCACCCCGGGACAACACAGACTGCGCAGCAAGGTGTAACAACTCGAATCCCTAAACAACCCATTGCCCCCCACCCCCGAGGGGTGTGCTACCCTATCCAGCCCACAAGAAACACCAAGATACTGCAATCTTTAGAATATGGGTAAATTCCTGGAGTCCTTTCGTATTGCTGACCAAGACCGTCATTTGTGAGGATTAGAGGCCCCAGATGCCAGAGCCTCCGCCCGCCCCTCGCCGCGGGCCCCTGAGCGCCATGTCGACCTGGAGCGGCATCTTGGTTGGTCTTTCTGGTTATTTTGCGATTGGCGAGGTTCCCCTGTTAAGGAGCCAAAGTCCCGGCATGGTGGAGTATGCGGCTTCAGGTGTCTTATTTCATCTGTCCAGGTAAAAACGTCTTCTGGCATGTCAAAGAACAAGGTGCTGGAGTTATATACTACTCGCAGTCGGGCTGGGAACTGTAGCATGTATGTGATTTTCAGATCTCGGAGGCGAGCCTTGGATGCTTGTAATAACTAGTTTTGTTGCTGGACCATCCTAATATAGTCGGGGAAGATCATGATCCAATGGGATTTAGATAGGAGCTCGTCCTGAGTCCTGGCTTGTTTGAGGATGACATCTTGGTCGTGATAATTTAAAATTCTAGCAATACTGGGCTGTGGTTTAGTTCCTGGGGGTGTTCGCTGAAGTAGAGTCCTGCGTGCGCGCTCTATTATGAAGCATGAAGAGAGAGCATCTGCCGGAATCCACGAAGTGAGCCATTCAGTCAGGAATTTTTCCATGTCGCTCCCTTTGCAGTTTTCCAGAAAGCCCATGAACCGGAGATTGTTTCTGGGGGCCCTTCCACATCTTCCACTCGTGTCGCCAGGCCCTTGGAGCGTAGTAACCACGTCCTCCACACAGGAGACCCTGGACGCCTCACTAAGACGCTTCACCGCCCCACGGAGGTCCTGGCGCAGCAGTATGACCTCTGAGTCCACTGCTCCAATTTTTGCCTCCAGCGTGTCTCTGGATTGTGTAATTGCGGCCAATAATGCAGTGTTATCAGGTGGTGCACTGGCACTCGCGTTGGCGCCGGGGGTCCCGACCCCTGTGAAACAGTCCATTGTACTTTGTCGGGTCGCACTGCCAGTGGGTTTATCTTTGGTCATGATCGCAAGTAGGGGCCACCAGGGCCCCCCTAGCAGGTGGGCCCAGCGTCACCGACCACTCGATGGGGCTTGCAGCCGCCTAGTCCACTCCTACAGGACTTGTGCCTCCAGCCAGGCAATGCTGACGAAGCAGGCCTGGGGAGATCCTCCACAAGCCGCACCGGGGCCTAGCCCGGCCGCCTCTGCAGTCGGAAGAGAAGCTCATAACGGGTGTCTTACCTCCTGTGCCAATGCTGCCCCATCTCAGTTCCCACGACGAACAGATGGTCGCCACGAGGCTAAAGGCTCTGATGTACGCAGCCGGGGACCTGCGAGCAGAGCAGGACCTGTTCACAACCAGGCAAGCATACGATCCCACGGTCCCGGCTGCCATCCTCAAACCTGGCGGAGGCGAGTCAGGGACCAGCCGCGCTTATCCTCACTCCAGCGGCCAACACCCCTTGCCATGGCCGCAGCCCCAGCCTGGGAGCCGCGCGGTCGGCCCCAGCTCCGGTCACTGCACCAATAGGTCCTCCCCACAGCGGAGGTCTTAGCCCGGGCAGGCATCCAGCAACAGCCCAGGCCCACTGGCACAGGTCTCCCCGGTCGACGATCAGCTACTCTCTGCCCAACAGCGTCATGGGCCAAGCCTCTAAAGCCCAGCCGCACAGGCCCGACAGCCATCTCGATCTCTGCACTCGCCGCACAGCAGGTCAGTTGATCCGGGTCCACCTGGGCACCCCCACTGCAGTCCGGCAGTCCATCCGGGGCCAGGAGCGGGTAAAGCAGCAAGTTTTCTGCAGGATTGTGTAGGATATTGTGGGCCGGTGGAGCTTGCCTAATGCTCGTCCACCATGTTGGACCGCGTGGCCACGCCCCGGCTCTTGTTTATTTTCCCCCCTCTTTCCCTCGGTCTTCTTAGTCTTTCTATAGATTTCTCTCATTTTGCTAATTTCTATTTGCCCCCCACCCACCCCTTAACGAT
Source organism: Calotriton arnoldi (assembly GCA_963921515.1). Lineage (NCBI taxonomy): Eukaryota > Metazoa > Chordata > Amphibia > Caudata > Salamandridae > Calotriton > Calotriton arnoldi. The sequence continues at coordinate 349,339 of CAWUFW010005280.1, read as the reverse complement.
CCCTCTTTCATATCTTCCATCTTTCTTATCTTGGCTGCTACTTTTTATTTCTAACATTACCTAACCTTTTAGTTCTCAAGCATTTTCTTTAAGTTTGCCGAACATCAGTTCCCATTTTGTTTCTCAGTCAGTTTTCACTTTCTCTCCTTCACTCCTTTGCTTTTTCTCCCTGGATTTCTATGTACTTTACTCTTTTTCCTTTTCCTGTATATTAATTTCTCGACCTGTCGCACTTCCTCTGTTGCACTTTCTCTTCTTCCTCTTTCTGTCCTCTGTTTCTCTTTCCACTCTTCCTCTCAGCATTTCCTCTTCTTTTTCTTTTCCTCTTTGCTGTTCTTCTTTCTCTGTCTCTAGTCTTCTGCCTTCTTTCTTTCTCTGTCTGGCCATCACCCAGGCACTCATCCTCTATTTCTTGTAATCTCTCCTGTAGTCACTCTCATTCTGATACGCACTATCTGTTCCCCCCTCTCAGTTTCACTCTTCTATCTCTTCCTTTGTCTTTCTCAAAGCAGATGCACACACACAATTTCTTACTCTTCCTGTCTCTCTTGTTTCTCTTTATCAGCCACCCTTTGTCCTTCCTTTGGGGTATCATTCTTTCTATACTATTGCTCTCCTCTCATACTAACTCAGTCTGTCTTTTTCACATGTTTTTCTTCCCCCTACAAACACCCTCTTACCTCAGTTTTTCATTCTCTATCTCTGACCTCAATGCTTCTTTATATATTATACTGAGTTCAGACTCTGTCCACACAGTTTCTAATGTGCCTCATTGCCGTGAGTGGAGTCTGCGCGCGGAATCTGGCATCTGTTGATTCTTTCCTAGTGTCCATTTGCTGCTCGTGTTATAATTCAGGTGCTATTTCCCAACCTCCACCCACTCATTGTTTATGCCCCTCCCCCCCCCCCCCATAACAAAAAAAAGCTATAACAGACAAGTATTAGAGCTGGCAGGAAGAAGCTGCCAGCATTGCAAGGACAAAAAAAACTAGAAAACATTTTATGTTAATTCATTTTTTAATAAGGTCGTTCAGTTGTACATAATATATTCTTGGTTATATATAAGGTAACAAAAGGGCAGATAACACTTTTTTTTATTATAACTTTTCAACATGCTGCACAGCAGTCACACTTCTCTACAACATACCTTAGACATTGGCAAAGCAAATAGGTCTGGCTAAACACTTAAAAGGGCCCAAAGGTGAGATCTATTGGCTATGCCAATGCTTGTTGCATTTGCAGCGCTCTTTAGCCATGCAAAGGACTCGTTGATCCCAGCACCTTGCCTATCTGTGTTTTTTTACTAATCTCATTTTGGTGGTCACGGCACGCAGCAGCTGCTGTTTTATTCCTCCCCATCCCCTTGCATAGACCGGGCCGGCCTTTAGCATGGCCGAGCTGGGCCTTCGTCCTGGGCCAATATTTTGAGGGGCGCATGGAGTTGTGTGCATTAAGGTAATGCCAACAACAGCGCCCTTCTCACCTTGCTCCAGCCTTGTCCCTGCCTGTTAGTTTCTGACTGATTTGCAAGTTTAAAGTGGTTTTAGTCCTTCATTATCATATGGTGGGCGATGTTTTTAACATTCCTTTAGCCCCCTTCCTTGCCCTCTTGCACACATCAACAAAACCATCATCTACATGAGGCAGCTTAACTATCGGGTTGATTTAGGTGAACTGGGGGAGGTCTGGGGATGTTTGTGCCCAGGGGCCAGTCCCTACTCATCCAGGTACTGACTAGTGAACACAAAAGGGACCCTGCTACCTCATTTAATTCACTACCATCAGCAAGGGCACCAAATGTCTCTCTGCCCACGCCGCTATCTTAGCAAAGGCCGACTCTGCGCATAGGAGATGAAAAGCCTTGAGCTCCCTGTGAGCTCTGGGTTATCAAGATAAAGGTTCTATCGGCTGAAGCTGCGTGGTTATCTGACCCCGCGTCCCCTTTTACACGAAGGCTCCCTCCTAGCTTTTCCTGCCACTTGATAGCGATATTTCTAGTTTCTAGTCTTTCTTCTTAAAGATCTGTCTCCACGCGCTCTGAGAAATCCCGGAGAACATATAGGCATCGACCAGGTGACATCACTCAGTGCGTCCCTGTCCTAAGGAACTGGCACTACAGGGCAGAAGGATCGCCTGTGGGAACACACGTCGCGTGGTGCTTACTCAGGACCGTGGTTCTGAACAAAACTGCGCTTGCGGATTGCATGATGCACAATTCCTACTCTTGTTCATACAGCGGCGCTTACCAGGGACGCTTTCTGCGCATGGCACAGTGCACTTTTGCTACCGCTGCTCACTCCATAGTGTAGGAGTATGAGCGCTGCTCACATAATGTTCACCCGGGCTGTTGTGTCATAACATGGCACGATTTACTTGTGCTGGCACGGCTTACAAATTCAGCGCGCGCTGCAGCTGTTTGGTTATCGGAAAACGGCACAGTGCACTTTTAATGACCCTTTACACCGCGGTGCTTACCAGAACCACTGTTCTCGCAGGGGTGCTTACCAGAGCTGTTGTGTCAGATCCTGGCACGATACAGACTTCAGGGGGCGCTATTCGCATTGCGGTACTAGCCCTCAGGGGGCACCACTCACATAGCGGTACTAACCACGGTGGTCCATTGAAGCGCTACTTGCTACCTCGGAGAGCTAGTGTAGGGCTTTGGCATAAGCCAGTTAGGTAGTCACTCGTGAGACTGCAGTGCTCACTTGAGGCCTTGATAGGTGTAAGGATCGGATAGCGATAGCACTCCCCAAATTGCATTAGTCACTTGGAAATCACGGGTAAGACCATGACATGAAGCTGGGATGTATAGGAGGACAGTGGATACCCTGTTTGTGTTATTGGAGAGCCGAAGGGCCCACCATGGTGGCTCTCCTGTGCTCTTTCAGTGCCTGCGACGTAAAAATTGGGAAATCAAGTGCCCAAGGATAGAGACAGTGGCTTTTTTGTTATGGATATTTCCAGTGCGAATGGAGAGAGGGTGTTAAGTGGACATAGTTGCCACCCTGTTGGTGTTTGAATATTCTGGTATCGTTGGCTGGGAGCTGCCCCTTCTCCTGTTTGGCTCTTTCATATCGTGGGCCTGGCCTCAGTTTTTGTGTTGGATTCAGCGAGTGAGGGGCGGGGGGAGTGATCTGAAGCTGGTTAGATTGCCCTCCCTCATGATGTCGGACCTTTTAAAGAATCCGTGGCTGTAGACTAGACTCTGCCCCCCCCCCCCTCCCCCCTCTCCTCCTTTGTACTGGATTCTTTCAGTACCTTGAGGGAGGGCCTGTGTTTGTGTTGGACTCTCCAGATGACGCGTTGGTAGCTCCCCACGCTGATAGCATTTGGCTCTTTATAATAGTCTATGGGCTGCAGACATGGCCTGCTTTTTGTGTGGTTATTTACTCTTTAGTGTACCAGATTGCAGGCTTGGATCCCCTGGTTTTCTGGTATCCTTGTTGGCGTTTGGCTCACTCGGTGACGTGGGGGAGGGCTGTGGCCCACGATGGTCGACCCGGCGGAGTTTGGTTTTGGACCCGGACTTGTTAGGTCCCTTTCGGTTAGTTATTCCACCCTGATGGTGTTTGGCTGTTTGTAGTGTCTGCGGCTTGAGACAATGTCACCTCTCGTTGTTTTGTTATACCAGAGCCATGGGTGTGGACTCCCCCTCCTCCTGATGTTGGACTCGTCTGGTTCCCCTTGGAAGGGGGGCCGGGCCCGCGAGGACCGTCCTGTCGGTCTGCTTTGATACCTTGGTCAAACGGCCTTCCCACTGCCAGTTGGAATCTTTCCCGCGGCTCTCGGGGCCCAGGCTGTGCACCTGCTGATTACTTCAAGTCCAAAACAAAGATAAGCATCTGTCGCCCTCGCTCCGTGTATCCGATCACCGTGACAACCGCCTTCACTTCGCCGTGACAACCACACCAATTACCTCTGCACTTCAATATTTTGGTCATTTTCCCACCAGGCGGACTGGTGTTTTCGGCTCGCAGTGGACGGCGGGAGGGGATGGGGGCATTGCATGGACAGGAACCCTTGCTGTCTTCCAGGGTTAATCTGTCCCACCCAATGTGTTTCGTTTACAGAGCAGCTGTAAGCAGACCAGGTCAATTAAACCGCTCAGCATTTCAGCCACACCTTGTGCTTTAAGTAAACGGAGCTATGTACCATGGTATACTAAACTCATCTCGTTTTCACTCTTCCCATAAAATAACTCTAGAAGAAAATCCGAGATTATGCTTTATGTGGACGTTTTTCTCAGCTTCAGCCCAGTGCATGTATACGAAAGCTACAGAAGGCAGTTTTCTCCACTTGGGCAGTATCTCAGATGAAACTAAAGAAAACCTTGGATTACATTACCTTTGAACTGCTATTCTCTCTGGCCTGTGGTCGAAGTGGGGGGAAAAAAGGTAAGGGAACACTGGGTGGAGAATCGGAGGGCGGGAATAACCAAAGGATTGGGTCAGTGGGTCGAGTCAGGTGTGGCCAGAAAGAGCAAACCATCCCATTTTTAGTATTGGTTTGGCATTTCACTGACCAGTTACAGCTTATTACGTTATTTAATTCAAACAATGGATACACGTTTATTTAAGGTTTAATATGAGTTATTGACATTAACATACATTCATAAAGTGGGATACGTTTCCAATCACAGAATGTCCCAAATATACTTAAAAGTGGAATCACATGCCATTTTGTCTCCGAGCCATGCAGTTTGTCATCAGCACTTTTCCTTCCTTTTGCCACAAGAGCAGTTCAAAATGAATGACAAAATATCCTAGTCAGCAAATGTTTTTCACATAATTATGGCTCTGCATTATTTGCCACATAATACATCATCTGCTGCATATTCTGATGATTTTAACTAAAAAAATGTTTAATGCTCAAATGGATCAAAAGTTACTAAAAAATGTGACTTGTGTTGCTGCGAAGTGAATGGCGCTTTGCAAAGGTTGACTGGTCACCTTTCTCACTGCTGCATTTGTATGTTACACTGGTACTAATGAGGCACAATCTTTGCAGAGACTGTTAGTTTATTTTGACATTTTTACACAAGCTATCAGAAAATATACTGCATTACGCTGCAGCCTTTTTTTTTTTTTTTTTGCTGTTTAATTTTTTAATTTTCATGAAGCTATCTCAGATATCCTTTTGGGCACTTGGTCCAAGCCCACCACAGGGGCTCCTGTGGATAGGATGATTGCCCGACGCCACCGCCCGGCTCCGGGCGACCCCTTGTTCCTTTCCCAACACCCTTCCCCTGAGAGCTTGGTGGTCCAAGCCTCGACGTCCCAGAGCACCTTTCCTACCGCACCCCCGGATAGGGAATCCAAGAAGCTGGATCACCTTGGGAAGAAGTTTTCTTCCTCAAGCTTAGGGCTGCCGTCGGTGAACACTGCATGCCTCTTGGGCCGTTATTCCCACTCTGTGTGGGACTCGGTGGCGCAAGTGCTGGCTCAGTGTCCGGAGGAGGCCCGGACCGTGCTCTCCCGTGCTGTTGCTGAGGGGAGAGACGCAGCTAAGTTCGCCATTCAGTGTGGGCTGGATACCGCCGACTCACTGGGCAGAACGATTTCCACGTCGGTGGCAATCAGACGCCACGCCTGGTTGAGGACGACTGGCTTTTCGGGGGATGTCCAGAACACCCTGATGGACATGCCTTTTGATGGCCGTCGCCTGTTCGGCGACATGGCGGACAGTGCATTGACGCGTTTCAAGAACTCGCGGGCTACGGCCAAGTCCTTGGGTCTTTCCACCCTGCGTCCTGCACAGTCTGCTTTTCGCCCCTTTCGTGGCCACGGCAGGGGTGCCCCACCATGTTCCCTTCAGGGCCACAGGCCGGCGCAAAACTTTCCATCCCAGCGCGGCCGGGGATGTGGGAATCAACGCCGTGGTTCTGGGGGACAGCGGGTGGGCCAGTCCACCTCCACCCCCTCCGCCGCAGCCTCCAAACCCTCCTAGTCCGACATTTCAGGGCCACCAAACACCAGTGGGCGGCAGGATTCCCCATCACCTCCCCCACTGGTGCAACATCACGTTGGACAGGTGGGTTTTGCAAATCGTCCGAAGGGGCTACTCCCTCCCCTTCGAGAGTACCCCTCCCTCCATGCCACCCAAGTACCATCACATATCGGAGGATCACCTGTCCCTTCTCCAGCAGGAAGTTACGGCTCTCTTGGCCAAGGGAGCCATTGAGCGCGTTCCTGTCCCAGAAGTAGGTCGTGGTTGTTGTTCCCACTACTTTCTGGTGCCCAAGAAGGACAAAGGCCTGCGTCCTATCTTGGATCTCAGGAACGTCAACCGCTTCCTCCGGAAGGAGAAGTTCAAGATGTTGACCCTGGCTCAGGTCTTGTCTGCCCTCGACCCTGGAGACTGGATGGTAGCGTTGAACCTGCAGGACGCTTATTTTCACATCCCCGTCCTGCCGGCCCACCGGCGTTACCTGCGGTTCACGGTAGGCCACGAGCATTTTCAGTTCACCGCGCTCCCCTTTGGCCTTACCAGCGCCCTTCGGGTGTTCACGAAAGTGATGGCGGTGGTCGCAGCTCATCTGCGCAGATCAGGGTTCCAGTCTTCCCCTATCTCGACGACTGGCTGTTGAAGGCGGGCTCGCCCCAGGCTGTCGTCTCCCACCTCCAGACTACGGCCGATCTCCTGCACTTGCTGGGGTTCTCCATCAATGCGCCGAAGTCGCACCTGATTCCCTCTCAGAAGCTCCTCTTCATCGGAGCGGTTCTGGACACAACGCAGTTTCGGGTTTATCCTCCCGAACAGCGAGTCCGGGATATTCGGGCTATGATTCCGATCTTTCAGCCTCTATCCCGGGTGTCAGTCAGGAAGACCTTGAGGCTGTTGGGACTCATGGCCTCCTGCATCCTGCTGGTCGATCATGCCAAGTGGCATATGCGGGCTCTGCAGTGGGACCTGAAGTTCCAGTGGGCGCACAATCAGGGGAACCTGTCCGATTGCGTCCAGATCTCGGAGGGCACTGCACGACAATTGCAGTGGTGGCTCACGAACCAGGATTGGGTCACCGGCAGATCCCTCTCCCTTCCCCAACCAGAACACACTGTGGTGACAGATGCATCCCTTCTGGGATGGGGTGGCCACATGGGAGAGGCAGAGATCAGAGGCCTCTGGTCTCCGGCGGAGTCCGGGCTCCACATCAACCTCCTGGAGCTTCGGGCGATCTGTCTTGCACTCAAGGCATTCCTTCCCTTTGTCCGGGGAAGAGTAGTGCAGGTGTTCACAGACAACACCACCGCCATGTGGTACTGCAACAAACAGGGCGGGGTGGGGTCGTGGACCCTATGTCAAGAGGCTCTGCGTCTCTGGACATGGCTGGAACATCAGGGCATCTCTCTGGTGGTTCAACACCTGGCAGGTTCCCTAAACGCCAGGGCGGACGAGCTCAGCCGCAGGTGCATGATGGATCACGAATGGCGTCTTCACTCGGAGGTGGCGCAAGGACTCTTTCAACAGTGGGGAGAGCCTTGGTTAGATCTGTTCGCCACCGAAGAGAACGCGCAATGTCAGCAATTCTGCGCGTTGGAATTTCCAAGGCGGCACTCGCTAGGCGACGCTTTTCATCGCGAGTGGAGTTGCGGTCTTCTGTACGCCTTTCCGCCTATACCACTTCTGCCCAGAGTGCTGAAGAAGATCAGGCGCGACCAGGCCCAAGTCATTCTTGTGGCTCCGGATTGGGTACGAAGAGTATGGTATCCCGAGCTACTCAGTATGGCCATCGATCCTCTGATTCATCTGCCTCTTCGGGAAGATCTTTTGGCGCAGCAGCAGGGGACGGTCCTCCACCCGAACCTGTCCAGCCTCCACCTCCTTGCGTGGAGATTGAGTGGCGACAACTGACGTTATTTGACCTGCCTCCCGAAGTCTGATGTCATCTTGGCAGCCAGGCGTCCTTCCACTAAGACGGTATATGCCTGTAGATGGAACAAATTTGTGGCATGGTGCACAGCGGAGCGCTTGAGCTAATCAAACACACCCCCAGTCAACTGATCTGGGTTTAATCCGTCATCATTCTTTTGCTCACTCCACCACCCCAGTTCAGACATGGCCATATGCAAATCAGTCTGACCCTGTGCCTCATGGGAACAGTCCAGCCCGAACTGCCAAGCCATGTCTTCCCTGGACCGGAAACAAGCATCCTGGACTGTTCCCATGAGGCACAGGGTCAGACTGATTTGCATATGGCCATGTCTGAACTGGGGTGGTGTAGTGAGCTAAAGAATGATGATGGATTAAACCCAGATCAGTTGACTGGGGGTGAGTGTTTGATTTGCTCTAACGCTCCGTCCATCATCCCCTTTGGTATCGCTTTGTTTAGAAAATTGGGCTTTCGGATGCACTATTTGACCCGTTTGTCTTTATAAGAAAAGTTCTCGAGTGGAGAGCCCTCTAACTCTAGGAATGCCCTTGAGACCGGTGGGCTGGATCCCACCTGGCTCAACCGTTTAATTCTCGACAGGTTTTTAAAATGACGGACCGCCCATTCAGTCCTCGGGGGCACTGCAAGCTCCATTTGAAGTGCGGCACTTTCAGCACTGGCCAGACCTGGTAATTTGGTGGCGCGTCCGCCTCAAGCTGTTGCGGCGCGAGTGGTGGAAGTTGGCCACTCCAGTGAAAGAAGTGGGTGACATCGGTCCTTAGAATACTTTTTTCTTTACAAATTAATCACTGCTGGCGGACACTGTATACCCATATGAAGTACCTTTTGTACCCCAGGATTATTTTCGGTTGAGTAAGACTTTATCTGGGACCCTCAAACGCAACTTCTAAAAACCAGTACAGGCTTCTTGTTTACGGTGTCCCCTTTTCCCCCATTCAGTATGTAACCAGAAGCTTGTGAAAAACCGCTGGCCTTATCTAACAGAAAGGCAGCGGGCTCCGAGCCACGTGTAAGCGTAGGTTTCATGCACTGCATACAGGTTGCAGACCCTCTGTAACGCGAGGTTGCAGGGTAGGTGTAAGGAATGTTTCAGACCCAGGGTAAAGAGCCCGCGGTCTCAGAATAAGGGAATGTTTTAGCTTCCGTGCAACGAGGGGTGGCGGTTAGTGTAAGGGGAGAGTTTGAGACCCTGTTTAAACAAACGGCGGGCTAGGTAGGCATAAGGGAATGTTTCAGCCCGTGTGTAACGAGAGGCTGCGTGCTCGGTGTCAACAAGGTCCAGGCTCGTGTGGTTGACAGCTCGCTGAAAAGGGCTTTACCTCCCCTTCGTGTTACCTTGTATTGTCGATGTAAGCGATTTCTATTTCTGTGTGAAGCTGTCCCGCGGGAGGACGGAAGGGGCCGCCTCTACTCTGCAGTAAAGAGAGACGAACAACGAGATATGAAAACTATCGATTAGGCTGTCTGAGGTGACACAAAGTGCTGCCACCGGCGTCGGCCTCTGCGGCTCGACCCGCGTGACATCTTTAGGAGAAGAGATAATTGCATTTGACGCTTGCTTTGGGGAAAAAATCTACAAGAGAAAGGTGCGGATTGTGCTGTATTTGAAGGGAGTGGTGGAAACGTAGCGTCTCGTAACAAGCGGTGCTTCTTGGACCTACCTTGTTCACAGGGCACGAGTCGGGGGTCCACGCGGGTGGACGGCGTCCCCCCACTTCTTTCACAGGGTGGATGCCGTCCACCCTGCCAAGAAGTTGGCCCCACTAAAAAAGATGCTGAATTCGTCCCGGTGTAATTTCCAAACACCGGGACACATTCAGCAGCGCCTGCACGTTGTTGTCTGTTTCCGATCACAACAACGTGCAGGCGGGGACGGGGCTCTCTTATTTCTGACTCCTGCTGGGATACTTGGCATAACAAAGGCCGAGTCTCAGGGGTCATCAGGCCTCCTTTTGTTGGAATTTCCTGGCTGGCAGCAGTCAGGAGCCTCACACCTGATGCAAATGCAGCAGAGGGGAAACAAGGCTCGCACCTTGGTAGCACTTCACACATACTTGAGAGGCATCTTTTCACTTTGTTCAGGCTCTGTTTAGGAGATATACATTCACTGTAAGAACGTCAGATGTGTTGGTCTTTCCCAGTATTTGCACAAAATAAATTGCATTTATATACGCTTATTACCCTTGAGGAGGCGTTGTAATAATTTAAATATCACTATTTCTTTTAAAGCACTATGGCTATAGAAAGCTTAACGCTGACAAAAGGTAACATTGCTTTATATGTAGCGTACAAAAGTGTGAATCTTCTGCCTAAATCAGGAGGGTTTGCAAGTATACTCGAAATGTGCTCAAATGTACTCATGATACACCTGCTAAACATATATGTGAGGGCTTAAGATCTGATATCACTTCTTGTGATGCCAGTTCCTGTGATGTCACGCGCCGTGATGTCATGCGCCGCGATGCCACGCGCATACTGATTAACTAGGTTAGTCCCCCCACTTCTTTTTTTAGGACTTGTGCCCTGCTTGTTCATCATCATAACCTCCAGAGACCTTTCTAGGTCCTCTCTGCTCGCAAGGCTATTTGACAGTACATGCACTGACCAAGATTGCACAAGTTTCGGCCACTGCCGCAAAGTCACAGTACCGGCATTTCTCAGCAGAGGGCAGTACATGTTGTGGGACTGACCAGTACTACTCTAAGCAAGACTGTTGTAATTGTATTCAGAAAGAATCAACTCTTTTGAGCAGGGTCTATTATACTCAGTGTGGCTAGCACAACAGTCTGTTTGCTCGTGATGGGCAGTGCCAGCACTTCTCAGCAGAACTGCTTTAATAGTAGAGGACAATGCCTTCATTTCTGCGTAGGCTTTGCTCTACGTGTTAGACAGTACTATCATTTCTATACAGCACTGCATTGCATTTATGTGGGCAGTGGCAGTCCGAGTGTATAGGACATGATTGCTGTGCATCTTATAAATAAATAAAATTAATCTTATGCAACCGTTACAGCGCACCTGCATGACTGCCACACTTTTAATAGGACACTTAGAGCTTTTCTATGCAAAACTGTCATACTTTACTTGGATCAGTCGCTCCACTGGTCTAGCTTGTCGCCAGCTCCATTCATTTTCATCAAGTTTTGGGCCTGCTGCCCAGGAGGCATGCAGCGGGTCCTGAGAGCATTAAAAAAAGTTAAATCTAGGGCCTGCTACCAATGGGGCACACAGTGGTTCCAGGGGGCATTATTTTTTAATTGAATCTAGGGCCCGCCGCCCATAAGGCACGTGGCAGGCCCTGGGGGCATTATGTTTTAATTGAATGTAGGGTGCTCCGCCCTTGGGGCACGGGGCGGGCCCAGTAGGTCATTTTTTAATGCAGTTACGGGCCCACTGGGCTCGCGGTGGGCTCAGGGGGCAATATTTTCTAATTTAATCTAGGGTCCGCCACCCACGGTGCACGCGACTGTCCCAGTGGGACATTTTTTAAATGCACTTTGTCACATGGGGCAGGCGGCCGGCAGGGGGCATTTTTTTTAAATTAAAGGTAGGGCCCGCCTCCCATGGGGCAGGCGGTAGACCCAAGGGGGGCATTTTTTAATGCTGTTTCGGGCCCGCCGCTCACTGAGCATGCAGCGGGCCCAGGTGGGGAGGCATTTTGTTTTATGCAGTTTTGGGCCCACCACCCACGTGGCAGGTGGTGGACCTAGGGGGATTTTTTTAAATTACGTTTTAGGCCCATGCGGCGGACCCAGGAGGGCAATATTTGTAAATTAAATCTAGGTCCCGCCGCCCATGGGGCCTGCGCTGGGCCCGGGGAGGGGGGGGGGCATTTTTTTATGTAGAATAGCAAAATTAAGTGACACAAAAATGCTGCTAAATTTCCATAATTGTGCCACAAAATTTGCTAATCCATACCGCAATGTTCTGGGGGTCTGATAAGAGCCTCCCAGCCCTATGTAGCTATTATCCTGATCGTATTTAGCTGGCTTAAACAAATAGAAAAGCTTTTAATTGCTGTCTGAAGCTCTGTTCCTTCTTAGTTTTATGTATCTTCTCAGGTACAGCTTTCCGAAGTCTTGGGGTGAGATATGCAAAAGACAAACCCCCACTTCTAGCTTACCGGGTCTTGGAGATCGTCTGTTAGTATGAGTCAGTTGATCACAGAGATCTGTTGGGAATATAAGGTATCAAATACTAAGTAGTCGAGGACCTTTGTTATAAAAGGCTCGCTGGGCCATGCAGAGTACTTTGAACTTAATCTTCTGTTTAACAGGTAGGCCGTGCAGAGAGGCTAACAAGCCGAATTCTGGTGTGTTTTGGGATCTCTAGCAGGAGACGTGCAGCTGCATTTTGCACCACCTGCAGCATTTTTACCACATATTGTGGACTTTCAAGGTGAAGAGATCCCAAAATCTAGGCGCAAGAGAATTGGTGCCTGAACCCCTAGTCTCAGCGATGCAAAAGGTAGACATTTTTAAAAAATGTCCTAAGCATTCTCAAGCTTATTTAGAGGGTATCAGCTTGGTGAGAAGCTTTGTATATTCCAGTCAACTATTGATGAGAGACAAACTCCAATATAAGACCACAGATGTTTTTAGCATCGACCCAAGAGCTAGTTTTGTAGTAACGATGTGGCGCACGTCCATCTAGTATTGATTTCACTTGTTTGTTACAGGCTTTTCCATACAATACACGTGTGTGTCAGGAAAACAAAGCCCTAGCGGTTTGAAAAGAAGGGGCAGTAGAATTCACTTGTGAATATCAATAGATTGTCCCCAAAAACTGACACCAACCAGAAAGTCTCCCAAGTCTCCAGCCTATTTGACAACCATAGGAAGCACAATAGCTCCCAGAAGCCTAGTTCTGTGTTTTTTTTGTTGATGAAAATAGATGAAGAGGAGTGCTTGGATGAATTTTTTTTAAATATATACGAGAAACCTTCTCCCTTGTGTCACACTGATTGTTAAAGGCCCTTTCGTCATTATAGCCCCAATCCGCACACAGATTCAGTGCATTTAACAATCACTGTAGCCACCTGCAGCAGACTACAATGTTAATATTAACTAACTGCTCCCACATACAGCTTCAGACTTTTGGCCTCATATGCACAAAGTTGTGTAGTGCACCTTACCGCTGACCTGCTCATTTCAATTCTGGTACTAAGATCTGCTATTCTTTAACTAACATCCACTCATAGTTCGACCAGTGCATCTCCATCCTGACCTGCAAGTTTCCTTTCTTTTCCAGGGCAGAGATTCACCCACAGCACTGCCAGTGTACCTTTGTGGTGACCTGCAGGTGCCCTGTTGTCTTGGCACTCTGATTCAAGTGCAGCAGCTCTGCCACTGCTCCCTAATCCGAAACTCCCCTTGCTCTACACAGTACACAGTTGTTAAGGCACCCTTTATCCCTTGCTTGAAAGACTTCCTACTTTTATAGATACTGAGACCTATTCAAGTCAATGAAGGCGCCTCAGTACTGGCCTGAAGACCACCTCCTTTTCAGGTGCGTTGCTGAAAGGGTCAGTCCTTTTGCGTAAATGGCTACAATATTAGCCACTTTAATGCCTTCCCGTCCCCACCTTCCACACAGCTGGGGCTCTGGTGCCTTGCCAGCATCTACCACTGAGACCAGCTTGCATAAAGCTAAGCTATATGTTTCGGCTTTGCTCGTCTGGACGGCAGGAAACAGTATGGATTTAATTAGTTTAGCAGTTCCAACTTTCCAAAAAAAGCAGAGATCTCAGACGAAAATCCGGAGCACCTAGTTCCTAAAATAAGACAAACCGCATGCCAGACCAAAGAAGTGATATTGAATTGAACGTGAGAGGCTAGGGCTGTTACTAATTTAGAGATTGGCATTGTGTAGGCAATTTGTAATAATTCTTACAGAAATTTAACGTTAGGTATGTACTAATGTTTTCCCATCTTCTCTGTTAATAAAGGGGTTGTGTCCCCTCTCAGTAGTAGTATAGTAGCCTGTGGAGATTGGAGGATGAGTTTAAAGAGCAGGAAACTGTATGAGTTGCCAGATAATCGACTTTCATACGACCAGGAGATAAACTGGTCTAGTTTTGTGTGTTCAAACAGTTACAGGCCCTACTTGTTCATGGCTTGACGCTTAATTCCCAATATTTTATGCTTCTGAAATTGGGTCTGGAGGAATTTGAGCCACTCATTTAGGGGTCGGGCCAACAACACCTCCTATTGTGAATGCAAATGTCTAAACAAAATGAGTGTAACTTCCAAGTAGTTACGGTATTTCATCTGAAGATATCAATCCCGTATGGGTTTGTAAATAAAAACCAATTCATTCAGCTTAAACCTGATCTTAAATCATGTTCTTAATTGTTTGTTCATTTATCCTTATTTTGTTGGATTTGAGACGAAGTCAAAATAAGTGTTACATTTTTTACTGTTAGCTAGTTTTTAGCCTATAATTTTGTTTAAGATCTCATCATTCTTTGTTGTTGTTTCTCCCCATTTGGCTTCTTCAGTTCTTTTAGTGACGGTATCCACTACGTCCCTAGGTTTTTCTAATTCTTGTGAATCATAAGTGACTTGGTCAGTTAGGTGACCCATCGGTCAGCTCTTAGTTGTGCATATCTTCCTGGTAATTATGGGTAGTGCTTAATTTGAGCTGCCGTTTGCCAGTGATGTTTATCTAATTTTGATGTGAGCACACCAGAGTGTTTAATGCAATATACATTAAAGTACCTGACACCCAAGCCTTTCTTTGGTGCTTTTGGTGACCTGAAATAATCCGAATTGTTATACTTGTAGAATTGTGATTTTTAGTAGTTGTATTGGTACTAGCATTGACAGCACTGGTAGCATCAGTGGGTGGTGTAAGTTGCAGGGTACTCCTGAGAAGGTCGCTGGCACTTAAAGAGTTTTATTTTTTCAGCACCGATTAAGGTTCAGGTACTCCGCTCATCTGTTTCTTCAGCTCAGGTCGCAGCATCAATATTCTCCAGAGTACTCTGCTTATCCACCGCTCATACAAAAGACCGCGACAAGCATAGGCTTGCCTCTGTCAAGTTTAGAGATATCCTTGCACCCCAGATCTGAAAAGACATTTGCCAAAGTACAGTTTACTGTCTCGAGTGAGGCCATATTTATCCTACTTTGGTGTACAAGCGGTAGTCCTGTGACAAAAAAAACCGGACCAGGTCTGGTGTAAAGTTTGAAATCGTAACTCTAGTCATAAGGAAGGGCATCTCTGTTCTTTTTTGTCACGACTTTGTTTAGCTTTACCGTGGCTGGCAGTGTAGGGACGGTTGTATAAAACTGGCCAAGGTGTTAATACGCTCTTGCTGCAATCGTATAAGACTGGAAGCCTTGGTTGCTAGGCAGCAATCGTCATCCACTGCACGAGCCGTCCGTAAATGCATTTCGGCTCCTCGACAGGGCTATGAAGCGCTCTGTAAATGCAGATCTAGTCCTAAGCATCTTTCTCTGTAACGTTGAGACTTCCTACCATTTAAAGGGTGTGGGTTTGTGGCACCACTTTGAAGCGTAAAAATTAAAACGTTTCCTTCTTCGAACAGTGGGGCTAAAGAATTTAATAGGTAACGTTATTTCCTCCCTTTCAGGCAATGCTTTTATATTAGCGAGCATGGCACCAGGCTGATAAACTGCAGAGTCCGTAGAGCGCAGGGCTGTCAAAAGTCCTTGTTCAATATTTACCTTAGTGGGGTTTTTAAAAAACTTTTTCTGGGGCGCTGTCTCTCCATCTCTATGCTGGCAGCACCCAGGACTATGACTGCCTTCAGGAGAACTGAAGACTGGTCTGTTTGGTTTGCCATTATTCTAAACCAAACGGCAAGAGACTCAGTCGGGAGGTGGGAGGTCTGCACTGTTAGTTAGTCAGACTCGAGGGGTGCCGGCATCTTGAATGAAAATGTCGATATTTCTATAGTACGCAATAAATATCAAATTTAAAATAGTGAAACGTATCCACACTACAGTGTTGACTACTTCAATGTAATATTCGTATAGAGCTATATCAGGGTTTCTCAATAGTATCACTTAGTAATGTTTGCACATGATAATACTGTCTGGGCAAACATTTACCTCATTAGTATCGGTTTAACTACCAAATACAGAAATAAGCAACTGAAAGATGACCAGTTAACCTATCCGAAGGGCCTTCCACTGCGCACAAACACGTCACCATATTTTTAGTAACTTTTGATCCGTTTGAGCTAGAAACTTTTTTTTTAATCTGCACATTATGGTACTGATGATGGATTATGTGGCAATTGCGGCAAATCTATAATTATGCAAATAAAAGCTGTGGCCTCTGAATTGCATAATTCCAGTGTCCATGTGCTACATCCACACACAGGCACTGTCCGAAATTGTCAAACGAGTCATGAAAAGGATACTGTTGTATAACTTAGTCAAGAAAGATGCTATTGAGCTGGCAAAAGGCAGGTCCTTTAAAGTTTTCTGAAGTTCATCAAAGCAGTTTCAGCTTGCACTTTAATAGGCAGTGTGGTCCAGAGTCTCACCACAGCCACAGAAAATCCCCCCAATAGGCCAAGCGAACCCAGTCTAACAGCAGTTGAGGGTATCAAAAGCCGCAGAAAGATCTAATAAAATAAATGTGGCGGGCGCATCCTGGTCAACGCTCTGCCATAGGTCATTAAATTCAGCTGTTATTACACTGTGAGTGTTGCATGCCGTGCGAAATCCAGCCTATAGAGAATGAAGCAAGCTTACTGACTTAACAAATTGGGATAATTGATTAAAAAAGAAAATACACACCAACAATTTTGACAGATAAGGTAGCTAAGAAATTCGCCTATAGTTGTCAATGCACTTACGGTCCTGTATTGTTTTTTTCAGTACCGGAACAATGCATACTTTCTTCAATTCACCCGGTACTCAGCCAGAAGTAGGGAAGTATTAATAATATACTGAACAGAAGAATGGAATTTCAGGGGTAGATCTTTATGCCACCTGGCTAGCAAAATATGGACACCGGAGCTGCATGGCCTCCTATTCATTTATATATTTTTTTTAAACATGAATAATTGATCAAAGAAGTAATGTAAGGAATGTAAAGTACCTGTGACGTATGGAGGATACTATATGTAATAATTGGATAGTTGGATATTTCAAAGTCCTCCTCGCGTTTGTTCTACTCGTTGCATATCAATTCTCTATGAACTTGTCCGGCTGTCTATCAGGACTGGTCTTCAGGTTATAGTTATCTGTGATACGGTATGCAGAGTGGTTGCTAGATTGTAGGAGTTTGTTTATGGACTCAGAAGATCTAATTGAAAAGATGGCGTGCCAGCAGATTTGATGAAAGACTCTGAATGACTTTCAAGAGCTCAAGGCGTCTGAGGAGTTTAAGACACTACAGTAGACACGCGTGTTCTATGTCGAAAAGATATGCTTAATATAATACTTATATTCTTTCAGGGGTGGACTTTGCGCTCCATGGTTTTTCGTTCTAAATATCCTTACAATCATAAGTGACATGCATACAATTGGAAGCAACATGAAGTAATAGGAAATGGAATCTGTATATGGGTCAGACTGCTCCAGTGCTGGTGTAAACGAACTAAGAAAACTGAGAAGGTTATTGATTTGAGTTTTAGGGCAACCACATCTGATTTGTTAGTGATCCTCCTCCATTAAGTCATTGATGAAATACCAGCATTGTGTTTTAAAATCGGTAAGTCATCATCAGCATAACTTAAATGAGAGCTGTGATTCAAGTTAATTTTTAAATTCTCCTTATTTTCTTGTACTATGTTACTGGAACAATAACTGCATTACGCTGACTGCTTTGGTGATCTACCCACACCTTCTAGTGTCCTCCAGAACCCAATACAGACCCATGGTCTTTAGTTGTCAATTACGTCAGCATTTGAAGAGTGCCGGCCTAAAGATGGTTCTTACTTTATCACTCATGGTTTAGAGCCCGACAGTGATATACTAACTGGTTGATCTATGCCAGTATGTGTTCTTCCCTTGCAAGGTAATCAGCTTTTCCATCCCTTCCCTGTTCAATCTCCACAGACATGCATCTCTTCCACAGACACCTTCTTTTTACGAGCAGTAGTAGGTCATTGTTTTGAACTTCGTATTTATCAGGTCGCCAAATTGCTTACCATAGTATTCAAATCTACCCATAGCCACCTACATACTCCGCCGAGAAGCTGTCTCACTTCACCCTTTAAAAAAAAAAAAAAAAAAAAATCTGCCAAAAAAATATGTATTTACCTACAGCAAAACCACCATTTGCTGCTTCTAGATGCTGGTCCTCAGCCTCCCCCCTCATTCTGCAATAGAAGGCCCTCCTCAGCAACACGAGGCCCATTACCTTAGTCTCGTCTTTCAGCGCTCCCTCAAAATCCTAGCTCGTTTGAAGACATCTTTCTGGAAGATGATTATGATGCCCGGCTTCCTTCTATCCTGAGCATGTTTTAGCCATGTTGTCTCAAAGAATGGCAAGATTTATAATATTTATCAAGTGTATGTAATCTTCGTGCATCTTATTTTCGACTTAGCAAATGCTAACCTTCAAAATTATCATCTTTATCACAGCACATTCTGCCTATGCTCTTCTGTACTGTTTTTTTTTCTTTCAAGTTTTATAAAGTGTTTAGTAGTTCATTGGGCACCAATAAACAAACTTTTCCACCCACTCTCTTCTACAGGGTTTCTTCCTCACTGTATCCCCTTCTTCCGTCCTAAAAGTTGCTTCCCAAGCCTCTGAGAGGAACAAGCTTTTTGGGTTGAACTTGTCGGCGCCCTTTATCAGCCAGTTTTTCAAGGAGCCTTTGATGCAAGTCATGCCATACGTCGACATCCTGTTCGGAAATGAGACGGTGAGTTGAATTTGGGGATGAGCACTTGGGAAGAGACAGCCCCACCATGCCCTCTGTTAAACACCTCACTCCCTCTAAATGAACTCCATGTAGGTGCTGCAGCAAGGTACTCCTAGGGTACAATGTACTAAGACAATCCCAGTGTGAGGTATGGCAATTCTTCTCCGACTTCTAATGTACAAGCCTTCAAATGTGTGCTAAGGGTCGCCTGGCATTTCTGAACATTTCTTTGCTAATACCTTAGCTATGTCCTGCGTGGTCCGCATGCATTCCCATTGCTTCCAGATTAAATGTTATTGGTTCAATGTAGTTCTGAGGAACTAAGACTTGCTCCTCTACCTTGAATTGTTTTTCCTTGTGCTTTCCCAAACCTGATTGCAAGGTATGCTGAACAATATTAGCACAAGCTTTTATGCATTAATTTAGTTCCACATAATTGAGATGTTTGGTTTTTCCTCCCCTGGTTTTATCTGGTGTGGATGAACCAAGCAAGATTTTGCATAAGGATTTGGCTGCAGCAGCACATTTCACGGTGATTCCCCCTGCTAAAAAGAAAGGCATCCTCTAGTCCCCTACTCACTTACCGTAGCTCCCTCCTTGCTAAGAGCTGATTATAAATGTAAGTCGTCAGACCGTGTGGTTTTACGATCAGAAAAATCAGTCCCATACGGCATGTCCCCATTTCATGGTGTTTTTACTCCTATTTGCACAGTACAGAGGGTGTTTTAAGGGTAGTAATGGCAAAATAGCAGGCACTTTACCCATGGCCGAGTACCGTGTAACGGTCAATCGGGGACATTGTAGTGCATTTGTAAATATCCACTCCTTGTTGTCTTACGTGGTAAGAGAATGTTTAATGTTTTGTGCCTCCACCATTTCTGCAAGCTGCAATGAATATTAAAGGGGCATCCGGTGTTTGCCAACAGTGCTCAGTTCTGTGATGAGCAGTGTACCTCCTGTGCTTCTTTTAAGTACAGGCTTGGCGTTCCATGGAAGACGTTTGCTTCTAGTGGAGATGGGTCACAGATTTTGTGAGGAAAGAGAATGTGCTGAGGTCTCAAGTAACAACGTTGATGAATACTGTGTTATCGAACTAATCATTGGTTCGAGCTACTAACCCTACCCCTACTCCTCTTTGGGGTCGTAATGTTTTCCTTACTATCGTGATAGGATGTTGCCTCTGGCTGGGCATTGAGTTTGAGACATTTTGAAGTGCATCTCCCAAGGCAAAAAACGATTCTAGAATAAGACAAAGAATTATGCTGTATGCTTAACTGTTCTGGTCTCCTGCTATCATACAAAATTTACAGCCACCCGGAGTTGATCTACAGATCGTCTATCAGCAATTCAGTGAGTTTTTCTAAAGCTGTACACCCACGGAAGCTCAAGTTAACCTGGAACCTAAGTCTCTTTCTCTGGGAGACTTGTGTGTTTGAGCGTTTGCTCCCAGATTCCTGACTCTGGCTCCATGTGACGTGAAAATAAAAATACGGGGTTGGTGTGATTGTGAAATGGTGATTGGTTAACAGTTTACTGGTACAAGCTAATAAGATGACCCAAGCACTGCAGGCAAAGCACTGGAAAATCCCTTCCACCGTTAACATTCTCATATTACTATACAATGTTTTTTTCTGCCATTTACTATGAAGAGTGCCACCTTCTGCATCACTCTTCATGCTTTCGAGGACCGATTCAAGAAATTAATTTGTTTTAAGATGAATGGACTTTGCCCCTTTGGCCCCATTGTATGCTCATAATTTCCTTGTCCCACTGTTGATTTTACAATCGGCTTCTCAGAAGGCTGCCTGTTTCCATATTTCCCATCATGCTTAAGCTTAAAACTTTTTAGCACGGAATTCCTCAGGGATATGGTAGTGCTTAATTTATGGCGTGATCACTAGACCAAGAGATCAGTTCTTATCAGATTTACTTGACAATTAGTAAAGGACCTCTCATCTGACACGTGAGCTGCTACTGCTTGTTAAACGAGAACCATCTGAGCATGATTGGAGGTACCAAAGTGATGAATACAGAGGTACCCAATAAGTTTACCAGTGCTTGCACTTGGTAACACAGAGTTGTGCACAGAAACCAACCTGCTAGAGTTGTTAAACTAAAACAGACCTGGATCTATTTGAAATCACTCTAACGTAAACCTTACAATTTGCAGGCGTGAGCATTGAACAGGCCACTGTTTGTCACCCATGTTCAACTTGTAAGTAGTGTAGGTGGCCCAGATGCTGATTGACTAACCAGGATGCGGAAGGAAAAGAAGTCTTACTTGTACAGATTCTTACACTGATGCAGTCTGGCTCTGTTAGATCACCAAGCCCTTACTATGTTCTTTGTTTCATTACCCTCTTCCTATGAGACATGAGCTCTGGTAAGGTGCTATTCTGGCTTCTGCTAAAAAAGCCATTGAGGGCCCTTTGCTTCCTGCGATGTTTGCAGCCCTTCCTCCGATGTTTGCAGCCCTTCCTCCATGCCAGCCCTCATCTAGGGAACCATGATACTATCCAGATGAAGAAACAGTGCCCGGACAAGGAGTTCGACTAGAGGGCCAAGTTCCTTTAGAGTATTGAGGCTAATGGTCTGGAGGGTGAAGTATATCTCTGCCCGGCCCCCAATCACGCATTACATAAAGTGAAGTTATGTCTAGTTGTGCTCTAGAATTTCATGCTGAAAATTGCTCAGAACTTTCCCTTTTGGTGACTGTTTTAAAAGCAACTAACAAAGTGTAAAAAGCCTCACTCGTCTCTATTTGTGAGCAAAACAATTTATATTAATCAGAGGTCAGCAGAAGAAGACTGGCTACTTTGCATCATTTCCGCCATTTGAGTCCTTTTTGGTGTTGGAGGCCCTTATGGTTAAGGTGCAGATCTAGCAGTGTTGGTTAAGGTGTCACTCAGGCAAGGTGCAATAAGATTAGAAAGTATCTAACGGATTTCTTACTCAAGTTTACAGAACGAATGGCAATAGAATTTCAGTCTACTACAAATGCTGTTATGCAGATGGCTTTGCTGTTGGATATTTAGGCTCCTCTGGAAAAATTCAAAAGTTGGTGTACCCACCCAAGATTTTATGATGTTGTCCTACTTACCCCACTCGGCCTTGAGGAGTTTCGGCTCTTGTCGTTGATACAAAAGAGCAGTTGACAACATCCACAATGAACAGCTTTCAACATGCACATCGAGCACCATATCTGCTATCTACATGGACAGGACAACATAACTATGTGGCCATCTTGGTTTTACCACCAACCACTAGGACAAATCAAGCTGTTCTGAGAAGGGGTGGCAGCAGAAATCAAATCACTGTAAGAAAAAGCAAGAAATTTGATTTCACCAGGTATCCTAGAATGGCTCAATGTGGTTAATTGGCCTTATTGTGGTAGGTCATGGATTCGGATTCCAGCTGCCGTCCGGTTTTCATTGTACCACTTTGAATGTGCCTACTAACAATTACTGCTGTTGGTCCAAAAAATACAGTACGCCTAGAGATTTGGAGGGTGCCTTGGTATTGTCTCCTTGGAGCAGAGGAATCGAAAATTTCTTTCCAAAAGGTCTTTCCACCATTGTGGAGTGTCATCTTTTTTGGCAGAGCAAATTCTTCAAATAGTGACTTGGAGATTCATGCTGTATGCACTCCTTATGGAAGACTGATTGTGTGCTGTGGACCTGAAGCTTCTTTACAAATCTTTGTGAATGCTTTTCACTGGACGTTTGTGATAGCTGAGGGATGTTTGCCCTTTACCCTTTCATGGTAGGAGGTGTCCACTTGTAGTTCCCCACTTTTGACCTTTACCTGATGTCTTTGTCAAAGTCATAGTGACAGCTGCAAGCCATTTTCGTCAGTTGCAATTAGAAGTGTGTTGCTATTTTAGCCAGTGGCTGAGCATGTCTTTATACCTTCAAGGAACAGAGGCTGCGCCAACCCCATCCTCATCCCAGAAGTAAACACTTAGCCGGAATGACACCGATTCCGACGCCGGAAGGGACTTTTGTCCCTGTGTTCATTCCTGGCGTTCCTTTTGGGCCACAAGGTGAGGAAGAGGACTGGGAGGGGCCACTGGACCCTTTAACTGACCAGCTTGAAGAACCGGGCTGGTGAATGGACCTGGGTGATGCCAGTGGTCTGGCTACATCCCCTGACACTGGTTTGCTTCTCCCCCTACCGTGGCTACGGAGGAGGGAGTTTCCTATGCAGTGGTGTTGAGGAGGGCAGCAGAGGTCCTTGGCCTCCGCTCTCTACGGTGGCAGTCAGGACTAACCTCCTGACAGAGGTGCTTCAGCCTGCAGCTTCCTCTTCTGAGCCCCTTTTGCCGTTCAATGAAGCCCTCACTGATGTTTTTCTGAGCACTTGGCCCAAGCCCAGCACAGGGGATCCTGTGGATAGGACGATTGCCTGCCGCCACCGCCCGCTCTGGGAAATCCAGCTTTCCTTACCAAACACCCCTCCCCTGACCGCTTGGTAGTCCAAGCCTCATCATCAAAAGGCGCATTCCCTTCTGCTCCCCAGATAGGGAATTCAAGAAATTGGACCACCTTTGGAAGAAGATGTTCTCTTCCTCCAGCTTGGCATTGCGGTCGGTGAATAGCTCATGCCTCTTGGGCCGATACTCCCATACTATCTGGGATACGGTCGTGCAGGTGCTGCCTCAGTGCCCGGAAGAGGCCCAGGCCGTTCTCTGTCAAGCCATTGCAGACGGGAGAGATGCATCCAAATTCGCCATACGATGTGGACTGGACACCACCGACTCACTGGGCAGAACGATTGCCACGTCGGTAGCTGTTAGACGCTACGCCTGGTTGAGGACTTCTGGCTTCTCGGGAGATGTCCATGTCTTCTTTGATGGACATGCCCATTGATGGCACTCGCCTTTTTGACAACACGCAGACTCAGCGCTTGAGAGCTTCAAGGATTCTCAAGCTATGACCAGATCCTTTGGCCTCGCGGCAACCTCGTCAACCTCTGTCTGCCTTACGTCCCTTTCGTGGCTACGGAAGGGGCGCCCAACCACGTCCTCTCCAGCCTAGCCACCGAGTCACGCAAGCTGTCCAACCTCTGCATCACCGCACACGTGGGACCCAGCATCCTCGTGGGTTAGGGAGCCAGTGGGCGGGCAGTCGACCCTTTTCCCCCCTGCCACCGCCTCCAAATCTTCCTAGTTTGCTGTTCCAGGCCCATCACCAGCCAGTCGGAAGCATTATCTGCCATCACCTCCTCCACTGGCAATCCATCACGTCGGACAGGTGGGTTCTGCAAATAGTCTGAAGCAACCACTCCCTTCCCTTCGAGACCACCCCTCCCTCCATGCCACCTTCTTACGATTGTATGTCAGAGGATCATTTGGCACTTCTCCGCCAGGTAGTATCATCTCTCTTGGCCAAGGGAGCTATAGAGAGGGTCCCTGTGCCAGAAGTAGGTTGTGGTGGTTATTCCTGCTACTTTCTGGTACCCAAAAATGACTATCCTGCGTCGTGTCCTAGTTCTCCGAGCCCTCAATTTCTTCATCTGGAACGAGAAGTTGAAAATACTCACCCTAGCCCAAGTTCTGTCTACACTCAACCCAGGAGACTGGATGATAGCGTTGGACTTGCAGTACGCTTATTTTCATATCCCCATCCTGCCAGCCCACAGAAGTTACCTTTGGTTCACGGTGGGCCACAAGCATTTCCAGTTCACTGTGCTCTCTTTTGGCCTCATCAGTGCCCCTCGGGTGTTCACAAAGGTGATGGCAGTGGTCCCAGCTCATCTGCGCAGATTAGGGGTTTCAGTCTCTCCCTATCTCAACGACTGGCTGTTGAAGGCGGGCTCGCCCCAGGCTGTCTTTTCCCACCTCCAGACTATGGCGGATCTCCTGTATTCGCTGGGGTTCACTATCAACATACCGAAGTCACACCTGACTCCCTCTCAGATGCTCCCTTTCATCGGGGTGGTTCTGCACACAATGCAGTATCTGAAAGAGACACGTTAGTGACAGATTCCTTACCTTAGAATATCCCCAGGCGTCAGGCTGGATCCGGAAAGTTTTTGCGTAGCAGTACTCTTGCGCGTCGGTAGGCGGCGTCGTGCGGCTCCGCGTCCGTCGTCGGCGTCGTGATCGCCGGGATGACGTCGCGGGCAGTACTTAGCCGCCCCCCCCTCCCCCTGCGCGCTGACGTCAGTTCTTCTTTTTCCGCGCCAGTAAGCGCAGATCCGGGAAGAGCAGTGCCCTAGTCAATTTTTGACTAACTTTTTTTGTGAATTTTTTCACTGTTTCTTCATCGAGTCTTCACGACTCCTAGGTGTCGTAGGGATGCCCGGCTTCAAGCCATGCGGAGCCTGTGGTCGCATGATGTCGATCACAGACCCGCATCTGGAGTGTCTCTTCTGTCTCGGCCGAGACCACGACACAAAGTCGTGCCCTGACTGCCGGAAACTTCACCCGAAGGCTTTGCGAGAGCGGTCTCGAAAGCTACTCGAGGTCCGGCAGTCGGCTCCGCGCCGCACCAAGCCCCGGTCCCGGGAGAGGTCGAGGGGCCGGTCGCGGAGTCCCCGACGGTCGTCGGAGTCCAAGTCTTCGTGCTCCTCGGGTAAGTCGAAGCACAAAAAGTCTAAGAAGCGTCATCGCTCTAAGACTTCCCTCGCCGGTCTCGCAACTCGGCTGAGGCCCCAGTCGGCACCGTCCCCGCGGCCCCGGACATGCCTATGGAGCCGCCCCCGCATTACCCGTCCTTTCCGAGTTCGGGGGCGACTCCGGCCGAAATACAGGAATTCCTGTCGGCCATGGCCCGCCTCTTCGGGCCTCCAGGTCCCTCCGGTGCGCCTTCGGGCCCCGCGGGCCCTGATGGGGTTGCTCCGGCGTCGACTCCGGTCCCGGCGCCGCCTGTCCCACCAGCCTTCATCCCGGCCTCGGCTCCGGCCCCGGCCTCGATCCCGGCTCCGGTGGTACCGCAACCCCCATCGACGCCGGTTGACCTAACCACGCCTCCGCCGACGCCCCCGGTGCCGTTCCTGACGCCGTCCGGGGCTCCGGACGGCGTCGGTCCCCGGCTCTCTCCGGCTCCGGACATGGAGCCGGACCGACGTCGCTCGACGCCGGCTCCAGCGCCGTTGAGACCTTGGGTCCCAAATGTCCCTCCTCCTCCATATTTTGAGCAAGAGGAGGACCAGGAGAGCTGGGAGGGGTCTGAGGACCCTCTCACACAACAGTGCGAGTATGATCCGGACTGGGCTGAGGAACTTGGGGAGGCCAGTGGTCTAGACACCTCCCCTGACACTGGCATGCTGTCTCCTCCCGTGGCTACGGAGGAGGGAGCTAATTTTGCAACGGTGTTGCGTAGAGCAGCTGGAGCCTTACATCTCCAATTGCCTACTGTGGCTGTCGGGACTAATCTCCTGACGGAAGTGCTTCAGCCGGCGGCTTCCTCCTCGGAGACTGTGCTGCCATTTAATGATGCACTCACTGACGTTCTTTTGGGTGCCTGGTCCAAGCCCACCACAGGGGCTCCTGTGGATAGGAACGTGGCCCGACGCCATCGCCCTGCTCCGGGCGACCCCTTGTTTCTCTCCCAACATCCCACCCCAAGAGCTTGGTTGTCCAAGCCTCTGCCTCCCAAACCGCCTTCCCTACCGCCCCTCCGGATAGGGAATCCAAACGCCTGGACCAATTTGGGAAGAAGGCTTTTTCTTCCTCCAGTGCTAGCTTGCGGTCCGTCAACACCGCTTGCCTTTTGGGCTGATATACCCACTCCCTGTGGGATTCGGTGGCGGCTGTTTTGCCGCAGTGTTCTGAGGAGGTCCAGACACTGCTTACCCGCGCCATTGCGGAAGGGCGAGATGCGGCTAAATACACCATACGTTGTGGCCTTGATACCGTCGACTCGCTGGGCAGATCGCTTGCGACGACGGTGGCGCTACGTCGCCACGCCTGGCTGAGAACAACTGGTTTCTCGGGTGATGTCCAGAATACACTCATGGACATGCCCTTTGATGGAGTCGGTCTTTTTGGTTCAAAGGCAGACCATGCGCTGGAGCGTTTTAAGGACTCACGGGCTACTGCCAAGTCCCTGGGCCTTTCTGTTGTACGCCCTCCGCTAACCTCTGCTTTTCGCCCCTTTCGTGGCCACGGAAGGGGCGCCCAGTCACGTCAGCTGCCCAGCCACCGGCCCGCGCAGCAAGCGTCTTCGCGTGCCGAGGACGTGGATACCGCCGTGGCGGTTCGGGCAACCAGCGTGCGGGTCAGGCCACTACCTCCAACCCGTCCGCGGCCTCCAAGCCCTCCTAGTCCTTCCTTTCAGGTGCACAGCAAGCCAGTAGGGGGCAGGGTCCGCCATCACCTTCACCACTGGCGTCCCATCACCTCGGACAGGTGGGTCTTGGACATTGTCCAAAGGGGCTACTCCCTCCCCTTCGAGACCACCCCCCCAGCCATGCCACCTCTATTCCACCGCATGTCAGGGGATCACTTGGTGCTTCTGCAGAAGGAAGTCACGGCCCTCTTGGCCAAGAGGGCCATCGAGCATGTTCCGACCCCAGAAGTAGGACGTGGTTGCTACTCCCACTACTTTCTGGTGCCCAAAAAGGACAAGGAGGACATGCGTCCTATCTTGGACCTCCGGAACGTCAATCGCTTCCTCCGGAAGGAGAAGTTCAAGATGCTCACCCTAGCTCAGGTCTTGACTGCTCTTGACCCAGGAGACTGGTTGGTAGCGTTGGACTTGCAGGACGCTTATTTTCACATCCCCGTCCTGCCGGCCCACCGGCGTTACCTGCGGTTCACGGTAGGCCTCGAGCATTTTCAGTTCACCGTGCTCCCTTTTGGCCTTACAAGTGCCCCTCGGGTGTTCACGAAAGTGATGGCGGTGGTCGCAGCTCATCTGCGCCGGGCAGGGGTTCCAGTCTTCCCCTACCTCGACGACTGGCTGCTGAAGGCGGGCTCTACCCAGGCAGTCGTCTCCCACCTCCAGACTACGGCCGAACTCCTGCACTCGCTGGGGTTCTCCATCAATGTGCCGAAGTCGCATCTGATTCCTTCTCCACAGCTCCTTTTCATCGGAGCACTTCTGGACACGACGCAGTTTCGGGCCTATCCTCCCGAACGGCGAGACCGGGATATTCAGGCTATGATTCCGATCTTTCAGCCTTTATCCTGGGTTTCGGTACGGATGAGGCTGCTGGGCCTCATGGCCTCCTGCATCCTGCTGGTCAATCATGCCAGATGGCATATGCGGGCTCTGCAGTGGGACCTGAAGTTCCAGTGGGCGCAGCACCTGGGCAACCTGTCCGATCACGTCCAGATCTCGGAGGGGACTGCAAAACAGTTGCAGTGGTGGCACTTGGACCGGCAATGGGTCATGGGCAGATCCCTCTCCCTTCCCCAGCCAGAGCACACAGTTGTGACGGAAGCGTCCCTTCTGGGATGGGGCGGTCACATGGGAGAGGCGGAGATCAGAGGCCTCTGGTCTCCGGCGGAGTCCCGGCTCCATATCAACCTTCTGGAGCTCCAGGCGATCCGACTTGCACTGAAGGCATTCCTTCCCTCTGTCAAAGGGAAAGTAGTGCAGGTGTTCACAGACAACACCACCGCCATGTGGTATTGCAACAAACAAGGCGGGGTGGGGTCGTGGACCCTCTGTCAGGAGGCTCTGCGCCTCTGGACATGGCTGGAACATCAGGGCATGTTCCTGATGGTTCACCACCTGGCAGGTTCCCTGAACGCCAGGGCGGACGAACTCAGCCGCAGGTGCATGTTGGATCACGAATGGCGTCTTCACTCGGAAGTTGCGCAAGGACTCTTTCTACAGTGGGGAGAGCCTTGGTTAGATCTATTCGCCACCGAAGAGAACGCGCAATGTCATCATTTCTGCGCGTTGGAATTTCCAAGGCGGCACTCGCTCGGCGACGCTTTTCGTCGCGAGTGGAGTTGCGGTTTGTTGTACGCCTTTCCGCCTATACCACTTCTACCCAGAGTGTTGAAGAAGATTCGGCACGACCGGGCCCAAGTCATTCTTGTGGCTCCGGACTGGGCTCGAAGAGTTTGGTATCCCGAGCTACTCAGTATGAGCGTAGATCCCCCGATCCGTCTGCCTCTTCGGGAGGATCTTCTGTCGCAGCAGCAGGGGACGGTCCTCCACCCGAACCTGTCCAGCCTCCACCTGCTTGCGTGGAGATTGAGCGGCGGCAGTTGATTCCTTTCGACTTGCCTCCCGAAGTTTGTGATGTGATTCTGGCAGCCAGGCGTCCCTCCACTAAGGTGGTATACGCCTGCAGATGGAACAAGTTTGTGGCATGGTGCACCGCAAAGGCTGTGAATCCCCTTTCTGCCCCTCTTTCTCAGGTTCTTCTGTTCCTTCTTTCCCTGGCCCAACAGGGTTCTGCCCTGGGTACCATCAAGGGCTATCTTTGTGCCATCTCGGCCTTCCTCAGGCTTCCTGATCAGCCCTCCCTTTTCAAGTCCCCTGTTAACAGGTTTCTAAAAGGCATTACACACCTCTTCCCTCCTGTTCCGTTTGTAATGCCTCAGTGGGACTTGAACTTGGTTCTTACCTTTCTTATGTGCGCTCCCTTTGAGCCTCTACATAACTGTCCTCTTCGTCTTCTCACTATGAAGACAGCCTTTCTGGTGGCCATCACCTCCGCTCGGCGGGTGAGTGAGCTCCAGGCTCTTTCATGCAAACCTCCCTTTCTGTCTGTCCATCCAGACAAGGTTGTTCTTAGGACGCGCCCGTCCTTCTTGCCAAAGGTGGTTACTGCCTTCCACATTGGGCAGACCATCACTTTGCCCACCTTCTTTCCGCCTCCGCATCCTTCCAGAGAGGAAGAGAGGCTCCACCGTCTGGACCCAAAACGTGCGCTTTCTTTTTATATCAACCGCACACAACACTTCCGGGTGGATGACCAGCTCTTTGTTGGCTACGTGGGCGCCAAAAAGGTTGGGCGGTGCACAAGAGAACCATCTCCCGCTGGGTAACCTTGTGTATCAAAGCCTGCTATTCTTTGGCTAAGAAGGAGCCTCCTGTTGGGCTGCGTGCCCATTCCACCAGGGCAACGGCTGCTACCACGGCTTTAGGCCACGGTGTTCCGCTGCAGGATATCTGTCAGGCAGCTACGTGGGCCTCGCTGCACACGTTTACAAAGCATTACTGCCTTGACAGTCCGGTCCGGAGGGACGGCTTCTTTGGCCGTTCTGTCCTCCGGGACTTCCTTGTCTGATCTTTGTTCGCAGACCCACCACCGGGGTTGGTATTGCTGGGGTATCTATTCTAAGGTAAGGAATCTGTCACTAACGTGTCTCTTTCAGATGCACAAGTTACTAACTTGTGTAACGATATATCTGTAAGAGACAGTAGTTAGTGACAGATTCCTACCGCCCACCCATCCTCCCCGTTCTGCGAACTGATTTCTAGGGTTAAGGACATCCCTTTCAGGGCCCTAGTATTTTTCAGACACCTATGTCAGCTTCTTGCATGGCTCTGCGTTCCTGGCGCGGAAAGTCGTGTACAGAACTGACGTCAGCGCGCAGGGGCGGCGTCTAAGTACTGCCCGCGACGTCATCCCGGCGATCACGACGACGGACGCGGAGCCGCACGCCGCCTACCGACGCGCAAGGGTACTGCTACGCAAAAACTTTCCGGATCCAGCCTGACGCCTGGGGATATTCTAAGGTAAGGAATCTGTCACTAACTACTGTCTCTTACAGATATATCGTTACACAAGTTAGTAACTTGTGCTTCTGGGCATATCCTCCCGAGCAACGAGTCCGGGATATTCGGGCTATTATACTGATGTTTCAGCCTCTATCCCGGTTCTGGTAAAAATGACTCTGAGGCTGCTGGGCCTCCTGCATCCTGCTGATGGATCGTGCTTGATGGCATGTGTGGGCTCCACAGTAGGACCTGAAGTTCCAGTTTGCGCAGTATCAGGGGGAATCTTTCCGACTACGTCAAGATCTCGGAGGGAACTGCGCACCAACTGCAGTGGTGGCTAACGAACCAAGATTGGGTCAGAGGCAGATCCCTCTCCTTTCCCCAGCCAGATCTATCGGTGGTGACAGATGGGTCACTTCTGGGATGGGGCAGCCACCTGGGAGAGGCCGAGATTAGGGGTGTCTGATCTCCGGCGGAGTCCGCTCTCTATAACAACCTTTTGGAGCTCCGGGGGATCGGACTGGCACTGAAAGCATTTCTTCCCTCTCTCAAGGGGAAAGTGGGGTCGCTGACCCTTTGCCTCTGGACATGGCTGGAACATCAGAACATAATCCCGGTGGTTCAACACCTGGCGGGCTCCCTGAACGACAGGGCGGGTGAATTCAGCCGACGGTGACTAGTCGATCACGAATGGCATCTCCATCCGGAGGTGGTGCAAGGTCTCTATCAGCGGTGAGGAGAGCCTTGGTTAGATCTGTTCACCTCCAAAGAGAACATGCAATGCCAGCAGCATTGCGTGTGGCGTTTGAAAGGCGATGCTCGCTCTGCGCCACTTTTCGTCGCGAGTGGAGTGTCTTTTTCCTGTATGCCTTTCCGCCTGTACCACTTCTGCCCAGAGTGCTCAAGAAGAACAAGCACTACCAAGTCATTCTTGTCTCTCCTGATTGGGCACGAAGAGTCTGGTACACTGTCTTTCAGAGCATGGCCATCGCGCCTCCGATCAGACTGCACCTTCAGGAGGATCTTCTGTTGCAGCAGCAGGGGAGGGTTCTTTACCTGAACCTGTCCAGTCTCAAACCTCTTGCGTGGTGATTGAGCGGCGGCAGTTGACAGCTTTCGACCTTCTGCCCGAAGTCTGAGATGTTATCTTGGCAGCCAGGCGTCCCTCCACTAAAACGGTAGATGCAACAAATTTGTGGTGTGGTGCACAGCAAAGGCTGTTGACCCCCCCATTTGCTCCTCTTTGAGGTTCTCTTGTATATGCTTTCTTTGGCCCAGCAGGGATCTGCCTTGGGCACTCTTAAAGATATCTTGCAGCCTTCTCTGCCTTTCTTCGGCTGCCAGATCAGCCTTCTTTATTCAAATCTCCTATCTTTAACAGATTCTTTAAGGACCTTAGTCGTCTGTTCCCTCCATCTCCTTTCGTAATGCCCCAATGGGACTTAAATCTGGTTCTCACTTTTCTTATGTGTGCCCCCTTCGAGCCTCTTCATAACTGTCCCCTCAAGTTGCTGACTCTCAACACTGCCTTCCTTGTTGCCATTTCCTCTGCTCGCAGGGTGAGCGATCTGCAGGCTTTATCTTCTAAGCCCCCTTTCCTATCTGTCTATCTGGATAAAGTGGTGCTTCGGACAAAACATTCATTCCTTCCTAAGGTCGTCGCGCCTTTTCATGTGGATCAATCTTTCACTCTGCCCACCTTTTACCCACCCCTGCATACCTCCAAGGAGGAGGAGAGTTTCCACTGTCTGGATCCAAAACGTGCATTGTCTTTATCTTGATCACACAAAAGACTTCCTGGTGGATGATGAACTCTTCGTTGGCTATGTGGGTGCCAAGAAAGGTCAGGCAAAACGGACCACCTCCCGATGGGTTGTCCTCTGCATCAAAATATGCTATGCTTTGGCGAAGAAGGACCTTCCTGTGGGGTTGTGTGCTCATTCCACCAGAGCAACGGCAGCAGCCACAGCTTTAGCACGTGGAGTCCTAGTCCTTGACAGCTGTCGGGCAGCAACATGGGCATTCTTGCACATGTTTACCAGACACTAGTGCCTGGACAGCCAAGTCCGTAGGGACGAGTACTTTGCCCGTTCGGTCCTCCGGGACTTTCTGGTATGATCTTGGTTCGCAGACCCTCCTCCGGGGATGGTATTGCTGGGGTATCTATTCTAAGGTAAGGAATCTACAACTAACAGTTTATCAGATGAGCAAGTTACTTACCTTCGGTAACGGTGTATCTGGTAGAGACATATGTTGTAGATTCCTTACCACCCCACCCATCCTCCCTGCTCTGCGAACTGATTTCTAGGGGTAGGGACTCCCTTATAGGGTCCTAGTTTTGACGTACTAGTGGTCACTGTCTTTCATGGCTCTGCACTTCTGGCGTGGAACGTCATGTTAGGAACTGATGTCCGCGTGCATGGGCAGCGTCTATGTAGATCCTGCGATGTCATCTCGACGACTGACGCAGAGCCGAACAACGCCACCGAACGACGCGCAGGTGTACTGCTGAAGAAAAAATCTCGGTATCAAGACATCCGCCTGAGGGAAATTCTAAGGTAAGGAATCTACAACTAACAAATATATCCACCAGATTCATCGTTACCGAAGGTAAGTAACTTGTTCATCTGCACTCAATGATTTCTCTTTAGATGCTTCCAACAGCACTTTCAGACAGATGGCAACCGGAGCCGTCTAAAGACAATATGGTTGCTCCACAGCACTTCTTTCCGGCCACAGGTAAAATCAAGTTGTTGATATGCCCTATGACCCGCAGCATCTTTGATAAATGTTGATGAAGCCTTACACGCAATAACTGACACAAATACAGCTAAATCCTTAGGAAACCTGCAGAAAAGGCAGCTAGTCGTATTATCAGAGGCAACAATATGGCAAACGCTCTTTACAGTTCAGAAACTCCAGATCCTTTTGTCCCTACAGACAGGGTTATTACTCTTGGGGATGGTTGCAGACCTTACAGTAGATGAGTCAATAGGAAGACCTCAATAACACAAAAGGTGATGGAAGGAATGCTTGCAAAAAGTCTAACCATTGGCTGTTGTCCTGGTAACATTCCACAATATCATTTTTCACCCTCTGTGCCACTCTAGGCAAAGGCCAGCCTTATGCAAACTACTACTGACCTGGCTCCTTATGATAAGTCCATCCACCCTGAACTGCCAGACAAGGCCCACTCTGAAAGGGAGCACAAGCAAACCCAGACCGGTTTCGGCCTTGTATGTGAAGTATAGTTTGGATCCTACAGCATAGCTATCAAGGGACCCATGTCTGGGGACGCCCTTGGCCACTTAGATCATAAACTCAATCACACAAAAGGTGATGGGAGAAACCATTGGCCATAACTCGTGGTGGCATTCCAGCCAATCGTTTTTCACCTACTGTGGCACTGTAGGCAAAGGCACTTCTTATGCAAATGTGTACTGACCCTGCTACTCATGGGAACAGTCCATTACAAAATACCATCCTCTCCCCCCAGCCCGCAAAGGGAGCAAAAGCAATCCGAAAATAGTTTTGGCCCTGTTAGACCTCATCAGTGAGGTATAGCTTAGAGCCTGTTCTTTTTTTAAGTCAGGAGGAAGACTGCAATAAAAGTAGAGTAGAGCCTTCCACCAATACCGTTCAAGACAGAGGCAGACTCGCCTGACTTAATTCTGTCTCGATTCCTTCACTGTCCATGCCGGTGGAAGGAGAGGTGCTTTACTATTTACTAGCATGGCTAAACAAGTCTGATTGCGCGAAAACAAAGTTACAGTGCACACCAGTATTTTCAACCTTCTCTTTTTCATATTCAAACTTAGTTCATTGCTTGTCTAATTTGGCGTGCAACCAGGACGGCAGGATCCACCCTGGCATCCCACGTTTGTGTACAACATCAAAGCGAGGAGAGAAATATTCACTCCAGTCCGGTGCACAGCCTTTGAAGTCATTCACCATATGTGTTTGCCCAAAAAATCCAAATTTAACCAAAATGATCGTTCCAGAATATTCCAAATGAATTTCATACGTAGTTTTTATTTTACGTTGACGATCACATGTGCGGTGCATTGGGTACATGAAATTCTGTGACTGAGGATGTACTGTGTATTTATTACGTGCTCAGAAAAAGGCCCGGATGGGCATATCTGCAGCACAAGAAGCAATTTAAATGCTACTGCACCGCACGTGTGATTGTCAACGTGAAATAAAAACTACGTATGAAATTCATTTGGAATACTCTGGAACGATCATTTTGGTTAAATTTGGATTTTTGGGGCAAACACATATGGTGAATGACTTCAAAGGCTGTGCACCGGACTGGAGTGGAAATTTCTCTCCTCGCTTTGATGTTGAAAACAAGTCTGATTGCCAGGTCCTAGATATAGTTCAACAAGGCTATGCAATAGAGTTCGCTGCAATACCACCAAATTTACCTTCAAAAAGAGAAAAACATCTGCTACTGGAGACTTTAAGACCGGAAATAACAATCCTTACTATGAAAGCTGCAATAGAGCCAGTACCTCACAATGAAAGGAAACCTGGGCTTCTTCTCCGATTTTTTTTTTTTTTCTGATCCGAAAGGAAAAATGGTGAATGGAGGCCAGTTTTAGACCTAAGGGTGCTGAACTAATATAGAAACGCACTTTCAGAATGTTGACAATACTGTGCAGCAGTCCATAAACAACACAACAACATGGAATCAAGAGATCTGGAAGATGCATATTTTCATCTGCCAATACATCACAATCGTCACAAGTACATCCGGATTGTGGTAGACTGACTACACTACCAGTTTATAGCACTGTGTTTCAGCCTCAATTCAGCACCTAGTGCTTTCACAAAATATCTGGCTCCAGTAATTGAATTATTTCTCCCGTCAGGTGGTAAGGTTTTATCCTTACCTTTACAACCAGCTGATAAATGCCCTTTCATTTCAACAAGCGTCAGATGCTACACCTGTTACGGCGCTTGGGCCTCACTCTCACTCACAAGAAATTTACCTCAAGGCGGTCAAGGATACTGTTTTTGGGGGCAGACATATGGTCAGAAAGACCAAGCCTACCCGTCACAAGAAAGACAGGAGAAATTGCTATTTCACATTAAAGACACAAATTCAAAAACTTGTATAAAAGACAGAATAACATTTTTGGGTAAGATGGCGTCCATGGCGGACGAGTGAGTAGCGGGCTCCCGGTGTTTCTCCCCTTTCCCTCTTCTGGTGTAGACAGCGAGAGAGAAATGCGCTTGGAAAGCAGTGGAAATTAAAGGGAAAAAAGAGAGCTTCTTACGGCGGTGTTGGTGAAGGGCAGCGGTACGTGAGAGGAGACGAATCCTCAGCGTGAATATCGGCTGATTACACTGTGTGGCAAGGAGCTGAAGGAGGTTTTGAACAAAGGAGGAAAAGGAAACTTTGTTTCATTGAGGAGGACAGCGGCGTTGCAGGAGAAGGGCGGCTCATTTGCCCGGAACACAGCTGTGCACGACGATTCCCTGTCAGCTCTAGACGCCGATATGCCTCCTAAAACCGCCAGGGGCGGGAAAACAAGAGTAACGGTGGAGCCGGCTATCGCGAGCAGAGCTGCTGTACTCGGGCGGCACACAACTGTAGCTGTGGAAGGCTCAACAGGGCTTCTGGAGGACTTGGTTCAAAGAGGTGAGCAGGGGGCTGACAGGGGGAAAAAAGTGCCTCAAATGTTTGCGGGGGTAAACAAAAACAAGCATTTGCAATGCAATAGGTCTTGCAGTTACCCGAGTTTAAGCTAATGGCATTGTAAATGACTGCCTTTTATTTATGATTTTAAAACGAAAACAAAAATAAAAGGCATTGTTATTTGCAATGTCAATAGCTCAAACTCGCATAAATGCGAGACCTATTGCATTGCAAATGCTTGTATTGCCTGGGCACCCTCCTCATCTCAAAGCCTCGTGGGCAGCCCCGTCAACTCTTAAAATTTGAATTCCACTGTTGGAGGTCCTTCGGCCAAAGTTGCCGAAATGCGCCCCGTTACAGGTATGTGTATGGGGGTGTAGGAAAAGCTGAGCACATAAGAGGTAAACACGGACATGGGAGAACACGAAAACAGAGGAAACGAGGGACACATCGAAAAGGAGGCTGCAACAGAAGAAGCGGAATAAAGGAAAATACAAAGAGTAGGAGAGCAGGTGAGAGGTATGTTAAAAGGCTATTGATGGAGAGGAGAAAGTAGGAGGACGAGAAGAGCAGGGGCAGGGAAAAAGGGTGTAGAAACAAAAGAAGGCAAATGGCAAAGTGAGAGAATAAGACATGGATGGGAAATAGTGATGTTGAGATAGAGGGGAAGAGAAAAGCAATAAGAAAGGGAAGGAAGCAGAATGAGGGAGTGGAAGAGAGGGGTGTGTCAGAATGAGACGAGAATTAATAAGTAGACCGCTTGGGCCGTATTATAGAAACGTTGGAGTGCTGCCAAAACAGTATACAATAATTTTGTACTGTTTTTACTATGTATCTAATAAAAATAGTCGAGTCTAGGCGAAGGAAGACGAACGGAAATGATGAGAAAAGGGGGGATAGAGTAGAATTGTTTAGAGGGGTTGAACTGGCAGATTAAAAGTGTGAGGCAGGACAACAGAGGAGAAAGATGAACAGGCGAGTCAGAGAGGTCACTTGTATGTCTGCGAGTAAAAGAGAACGCGTGTGTGCAGAATGAAAGAGACCAGTGCTGAAAATGGGGGAAAAAAATACACCGGGATACCGTAAATAGGGGTAAGCATAAAAGGGGTGGGGTCACAAGGGGCAGAGTCTGACTGTCAGCGTATACACTAAAAAAACCTGCAGCATCTAAATAAATTTGCAACAAGGACCAACTATTTGCTCAGCCCCTGAGGGGTTGCAGCTCTGAACGTACAGTACACAAAAAGCAGTGCAGATGACTGTGTCCTGGTGCCTGCAAATTGCACCGGATCCGGCTCAATAATGACTGCCGGACCGGATCCCCCTAGATCTCAAACCCCCTCCCCTCAACACTAGAAGAGAATAAGAAAGAGAGAGAATAAAGTATAAAGAGAAGGACAATGTGAGAGAGCGGGAAGAGAAGTGAGAAAGAAACGAAAGAAAAGTGGGCAATTTGGAAGGTAACGAATGAGAACGAAAGGAAGCCTAAAAAGAGGCTAAGGGAAAGACTTCAAGAGAGGGGTTGCAAAGAGGACATACAGGCGAACATAAAGGCAAGATTGAAGATGGCGGGAAAGTGGAAGGGGCAAGGTAGAGAGGGGAGGAGACTGAATTGAGGGAAGACAGGGCAAGAAAAGGAGGTGGTCGAGGGAAAGGAGCGACAGAGGGAGAGCATTGGAGGGAATTAAAACAAGCGCGCGCGCCTCGCGCTGAAAGTTTAAAAAAAAAAAAGGCGTGCAGGCTGCAGCAGTAGGGACGTCAGAGAGGGAGAGAGAGGCGGAGGGGTGCACCCGCGAGTGCTTGGAAGAGCAGTCTGCTCATTTTCAAGCACTGCACTCGTGCTTGTGGCGCGCCCCTGCTCGCTCCCGCAAGGTGGATGCCGCCACAAGCACAAGTGTGTGCTTGAAAATGACCCGAGCGACGGCTAAAGGTCCTCCTATGCAGCGCATGCGAGCGCATGCGCGCTGCGTAGGTGAGACCTAAAAAGAATGTAACCCCACATGGGCTAAAAGCGGACTTTAAAAATAAAAAGGAGGGCCCGAAAGAACAAGTAAAAGAGCCACTGGCCAGTGATGATGAACATATTCATGTAAATGAAGCAACACTGGAGAATACGGTATTAGGTGACACAGGCATGGAAAAAGAGATTGAATTATTACAAGTTAAAACGACGAGTGAAGCAGCTGGAGGGCCAGGATTAATGACGATGAAAGATACAGATAAAGGGCTAGCAGAGAATGTAGAGAGCGATTTACAACAAAAGGATATGGAAAATACTGTCTCAATGGGACTTTTGGCTGACGGGATTGTGGAGGAGGTAGAGACTGGATTAGTGGGAGTAGATGGCTGCAGGGAGGGTGACTCAGGGGAAAAGTTTTTTTCCATATCGGAGCCCTCGGATACATCGGATGATGACTGTAATATAGGGCAAAGGACACAGTCTCAGGAAAGCTTATTAACGAGTGCTGGCAGCGAACAGACTAGTGCAAATTGGGACTTTGATACTGCTGATGTGTCCACAGTTCGAAAGAAGGAGGTTGATAAGGAGGGAAACTTGTTAGCCGAGAAAGCTAATAACCTGATGTGGGATGTATCAACATCATTGGAGGCAACCCCTGAGGGCCTGAGAACTGGCGGTCAAGGTTTGGAAGGGAGTGAAGAAAGGCAAGATGGAGCAGTTTCATTGGAATCGATCTACCAGAATATAATAGACCATAGAACGGAAACTCGGGCAGAAAACGCCAAAACACATATACGGCATGTCGAAAATTACAGAACACAGTCAGGAAGATTGCGAAAGTCTGTAATGAGTTTACGGACAGGATGAATGAAGCTGAGGCAAGGATATCCACACTAGAGGATGAAGTGGTGGCTCAAAAGGCGACGCTGGAGACTATAAGTTCCCATAAAGATGATACACAACTTAAGTTAATAGATTTGGACAATCGACTATGAAGAAATAATTTAAGGATACTTGGAATACCGGAGGAAGCGGAGGGACGTGACGTCCGGAACTTTGTAGTCTAACTGTTTAAAGAGGCTTTTCCTGAACTTTCTATGTGGAATTGGGCTAGCGAGATTCAAAGGGCGCATAGGTTTCCCTTTAAACAAGCGAGGGTCAGAGATGGGCAACTTGATGTTAGGCCTAGGGCAATATTGATAAGTGTAAATAATTTCCTGGCGCGACAGGCGGTCTATGACCTCGCAAGGCCTGATAAAAAGAGGAGGGGGAAGGGTCAACAGTTTTTTGTTAGACCTGATTATTGCCACTATACTGTGCAAAAACGATGGCAGTTGCGACAATAACGCCGTATCAGGATAAGGGGGCACAAGTATTTTTGTTAAACCCTGCTACATTGAAAATAATATATAAGGGACAGACTCGCTTTTTCACTTCAGAGGTGCAAGCGAAGGAATACTTTCAATCCATTCAAAAATAGAGTAAAAGCAGGGTAATCTCTGGGGGGTTTTTCTTTTTTTCTCTCTAAAATGTTTTCTTGTTAGAATGTATGCTTTGGGTTTTCTCTTTGCTCAATTATTATTTGAAAGGTATGGAGAGGGAAGGGGGATATTGGGCAGCAAACTACTCCCCATCGCAGGGGCTATTAGCCCTACAGTTCGCGTTTTTGGGAGGGGGTGGGTTGGGGGGAGGAGGAAATAGAGCTGGGGTGGGTGGTAGGATGGGGGAGGGGCACGGGGGTGAGGGTGAAGGATGGGAGGGGTTGGGGGAGGGGTGTAAATAAAAAATCAATCCAGAACAAAGATGATATAAGTACGTATATGCTAAGATTGATATGCAAGGCATCAGGCTGGGCCTTAGATTATGACTATGGTTAGCAGAGAGACAGCTTCCGGGGTACGGATTTGCTCATTCAATGTATGTGGCCTGAATAATGTTAAAAGAAAGAGTAGCTGCCGATCTGCGGGTGATGAAACCAGATATTCTATGTGTGCAGGAAACCCATATTCCCTGGGCAAATCGTATGGTGTTAAAAGAGCTCGGATTTTCACTGATTATTGCCTCCCGACAATCAACTATGAATAGGGGGTTAGCTATACTTGTTCGACAGGGGATCTCTGGAACGGGGCGGGTGATGACAGATGTATGGTAGGTGGGCAATTGCAGAGTGTCAAGTAGGGGGTAGGAAGGTAGTAGTATGTACATTATATGGATCAAACCTAGATGAGGAAGCAGTTTTAGAAGAGTTAAACATGGAGTTAGCCCATTGGGACACTCCTTTACTCCTGTGTGGAGATTTTAATATACATATGGAATGCCAGGCAAAGGAGCTAGAGACAAATAAATATAGAGGGAGAAAACCAAAGGTTTTTAAAGCATTAAGGCAACTTATCAAGGACCATGGGCTAGTTGATGGGTGGCAGACCCTGAGGTATCCAGATCCGGGGTATACGTACTAATCATATCCCCATCAAAAACTAGTTAGGCTGGATTATGTTTTTGCATCTAGGCTATTTATGGTGGGGGCCCGGATACAGGTGTGGCCTAGGATTACGGCGGATCATGAACCATTATTACTTGAGGTTTATTCAATAGCTCGGGAGAGAGTAGGGAGATCCTTCTCCTTTGATAGGAAGCTTCTATTGGATAGCTCTTTTGTAGAATATATTGAAAAATGGATTGAGCAATTTCTTGAAATTAACAGAGGGTCTACCAGTAATAAAATGGTATGGGATGCTTTGAAAGCCGGGTTGAGGGGTGAAATAACCAGTTTTGGATGGAGGAGGCAGAAGATGCAGCAAAATATTATTAAAAGCCCTGCTGGGTGAATTAAGAGGTGGGGAGGTAGAACTGATGGTGAGAATAAGGAGGGGAGGCGATTTAAAGGAGATACAAACAAAGATAGCCTGCTGTAAAGCTAAAATTAATAGGATATGGAGCAAAGAGATTGCTATACGGTATAAAATCTTTAAAGAGGAAAGGTATGAATATGGGGAAACTACAGGGCGGTGTCTGGCACAGAGAATACGGGCTAAACAATCAGCACAAAGGATCTCCTCAATGATTAACAACGAGGGGAGAAAGGTTGAAACCTTGGAGGGTATACTAAAAGTATTTCATGATTTTTACAAGGAATTGTACACACAAGGGGAATGAAGTGAACAAGCCATTAGACAATTTGTTCAGCAAGTAGAGATAGTGGGTGGGAGACGGGAAGACCTTGTAGTACTTGAAGACCCGATTACAATGGAAGAATTGGAGATGGCAATTGTGTCATTAGCAAGAGGGAAAGCAGCAGGGCCCGATAATCTACCGCTCGAGGTGTACCAAACATTCTTTCCGGTATTAAGGAGGGATATGCTGGAGACATTCCAGGAGGCCCAATTAGGAAATCCTCCAGTATCATGGTCAGAGGCTAATATAGTTTTATTTAAAAAGAAAGATAAGCCTGCGGAGAAACCAGGGTCTTACCGGCCAATTTCGCTTTTAAATGCGGATGGCAAGGTATATGCCAAAATACTGGCTACTAGGCTCGCACGAGTAATCACAACTTTAGTATCCAAACAGCAGCATGGA
This sequence comes from Calotriton arnoldi, assembly GCA_963921515.1. Classification (NCBI taxonomy): domain Eukaryota; kingdom Metazoa; phylum Chordata; class Amphibia; order Caudata; family Salamandridae; genus Calotriton; species Calotriton arnoldi. Next base: position 307,780 of record CAWUFW010005280.1, on the reverse strand, counting down.
TTTATACCAGGCAGGAGCACGGTCAATCATATAAATAGGGCCATTGCGCTGATAGATGCTGCTAAAATACAGCCAAGCAGATTAGGGCTGATTTGTTTAGACGCTGAAAAAGCGTTTGACCGTGTCTCCTGGCCTTTTTTATGGCCTATTTTACGCAGGATGGGGTTTGGACCGGATTTCATTAGGGCTCTTCAGGTTATGTATCAAAAGCCTACAGCTCGGATCTGCACGATGGGCAAAGAATCAGATTTAATTTACATAACTCTGGGGACAAGACAGGGTTGTCCCTGCTCACCGCTTTTGTTTGCCCTGTATATAAATCCATTTTTGACAATGCTGGAGAAAAGTATTAGGATTAGTTCTATGATATGTGGGCAATATGAGACACGGGTTCTGGCCTATGCAGACGATATTACAGTGGCGACGTCGGATCCAAAATCTGCTATGGTAGGAATAGAGCGGTTGGCCGCGAGGTTTGGGGTGGTGTCTGGCTATAAGTTAAACGCAACAAAAACCCAAATAGTGTGTACTAAAATGCCTGCCCTGGAGAGAGTCGGGTAACCGAGGAAGCCACGTACTTAGGAATAAAAATTAGGATGAACTTGCAAGATTTAATAGAGACTAATTGGAAAGGGTTGTTGGATGGGATAAAAAGGCAATTGGACCGCCTAGAATGTTTGCACCTCACGTTAGTGGGAAGGTGCAATGTATTGAAGATGAACGTACTACCTCGAGTATTGTGTGTTTTTAGGGCGATGCCATTAGAATTGACAAATATACAACTACAGAAATTGCAATATATGTGTGATAGGTTTCTTTGGGGACAGAGGAAAGCACGGAGGGCATTTAAGTATATGATGCTACCACGCAGAAGGGGAGGATGGGCCGTACCAAACTTTACTTTTTACTATTATGCTTGTCTTCTGCAAAACATGAGAATACTGCTCACTGGAGAGAAGGTGGCCACAGTAGCTGAGGCCCCCCTCTATATATCAACTTCTGCTTAACTCGGCAGCGAGGAACTGTATGTTTAACTATTGGGAACCAAGCTATTATAAGCGAACACGATTTAAGGTAGTGAGGGCAGCATATAAAGTATGGAAGCCGCTGCGTAAAATGCTGGGAATAGCGGGGTTATGTTTTTATACCCCCTTGAATTCAGTCGCGATGTCATCTGTTATCTTTGGGGATCGTAAAATGGAGCAATGGAGGGCTAAGGGGATTAGGTTTGTTGGAGATGTATTTGAGAAAGAGGAGATAATGTCGTTTGTGCATTTAATGGAGAGATATAACTTACAAAAGACAGATTTTTTCAAATATTTGCAAATAAGGGACTATTTATGGAAATATCACAGGCAGAAATGCATAAAAACCAATTCACTGGTTGAGGAGGTTAAAAAGGGAGTAAAAATAGGAGTTTTGTATGGTTTAATTATGGAAATGCAATTGGACGATCTCGAATTACAAGATAGCAAATGGAGGGTAAGGCTAGGTCAAGAGGGGGAATATGTTCAGCAATCAATTGATGTAGCGGGTAAGATCTTGCTATCAGCTAATTTAAAAGCCCAGCATTTTAAGTCATTGTTTAATCTGTATCATCCTCCAGCCAGGATGATGAAATGGGGGGGGAGGGAATGATGGGAGATGTTTTAGATGTGCAAGGGAGGAGGCGGATATCACACATATATTTTATGCTTGTAGTTATTTACAGCAATTAATAGGGCAAATTGAGAGATTCTTGTCCGAGATTACAGGAATAAATATACATATGACTATGGATGTCATGTTAACTGGAGTTGGGGATAGTCTGCAGCAGGAACAGCCTGCACATCCATATAGATATTTGATATTTATGGCGGCGGCGGTAACCAGATTGTGTGGCATCAGTGTGGCTACAACAATCGGCTCCCTCATTAGAGATGTGGCGGGCTAAGTTTTATAATATCTTTAATCTGGAGTATAGTCTTTACGCAGTGAAATCTGTAAAGCCGCAGAAATTAGGAGTTCAGATATGGGGACCTATGATAGAGTATTTGAAATAAATTAAATTTACTGATCGAAAATTATTGTTATGTTGGAGGAGAAGACCAATTGTAAAAATGTATTCTAGGTTTGCATATGGACCTATGGCTTTAAGTTTTTTATGTATTCAAAACTACCAGCACTATGTATGTTAAAAGATTATGTATATAATGTATAAGGATGGTCAATTTGTTCTGGATTGAGCAATAAAGAATAAAAAAAAAAAAAAGACAGAATTAAAAGGGCTTTTCAAAATGTTGTGTTCCTGTACCCCTCTCATTCCACAGTGCCCCTCCAAGAGGGGTTAGACAACCAGTAAAAACAAGTCTTTGAGAACTGAGACAACTACATTCAAGTAACAGAACAGATGAAACAGGCAATGGATTAGCGGAAAGGCCAAAACAACTTACATATGGGTCATGGCCTTTATGAAATCGACAAACTCCTCCATGATAGAAATGGGGGCATGCTTAAAAGACCTTTCAGTGAGCAAACCATGGACACCCCAAGAGCAACAATTCCATATAAATCTACTGGCGCTAAAGGCGTTCTTGCCCATCATAAAGGAAAATGGTCTAAGAATAAGGGTGACAATATGATCATCGTATACTACAAGTAAGGAGGAAAAATATCAAAACCACTATCAAAAGTAACACAGCAGTTATCGTACTGGGCTCTACGTCACAACATCAACCTCACAGTGAAGCATTTTCTAGGCCTTTAAACCCAGATTTCGGACGCACTCGGCAGGAAACATGTAACCTGCCACAACTGTGAGATGGACTGGAAACAACTGGACATAGCTTTGCAAAAACTGGGCAAACCCCGCATAGATCTATTGAGAAACTGAACCATGTCAGTTACTGAAGTTTTGCAGTCAGATGGTAATATCGGGAATCAAAGGGAGAAGCGTTTTATATTCCTTAGTTAGAAAAATGTACTCACTCACGCTTTTCTCCCAATGCCACTCATCCCCAAGGTTCTCGCAGAAAATGAAGAAAGAACTGTGTGCAATAATTCGGATTGCTTTAGTTTGGGCCAGATAGTTCTGGTTCACAAACTTTTGGGAATCGCTCAATTCAAACGCCGATCCACTTCAAAGCAGAATCCTGCTGTCCAAGAACCAAGGTCAGATCTTGCACTACAACCAAGCGCCACTGCACCACCATCTTTGTTGATACAGACGTAGAATTTGGTTCCTTGAATATCCCACCGGCCAGCATGAAGTCTTTGAAAGCAGTAAGAGCCACTTCCATGATAAAAATCTATTCCTTAAAGTAGAAAAGATTCTGTATTTGGGCTGCAAGACACAAAATAAATTCACTGTCAATGCATCCACATTAAGTACACCCTTATCTGTTGGGCCTAATTGAGTTGGTTCTTATCTATTAATCGAGTCCATCTAACAGCTATATCAAGTTACTTGGGAATCCCACTGGCACCTTTTTTAGTTTCAGCATGAGTGGGGAAAGAATAAATGCGTGGATTGTGATGAATATATTGTCCTCTGAAAACAAAATTCACCAACGTGGGACTTAAGTACACTCCTGGGACAACTCAAGAAAGAGCCTTTCGAGCCGATACTTAAGGCATCCCTTCAAACACTTTCATGGAAAACTGCCTTCTTAATTGCTATACCTTCAGCAAGAAAAGTATGAGAATTACAAGTTTTCTCTGTTAAGTCGCCTTTTTTTAAATTTGATAAAAACAGTAGGACTTTGAAATAAATTTGGGGTCAGTTGCCAAAGATACCAACATAATTTAATTTAAACGAAAAGATTAATTTGCTGACTTCTTTCCACAGCCTTCAACCGTGGTAAAGTAGTTGCTACATTCCCTGGACATTATATAATGTTTAGAATTTTATATTCATATAACAATAGGATATCGGAAAGATTGACCAGTTATTTATATCTTATGGAAGTGTGAATAAAGGTGATTAGCTATCAAAAGGGAGCATAACTCCATGGATAACAGCCTGTGTCTCTTACTGCCAGGTTTACATGGGCAGAACGTTTGAAACGGGGTTGGGTACCATTCATTAAGAGGCATTGCGGCAACAGCGCCACTTTATACAGGAGTAGCAATGCAAGATATCTGCAGAGCAGCAACATGGTCTTCAACCTACACCTTTGCCATACATTACTGTCTAGACATTCAATCAATAAGTAAAACTGCAGTGGGTCAGGTGGTATTGAGATATATACTTTCGCTGAAAACACCAAAGGTTTTAGTAACGTTATAGTTAGGTGAATGTCAGTGACGACATTAACTTTTTGAACTGAAAAATACCCCACCAGTTATAGTTAACAGAGCCAGTTATAGTTAACAGAGCTAACTGTAACTTGCGCCCCTCCGACATGCCCTGCTTATGGCATCACTGATGGCATCTTGCGGATGACATTGTTGATAACATCATCCAGTGAGTGTGTTGGTTCGTTTTATAGTTTACATAGTGGTGGGTAACTACCATATTACTTTTCTACCTATTTTTGTTCAGCCTGTGTCCATCTAATGGGTATAAGTGTTTGCAAAGCACATGTGCTCCTAATGCAGCATACATATGTAAAGGTATCGAGCACGTAATACATCTTTGTATAAAAGAGTAACTCTATGCAGGTGACAGTTGCTGACTTTTGTTCAGCATGTTTCACACAAGTTTCTTGGTCTGCAGAATGGTTCCAGCAGGGCAATGATGCAACTTAAAACATAGTACATATTGTACGCAGCCTTGACTTATTAGACACAATAGTCTCAGCATGACAATTTCTACATAACATAAACGACTGTGTGCACCAGGTACTAAACTATGTACATGTGCTTGTTTTGCTTCATAAGATGGATGATCTGTAAACTTTTCACCACCGTATGAAGCCTGCAGGTAGTATGATCTTTAGTACCTTCAGACCTTGGTTACTTTAAGTGAATGGTCGCTCTTTGGACACGTTTTGCATAGAGTGTACACTGTTCATAGTAAACACTCTTTAATACTCTGTGGTGTATTTCTAATGAGAGTTTCACTTTCTGCTAACAGTGTGGTGCAAAGTAAACTCTCTCCATAGAGTGAACTGTGTTAATAGTAACCACTTTTCTACTCCTATCCACTTCATTTCTCACAGTAGGTTCAATGGCTGTGAGGAGTTTATTGATAAACACTGTCCGTAGTAGAGCATTAGTTATGTTACATGGATCGAGTATCTGGAGGAAATTTGTTTTCCCTGAACAGTTCTATACAGATTAAACACAGTGTGCAGTACAGGTTACCCTTTTATCTGTGGTTGATTGTCAACATTAACTCTGCTACCCATGAAGTGTATGTTATAGGGTCAATGTTGAACATAACACAAGCTTGCTTCACCTATGGGTGTTTTATGTATGTTGGCAACAAGTATGCTTCACTATTATTCTGAGCTATTTTGTACTTTTTTCAGACCTCTAATAACTACTAGTTTATAGAGCAATGTGGGCAAAAGAAGCTTGGATTATGTCATCAATGATGTCATTTGAGATGTCATCAGTGATGTCATAAAACATGCTTTAAGTGATTTAAGTGAGTGATTTAAAATGTGAGGTCATAAGCAGTGCATAGGCGGGGGCACAAGTTATAGTTAGCTCTGCTAACTAGAACTAGTGAATTTCTGTGGTTTTCTTTAGTACAAAACGTTTGTTGTCACTCACAAATTCACCAATCTAACGTTACTTTAACCTTTGCTTTTTTCAGTAAAAAAATATTTCAGTTTATCCTGAAGTCGTGTAATGAGTGGTGCAATATTTTGTTACTTGTTGCAGCCGGCAAAACAAAAAAGGCTCCCTGGGTCAATCGGAAGCCCCCCATTTTTTGAAAATGACCAACCATCCAATATACCCAACTCTTGAATTCCTTCATTCCCAACCCACACCTCTATTTATACGCTAATTTCTCAAACTTGGCTGAACAGATTTATACCGAAGCACCCTTTTGAGTAAAGTTCTTACTGTTTACCAAATTTGGTGTAATTCCGTTCCGCTGTGTTTTTTATGCATTGGGGAGCAAAGATTCCTATGGGAATTAACATGGCAAATCAATGTTTTCTTAACGACCTTTTTCTTAGAGCTGAGGTTGATGAACTTGTTTTTGGAATGTATTGTGAAGATTCTTCAAACGGAGCCAAAGTTACTAGCGAAACAAAAAATGCTCTGTACTATGGACACCTAATTATAACTGTGTGTGTGTACAAATGTGTATATATATTTATATCTCTGCCCCTCCCCCCCCCCCAAAAAAAAAGGTTACAGGGACGTTCTAGTTAGGTTCAGATTTTACACAAAACCACAGTTTCAGCAGTTATCTAAAGTAACTGTAACTCGTGCACTAAGGTAACTATAGGCAGGCAGTTTTCTCATCAATAATTTCACTGCAAATGTTGCAGTGATATTATCAATGAGGTCATAGAAGATGTCATAAGGGATGTAATATGTGGGGTAATTAGCAGTGCATGGCGAGGGTGTGAGTTATATTTTCCTTGGGGCACCAGTTATAGTTACTTGAGAAAACTAGAACTGCTGAATTTCTATGGTTTTCTGTGTGTGAAATCTGAACCTAACTAGAACGCTCCTTTAACCTTTGGTTTTTTTAGTGAATTTCTACGTTTTTTAATGCGATTTCTGAAGTATACCGTCCCTGTAACCTTTTTTTTTTTTTTTTAAGTTTTTATTGAGCCAATAAGGAAAAGCAACATACAACGGAAAAAAAGTAACATACAGGCTTGCACAGGCACCAGCTATCTGTACAATTATTTACACATCAAGTGTATATAAGGCAATACAGTGTACGACTTTAACCTTATATACTCCAGATACCACACTTTACACATTGGTATTCAATGTCATAGTTTGACGAGTTTGTAAATACGATGTCAATGGTTCCCAGTAGTCTCTAGGCTTGGTCCCCGTAGGCAGTTCTTCCTCATAAGTCCGTAGCGTTTCTTTGCAGTAACACATGTCTTGCAGCCATTGATCATATGTGGGACAGTTCTTACCATTCCAGTTCATAGATACTCGTCTCTTCGCTAACAAGAGAGCAATGACACAGAACTTACGCCTGGTCGATCGTAGTTTGGGCACTAGACTCAACAAACAAGTACGGATTGTGCATTCTATTTTGGTTCCTAAAATAACACTCAAAATATCTATCATCTCGTCCCAGTATTCTCTGACCTTTGGGCAAAACCACGCTAAGTGGATAAAATCCGCATTATCAGCTTTACATCTTTTGCAATATGCATCAGTTCGGAGCCCACACTTCAGTTTAACCGGTGTATGGTATGCTTGGTGAAGATATTTGTAATGTATAATTCTCAAGTTACCATTCTGGGTGAGCATGTCCGTTAATGCACAGCTTGTGGTCCATTCCTCGTCGACCAGGGGTGTCTCTAGGACTTTTGACCACCTTTCCTGTGGTTTTTGTGTATTACCAGCTATATCGGATTGTACTAGCCCGTATAGTTTGGTTACTAAATGTGTGTTGGGTGGGATTGTGATAATCATTTGCAAGGCTTGCAGTGTGTCCGGCTCCGCTGGGAAGGTCTGATATAAGTCTTTGATTGCCCTGCTAAGTCTATGATAAGCGAATTTGAAAAGAAGGGTCTGATTACTAATATAATCTAGATCATTGAGTGCTAAAAAAATACCATCTTGATATAAGTCCCCCATCTCTGCTATCCCAACCTGCTGCAGTAGGGTCATACTCACTTTCTCCTGAGTTACTGATAATGCTGGATGGTTCGGTAGGGGTAATGCTGGAGCATAGAGTGGTAGTTTATGCGCTAATTTCCCTATTCTCTGCCAGGCCAGATTCGTAGTGTGAATAGTGTTTATTTCTTGTTTCAGTACATGTGTGCGCGGGTGTGGTAATGTGTGGAAGCGGTATCTAGTGGGCATCTCCATCTTCTACTGCCATATGAGGTAGGTATCGCACTGGGTGATACCAGTAGTGTGCATACTGGGCTTGTGCACACAGATAGTATAGCAGAAAGTCAGGTACCTTAAATCCCCCTTTAGAATACGGCAAAGTTAGTGCCCGTAGTTCAACTCACGCTTGTTTACCTGCCCATATGAGGCGAGTTACACACGCTTTCAGACTCTGAAATACAGCCTTGGGTGGAGTGATGGGAATATTACTGAAGAGATATAGGAACTTGGGAAGTATGACCATTTTTACCAGTGCTATTCTATCCGCTAAGGACAGCGGCAAGTGGAGCCATCTTTCTATGGTTTCTTCCATGTTGCTAATGGCCGTGCCATAATTAGCTCGTATTACCACCATGGGGTCTTTGTGGTACCAGACACCACGATATTTAACGGGTTCCCGCTGCCAATCCAAGGGATACTCCACCGAGTGCGGCACCGTCCCTGTAACCTTGGTGTGTAAGTGGGTGAGTGTGTGGTGGGTGTGTCAGTGCATGTGTGACTGGCTGTGTGGTTCTGGGTGGGTGTATGAGTGGCTGTGTGGGTCTATAAGTGGGTGTACGAGTGTTCTGGGTCTGAGTGGGTGTGAGTGTTTTCTGGGTCTGTGAGTGGGTGTGAGAGTAGTTTTCTGGATATGAGTGGGTGTGAGTGCGTGTGACTAGCTGTGTGGATCTGTGAGTGGGTATGCGAGTGCCTGTACAGGTGTGTGAGTGGTTGCGTGGGTGAGTGCCTGTGTGGGTCTCGGAGTATGTTTGTGAGTGGCTTTATGGATATGTGAGTGGGTGTATGAGTGGTTGTGTGGGTGTGTGAGTGGGTTTGCGATTGGGTGCGCGATTGGGTGCATCTTTCTTTTTTTTTAAATTGGGATATGGATCCGCGGTTCCGTCGCGGATTCACACAGTGGGGCACGCGCTGAGCACAGCAGTGGATCCTCGTGCGCCCCAAAAAATACATTTTTGGGCAATTTCTTGCTCATGATGAGCGGGGGGAGGGTCCCTCACAGACCCCTCCATCGTTCCCATAGGGTCAGAATACCTCTATGCTGACCCCTTACATACTATTTAAACTTCTGAGGAGGAGTGTAGGCATTCATCACACAACACCTTTTGACTCCCTCACATTCGTTCACTCCCAACCCCCTTCCCACCCACTCCCTCTGCCAGAGTACGGCAACTGATGTGGACTTGTGGTGTTGGTTATTCGTGGGATGGATAAGAATGGTTCTGCATTGGCCTCTGGTTCTGTTGTTTCGTGCTTGGCTCATGCATTCTCTAATGGCACTCTTTTTTTCTCTTCTTACAGGAAGCCCTTGCATTCGGTCAGGAGCAGGGCTTCAAGGTAAGTCCACATAAAGATTTCAAGGTTAATCCCGGTAATTGGCAGTACGGAGCTAGGCTTTGTGCTATGTACTACTTCAAGGGAGTCCCCATAATGGAGTATAAAATGTTGTGTATATCTTGGAAGTATGTCAATTTAATTTAAAGTCCAATACTGTGGAGCACTTTGGGATCGGTCACTCATGATTAGGTATCAGGCCCAGTACCAGATTTTGAATTGAAGTGAGCCAACATTTCGAATAAGGACTTAAACCGCTTTCAGGCGAGTTTTCTGTGTTTGGATGCACGTTTCTATGCAGGGGTTAGAAGCTAATGTTTCATAATTGAAGCATGAGGTAACGTATCTCGGGGTGAGCCCCATAGTTTGGCTTCAGACATTCCATGTTAGTCCTTTCGGAATGAATATAGCAATGACATGCTGTCTCTCTCAGTAGATTAATAGAGGGTTTATTCCCAATCCCTAAAATTGAGCTCAGTGTATTATACAGTCACTTGTACTGGTAATGCCCTTTTTGCTGGCGTGACTTCTTCCCCCACCTGTTCTCTTGATTCCTAGCACTCGTGTTTTTGAGATAACAGGTCTTAAAACAGTGCCTGGACATCAGTTACTGGACTTGTCAGAAAAACATGCTCAGGGATTCCCTCCACTTTCTGACATAAAGCAGGATAGAGCTTATTGGCAATATAATCTCTCACACTGTAACAGTGGTTGATTGCCATCTTTAAAATACATTAAAATATGAAGCGTCAAATTGCATAAAGATTCAACCCCAGAGTAAAGGGAGGAAAAGTTGTTTTTAAACCTTTCTCCCAGTTAAATTTGATTTTATAAAAATGTGGTTTTTCTGTAACCTGTATTCAGACACCATTTGCTACCTTATCCCTTTTTGCTTGGTAATAGTGTGATTTTAGGGGCATCCCTGCTGCCTGTGCCTTTTGTATAGCCACACTTTGTGTGCTTAAGGAGATTTGTAATTAGTTTTTCTCTGAGAGCATCCAGTGTCATATGGGGGGGAAGTCCTTATGTATAGTGGCCCTGTATCTCCTGTAAGGATAATAGTGTATGCTTTCAGGGAAATTCTCCGTTGCCCCTATGTCAGCAAATTCCTTGTGTCCACTCCCCAGAAAGTCTTCATGGGCACCACTTCTGGAACAAAGGAAATTGTTATGCCTTATGGAGCCAGAAGTAGTTTGGGAAAGGGGTAGGAGAGTTATAAGGGCTGACTGTTAAACATCCTGCAAAATATCCATACTTCCATTAGGGATTTGCTCATTTCTTGGCCATTACAAGATTTTTTGGTATTACTAGGAAGTACATATATTGTTATAGGACGTAAAGTAAACTTTCATTTGGTTTCCTTTTTCGGTAACCTACGTTTTCTTTTGGTTTTTCTTGCAGACAGAAGACATAAAAGAGATTGCCCAGAAGACGCAGGCCTTGCCCAAGGCGAATAGCAATCGACCACGGGTTGTCGTTTTCACCCAGGGTGAGAATGACACCATCATGGCTACAGGTAACATTCAGCACTACATTAAAACACGCTCTTTGGTCTGTCATCTATGGTGCTGCGGGATGAACCTGATTCAAGCATCTGTGATTTGAATAATTATGTGGATCTGCATAGTAGTGCATCAAACGGCATCAATCCTATTTTCACTGGTGTAGTGCCAGTACCTTTGCTTAGAATCCATGGGCTTGCATTTTCAGTCTTTTAACTGCCAAACGTTCTTTTTTCTAATTTAAAAAAAAAAAAAAAGAATTTAGCTAGTGTTTCCTAAATTTCGGTTGGATAAGCGCAGATTTCTGGTGCTGTACTCGTACTTTGGGGGCGTAGATGCTTTTAATGGACTGATTTGTGAACAAGCCATTTGAGTAATCACTGTGACGCAGCAGCATGCCGGTGGGTTAGTGGAGACTATAGCAGGATTTAAGCTTGGGTTGCTGGTTTGCCTTATGCATATCAAGATTTGAGGTAGACTACCACATTCTCAGTAACTTGAAGCCAGTTCCTTTACATTGATGGGCTTGCCAGAGAAGGAAGTGCGGCAGTACTGCAGATCTGTCCCAGGGGCATAGATCACCGTAATTTCCACCCATCTGCTGCCTATGAACATGTTCTACCTGACGAATCCCCTGCCTTGCTCAACTCCACCTGCCCCCATAGCACCCAAAACCCTAACACCATTTCCCGAACTCTACCGCTGCTTAACCTGCTTGTGTCGATGCATGTTAATGTTTGCAGATTCAAACTGTTGGTGTGGCTTTTGCCTTAAAATATTTGCCATCTGATCTCTATTTTTGTTGTTAAAAAAGTTATAAAAATGTAGCCTTATTTCGGTTAGTATGCTTTAGGGGATTAGTTATAACCATCCAAACAAGCATGTTTAGGTCGATTCAATTTTCTTAGTCTCTAGCATTTATCAAAACTCTTTTCCTCAGAGTACTAATAATAGGATAAAGTAATAAGGGACAGCAGTGATCAGACTGCTACAGGGATAAACCTCCAGATTGGGGCACAATGTACTTTAGGTGGCCGCTAAACGTCCTAGCCATACTCTGAGTGAAGCATTGAGAACGGGACAAAATACTTCAGAAGAGGTGGCGAGCACTAGATAGAACACCCCAGGTATGACCTCTAGATCTCGTCATGGTATGCAAGATACAGCTGCTAAAGTAGTACTTTTGGCACAGTTATTTCGGGTAAGTCCCTGAGCTCATACTGTAGATGGGTTTTTACCAGTGATGTGTCAACTTTACAGTTGTCCTTTTCCATCTGTTTTCTTCTTTTTTCACTCTGTCCTTCTTAACCACAGCATTCGCTTTGGCCTTGTTGCAATCCGGCCTTGTCAGATTGTTTATCCACTTTAAAGTAATCCAGTATGAAACGTCAAAGGCAGTGGCGGCTGGTGACATTTGAAAGTGGTGGGGGCGTAAAAGTTGTGGATGGCGCACTGTAGCGAGCGAGCCTGAACGTATCAAGGGGGGTTCGGGGGGGGTTCTCCCCCGAGGAAATTTTGAAAAAAGAGCGGCCAAATGGTGCATTTTCAAGGTTATCATTGGCAATCATTCCCCCCCCCCCTTGGAATCCCAAGGCAGGTGGGGAATGGCAAAATGTAGAGGCATCGGCCGGCAGGTCGCCTGCAACGGCACATTCTCTGGGACCAGCAGAGTACCTTCCACTGCCGTCGCACCAGCACACGGGGGCAAGGAGACTGCTCCAAGGTGCCAGTGAGGCCCAGTCAGTAACACCACCCACCCCTCCGTTCCGGTTTCCCATGGTTGTGTGCACCACTCATTCTCAGCCCACAGATAACAAACAGCCTGCTGCTCCCGACAGCCTCTGGTGACCTCCCAACATACTCCTGTCAACCAGTACCATCGGTGCACTTAACACAACTGACGGACACTGTTGTGCTTCAGAGACTGAAAGGAGTAAGCCAGACATATATTTGGGCACTTAACTAATACATACTCTCACGATGTCACGTGACCCCTGCTGGCTGGTATGCACCTCGCATTTCTTCGCATGACCCTTCTCCTGATGCCTGGGGACAGACATCAAACATACCCAAAAAAAACTCACATATTCAGCAAAAAGAGTGCCCAGTGAACTCTGGGTGTGATGAGAAAGGATCGGTGCCCAAACAGGGCAGGCTGACCTGGGCAAGCGCAGAGCCAAATGTAACAGCCATGCACTGTTGAAATTGATTAGCAATTTCTCCACTGTCTTTTACAGATGAGACCAACAATTTCTGGCCCTCGCGAGGATAGACTGCTTAATGAAGGCACACCGAGACACTTCCGACCGCGAGCCCTTAACTAAATTAATGAAACCAATATGACAGCATGACAGAAACACATTAGGTTTTTAATGAAGCCGCCTCGCGCCCAACCTGAGCTTTGAGCGCGAGTACTTAAGGAATGGTGGTCATTCTCAGATAAGTGAGTGCACACAGGCAAGAGCAGTGGCCAGTTTCGTCTCCCCCTCCTTCAATACCGTCAGAATCATTATGGTTTCATAAAGAGTCAACACAGTTTTAATCACCACCTTTACTTTTTACTGTTTACTTGCATATTTATTTGTAGAAACAAAATTGAATACTCACCATGTTAACTTCCGAGACCATGTCTATGCTGGCAATGTCTATGTTCATGCCAACGGCCACAGGGGGACCTGCAAACCGACAAGATGGTCCGCACTGTAATCTCCAAGAACTTTTAACCCTTTCACAGCAGAACGATGAACGTTAGACACTTGCCCCTTAATGGCCGTACCTTTCAAATGTGCTCACACACACACGTACATCACTTGAACTACTGTCACCCAGGAGGCGGATGAACTGATTGTGATGGATGACAGGTATATGCGAAATACACACCACACACACCCCCAACCCAGCCCCCAACACACAACACGCCCCCCCCCCACACACACACAAACACAGTTACACAAACGCAGGCAGGCTGGCACACGCACACACGTACATCACTTGAACTACTGTCACCCAGGAGGCGGATGAACTGATTGTGATGGATGACGGGTATATGCGAAATACACACCACACACACCCCCGCCTCAGCCCCCCAACACACAATGCGCCCCTCCCCCCCCCCCACACACACACAAACACAGTTACACAAACGCAGGCAGGCTGGCACGCACACACGTGTCAATACGATGTTATGCATCGAGTGGGCATAGTTTGCGCGTGCAGCTGTTGGGGGGGGGGGGGGGTAGTGGTTAGTTTTGCAGTTTTGAGAAGACGCCCTCGACTTAACCAGGGCTTTAACTCTATTGGCCCCACGCTCCAAATGTTCCCATGATCGCGGCCGGCATGAAGGGCGGGGTGGGGGGGGGGGGTTGGAAATGGGGTCGTCGCGTTGGGGGGATGGGGGAGGCAGGAGGGGTTTGTTTTTATAAAAAAATATATAACATAAAACTTACCATCCTGCGCCACCTCAGCTTCTGTTCTGGATGCGTCCCGACTCCCGCCGTCCTGCATTTTCCAATTCCTGCATCGTCATCAGGAAAGGCAGCCTCCCTCCCTCCCCTCTGCCAATCACAATGCTGCAATGGCAGCGTTGTGATTGGTGAGGCGCATCGGAGAGCACCCCAGCCGGGCCATTTTCTCTCTACATAGAGAAAAAGGGAGAGTGGGCGGTCCTGCTCGAGGGCAGGGGGGGAGTGGCTTGCCCACTGTTGTGGGTACTGACTGTTTGGTCGGCCCCAGGGCCGACCAAACAGTCAGTACCCACAACAGTGGGCAAGCCAAAATGGTAGTTATTACCATTTATATTTCTGCCTTCTCGCACTGCGAGAAAGCAGTGTGGCTACGCCCCAATGGGGGAGCCGCCACTGGTCAAAGGTGCTCTATGACCGGTTGTAGTGCTGCTGTGCCTCTGTTGATTTGGGGGGGAGGGTGCTTGGTATGTGTGGATATGCAGTGCTTCTGGTTTTGCTATAAACTTTCTGGGAATATGAGAGCCATTCGCACTGCTTCTTGATATAATGTGCTGGTTTCTCTCTACCGCATTAGCGTGCTCTGCTACTGATCATGCTGTACCTGTTAACGTTTATATGTCAAAGTGTTCCCGACTTCTGCAGTTATTTGTGATTATTGGGAAATAATAACGCTGCTGCCTATTGTGCTATTTTTCTGTGTTGTGGAAGCTTGCACTGCTGATTTGGCTGTGTGTATGCTCCATATTAAAGCTTCACAAAACATTTCAATGAAAAAAATAAGCAGTTGGATTTGTCAATGTGTCTCCATTATGTTGGTGCATGTCCTAGTTCTACATTGAAGGATCTTCATAGGTGCTAAAATTTCCATGCTGTTTGTGGACCTTCGAGCACTTCAAATAGATTTGTCCATGGAATTATAAACATAGGGTCCATTAATACATATGATGACCAACACCCTTTACATGCCTATCAATACCAGAATTATTCCCTGAGCATAGACTGTCAAACTCCAAAGAACCAATTTCAAGCCTGCATTGCAGCATCTGAGGTGCAGAAAGGGATAAAAGCCTTTCTAACATGTAGAAAGAAATGCCGCCTGATGGGCTTACTTTTGGGACTGTGAAAACAAGTCCTATCTCTAAGATTCCAAGAGCTTCCCCTCCCGCTCATGCCTTGTACTGGCATTGCCTCTCCGAGCCAATTATTTTTTCTGGCTTCTGTGAGTAGGATGTCTGGGCACATGTCATACCTCCTGGGTTTTTTAACTAGAATTTTGGTCTTGTTTCCACTATTTTCCCTTTGATTTCACATCTTTAACAAAAGCGTTGATTGAAGTGACTTTTTCCTGTTTCAGACAGGATTTTTCATTCAGAAATCCCTTCTCTCTTTGAGAATGGGCCCTCTTGTGGAAGAAAGAAGGCAGTCTCAGATCTATGCAAGGTCTATGTGGTATGCCTCTTAGCTTCACATTCAGATAAGGGGTATGGAATATGTTTATGGAATATGTTAAAGGACTGAAGGAGAGGCAACAAAAACATCTCAGAGGTATGTTCCAAGACATGAGAGTAAAGAAGACAGGAAGAAAAACAACAGATCTGAAAATCATCATTGCATTCTCCCTTGAGAAACAGCCATCACCTGCAAGGTGGAGATCCAAAGAGAGGAAATAGAGTGGTAAGGAAAGGCATCATCAGCACCACTCAACTCTGTAGTAGAATCCAGCCACTGTCAAAACAGACATTTCATTTGACCTTTAAACGGCTCCTCCACATTCTCTAAATGCATTGCAGTAGTAACATCCTCTCTCCAAAATAAGGGGATTTTCATGTACTCTTACCTAGGCCACTGGCTAATCAAAGCTCACAACCAGATGATGGTGCAGCAGGACTTGAGAATAATTTGACAAACTGCTCCACAAGTTAAAACTCCATGTCAATTTGCAAAAATCAGTCTCCAAAGCTGTGCAGCGACTGTCCTACTTCTGTGCAGCAATAGACTTCATACAAAGAAAAATGTATCCTTCAGACGGGGGTATATCATCTATCCGGGACAAATGCCAACTGCTTTGGAATACCACCAACCAAACAGCCAGGCAGCTCCTCCTTTCTAGCTTCTATGGCATCGTGTGTCTAATTATCCTGAATGCAAGGCTGCATATGAGACCTCTGTGGTAATGCCTGGTAGATTAGTGGTTTCAAAAGAGGGACCCGAGGGGGGTGGCTGGCACTGCATGACTACTTCAGCCAAACAATCCCATGCATGGTAGTGCAAGATTCAGAATGCACCCAAAGGAGTACCCTTCAAAAATGAAATTTTGTCAGAAGTTATTGTCAAAGATTCATCTTGAACAGCGTGGGGATCCCATCTAGACCACCTATCAGATCAGGGATGATGGATGAGCTAAGAAAGTTCCTCGCATAAACCATCTGGAAGTGGAGGTGTAGCCTAGCAAGATGGCCAACAGGTTGCAAATCTAGAGAGCTCCGGCTCCCCAATGTCATTATACTACATCATCCTGACAGTGGATATTTATACAAAATCGTCTGAAGAGACGCTGCTTGGATTGGGGGCTAAAGTTTACTTCCCGGCACGGGCTTCCGGAGAGAGTGCTGGAGCGGAGACGACAGAGGTGGCCTTCCGAGCCTAGTGTGTGGCCCCGAGTACTGTGAAGCCCGGCTCGAACCGGCAGAGCTGTGGGGACACTCCTAGCCCGGCAACCTGCAGAGCTGCTGCTGAAAGAGCAAGGTACGAGCTGGGGTGCTGAGTGAGGACCCAGAGTTGAGGCAGCCCCGCGCTGAGGGCCCCGGGAACACCGGGGAGGCGCCCAGGAGACCATGAGGACTATGATGGAGGCCTGCGGGCCGCGCACGGCCTTCCTGCTCTCAGGACTTGTAGAAAGATCTTAAAGTGCTGGTCGACCCATTGAGCGTGGTAAAAGAAGACACTGTCCACTGCTCCTTAACTTCTTTTATTGTTCACGATGGCACAACACAAACCGCACAGCCTGCCAGTGTGCTCCCAATTTCCAACTGACTAAATAGAACATTCTTACATGGAGACTGTGAGCATTACTGGCATGAGCTGTACACATGCACTTAAATGCGCTGTGCATTTTAACCACAACACATCTCCCTTACAAAACAATGCAAAACAAAATAACGGAAAACAAAGTCAACAATCTACTATATACAATTAGCAACATAACCAGAGATGATTATTACACCATTCCCTCTGGACCTGTAACACCAAACGGTCAACATTTCCACAGAGAACAACCCACTATTTCATGACAAAATCCCTGAAGTGAATAGGAACCTTCCTACGTCTCATGGGAGGACAAGAAGTCCCACTACTCTCAATTGCCCTCCTTCTGATAACCTCACCAGAGGTGCCCGCTCCTCCAGCACTCAACAACATATTACCATGATACTTCACTAGTCTGGACATGCTCCATTTGCGACCAGTATGAACCATGACTACATATCTTTTAAAGGAGCTAATCATGAAAGGCCCCATGTACGCTGTTACCCCACTTCCTCTCCCATCTTGGTTTCTTTATCAGAACTTGATCCCCCACATGCATCTTTTTCTCCCTCACAAAGGTCTTCCCATCATACCTACATGTGTACTTCTGCTGGTAGGAAGTGATTCTGTCATGAATCTCCTTCTTGTTCAAATTGAAAGTATCATTAGTGGACAGCCACACTAAATTTAGTTTAGAGTCTGTTACTCTGCCCCTTAAAGACTCAAAAGGCAATCTTTGTGTTATACAATTGGGAGTGGTGCGATGTGCCCACCACATGTTCCTCAATAACCCTTTGAGTGACACCCTTGTTTCCACTGCTGACTGCACACAAGCCTTCACCAACCTATTCATGCATTCAGGGAGGCCATTGGCTTGTGGAGCACATAAGACTGTCCTCTTGTGCGATATTCCAAGCTGATTTAAGAACTCCTGCGAGGTGAACTGCACCCCATTGTCAGTTACCATGTATTTGGGCACGTCTTCACATGCAAACTCATCCCTAAGGAATTCTAACACCGTACTAGTGCATACCATACCCACACATCTGGTTGACATCCACTTGGACGTGTAGGCCACCAATAGTACCACAAATCTTTCAGTTGGTGGCAAAACCTCAAAATGTGCCATGATGTCCAGACCCAACTTCGTCCATTGCTTATTTGGCACACCCGCTGGGGATAAGGGAGCCTTACTTGCTTTCTGAGATTTGACATTGGAAGCACACAAATATTCCATCACCACCTGTTCCACCTGATGATCCATGGCCCGCCACCAGTACCTCGGACACGAGCTTTTGTTAGGCGTCTGCCCTTGTGCCCCTCATGATCTAGATTGATCACAACGGATCTCATGCTCCTTGGGGAAGTTACCCTCTCATAAGGTCACCTTGGCAAATCGTGAGCTCGTCCCTCACTGACCAGAAAGGTTTTAATCCTGGATCAAGGCCCTTGTAGTCCGACCAACCCTTCACAACATAGGCTTTAATAGTTGGGAACCATTCATCCTCCTCACTACTCTTTATCCACTCATCCCTCGTGATGGTGGGTTCTCTCACCCAACTCACACAATCAGAGCCATCAGCGCACCACTCCTTCACATCTTCTAGAGGAAGGCATGACAAAGTCAGCAGTCTTGTTATCTATCCTGGGAGATATTGCACTTGGAAGTTGAATTCATCCAAACCTTCGCTCAACCGCTTAAGTCTAAGAGTCACCCTTTCATTTTGACCACAGGAGAGAACTTGAACCAGTGGACGATCTGTCCTTACTAAAAAGGGAATACCCCATAAATAAATCTTGAAGTGCCTCACTGCCCATACTATCGCTATGGCTTCCCTCTCAATACTTGAGTAATGCTCCTCAGACTTAAGAGCTCAGGAGGCCAACGCCACTACCTTCTCTTCTCCTCCCTCAACTGAGAGAGGACTGCTCCTGAGCATTTTAAACTGGCATCAGTGGCGAGGATGGTTATCCTCCTGGTGTCAAAATGGCCCTGGGTAAGCATTTTGCTAGTCCCCAACTTCACTGTTCGAAATGCCAATTGACACTCCGGTGTCCAAGCAAAATGGACTCCCTTCTTTAGCAACTCTCTTATGGGCAACACTAAACTGGCGAATCCTCTAATGAACTTGGAATAAAACTCAGCGAATCCTAAGAAGGACCTCACCTGTTCCTTGTCTGCGGGAACGCTGAATGCCTTCCCCTGATATGATATGACCTAATGGGTAACTGAAGTCACGCCAGTCTTGCACTTTTGCTCTTTAACCTTGAGCCCTTTCTCTTCCATTCTCCTCAACACTCACCTCAAAATCTCATTGCGCTCACTCACATCCTTGCCGTAAACCAGAATATCGTCCTGAAAGAACAAAATGTTAGGTCTCTCTCCTAGGACCAACTTCATTATTCTCTGGAAACAGGCTGCTGCGGAGGCCCACACAAATGGCATCCTTATGAAACAGTAAGCCCCCAATGGTGTCAAAAACGAGGTGAGGTGCCTTGAGTCTTTGGGGAGGTGTGCCTGGTGATAGGCTGAGGAAAGATCCAGGACAGATAAAAACGTCGCCCCCTTCAGCATGGTGAGAGACTCAGTAATACTGGGGAGTGGTTGTCAATCCACACAAATCCACTTATTGAGACTTCTCAAGTCCACACACATCCTGATGGGCTTCCCACCATCCTTGGGTGCCAAAACCACTGGCGCCAACCACTCCGATGCCTCAATCTCTTCAATGACCTTCACATCCAATAGCCTGTCTCACTCCTCCTTGAGAGGCTTGAGCATCAAATGGGGAACTTTGCGCACTCCATGCACACAGGGTTTTGCATTGCTTTTCAGCACAATTTGGTGCTCAAAATGTTTCACCAATCCTAACTCATCCCTAAACACGCCAGGGACCTCCTCAAAGAAATCATTTCCATTACCGCACTCAACCAACATCACCTAGTCCCGAGCATTGCAATTAAGTATAATTCACTTATCTCTTTGGTGTCTCCAACCAGGGAGCTTGTCCCTCCCTTTTTGCTACATACACTTTGCCACTTGTTTCTCTCCCCTAAAACGCAATCCTTTTACAACATACCCCAGCACATGAATGCGCAAGCCACCATAGATGACTGGATTGATATCTGGAGGGAATTTGTCATTCCACAATTCATTCCCAATCATAGTAAAAGGCGAACCTGAGTCAGCCAACACTACAAAGCTTCTCCCACCAATATCGGCTTCACACTTAGCCATGACTACTGCACCTGCATCTAACTCCTCACCTTTCACATTCAATACAACCGTTCGCAACCCCTCCGTTACATTGTCTACATTCTCTACCACTTGCACCTCCTTTGAATATTTACACACTTTCGCATAATGCCCCTTAAGGCCACACTTACGACACGTTAAATATCTGGCATTACAGTTGGCACTGTTAGCCATATGAGTAAAACTCCCACATCTAAAGCATTTGGGTTTACTATTGTCAAAAGAAGTCTTGAACTTGGCTCTTGCAGCAACTTTGAATACATTTGAGTCCGCCTCTCTCTCTCCATTAGTTCATGTATCCCGCTCTGCACTCGTTTACTGTCAGGCGTTGCTTCCACGTTGGATGGGAGGATATGACCCCTTATCTCCTTCACCCAGCCAGATGCATTTTCAACACCCTCCACAATGGCAATTGCTTCCTTAAGAGAAGGATTCCTGGCTAGTAGCTTTCCCTGCGCCCTATTACTGTTGGTGCACCTCACAGGTTGGTCTCGTATCAGAGAATCCAGGAGTTCCCCAAACTCACAGGTGGGGTGCCAGTACTTTTTAAGAGGCAGTATAGTTAGCCACTCCCTCATTGGACTCCTGTGCCCTAGTAAAGAATTTGAGCCCCTCTAACACCAGATTAATACGAGGGTCAAAGTACTGCTCAAGCATTTTGAGAGAAATTTCGAACACATCGACATGTTCCCTGGGACCATCTCCAATGGCCAGCTCATCAAGACTTTAAGAAATGTTACGACCCTCCATCCCAAGATGATGCAAGAGAATCGCTTGTTTCCTATATGCAGAAAATGTCTCCCCGCCAATGGCCGCTATGTAAGAGTCGAAAAGCTTCCTCCAGCGCTTCCAGGGCAGCACCGGCTCTCCTTTCTCAGAAAGAAAAGCCGGGGGCTGTGACATATTGCTAACTGCCATATCCACGTATAGGAATGTGCTAGTAGCACGGTCTGAAAGGAAATAGTGAATTAAAATGTGGCCGTGCACTCAAAAAGAATGAGAGTAATAAGTTCACACTAGCGCCTAGTTTTTAGTACACTTCGCCGGATAATTCACTTGAAATGAGCTGTAAATGGATATCCACATACAGGGTTAACCCAATGCTGTTCCACACTCAATGTGCCAAAAAAGAAATTACCTCTAAAATGCCCCTTCAATGTGCCCAAAACGAGAAATCAGTTCGCCGCTGCTCACCCGATGAGCTCAAAACCTCCTCTCAGCACTGTAAACAACAACTTAATTGCCAATGAAAAGCGCTGTTACATTCCAGTATAAAAGAATAAGCTGTGCCCTGTTGCAAGATGGCGTCCACGCAGTGCGTGATGACCCGTTACTGATGTGACGGAAGGTAGCATCGGACACTGCCAGTGCCTCCAAGTTCAGTACCTACCATGGAGAGACCGCACAATCTCCTGCTCCACAGCACTGGCCTGGCAGTTCGGGCTGGACTGTTCCCATTGGACGCAGGGTCAAGACTGATTTCCATATGGCTGGGTCCAAACTGGAATGGCATGGTGAGCAAAAAAACGATGGATTTAGGACCAGATCTCTCTACTGGGGTGAATGTATGACATTGTTCTGCATTCTGTCCATCAATTGTTCTTTTTGCATTTGTCACCCCAAGTGGGACGGGTATGCCCAGACGTGGGTCCCATGCTCTCCATGCCACTGGAGTCAAGCTATCCTGGCTGATGAGGGCTGAAAGCCCGAAACCGGTCCTAGGATGCTTGCTTCCAGTCCAGGGAGGACCTGGCCTGGCAGTTCGGGCTGGACTGTTCCCATTGGGCGCAGGGTCAAGACTGATTTGCATATGGCTGGGTCCAAACTGGAATGGCATGGTGAGCAAAAAAATTATGGATTTAGGCCCAGATCTCTGTACTGGGGTGAATGTATGACATTGTTCTGCATTCTGTCCATCAACTGTTGTTTTTGATAAAGTGAGGACAGCAGAAATGAAATAACTAACCTGCAGTCAGAAATCGGCATCCTCAAGATGCAAATAACGCGTTACTCAGGTACTTGAAGACAGAGCAGAAGACGCCGAGGGACTTGCGTCTCCTGGGATGTTATGTTATAGCTATTTCTAAAGCGCGGCAATTACCCGAAGGTGTCCTGGCGCTAACCACTATTCTCTGAGAATTAGGATGGGAGGTAACGTTGGAGAGTAAACAACCAGGTCTTCAATCCCCTCCGAAAAGTAAGGAGGTCCGGAGCCTTTCTCAAATATAGAGGAAGATCATTCCAGGCCTTTGCTGCGCACACCGTAAAGCTTTTCCCACCCCATGAAGCTTTTTTAATGGGTGGTACTATCACCAACTTGGCTCCACAGGAGCGAAGGGTTCTTCTGGGTACGTACCACTGCATTTGCCGTTTCAAGTAGTCTGGGCCTATGCCATGTAGTGCCTTATAGATGGTGCAGAGTGCTTTAAAGTGCACCCGTTTCCTAACCGGCAACCAATGCAGTTTTTTAATTTCCTTAGAAATGGGGGCAAATTTGGAAGTGCCAGTAGGCAGCCTTGCTGCCGCATTTTGCAGCAGTTGCAATTTATTCAAAAAACGTTCCTGTATGTTTAAATAAAGACTATTACAATAATCAAGTCTGGACATAATAAGTGCAGAGACTACAGTCCGCTGGTTATCAGCCGGCAGGAAGGGGAGAACTTTCTTAATCATTCTTATTGTAAAGAAAGTAAATGATGCCACTGCGTTGATCTGATCGCCAAAGTTAAGTTTCTCATCAATTATGACTCCTAGGTTTTTCACTTTCCTGGAGGGAGTCGGAAGAGTCCCCATTGCTTCTGGCCACCAAGTTGGGGTCCAGAAGTTGGGGTCATTTCCCAATAGGATCACCTCAGTCTTTCCTGAGTTCAATTTTAGGCAGTTTTGGTGGACATCCATCTCCCAATTGCTGCCATGCAATCATGGAACCGGTGATCGATTCCTGCCTGCTCCTGACTAGGCCGCAGAGCCACCACAATTTGTGTGTCGTCTGCATACGTCAGGCTGAAGCCAAAGGAACCAATTTGAGAAGCTAGGGAGGATACATATACGTTAAAGAGTGGGGCTAAGCGAAGACCCCTGTGGCACTCCGCAAGGCAGAGAGAACGGTTTAGAATGGAATTCACCCAGTGCCACAGTTTGGGATCTATCCATCAGAAAGGATTTCAGGAGTTCCCATGCTTTGCCTTGGACCCCACATGCCAGCAAACGATCCATTAAGACATCGTGATTGGGATTTCCAGAGGGGCAGTTGGTCGAACAATTTGTAGAATCCTGCATTAGAGAGGCATTGAAACCAACTGGGCTCTCCTATTTCTTTGTAATTGAGCGTACATATATAAGGCGTTGGCCCCGATGACACAGCCGGGGGCTCTGCCTAGGCCACTCATTGCACGAGTGCTTAACTATAAAGACATATGTTGTATTACGAGCTGCCAGAGAGAACCCAAACCCCGCCACCCCCCAATTTGAGGGCCGAAATGTTGCCATAATCCTTGACTATACCCATAAAGTGCAAGAACACCGCAAGACATTTCTTGAAGTGAAAAAACGCCGTAGTACGATGGGTATCTGATATATGCTTCTATACCTGGCAAAATTGAAAGTCATACATGCAGGAAAGTCCCACTTTTTTGACAGTCTGGAAGAGGCATGGTCATGGTTGAATATGGCGAATCCCAGTGGGGAAAGCTCCCTGACTAATCAGGAAAATTTGCTTACCTCCAGTAGTAGAAGCAACAGCCGTAGGTAACGACCTCGAGTGAAAAGGGCACCACAAGAAAAATCAACTTAAGCTCGAGTGGTAATCTGCAAAGATGGCCCAGTGGCGACAACAAACTCTGACACGCAATTAGTTGAAGAGCTGCCAGAGGAGATCTTGCCGGGCGTTGAGGGGAACCAAGCGAGACGCTGAATGCAGAAGAGCCGGTAGCGGACACTGGCATATGAGAGAAGCACTGGGATAGCACCTTGGCCACACTCAGAAGATAGTCTGTGGCAGCGGATACTCTGGACGATAACAGAAGAGAACGCTGAGATACTACTACAATTGTGGGATTAAAGTTATAAAACCCAACCTATGATATGTGCCATGACTGCACAAATAGATGCTAATCTCGCATAGTGTCTTACCAGTGTAACAGAAAATGGGGGAGCATAACTTTCAGGTCGGGTTGGGATGGGGTGAAGGCAGGGTCTGATCGAAGTGGGACTGTTCTGCTACACGACTCTGTCTCGATGTTTTTGGGCATATGTGTGGTTTGTTTGCGTTACTTGTCCTGGGTGGGCGGAGGGGGCTACATAAACATTTTTGTCTGTTTGTTACATTGGTGTTCTGGCCATCTTAGCATGTGTACCTATATGCAAATAGGACATCAGATTTTGAGACGATGACCGTCACAATTAAGTATAAACTTTTTTTGTGGAATGTGAGGACTTGGCGCGTGTAATAAACGTGGTGACTTTTGGCCTGGATCCTTTGCCGCGTCCTGCCCGCTCCCCTGTGCTTCACCTTACAAATCCTCAAGGTGGTGAGGCACGTGGGAGCATTTGGAGCGGGTATACGCAAGCCCAGGTGGCTCTGACCAAGAGCGAATCTCAGACTATCTGACAGGGATACAGATCCCACAGCTGGGAGCAGTGACGGAGCAAGAGCTGGACGCTCCTCTCACATTGGAGGAGGTTCAAGGGGCTTTGAAGTCCCTCCCAGCTGGGAAAATGCCTGGAAATGACAGCTTCACAGCTAAATTTTACCAGGCCTTTACTACAGTGGTAGCTCCCCATCTACTCGGTCTTCTTGGAGGCACTAGATAAGAAGGTGCTTCTGACATCCATGCGTGAAGGTACCATTGTAATGATTTGGAAACCTGGTGCTGAGGCATCTGACCAGTCCTCCTATCGTCCAGTCACGATGATCAATATTGATATGAAAATCCTTTGTAAAGTTCTTGCAATGCGGTTTGGACCGATGATTGCCTGGCTGGTCCACCCTGGACCAGTGTTGGTTCAAACCTAGCCGCAATACCACCATGAACATTAGGCGGTTAATGCAGGTCATGCATGAAGTAGAGGACAGAGAGGGAGAATTAGCCTTGGTATCCATTGATATTGGCATGGTGTTGACACCATGAACACGTGGTACCTACTTTCGGTCCTTGAGGCAATTGGTTTCGCACGACGCTTTAGAGATTGGGTGAGTTTGCTCTACACGGAACCCAGGGTCAGGTTGGGTAAATAATGCTCCGCACCTCTGAAGATCAGGAGATGCACACATCAGGGGTGCCCGTTGTCGCCCCTACTGTTTGCGATAGCACTGGATCCTTTGGCCATAGGGCTCCGACAGGATATGCCGAGGTGGGGCATCCGAGTGGGAGGGGTGGACCATCTAATCTCACTTTATGCCGACTATACACTTTTCTATCTGACAGCTCCGAGGGATTCATTGGCATTACTACTGGAGCGCTTTGACATCTTTGGTGAAATTTAAGGGTTGCAAATTAACCCGAACCCCTCGGGTATTCCCTTTGGGTGGGCTGGTGGCACTGGACCCCGTCACACTCCCAGCTTTGAGATTGCATTGGGAAACTGACTATTTTAGCTATTTAGAAATAATGGTGGCGCACACTGTTCAGAAACGGAAACAATATAATAATGACCGTGTGACAGAGGGCCTAACTAAGTCGGTGCAATCCTGGAACATGCTCCCCCTGTCTCTGATGGGATGAGTGGCGAAGATGGTGTTCTTGTCACATAGCCTTTACGCCCTACAGCACTCTTTAGACACGCTGCCAAGGACCGTGTTCAAGCGTTTACACTCCTTACTAATGACTCCGGTGTGGGCTGGAGGTAGGAACAGTGTTTCCCGAGAGATTCTTCATTTTTCTATGGAGGAGTGGGAGCTAGCCCTGCAGTTGCAACAGGCAGCACACTGGTTGCCAGATTGCGACAACTGGGAGAAAGATTTGTTTGCAGATGACTCCGGAGAAGTAGAGCTGCCACAATTGCTCCATAGTGGTGGGAGAAGTGACACAGTTGTGGTGAGTGGTGCTGGGACGCACCCCCTTCGCACAAGAGCTCAGTTTTTGGGACCTTCCAGCATCCTGCCTGTTGACCACCACAGTGGATGTCAGTGCCTGGAGGGAGGGAAGATGTTTATTTTTTAATTTTATTTATAAAGTTTTGTATAGCGCAAACATGACCCTAGAGGGTATCTGAGCGCTTTACATGAGAGGAAGGCAGGATATAGATGTGAGAACAAAAACTTGTGACATATGAGTGGAGAATACTAAGTTTGACATCTATAGAGGATCATCAATGTAGTAGTCATACACCGAATCGGAGTAGTAGGCAGGTATATAGTCAACAAGACATAAGATGTTATTATTATAACATAAGGTGATTATGTTAGGGCAGAAACTTGTTCATCAGAAGAGTTTTCACTTCTTTTTTGAAGGAGGAGGTAGATGATCGGTGGACATCCGGCAGCAGAGAGTTCCATATCTTCGGGGCGATACCTTAGAAGGCTCTTCGGGGCGATACCTGAGAAGGCTCTGTAGCACATTTTCTTTTTGTGGAAAATCTGTGGTCTCAGTAGCAGGGAGCTCGCACTTCGTGAAGATCTGCATCCCCTGATAATTCTAGCTTTTGTGCCAAATATCGGTGGGTCTTGAAATGTAGGCTTTGAGTCATGCTAGCAATCTTTAGTTGTATTCTTGCCTCATAAGGGAGCCAGTTCAGTGCTTTTAGGGCCGGGGACATGTGATTATTTCTTTTACTTCCGGAGACCGGTCTGGCAGCAGCGTTAAGGGAGGCCCTTAGTGGAGCCAGTCTGTATCTAGGAAGGCCGCATAGAGTGGAGCTTCCGTAGTCCAAGTTTGACACTGGGGGACTTATATCCCAATGAGACATTCACTATGTTCGAAGCAGCTCAGGAGACCTTCGGTATGGGTCATGGACCGTTCCTATTGTACGCAAGTGTCGTGGACATAGTTTGGGATATCTTGCCAATTTACCTGGAAGTCCCCACTTCCTCTGACATGTTCAGGACACTACTGGTGTTTGGCGGTTGTAGACATTTGGTTTCCCACCCATATAGGGCCATAATTGCTGATAAGCCTAGGACTACATTTCGGGCTAGACTGGCTTAGGAGGAAGAACTCAGTACATCGCTAGAGGAAGCACAGTGGAAAGGTATTTGTGCACTGGTTAAGCAGGGGACTGGGACTATCAATGCAAGGTTCAAGCTAGTACATTGTAATTACAAACACTGTACATATATCACCCCGGTCCTCCTACACAGAATAGACACTACCAAGACAAGCAGATGTCCCTGGTGTCAGAGTAGGCAAGCAACCTTCCTCCCCTTGGCTTGGTACTTGCGTTTTGGGACCTAGTCGTCCAAAGACTGGGGTATATTGAGGGTCTGGCAGTGGACGTAAACCCAGTAGCTCCTGGATGACAAAATCATAAAAAATATCGTGGAAGAAGGGGGAACCCCATCGTTCGACTTCTTTCTCAACAGAAAATGCAGAGACTTTGCATCCAGGATACAAAATCAAACTCGTGGGCAGTGTCCTTTCCATGAGTTGATCAAGAACATTTCTGTACGCTTTTCCACCAGTCACACTCATTCCTTTAGCAATACTGAAACTTCGCACGTCCAACAAAAATGATACTAATAGTGTCAGACTGGCAGAGACACTGGTAGGACCTTCTTGTAATGTCTACCAGACCTCACAAGAGACTTCATGCAAGCTGAATCTGATGATCAAACCTTAAGGCCAAATTCAATATCCAAACTTGACATCATTTAATTTTGCAGCGTGGCTGCTGAAGTCTGACAATAAGGACAACTGAATTTTCCACCAGCTTGTATAGAATTCATAAAAGAAGCCAAGCTTTTTTTCACAAGAACATGTTACGCCATGAAATTGAAAAGGTTTGCATATTGTGCTGGAAAAATGGTCATGATCCGATCTCCATACAAGAGAAAATCATATACCATATCTCCTGCATTTAGCCCAATCTAATCCGCAATTCTCTTCAATAAAATACCTCTAGCTGCCTATAATAAAGGTTTTTTTTGGAAGGACTCAAGGTGTTCCCACCAACCGGAAGGCGTACTTCTTGGAAGTTAAACTTATTTCTGTCTCAACTAATGAGCCTGCTTTCAAGCCTATTCACAAGACTTCTTAGAAGCATCTTTCTTGGAATACAGGTTTTTTGTTTGTGCCATTACTTCCACTTGGAGAGAGAGCAAGTTGCAGGCTTTGTAGGTAGAGCCTTACAGTTTTTCATGCTAACGGGGTGACCCAAGTGCACATCTTTCTTTCCTTCCTAAAATCGTTTCAGATTTCCACATTAATCAGACTATATTACCTGCATTTTCCTCAATATAGCCACTCGAGCAGCATCCTCACTTCATTCCTTAGATGTCAGAAGAAGGGTCCTTTATTTCTATCAAGATGAAACACAGAATTCCAGAATATCCAAACAAATTTTTTTAAGTCATGGTCATATTAGACACAATATAACTTCCAAACATTCTGTCGCCAGATGGATAATAGGTTGTCTTTTGTTAACAAATAGCAAATGAACCCGAGGCTTTATATACTAGAGGGAAAGCAGCAACTTCAGTTTGGCTGAAAAATGTACCAGCAACAGACATTTGCAATGTAGCAACTTGGAAACCAGATCATACTTTCACAAGACACTATTGTTTAGATTCAGATATACAGGCTGACGCCAGGAAACCCTGAGAAACCTATAAAAGAACTAAAGATTCTCTATTGGAGAGGTTTTTTTGTTTCTCTTGGCTCTTACCTGCTGCCCAACAGCTGCTTCAGGTGAGAATAATTAGCTTACTACTCTGTTCCGATATTTATGACTATCAATGAAGATCCTAATGTGTAGAAGAAAAACTTACATACCTGTAGTCCTGCTTCTCCATCATAGGAATCTTCATTGAAGTCATGAACAACCCACCTGCCAACCTGGCTGATTAAGGTCGGGCATTGGAAACAACATGCTTTATACAACTCTAAGAGGCAACTGCCAGTACACTCCATCATGGGTAAGGGAAGCTCCTGGAACCCTAAGAGAGGACTCATTTTCACAAATTTCTAGGTAAGCCTGTCAGGCTGCATTTTTCTTTCACTTTAGTCAGGCTTTGCTTTATGTCACCTATATTTTTATAGCATGCTATCACCCGTGAGGGTATACTGGTGCTGTGGCAGATATGTCAGGCTGGCCTTGGGAGAACTTACTCAAAGAGCCAAGTCTTCAGCTTCTTGTGGAATTAAAGAAGGGAGGAGGAGGGTCTGATGTGTTATGGGAGGTCGTTCCGATGTGTTATGGGAGGTCGTTCCAGGTTAAGCAACATATAAAAACTGGGAAGAAATTAAGAGAATTGCAGCCAGACAGACAGGTGCCATGGAAAGCTGAAAACAGAGTATTGGTTTCTTAAGGAGCCATGACCATATTCCACAGTGCCTTGCACTCACATTTGCTATATAGTCTAACTTGTTTTTAGGGTAACCCAAAAAGAGTACTTAGTAAGGATGCCTACTGATGAATGACATACTGTCTGTCGTATGTCTTACTGTCCAAGAATTCAAACTGGGAAAGAGGACGGATTGGTTCTGACTTCTGTGAAGATTCCTCCGATGCAGAACTAAGGTAACACCTAACTGTTTCCTTCTGTATCTTACTTTCTTCATTTATAGTCCTGAACAATAGAATAGTAAGCTTATTACAAAGCTCCGTTAGTTGACTAAACATCAATTGTAAGGCCTAAACAATTACAACAGGGAAATTACATCATACAAACAAATTTCTCAGAGTAACTACCCTTTCTACTCTGGGAACTATATCCAAACAATAATGCTAAATGAAGGTAGGAATAGACCTCCAGTTGCAGCTGTGTCACCAGTCGTGACATTACTTAATCAATCTGAAAGAGACACGTTAGTGATAGATTCCTTACCTTAGAATATCCCCAGGCGTCAGACTGGATCCGGAAAGTTTTGCGTAGCAGTACCCTTGCGCGTCGGTAGGCGGCGTCGTGCGGCTCCGCGTCCGTCGTCGGCGTCGTGATCGCCGGGATGGCGTCGCGGGCAGCACTTAGGCGCCGCCCTGCGCGCTGGCGTCAGTTCTTCTTTCCGCGCCAGCAAGCGCAGATCCGGGAAGAGCAGTGCCCTGGTCAATTTTTGACCATACTTTTTGGTGATTTTTCACTGTTTTTCCAACTTTAAGGTGTCGTAGGGATGCCCGGCTTCAAGCGATGCGGCGCCTGTGCGCGGATGATGTCCGTCACCGACCCGCATTGGGAGTGTCTCTTCTGCCTCGGCCGAGGCCACGACACCGAGTCTTGTCCCGAATGCCAGGCCCTCAACCCGAAAGCTTTGCGAGCGGTCTCGAAAGCTCCTCGAGGCCCGGCATTCGGCTCAGCGAAGCCCCGGTCGCGTGAGAGGTCCAGGGGTCGCTCGCGGAGTGCACACGGTCGTCGGCGTCGAAGTCTTCTTCGTCCGGTAAGTCTAAGCACAAGAAGTCCAAGAAGCATCGTCGCTCTCGGACTTCGCGCCTCGCCGGTCTCGCGACTCGGCTGAGGCCCCTCCCGGCACCGTCCCCGCGGCCCCGGACTTGCCTGTGGAGTCGCCCCCGTCATACCCGCCCTTCCCGGGTTCGGGGGCGGATCCGGCTCAAGGTACAGGAGTTCCTGTCGGCCATGGCCCGCCTCTTCGGGCCTTCAGGCCCCTCCGGTGCGCCTTCGGGCCCCGCGGGGCTGATGGGGTTGCTCCGGCGTCGCCCGGCGGCTCCGGCCCCGGCGTCGCCCGAGCCTCCAGCCTCGATCCCGGCTCCGGCTTCGGCCCCAGCCTCGATCCCGGCTCCACAACCCCCATCGACGCCGGTCGACCTCCACGACACCTCCGCCGGCGCCGATGTCTCGGTGCCGTTCTCGGCGCCGCCCTGGGCTCCGGGCGGCGTCGTCCCCAAGTTCCTTCCGGCTCCGGACATGGACCCGGAGCGACGTCGCTCGACGCCGGCTCCGGCGCCGATGGGACCTTGGGTCCCAAATGTCCCTCCTCCCTCCTTATTTTGAACCAGAGGAGGACCAGGAGGACTGGGAGGGTCTGATGACCCTCTGACACGCAACTGTCAGTATGATGAGGACTGGACAGAGAGTCTAGGGGAGGCCAGTGGTCTGGATACTTCTCCTGACACTGGCATGCTGTCTCCTCCCGTGGCTACGGAGGAGGGGGGCCAATTTTGGTGCGGTGTTGCGTAGGGCTGCTGGGGCCTTACGTCTCCAGCTCCCTACTTTGACGGTCAAGCCTAACATCTTGACAGAGGTGCTTCAGCCGGCAGCCTCCTCTGCGGAGACTGTGCTGCCGTTTAACGACGCCCTCACTGACGTTCTTTTGGGCGCCTGGTCCAAGCCCAACACAGGGGCTCCTGTGGATCGGAACGTGTCACCGACGCCATCGCCCCGCTCCGGGCGACCCCCTGTTTCTTTCTGTCCACCCCACTCCTGAGAGCTTGGTTGTCCAAGCCTCCGCTTCCCAAACCGCCTTCCCTACCGCTCCTCCGGATAGGGAATCCAAACGCCTGGATCAGTTTGGGAAGAAAGGTTTTCTTCCTCCAGTGCTGGCTTGCGGTCCGTTAACACCGCTTGTCTTTTGGGCCGATATACCCACTCCCTGTGGGATTCGGTGGCGGATGTTTTGCCCCAGTGCCCTGAGGAGGTCCAGGCACTGCTTTCCGCGCCATTGCGGAAGGAAGGGATGCGGCCAAATACACTATCCGTTGTGGCCTTGACACCGCCGACTCGCTGGGCAGGTCGATTGCAACGACGGTGGCGCTCCGGCGCCACGCCTGGCTGAGAACCACTGGTTTTTCAGGGGATGTCCAGAATACTCTCATGGACATGCCCTTTGATGGAAGTCGGTCTTTTTGGGTCCAAAGCAGACCATGCGTTGGAGCGCTTTAGGACTCACGGGCTACTGCAAAGTCCCTGGGCCTTTCTGCTACACGCCCTCCGCTGCCTTCTGCTTTTCGCCCCTATCGTGGCCACGGTAGGGCGCCCCTTCACGTCAGCAGCCCAGCCACCGGCCCGCGCAGCAGGCGTCTTCGCGTGGCCGAGGGCGTGGATTCCGCCGTGGCGGATCGGGCAACTCCAGCGTGCGGGTCAGGCCACCACCTCCAACCCGTCCGCGGCCTCCAAGCCCTCCTAGTCCCTCCTTTCAGGTGCACGGCACGCCAGTAGAGGGGCAGGGTCCGCCATCACCTTCCCCACTGGCGCACCATCACCTCGGACAGGTGGGTCTTGGACATTGTCCCGAAGGGGCTACTCCCTCCCCTTCGAGACCACCCCCAGCCATGCCACCTCAATTCCACCGCATGTCAGGGGATCACTTGGTGCTTCTACGGAAGGAAGTCACGGCCCTCTTGACCAAGAGGGCCATCGAGCATGTTCCGACCCCAGAAGTAGGGCGTGGTTGCTACTCCCACTACTTTCTGGTGCCCAAAAGGACAAGGAGGACATGCGTCCTATCTTGGACCTCCGGAACGTCAATCGCTTCCTCCGGAAGGAGAAGTTCAAGATGCTCACC
The DNA here is from genome assembly GCA_963921515.1 of Calotriton arnoldi. Classification (NCBI taxonomy): domain Eukaryota; kingdom Metazoa; phylum Chordata; class Amphibia; order Caudata; family Salamandridae; genus Calotriton; species Calotriton arnoldi. The sequence goes on along the minus strand of CAWUFW010005280.1, from coordinate 274,623 downwards.
TAGCTCAGGTCTTGACTGCCCTCGACCCTGGAGACTGGTTGGTAGCGTTGGACTTGCAGGACGCGTATTTCCACATCCCCGTCCTGCCGGCCCACCGGCGTTACCTTCGGTTCACGGTAGGCCCGAGCATTTTCAGTTCACCGTGCTCCCCTTTGGCCTTACCAGTGCCCCTCGGGTGTTCACGAAAGTGATGGCGGTGGTCGCAGCTCATCTGCGCCGGGCAGGGGTTTCAGTCTTCCCCTACCTCGACGACTGGCTGCTGAAGGCGGGCTCGTCCCAGGCAGTCGTCTCCCACCTCCAGACTACGGCCGAACTCCTGCACTCGCTGGGGTTCTCCATCAATGTGCCGAAGTCGCATCTAATTCCTTCTCCACAGCTCCTTTTCATCGGAGCAGTTCTGGACACGACTGCAGTTTCGGGCCTATCCTCCCGAACGGCGGAGTCCGGGATATTCAGGCTATGATTCCGATCTTTCGGCCTTTATCCTGGGTTTCGGTACGGATGACCCTGAGGCTGCTGGGCCTCATGGCCTCCTGCATCCTGCTGGTCAATCATGCCAGATGGCATATGCGGGCTCTGCAGTGGGACCTGAAGTTCCAGTGGGCGCAGCACCAGGGCAACCTGTCCGATCACGTCCAGATCTCGGAGGGGACTGCAAAACAGTTGCAGTGGTGGCTCTCGAACCGGCAATGGGTCATGGGCAGATCCCTCTCCCTTCCCCAGCCAGAGCATACAGTTGTGACGGACGCGTCCCTTCTGGGATGGGGCGGTCACATGGGAGAGGCGGAGATCAGAGGCCTCTGGTCTCCGGCGGAGTCCCGGCTCCATATCAACATTCTGGAGCTCCGGGCGATCCGACTTGCACTCAAGGCATTCCTTCCCTCTGTCAAAGGGAAGGTAGTGCAGGTGTTCACAGACAACACCACCGCCATGTGGTACTGCAACAAACAAGGCGGGGTGGGGTCAGTGGACCCTTTGTCCAGGAGGCTCTGCGCCTCTGGACATGGCTGGAACATCAGGGCATGTTCCTGGTGGTTCAACACCTGGCAGGTTCCCTGAACGCCAGGGCGGACGAACTCAGCCGCAGGTGCATGATGGATCACGAATGGCGTCTTCACTCGGAAGTGGCGCAAGGACTCTTTCTACAGTGGGGAGAGCCTTGGTTAGATCTATTCGCCACCGAAGAGAACGCGCAATGTCATCAGTTCTGCGCGTTGGAATTTCCAAGGCGGCACTCGCTCGGCGGCGCTTTTCGTCGCGAGTGGAGTTGCGGTCTATTGTACGCCTTTCCGCCTATACCACTTCTACCCAGAGTGTTGAAGAAGATTCGGCACGACCGGGCCCAAGTCATTCTTGTGGCTCCGGACTGGGCTCGAAGAGTTTGGTATCCCGAGCTACTCAATATGGCGTAGATCCCCGATCCGTCTGCCTCTTCGGGAGGATCTTCTGTCGCAGCAGCAGGGGGCGGTCCTCCACCGAACCTGTCCAGTCTACACCTGCTTGCGTGGAGATTGAGCGGCGGCAGTTGATTCCTTTCGACTTGCCTCCCGAAGTTTGTGATGTGATTCTGGCAGCCAGGCGTCCCTCCACTAAGGTGGTATACGCCTGCAGGTGGAACAAATTTGTGGCATGGTGCACAGCAAAGGCTGTGAATCCCCTTTCTGCCCCTCTTTCTGAGGTCCTTCTGTTCCTTCTTTCTCTGGCCCAACAGGGTTCTGCCCTGGGTACCATCAAGGGTTATCTTTGTGCTATCTCGGCCTTCCTCAGGCTCCCTGATCAGCCCTCCCTTTTCAAGTCCCCTGTTAACAGGTTCTTAAAGGCATTACACACCTCTTCCCTCCTGTTCCGTTTGTGATGCCTCAGTGGGACTTGAACTTGGTTCTTACCTTTTTAATGTGTGCTCCCTTTGAGCCTCTACATAACTGTCCTCTTCGTCTTCTGACTCTGAAGACAGCCTTTCTGGTGGCCATCACCTCCGCTCGGCGGGTGAGTGAGCTCCAGGCTCTATCTTGCAAACCTCCCTTTCTGTCTGTTCATCCAGACAAGGTTGTTCTTCGGACGCGTCCGTCCTTCTTGCAAAGGTGGTTACTGCTTTCCACATTGGGCAGACCATCACTTGCCCACCTTCTTTCCGCATCCTTCCAGAGGAAGAGAGGCTCCACCGTCTGGACCCAAAACGTGCGCTCTCCTTCTATATCGACCGCACAAAACACTTCCGGGTGGATGACCAGCTCTTTGTTGGCTACGTGGGCGCCAAAAAGGTCGGGCGGTGCACAAGAGAACCATCTCCCGCTGGGTTACCTTTTGCATCAAGACCTGCTATTCTTTGGCTAGAAAGAGCCTCCTGTTGGGCTGCGTGCCCATTCCACCAGGGCAGCGGCTGCTACCACGGCCTTGGGCCGCGGTGTTCCGCTGCCGGTTATCTGTCAGGCAGCTACGTGGGCCTCGCTGCACACGTTTACAAAGCATTACTGCCTTGACAGTCAGGTCCGGAGGGACGGCTTCTTTGGCCGTTCTGTCCTCCAGGACTTCCTTGTCTGATCTTTGTTCGCAGACCCACCACCGGGGTTGGTATTGCTGGGGTATCTATTCTAAGGTAAGGAATCTGTCACTAACGTGTCTCTTTCAGATGCACAAGTTACTAACTTGTGTAACGATATATCTGTAGAGACAGTAGTTAGTGACAGATTCCACCACCCACCCATCCTCCCCATTCTGCGAACTGATTTCTAGGGTTAAGGACATCCCTTTCAGGGCCCTAGTATTTTTCAGACACCTATGTCAGCCTCTTGCATGGCTCTGCGTTCCTGGCGCGGAAAGTCGTGTACAGAACTGGCGATCAGCGCGCACAGGGCGGCGTCTAAGTACTGCCCGCGGCGTCATCCCGGCGAACACAACGCCGGCGGCGGACGCGGAGCCGCACGGCGCCGCCTACCGGCGCGCAAGGGTACTGCTACCCAAAAACTTTCCGGATCAGCCTGACGCCTGGGGATATTCTAAGGTAAGGAATCTGTCACTAACTACTGTCTCTTACAGATATATCGTTACACAAGTTAGTAACTTGTGCGATATTCACATGGTAGCGTTAATGGTAATTATCCAAACTTATCTCAGCATTGAACAATTTTTTCCACAGGTACATTTTAAAATGGCCTTCTCTACAGTCTTGCCACACACGGAATAGGATTTTCCGAAAAATGAATAGTCTCTGCGCACATCAATGATATACTTTATACAGCTTCAATAAAACAAAACATGTATAGTTTTAAAGGCAAAATTGCATTGTTATTTTGATCCTTCTTAAAAAGCATTTACTTCTTAAATTTCAATGTGCAGCCCTGGGTTTGATAAGGCTCGCGGATACACCATGAGGTTACACATCTGATGCTCCGGGCACAGAAACTGCAGAGCGCAGGGCCCTCGAGCTGCAGGGCCCAAAGCCTGGATCACGTACGCAATCAGAATATACAGGCTGTGGTTGTCTGCTCTGCTCTAATAAGTTATTGTCATTTTATCAGTGCACGCTCGTCCGGTGTTTGATTAACACAAAAGATACCACACAAACAGGCACCCACCACATGCACAAACCCCATGTTATACCCACACACGAGTCAAGCATAAACTAAAAAATGCAAGATGCTGAATGCGGAGGTCAAAGCAGCTTCTCTTGTGATCTGCCTTGCACTGGCTCATCACATGGTAACCAGTCACAAATCCTCTACCCTAACAGAGATGAATCCAAACAGCACTCCCGGAAGTAGTTTTAGCGATACAAATTTCTCCAAATAAAAATGGAAACCACAACCCGGGTGAGCAGCTTTCTCAAAGACAAGGATATTATGTCAAAAATGAGAAAGATGGCGCCACCAGACAAACCTCACTGGGTATTCCTTACAGATGCAAACCAACATACCACTGGCATTGAAAGAGTGGTGCGCATGACCGGTGGTGTTTTGAGCCTCCGTAGTTCCCGTACCTGACATCTTCACCTGACCGTTTATGATTACCCGCCAAAGTAAAATCAGGGTCCCCGACTGACAGCTTTCCACCCCACGTCTTAAAAGAGGTTTTCTCTTTACTCCCTAGGCCTGCCCTTTCCCTCCTAAATGAGTCATTGGCTCAGGGCATCGTCCCGAGAGCCTTTAAAGAAGCAATTATTGTTCCCCTTTTAAAGAAACCAAGGGCTGACCCTCAGACGCTGACTAAATATCACCCAATCTCGCTGCTCCCCTACCTGGCCAAGGTTCTAGAATCCTATGTGGCACAATGCCTATGTGCCTTTATCGAACAGTCGGAATTTCTCGACCCCCACCAAGCAGGATTTCGTCCAGCTCATTCAACAGAGGCAGTTATACTGACCGTTCAGGACACACTTCGGAATGAAACAGATAAAGGATCTCCCCAGGCCTTGGTTCTGTTGGACCTGTCTGCGCCATTTGACACGGTCGATCACGGTATCTTGATCGATCGTGTCCGAGACACTGGTCTTCAGGGATCAGCTCTTAGATGGATAGGGTCATTCTTGGAAGACCGTTCTCAGTCAGTCCGCCTATCCCAGTTCACAGCATCTAAAAGGAGTGTAACTTGGGGAGTACCCCAGGGCTCCTCGTTATCTCCTCATCTGTTCAACCTATATCTCCTGCCACTGATCCAGTCTATAAAACAAAGCAAGGTGTGTACGTTCAACTATGCGGATGATCTACAGCTAATATTCACCATTAATAACACTCCTGAATCTGTGCTGTAATTCCAAACCACCATGCTGCACATCTGTGATTGGATGAACAGCAACCAGTTGAAACTCAATCCGGATAAGACCGAACTTATCCAGATAAGAGGTACTCGGAACCCGTGGAGCCCCCAGTTTTGGCCAACTGAGTTGGGCGCTCCCCCCACTGCATCCTCCTCAGCGAAAAGCCTCGGGGTGATAATTAACAGCGACCTCACCATGAAAACCCAAATTGCATCGGTTACATTGACCTGCTTTCGTCCGCTAAGAAAGATAAGGAAGATCAGCAGACTCCTTACTAGGGAATCACTGACTCAGGCTGTTCTAGCCATGGTGATATCACATTTAGATTATGCCAACTCTCTATATTTCAAATAATGAATCAAATGATTAACATAGCTTATAATTTATTATAAGCTATGTTAATCATTTGATTCATTATTTGATTACACATGCTAATTTGATTTATTATTTTGATTGCACAATATCTTTAGTTTTTGTGTATTTGTTGTACATTATCTGGTGATGTTGTATTGTTGGTTGTCATTAATTACAGTATTTCATGTATTATTAATTTGATGATTGAGTCTTTGTGACTTTTTTGTATAGAAGGTTGTTAATATTTTTGTGTGTCTTTGTTTGCAACTGAATGAATATTTGAAAAAACAAAATGAATTTTGATGAGTAAAAAACTTGGACAAATAAAATTATCTTTGACCTCCTCGGTAAATCATAAGTGCATTTAATGATACAAGGTCCAGGTAAAACCCCCTTTTTTTCCTATTATATGGCCCTACCTGCACTTTGTCCACTTGGGCCTAACTCCTTTGTGTTGATAAACTCTCTATTTCGGCATTCCATCGTATCTCACCAGGTGACTGCAACTAGTGCAGAACCAGGCAGCTAGACTGATCTTCCAGCAACCCAGATGGCAACACGTTTCCCCCCTCATGAGGAAGTTACATTTGCTCCCCATCCCACAACTATCAGCTTTCAAAGTGGGCTGCCTGATTTTTAAGTCCTTGTATGGTCCAAGCCCAAAATTAATCTCCAGCCTTATTCAAAGGCATATACATATTTGGAACCTGCGTTCATCCCATATGAACCTCTTGGCCACACCCTCTTACAAACTGAAGCGACAAGGTGGCTGCAGATTTGCAGTGCTGGCACCTGGATTTTGGAATTCTCTTCCACCAAACCTCAGAGCATGTACGGACCTCATGAATTTCAGAAGACTTCTCAAGACCTGGTAATTCACCCAAGCCTATGACTGAACCTAAGCATATGACAGATCAACAGGGCTCCAGCACATCCGAGATCCAGCGCCAAGAAACCAATCGGTGTACGCGCGCTTTACAAGAGATTTTAATATAACATGGGTGGAATGTGGCCGTAGCTTTCCTAGTTAAATGAGCTTACAATTCATTTGGGTTTCCGTGGTCCGGTGATCTCGACCCGAGGGTGTTTCTCCCTTGCAGAACTATGATTGTTCTTGACTTTTGAAATTACCGAATCTGCATGCCAGCAGGCGGCGCGCAGCTCTAAAAATGTCTGTGATTGCCGAGTTCCTATGAGGAGTGGCAGGAAATGTTTACAAAAACGCGAAACTACCTGTATCACAATGCTAAGAAAGAAATCGATGTGAATAAAAAATGGCAAGCCTGCCTCTTCTAACGGGGTGCACGCGCTTTAACAGACAGCTAATTTGTAGGAGTAAAACCGCACCCTCTTTTCTTCCATTTAATGTTCAGTGACTCCCAATCTGACATCATAGATGCATCCTTGCCATGTGATATAACGTCACTACCACGGCGGGCGTTTACTACCGTGAAGTGAATAGACGATGCCTCTGTTCACTCAACAGCTGTGTATACACAGACGTCCATGCCCAGCTGAAATGCTTATCACTTGACATGTGTAGAATGTGAGACCTGTGGTAGCAAGTGTTTGTCCTCAGCACAGAGCTGCTTTTACCCTCGACTTATCTAAACCGGTGACAAATATTTTCTCTCAAGCACCTTTTAAGAAGGCACTTTACTGTGCAAAGATCAAGTGCTTTTTCATTTTTTAGTTAAAGGATTGTACAGATGAGTACAAATGTACAAGATAATTTTACAGGGAAAATGTTTGGGTACCTTTCAGCGCGAAAGAATACATCACAAAAATAATTATTTTTTATCAATAATATGGCTGTTAAATGCACTGCTGTACGTGTAAAGCACTGCATAAAGTCTGAGCACATCTTGGAAAATTAAATTGAGCTGTGAGTGTAAATAAGCAATTACAACTATTAATAGGTTTTGCTGCAGTGATTCCACGAAAAAGAGCAGCAGAAATACACCCGCTCAAGGATTTATTCTTACCCGGAACACCGGACAGAAAGGAGTGTTTACATCCACATGTTCATGTCCTTGCTGTAGATATAAAGTGAAATGAAACGAGCCGGGAAATTCTTGCTAAGCCACATTTATAACCATACTAACAGGAGGGAAAATATTTATTAAAGTTCTCGCTAATGAGAGAAAGAGGACACCCCGTTTACTCGAAATGGCGTAGTTCGGAATTCCAGGGAGCCAGTCAGGTTTAACTTGACCTTGGGGCAAGTCTGGGAACCTTCACCCACATTTGCCTAATCAAAATTTCTAGTCATCTGCTGATTTAGGGCTGCGTCACTGCATGTGGGCACAACCCTTCCTTGGTTGTCTAGCAAAGTGTTGGAGGGAATCAGTCGCGGCTGGCATGACTGGCGGGGGGGTCGCACGGGTCGGAAGCGGGACGGTAATAAAACATTTTTTTAAACTTACCTTCCCCTGGGTCACGCGCCGCCGCCTCAGCTCCTGCTGCTCCTGGCCGAGTCTGCGTTTTCCACAGGCAGCCTCCCTCCCCTAAGCCAGTCACAACGGTTGTGATTGGTGCAGACGGCGCCCAGCCGGGCGCCTGTAGGGAGGCCATTTTATTTATGTATGCTGCATGCAGCCTACATGGAGAAAAAGGGAGAGTGTGCATGACTGTTTGGTTGGCCCCAGTGGACCGACCAAACAGTCAGGGCCCAAAACAGTAGGCAAGCCCCCAACCAGGCACTTCTGCTTTCTCGCAGTGAGGGAAGCAGAAACATAAAATGGTAGTTTTACCATTTTATGTTTCTGCTTCTCGCACTGCGAGGAAGCAGTGGGGCGACGCCCCTCCACCCTAATGGAGGAGCCACCCCTGCTCACAGGATGTACCCTGCCGAAACCTGAAGGTTCCGTTTCGGTTATACGTTGATGATTCGAAAATCCTAACATTAGCACACCTAAAGCATTCAGAGAAAGCAAAATTGGCTGCTGTATAAGCCCATTGCAAGAAAGAAAACTTGAAAATAAATGCAAAGAAATCTAAAATTACACCGTTTGGAGGAACCAATGAATATGTGAATTCTACAAATTGACATTTGTCAATGAATAAGTGGACACTGCATCCTGTTACCATCTTTAGAAATCTGCGACTGGCAGCATATGTCAATAATGCTAACAAAAAGGTGAAGCCAGTCTTAGCAGCAATTGTGATATTTGTGTCACAACTTGTCACCCTGTTACATGCTGATATTTTTAGGCCTGACGTTAGCAAAGACCTTTTGATTTTACTCATTCTGTGTATAATATGATTGCTTCTAGGTTCTTTCATCCAGCACTTACCATCCATTGGTCTGTTATTGTGTCATTCACGTTTTGTCCCACCCACGACAGCATATAGCATGGGGCATTGGGTATGCCCACTTCATCCACTGGCTGACATCACTGTGAGTAATGGCATTCTTCCCTTTCACAAGGAGCACATTGGCACGGCACACAAAGTAGCTCTCACCATTGTTGGGGACTGCTGTGGTAATGTGTTCCTTTTGATACCAGAAACATATTTTTGCTTTTAGCCATCTTTTTAAGTTTAAAGATGCACTGCTGCTTCCCCACATTAAAGCTTTGAAAATAAACTAGGACAAAACAAAATAAGCGTTGACAAAGCCAGGCTGGATGCCAACCCGTGACCTATTGACTTTGCCCTTGATATGCTCGTTTTAAATGATGCTACTGAACAGAGAGATTTTATATTTTCCACAACCGTTTTTGAGCTCCTATTTTTGGCTGTGATCGAAAGTGAGACATACCTTGAAAGTACTGTATTTGGCAATCGACTGCCTTAAGCGTGTGTCACATTTAATGTAGAGAAATTTCCCAAGTAGACCCCAGTCAGCAACAATATTTGAGCTCCGTCACGAATCCACAAGAAAGGTACCTTCTTGTCCTGGCTAGTGCAGAAAGCCTTTAGCTGGGAAATACATTTGCAAAACAAAACTAATCGGATTGTGGTGTGAAGGAGACTTTATTTATGCCTGTCATACAGACCCGTTGGGTAAAGGAGACTGGTTAAGATCCTGCTTCCATTTTGCCAGATGTCAGATATTGATTCCCACTTCACAACAGCAATGACCCAGTATCAATCAATCAATTCATCTTTATTCGGGTACAAAAAGTATCCACAAAAGTTCAGACATACGCAATAAAAGTACATAAAAAGTATGCAATAAAACTTATAAATAATTAAAAGTTATTAAAATACGTAATTAATTACCATGTCATATCAACCATACATGGAATAATACTGCATGATTATATATTCAATTTTAGTCACTATTCATCAAAATACGGGCTCGGACAGAAGTTTTCAAAAAAGCACCTGTTTGAGTGATTGACTCATCATCGAGTTGTAGCAGCATGCTAAATGCTGCCCTAAAGTCAGTAATATGGCACCTCTTTATCAGGGGGAGCAAAAAGAGCTTTGTGTACATAGAATAAAAAAGCACAAAAGAATAGAAAGTGCAGTGTGGATTGACCTGAGCTCCCATTACATGGGCAGGGCCAGTGGTGTAACACAGGCCCCCGCAGCCTCCACAGTGCCGGGGGGGTTCAAGCTCCAGAGGGCCCCCTCAGCACAGTACTCAAGTTTTGTTACGCCAGTGGGCAGTGCAAGGAGTCATGGTTTGCTTGAAAGCCCGAGGGGAAGCATAACCAATACTTGACGATGCCAGCCCTAAAGCCGAACAGTAAACTGCTCTCTCAGCGGCACCAAGATTCAGTTGGGTACCCTGCAATTAAACTGGCTGTTCTAAGGTTCCAATATACCGTCACACTCTTCTTTCTAATCCCTGTGGCCAATCTTCCATCACAAAAACATTTGTACAGAGCTAGGTGTAACTGCTTTTTACTGGTAGCACAATTGCCCTCCGGGTTCTCAGAGATGTTGGTAACCAGTCTTGCGCAAACCCGATTCCACCCTGGCTAGCCATGAGATATACATGTCTTTATCACATCAAAGGCAATCTGTAATAATCTCTTGTAAGGCTTGCCTTCTTGTTTTTCCATACTGCTAACCATAGCAGGGGAGGATGGCCACTAATGTATTCTTCTATAAAGGATAAATTCAGTTCATTTTGCCAGATAAAATGGGGAGAGGAAATGGGAGCCGCCAAAACCCTACAGCAAAATCTATTTTCTTCTGCCTGAATAGTATGGCATTTGGTAATGCCCCATACCTCGGCCCCGTATGTAGCCATCGGAAGACGTTGCATTGTGAAAATTTGCAAGAGGGGCATGAGGGCTCCCCCCAACCCCACCCCCCCTTTCTGGGCTGCGGTAGGCTAAACAATGAGCTGATTGACATGAAAAAGTAATTTCTACAATGAGTAATATGCGCCGTCCAAGATCTGTTGGCAGCGAAAACTAGACCCAGGTAAGAGAAAGTGCTAGTGGATTTTAAACTATGGTTGCCAACAGTAAACGAGGACAAATTTTACATCCTAAGCCAAAATATAAGATTTTACAAAATTAGTATGTAGGTCGAGCGTGGCCATAAAATCCACAAATCCTTGGACTAAAAGACCAGAGCCCTAGGAGTGTGAGCCATCATCACAGCATCATCCGCATACAGCAAGGATGGTTACTAGTAGCCTTTTACTTTAGGAACATCAGGGGTGATGGTTAATAAAGAGTGGAGGTTGTTAATATATAGAATAAATAAAAGGGGAGCTAAAATGCACCCTGGTCTCTCAGCCCGAAAAATGCCAATATCTTTAGAAACCTCCCCCTGAATATTTATTCTAATTCTGGCCTTCAAGTCCCTGTGTAAATATGCTAAAAAGTGCAACAGTGCTTCATCCATCCCACATGCTAAAAGGTTTGACCACAGCTATGAGCAATTGATGCAGTCAAAAGCTGAGGTCAAATCCATGAACACAAAATAAAGCGGGGACTGCTGGGCTTCAGTGTATTTCCCAATATTCAGTTTGAGATTAAGGCACTTCTCGACTGTGTTGACCTTGTTCCTAAGACCATATTGACACGGGTATAGTATGGACTTCTCCTCGGCCCATTCCTCTATCCTATTGTATAGGACTCTTCCCATAATTTTCAGTGTAGTTTCTATTAAGGAAATGGGCCTATAGCAGACAGGTTGCAAGCGGTGTCCTTTTTGAAAAATAGGAACTGTAACAGAGGTTGACCATGTGCTAGGTAAAGGAGAATGGGCCAGACTGTTGACAGCATTACGTAATAACTGAGCCCAGAATTCAGAGTTAAGCTTAAAAGATCTATTGGTACCCTGTCCGGGCCAGGGGGCGTGCCCTCAGTACTCTGGCTTATAGCGTCTACAACCTCACCCAAGTTCAGGTGCACAGTGTTATGGGCAGAAGCCACAGGGAGGTTGCTTTCTGCTGAGTTGGCATCAGAGATGTTAGTGAAGTGCTCCTTCAAAGCCTCACTAGTGATATTGCAGCTAACAGTTGATGCCTGATTCATTTGTTGCATGTCTTTCACAGCCGTCCAAAAGAGTTTACTGTTCTTTTTATTTGCCACCCAAACTAATGAGCCCTACTGTTGGTTCAGTGCTTCCTTCTTCCTTGTTATGGTGACCTTTTTCTATTTCTTACGTAAAAGTGCCACCTTCAGGTGGTTCCTAGGGTTGGCTGTAAAGGCCATGCGTAGTTGGCGGTTGGCAGCAGAGCATTCGTGACTAAACCATCTAGGTCTATTTACAGTTGGACGTGAGGCTCTCATTAACTCTTTCTTAATGTGAGAAAAGAGCTGAGTAAATACCACAGCCGCTGGATAAGCAATATCGTTCTCAGTTAGACAAACCATGACCAGATCTAAATTTTCCTTGATCACTTTGTGAAATAAGATGTCAGAAGAAACTGCTTTCCATTTTAGTCTTGAGCTGTCAGACTGTTCATGATTTCTTGCTGCACATTCCCCTCTATAATTAGGCTAGGGGGACACCATTCATGCAACCTCGATAAGGTTATGACCCCCATAATTTGATGATACAACTTTGCCATGCAGCAGTAATTCCTCCAAATTGGATGATATAAAGAAATAATTGTGGATGCACAGCCTTTGCCCCTATCGGTGGGTAAAGCAATGACCAAGTATTTTGGAAGAAGTATGGCAGAAAAGACAGTCTGCCAGTCTAAAAAAACTTGTATAGTTACCTCATAAGTAAATGTACTGTTAAAATTGGTATTTTGTAACATACCACATTTTTGGAGTGAGGTGAGATGCAAAGAAGAGACAGAAAACAATACGGTTTCATTGACCATCTGGGACTTGATTTTCTCTTTCCCCAGCAGCACCCCAAGCCCCATCTTCTTTACCGGGTTAGGTGTATGTTTAATTTGCTCTACGAATGCGCCATAGCAAAGGAACAGCTTTATTAGGCATTTTTCTTCCAAAGTTGTAGTCTTGCATACCTTGTGCTAATCTACCAAAGTTTACTTTAGTGCACCTCACACTTTCACTTTTGGATGTTTTTGATTTTCATTCTGTTTTTATCTGGTCCAGAGTTCCTTCTGACTGTTTGTGTTGCTCTTCTATTGTATTTATTAAGTATTCCAGTGCCTGAAAGCTTCTTGTTAACTGAAAGTGTGAAAAAGTAATTTGTCTAAATTTCGAATTTCTTTTTAAATTCAAAAAAGGATTGTGTTTGGCAGATCTGGACTGAGATTGTGCTTGGCAGATCTGGACTTGGATTGAGTTCTTCACCCTTTGAACTTTTTAGGAGAAGGCTTGATGTCTCGTTGTTCTCCTAAATTTCCCGATTCCCACTATGGCAATGCTACTTTTGTGTCTTGCATGTTTCACCGGACGTCTTGATCTTAGTTAGGCCTGTTGGGGTTGTTGGAGTTGAGTGCCATGTAAATAATGTAGCTTGCTCTGAAAGTTGTGGGCATGTAGTAGCATCCAATCGAGTACTTTAAGGGTCAGTGTGATTGTCATACTTCTGAAAACATTTGAAACAGTCTTCACATGCAGGATGCTTCTCTGCAGTATTAAGAGGGTCTCGAAGTTCCCAACCAGCGGAGCATTACTTCCACCAAGATGATGCTGTATAGTATTTATACAGTGTGAACAACAACCCAAAGATTAAATGTTCTGATGCTAAGATGGAGAAACCACTGAAGTTTCAACACAGTAGATAACTTTTCAGGGCCTTATGGAACCGAAGATAATTGTATTCTGATTGAAGATGGTTAGAAAGAGTATTCCATAAATAAGGGACCAAGTGGGAAAACCTCTACTGCCTAATCAAAATCAATCAATACGTAGGATGATTAAGGATGCCTCAGCAGAACACAATTTGTGCTTTTAATTCTAGATTGAGTAAAGACTGGGCCCCGATTATGATGGGCTCTGTGATGAATGTATTAAGCCTTTAAAGTCATATGCTGCTTCACTAGTAACCAGTGAAGGGCCTGAGGTGTGAGGAAATAAATTGGTTTGAGGGTAGGCTTAACAAGAGCAAACGTAACAAGTTTTGAGTTAATGTTGTATTATTCTTTTAAGTAAAGAGAGACCAAGCTACAGTAGTCACTATGCAATATGACAGTCTCTTGGACTACTAAACGATGAGAATCCACAGGAAGAGGTGGGACTATCTTACATAGTATACATAGATAATATAAGCAGGATGAAGTGAGGGTATTGACTTCCTTTGTGAAACAAAGGAACATCAAGAATAAGATTCTTTGAAAAATGTTTTTGAGAAGGGGTATCGCACTTTACAGAGGGAAACCAAATAAGAGACCCTGCCAAAAACTAAACAGCTTTTTTTTGTCTCCATTCATTTTGAGTGATTCATTCTCATCCAGTAAGCATGTAAGGAAATTGCTGGCAAAGAACTTGTCTTCTAAAGAGATGACAATCTGAGTGCCTTCCACACAAGACATAAGGGAAAAAACAAAACCAAAAATTGTTTGCGAGGGGGTGCTGTAAAGTGTCTGGCTCATAGAAGAACCTTGTTACCCCCTCCCATCCACACCCCAATGGCTTAGGGTGATAACGGAATGGCTTTAAATGATTGGTTTGGGACTGATCTTCCTGGAATGAGGAGAACTACTCGAGAGCCTTATCACAGATGCCTACACAGTGTAGCCACTGACGAAGAATAGTGTGATAAACCATATCAAAGCAGTGCTAAGATCTAGAATTAATAGTGCAGCACTCCCTTCTCTGTCTGGCATCGCCTGGGTATCATCCTTGACAAGCCCTCAGTATATAACATCTGCAAGATCTTTCCATTTGAGACCTTGAACTATAGCAAAAGACAGCTAGCCTTGTGCCTCCATTAGATGATTGTCCCCTCTTTACAGGGGTGGCCCCTCGTCAGATGATGATTCCTAGCAAAGTTCTCCACCAAGCTTTTCATGAAGGTTGCTCAGAAAAGAAAGCACCTTAAACTTCCTGAGTTGGAGTTCACCAAGGTAATGCCCCTTTCCATCCCAGTTAAGGCGAAGATCAAGTCTCTTTAGAAAAGGCATTGAAAAAAGCTCTGGTCCAGCTTGAATCCAAAATGATGCAGAAAATTGCCTTTTCTGAGGTCGAGAACCATCCATCCCTGAAACAGTTGTCGATGGGAAGCCTATTGTCAACTAAGAAGATAGTCGTACCCCATTCCTCTGGCGACTGCCTCCCCTCCAGTGGCATTTCCATCCACCTCATAGTCTACAGTCACACTGTCAATCAGCACTTCGTCAACTTGATCATTGAAGACTATGTCCGTGACCTTGACGGTCACAATCACTTCGATGACTAGCATTCTGATGGCAAACTTACCCATCTATACTATCACTAGTCTAATGATGACAGTCAAACTTGAGTTGCCAGCGCCAACTTCTTCTATATTTCACACTCACTTCATTGACCTTTGAATATTTCTGCTCATCGTCTTGTTCATAACCTGGATTCAGAGTTGGAAGCAGATGTCTGCAACCAGAAGCAAGAGGATGCTGGTGTCCTTAACCTTCCTAAACATCTTATAACAAATGGAGACAATTCAAATCTAGGTTCCTCAGCGTCAACCTAATCTTGCTCCTCCGAGGCCACACCAAAATCCTATTCAATGGCATCACCAAACAGTACCGCTGCTGCCTCCTCCACCTCAACTTCTTCTGCACCACAGGATCCCTTTGCCCCTACATCAGTACCTTGGCCAAGGGAAATGGGCAAAAATTATCCACAGGGCAGGATATTTGTACCAAAAAGGTAGAAGGAGAGGTAACAGAATAGAATATGGATGCAGAAGGCGACCACTAGCATGAGGAATAATTGAGGGGTTTTATCTTTTCAAAAGAAGGGGAGAAAGCAACACTGCAGCGTAATTCCCCGCTGACGACATTGGCCCCCTTCCATGCTTTATTGGAGCGGGCGACCAGGTGGAGCAGCAGTGCTCCCTAAATAACTGTATGGAGCAGAGGAGGAAGACCACAAAGTCCATCCCTGTCGGGGACTATATCTGAAAGGAAGGATTGATGCTTAGGACCAATCCTACTATAGTTTGGATGGTTGTGCTCTTCTTTGAGAAGAAATACAGGTCACCAGACGCAGCTCCAGCTTGCCTGACTGGCTACCCAAACTGCTCTCGATCATAAATGCTGCAGCGCAAAGACTCTGTAAGAACCCTATCAGTCTAATTGTCCTAAAGTTCATTTGATTTAGAATGTAATCTTATTCTTTCTAGACCGAAGATGAATTGACCGCTTGGGGCGCAATTAGTTCTAGCGCGGCTACATCCATTAAAGCTGCATGTGCCTAGGCTTTCATTGTTAGTACCGCCAGATGTGGCACAGCATCTCGTCCTTGGTGGACCTCGTTCCTGAGAGCAGACAAGAGGAACCAGGAGTATATAGTCAAGGTGTGGGGCTAGCACCACAGCATCCATTATAAACGCAGCCATGGACAGATCTAATTCAGGTTTTTGGCAGTTGGCGGGGGCAGAAATGCTTAGGAGGCAAGATTAGTGTAGGTTTTTGTACTTCTTTCTGTCAAGAAGTGCAAAAGAAAGCACTTTCCCTTCAATGGACAGACTCTTTGGAAAACATGTGGATGTCACAGTCCTGTCCATCAAGACAGTCATGGACACAATACTCTTACTAGGCGCTCTGCGATATAGACGCCAATCCTAGTCTTCCTTACAAAGATCAAGGCGATTAAGGCTTACAGAAGAGGCTATAACCAGTATGGTGGGCAAGGTCAACAATACTGCCTATACAAACAACCTATATGACCAAGGTTGCGCCACAGGGAGAGGCCAGGATAACAAAACGACCAAAAGTTAGGGAAAAAAAGATGGGTGCTTCACCGTCACTCACCCAGAATAGCAATATTCGTGCTGGACTCCTCAGTAGTCTTATTTTCCCAGCCACTGCCCCCATACAGGCCAATGGTGAAAACAATTCACATTTTGCTTCTGAATGGAACAAAATTACAACTGACCAGTGGGTCCTTCAAATACTGCAATTAGGTCACACACTAGAGTTCCCACAGAAACCACCACCCACCTTCTGGAGAAGGAACCCAACCCATTCTTGCATGAATGCCCGGAGCCATCCTCCTATTTTTCAAGGGTGTGATTAAGAAGGTGCCCAATGGATTCTATTCCACGTTCTTTCTGTTTCAGAAGAAAACAAAAGAATGACGACCTATCATCGACCTTAGCGACCCAAACAAGTTTTAGAAAATGGGCCTTTCAAATGGTCATCTTAAGAGGGGCCTTTCTTTTGCTGCACGAAGCAGAGTTTCTCACCTCCGAAGATATGCATGACACCTACTTTTACACTCCCATCAACAGGCAGTAGCTGAGATTCTCTGTGCCATGGCAACGTTACCAAATATCCCTCTCTTGACTTTATGTCAGCATCTCTGTTATTCACAAAGTTTATGGCCCCAGTGGCAGCCTTCTTTTGGTAGCATGGCCACCAGATATTTCTGTATCTGGATGACTATTTCCTGAAAGGGGCATCAGCAGAAGATCAAGCCTTCACAAGAGCATGTCAACTTGTCATAGTCTAATCCTAGAGCAGCTAGAACGTAAGTACTTCTAAAACTAGTAGATGGAAGAACATTAAGGTCCAGAGATTATAACGCTTAAATGTTTTTATAGGCACTGTGTTTTAAAATGACATTGATCCCTATGGCCAATGTTATGAAGCGTTATGATGTAGCATAGTGTTCAAGAGCTCTCAGGCAAACACCAAGGCTTGTTTTACTACAGTGTTTTTAAATGCAGGTAGTCAAAGGAATTGGAATGCCAGTAAGAAGGATACACCATAGCTGGATTGCCATGTTATGTTTGCCCCTCTAGTTTCAAGTTTATGGATGCGAACTGGTGAACTCTTTGGGTTTGAGACACTCCTGCTGAGTTCACAGTACTAAATACTGATACCCACCATTAAACGAATAACTAGGGTGTCACCCAAATGAAAATATGGAAGACTTTATGGTGGCAAAGTTAGTTCGAAGTTTTGCAGTTTATTTTTTTGTACCAGAAGCGATGGATGGTTTCAAGTAGGTATTGTCCTGTTTGGAATAGTTTGAGCGACACCAGCTAAGGAATCAGTGGGTCCCCATGTCTTAGAAAAATATTCTTGGTGGGTACAAATGTATATGTGGGTCAGCAGCTTTATAAATTATCTCAGATAAAGTAAACTGTAGGAGCGCTTATATCACAACATGCTTGTCAAAACTCTCCAGCGGTGGGGAAAGGGGAGGTGCTCTATTAACCTAAAAGCTCCACTGTTCCAACTGAGATTTAGAGCACTAATCCAACCCTTCATTGAAGATGCAGTATCTCTGGAACCAGTCGGATGGTTTGAACGGTTCTGGAATACAGGTGTTTCCACATCCAAGACCTCCGTTTTCCCTAAGGCTGGTAGGAAGTAGTAAGCGGCACCTTAGGTCCCTAGGGGAGAGAATTCTGAAACTGTGCAGACTCATAAGCACAAGAGTTTTTGCAGTTTTAACGCCAAAGGCAATTCTTTGTCTTGTGGTCTGACAAGCTGGACCTGCTAGGGTTTTTTGTCTGTCTCCATACAGATCTTCAGTCACTAGATCTTATGTAAGTTTTCCTGGCAATTCAATCACTTTTCTTCAAATTGGGGCACAGCAGCAAGGTTTTTGAGAAGTTAGTACTGGTACTCAGTCCTCAAAAACGGCAAGAAACACCAAGGTCCAGTCTCTGACAAACATCACTTAGCATTGTTGTGCAGAGTCCTCTTGAATTCAGACAAAGGATGAGATACTGGCTTAAGGAGGGCAGTATTTAACCCACTTAAGGGATACAGGCGAGCATTGTGGGGCAAAGTATAGCTGTATTTAAAGGTTTTGGTTTTTTTTCTTTTCTTTTCTTCAACTATTTGAGTTAGTGCATATTAGACTTCGGCCTTGGCTTGCCGGGCATTTTCTAATAGGTGCAATTCAGACAAGTAAGTCCTCGTGAAGGTCATTCTGTTAATTTAAGCCAGGCTGATCAAGCAACAGAAATTACTTGCCAGGGTGTAGCCACCAATAAATGAAGAGGGCGGGGCTTTTACTTTATTTTGCCTAGGATGAAGGTATCCCTGAACTCTATTTTTCTGCCAGTCACCTCAAAGCCTAATAGTGCTTTGAAATGGTAGGGGGAAACACTGAAGGGATTATTTCATGAGGGTTTCAGGGTAGTATAGATCACCCTTTTCAGGCTTTACAAAGCTGGATGGGGGCTCTTCTCAGGCAAATACCGTGCCATGGGCATACCTTCAGGCTTAGTCCCATTCCAGGGCTTCTTGATAGCATCTAGCTCCAGGCGCTGTGACAGCAACAGTTCACAGAGGTCCCTGGAGCCCCTGTCTCTGTGTTCTTTTGTTTTAGAACCCTCTTATTTGCCGAAGATGGAAATGTTTGGAAACTGGCAGGATTGGATGTGTAGTACAAGCAGCAGCAAGGCTTTATCCTTGCACTCAACTCTGCCCTCTGTATTGGCTCATCTGTCTGCTTATGACTGACCATGTCTCTCTGCTCCCTACTGACAGTCTCTGTGCTCCTCCTTGCGCTTTATTCACGCTCTGTTCACACATTGTCCGCCTATCTGCTTACATCTCATCTCTTCTTTCCACAGCGGACAAAGTGGTTGCCTTCCCAGTCTTGGAAATCGATCAAAAGTTGATTGTGGACACGAATGGTGCCGGAGATGCCTTTGTTGGAGGTAGGTGTCTATTGGCAGTGTTCACATGTTACCTTACAGGGTATGCACTAGTGTCTGTGCTTTATTGTTGAGATGACGCCCTCATATTGATGAATACCAAATAGCTCCCGAGTGCATTGTAATGAGTTTTTGCCTGTAGGTGGCATACATATAACCAAAGTACAGTTGTAACGGAGGTCGGTCTTGTCAGCACCTCTGGTTACATAATGCCACTGGGGGTCACCAGAATTTGTTGGATGTCACATGAGGCCACTGATGCCTAGATCTGCTGCCTCTGGACAATGGGTCACATGGGTTTCTCTTATGAGATTCCGGACGCTTCAGGCCTAGTGAAGGCATGGCCTTGCACACACAGCTTGCTAGGCACAGTTGTCCATTGAGCATAATGGGGTGATCAATGTCGGACTGCAGGTCCAAAGGATGGTCCTGCTGGCTTTTAGGGTGGAATCAGTGGACACACTGAGCCTACTGGCCTCGTTGAAAGTGGCCTCTGGCTTAGTGTTTTTCCTCTTCAGCACATGGTTTGGTCAAAGGACCGTCCCTCTGCTCAGAGCCTGGATGTAAAGAAAGGTTGAACCTAGTGGATCGTGGGAAGCAGTGTCCATGTGGACTTAAGTGAGATCAATGGTGAGGTGATATGTGATAGCAGATAGTGATGACATGGATGATAAAAAAAATAGTGATCCATCTGGGACTTCAGCTCATAAGCAGTGCATTGGGAGATGTACAATTGCATAGCTCACCCGGAGTGACACATTTTTATGTTTTGTATCAGAACAATATTTTCCATTCATCTGACGTTTTAAACGTGATTTATGTTTTTTTTCTTTTTTCTATTCATTTCTAATTACATTGCCGTGGGCTCCTTGTGTAGGTTTTGTCCCAAAGAACTATGTATGCTCTGTCCATGGGAACTTGAGCTGCACATCCTTATTATGTTTCCAGTAGCCATTAGGTCCACTTTGTGACCTCTGACCACTTCTAACACCCTACCTTCCAGAATCATCTGTAAATAACCTTTAGCCATGAACAGCAGGTTCTTGGGAGCAGGTCCTTGAGCAGTCCCTTGGATGGAGAGCTATAGTTGTATAGCTAATCTTAAGTGATGAAGTGTCAAAAGGACATTGTGCACCGCAGCAAGTAACAAAGTATAAAATGTAAAAAAATCAAAACATTTGTGTTGCAGTGACGGTATCATTCACTACTTGCTTCATGAAATAACATGTAGTGAAATACTATAAACATTTTAAAAAACTTCACTACATGCATGCACAGGCTGCCATCTAGGAATGGTTAGATGAATTCAAAGAAGTTTACACGCTTCTGTATAAGTGTTGAGCAGCAAACCGCGTGATGGAGCAAGCAGACCCTGGAGGGGTTGTGGTGTGCTTATTGTTAATTGGACCATGTGGGTGAGAAAGGAGGAGGGAGAAGGCAGAACAATGAGAGAGAAAATAGTCCCTCCTGCACTGCAAGGTTCTGCCATCACCACTAGAGGGCGACAATTCAACCAATCAATGCACAGTGAGGGTGAAATGTTGCTTGGTTGGCACAAACACTACAATAGGGAGGAAAGCCTCAACTCACCAGCAGAAAACTGAGATAGAAAAAAAGCCCTTGAGTCATGAGCAAGGCCCCAAAGCCTACATTGCTTTTATTCGATAAAATGGGCCTCTTGCCAATGGAGAGCTAAGGCTATCTAGACCTTGAAAGGTTTTGACATCACCACTAGGAGACAACTCAACCAATCAAAACACATTGAGACTGAAATGTTGCTTGGGTGGGACAAATATCTAGGTCTGCTGCCTCTGGAGAATGGATCACATGGGCTTCTCTTATGGTGGGATTCCAGGAACTTTGGGCCTCGTGAAGGCCTTTGGGGCTGAGGAGTATAACGTTTGTATGCCTCCCACAGGACAATTTATGTATGAGATAAGTACCCCTTGCTGTACATAAGCCACTGAGAAGACCGATGGCCCTCTGCACCTTTCTTCCCCAGGACCAACATGCTCTAAATGCCCACTTTATGGGGACTCCAGTCACTTCCAGTGCAACACGTGCACCGAGAGAGATGCTACTCTAAGGGGGGTAATAAGCAAACAATATTTACTGACGAACTGCAAGGCTCCTATCCTGTAAGGAGCCCCATCAGTGCTGCACCTGGCAAGGAGACGTGAATGCTGCTGCCTGTGTTTAAGAAGGGGTTTAAGGCTTCCTCTTACCACAGGGGATCGATATCTTAGTTATTTTCAGTGGTGCTATATGTTTATTCCAATGTGATTTATAGCCCTACAATTTCAGCAGGTGTATATGTGTATATATACACATATATAGATAGATATAGATAGATAGATAGATATAGATAGATAGAGAGCTAGATAGATAGATAGAGATAGATAGATAGATATAGATCTATCGATATATCTATCGATATATCTATATATATCTCCTAGTTTCGGCGAGTTTCCTTTTGGTGTCCTAATTGCCGGTGGTGCCGAGTTGCCAGCGCTTCGCCGTGCGCTGGAGTTAAATTCCACAAACACTTCCTGTCACGATCAACAGAAAACCTCAGCACTCTAGAGAAAGTTGCCAATTCCTTTTAATCTCGTTAATGCACGCCAACGCGTTTCGGTGCTCGCTTGCACCTTTGTCACGATGTGACAAAGGTGCAAGCGAGGTGTTGCTCGTGACAGGAAGCGTTTGTGGAATATGTATGTATATATGTATGTGTGTATATATGTATATATGTGTTCGAGGCATGTGAGCTGTAGATCACATGCTTTGCATACTCCTGCCATCTAGTGTTGGGTCCGGATGTTTGCAAGTTGTTTTTCTTCGAAGAAGTCTTTCCAGTCACGAGGTGAGGTGACTCCTCCTTTCGGTGATAGTGGGCATCAACTCCATTGTTACGTTGTTTTTTTTTTTTATGCCATCGGGTTCGGACGTGTATTGCTGCGCTACGTTTCGGAATCGGTCCTCTGGTTCCCCTCGGTGCGCAATCCACTCTACCCTCAACGGTATTGTTTCCGATCGCGTTCCCTTTTCTCCGCAGTTCGACTCGACATCAAGAACTCTCCAATTTCGATTACGATTTTTGCGGGCGGCTTTCCAGCCTATCTGCATCGGTCCGGCACCTAGTCGATGGAACAGATTCCGTTTAAATTCTGTCCCCTGTGCCACGCGAAGTATCCGCGTACACACCTGATGTAAGTCCGTAACTTGTGCTTGTCCCCCGAGCACAAAGAACAAGACTGTGACATGTGTCGATCCTTCAGATCGAAGAAAACTCTCCATGATCGTCTGGCTCGACGTCGCGAGATGCAGCGGCAGCAGTTGGACGACACACCGGATCGCTTCGGCAAAGACTCCGAACAAGAGAAAGTCTCAGCGGCCGAAGAAGAACACGCTTCAGCGGCATCTGACTCCAAGGCAGAGTTGCAGATTGTCCTCGAAGACAACGATGTGTCGCAGGGACAAGGGGACGTGAGTACGGAAGACCCTTTCCCCCCCTTCCACCATCCCTAAAATATCTATGGCTTCGGCACCACCTCTGCCTTCAGGCCAAGGTCGGCACCGGGAAGACGTTTCCAACGCTCCGCCTTCCGGCTCCGCACCGAAACGGTCTGACAAGCCTTCCGGCTCGGGACAGAGTCGAGCAAAACCCACTTCCGAACCGAAACCTTCGGCCTCGAAACATAAAATGGGCTCGAAGCCTTCGACACCGAAACCAAAGAAGCATTCCTCTGAGCCGGAATCTTTGACACTGAAAGGACAATCCAGCTTGGCACCGAAAGCTTCGGTGCCGAAAATTACACAGCCGCCAGTACCGCAATCGGATCCAAGCATGGACATTGTACCTCCCAAATTGGATCCGAAGCAGAAAAAACTCTATTCATCCGGATACTGGACATATTCACGCTAAGACGCCATCCAAACACAAGCTTCCGGATGACGACAGCTCTACAATTCCATTGAAGAAGAAACCTGTGTGGACAAGTCCTTTCCACACACTACCATCTCCTCCTCCTTCCTCTCCGCTACAATTTGATCCCTTACACATTACACCTAGGAAGTCTCCTCTACCTCACCATGATGCAGATGACACTGATGATGATGATGAGACACGGTTACCAATAGATCCTTTTGCGGATTATACCATTGATCCTCCACAGGATACAGACCCAAATATTTACCCTGACAGACCATCTCCACCGGATGACAATTTGTCATATCAGGAGCTCATTGCTAGAGCTGCACACTACCATGGGGTAGAGCTCCATAAAGAGTCCTTAGAGGAGGATTTTCTCTTTGAAACTCTAGCAACACATAAATCCAGCCAGACACTGCCTATGCTTAAGGGTATGTCAAGGCACACAGACGACATCTTTAAAGACCCTGTGCGTGCCAAGATCCTCACTCCTAGAGTGGATAAAAAATACAAGCCTTCCCCAACAGACCCTATTTTTATTAAGGGTCAGTTGCCACTGGACTCTGTGGTGGTATCCAATGCTCGAAAGCAAGCTAATTCTCAAGCATCTGGGGGTGCTCCTCCCCCAGATAAGGAGTCAAAACTGATTGATCCTTCTGGCAAACATGTAGCTGCGCAAGCAGCTAATCATTGGCGTATTGCTAACACCCAAGGTCTCCTTGCAAGATACGATAGAGCCCACTGGGACGAAATAGAACAACTTCTACAGTTTCTCCCAGATGAACATAAGGTCACAGCACAAGACTTTGTTCAGGAAGGTAATCTCATTTCCAACACCTCCATTAGATGCACTCTAGATGCGGCCGATACTGCAGCTAGAGGGATTAATACAAGCATCCTACTCCGGATGCATGCCAGGCTACGTGTCTCAGGGTTTAAACCTGAAGTACAGTAATCTATTCTAAACATACCCTTCGACAAAAAACATCTTTTCGGACCTGAAGTTGATCAAGCCCTCAAAGATGAAAAAAGATACAGATGTGGCAAAATCCATGGGAGCGCTTAAGTCTCCCTCTAACAGGGGTTCCTTTCAGCGTTCTTTTTACAGGGCAGGGTCCAAATCCACAGGGACAGACCAAAACACTTCCTCTTACAAAAACACTTCACAATCATCCTTTACAAAAGGTTTTTTCAGAGGAAGCTACAGGGGAAACAGTCCAAGGGGAAGAGTTAAAAACACCACACCCCGCAATTCCCCTTCCCCAATTAAGAAGTGACTTCACCACACTTCCCTCCGGCTATTCCACACCTGTCGGAGGAAGACTTCAACACTTTCTCCCCATTTGGGAATCAATAACAAACGACAAATGGGTGATTGGAATTATCCAACATGGTTATTGCCTGGAGCTTACCAACAACCCTCCAAACATTTCACCTCGATATCACAAATTGTCAACAAAGCACCAGCACTTGCTCCAACAAGAAGTGCAATCTCTATTACTGAAAGGG
This sequence comes from Calotriton arnoldi, assembly GCA_963921515.1. Classification (NCBI taxonomy): domain Eukaryota; kingdom Metazoa; phylum Chordata; class Amphibia; order Caudata; family Salamandridae; genus Calotriton; species Calotriton arnoldi. Next base: position 249,913 of record CAWUFW010005280.1, on the reverse strand, counting down.
GCTATAGAACCAGTCCCACTTCAGTACCAAGGGTTTATTCCCTTTTCTTTCTAATTCCCAAAAAGGACGGCTCATTAAGACCTATTCTAGATCTCGGAGAGTTAAACAACTATATACTGTCAGAGCACTTTTACATGGTGACTCTGCAACAGGTACTTCCTCTTTTACAACAAGGCGACTTTGTCTACTTTGGATCTAAATTCCAATTCATCCAGCTCATTGCAAATACCTCAGATTTGTGATAGCAGGCAAACATTACCAGTTCAAGGTACTTCAATTTGGCGTCACCACAGCCCCCAGAGTGTTCACCAAATGTCTCACAGTAGTAGCTGCCCATCTCAGAAAACAGTGCATCCATGTCTTTCCTTACCTAGACGACTGGCTTATCAAAGCGGGCACTTAACAGAACTGTATACTACACACTCGGGCAACAGTACACCAACTTCATCAGTTAGGTTTCACAATCAATGCTCAAAAGTCTCATCTGTGCCCGGCCCAAGTGCAATCGTATCTAGGAGCTTCCCTCAACACTCCAAGCTCTAGCCTCTCCCAATTTAGCCAGGATTCACAATATTCAGGCCACAATACTACAATACCAACCCCAATCAAACATTACCAGCCAGACTTTTTATGCAGCTGCTGGGAATGATGGCATCCTGCATTGCAATCGTACTTCACGCAAGGCTTCACATGCGTCCTCTGCAGTAATGTTTAGTGCGGCAGTGAAATCAGTCGCAGGGTCAATTAACCGATCTAGTGTTGGTAGACAGCCGCACCCATCGCTCTCTGCAGTAGTGGAACCCTCAAAACTTATCAAAAGGGTGGCCCTTCATAGACCCTATTCCACAGACAATACTGACAGCAGACGCATCTTTAACCGGTTGGGGTGCTCATCTCCAACATCACACAGTACAAGGGCTGTGGTCAGACAATCACAAACGTCTCCACATCAACTACCTGGAACTTCTAGCGGTGTTCCTAGAACTCAAAGCTTTCCACACTCCCCTTCTACGCAAAACTTTCTTAGTCCGCACAGACAACATGACAGCGATGTATTATCTGCAGAAACAGGGAGGGACACACTCTCTCTAGCTGTCCCCCCTGGCACAAAGCAGTTGGAATGGGCAATTCATCACAGAATTTATCTCCTAGCAGAACACCTTCCAGGGGTTGACAATCAAATTGCCGACCTGCTCAGCAGACACAGGCAGCAAGTTCACGAGTGGGAACTTCATCCCCAAGTTCTTCTTCCCTACTTTCAACGATTGGGATTTCCACAGATAGATCTGTTTGCTACAGTCCACAACGTAAAATGCCCAAACTTCGCATCCAGGTTCCCACACCATCTATCCAAGAGCAATGCTCTATGGATGAATTTGTCAGGAATATTTGCCTACGCTTTTCTGCCTCTCCCACTAATTCCATTACTGGTTCGGAAGCTCAAACAAACATCCCTCACATTGATATTAGTAGCACCCACATGGGCTTGTCAACCTTGGTACACCATCCTGTTAGAACTGTCACTGGTGCCACATCAAAAGCTACATCTCATACCCAGTCTCCTCACTCAGAGCCATGGAGAAATCAGACATTCAAATCCCAGAGTACTCAACCTAGCGATTTGGCTCCTGAAGTCATAAAGTTTGGTTATTTACAATTACCACCAGCCTGTATGAATATTCTCAAAGAGGCTAGAAAACCTACTACTAGAGCATGTTATGCAGCAAAATGGAAACGGTTTATCTATTGTAATAACATCAATCCACTTGATGCTGCTGTACAAAACATCATTTGTTACCTGTTGCATTTACAGCAATCTAAATTGGCTTGCGCATCCATCCGTTTACACCTAGCAGCGGTAGCTGCATACTTGCAAAATAGACAACACTTATCTCTATTCAGAGTACCAGTGATGAAAGCCTTCATGGAAGGGTTAAAAAGGGTGATACCACCAAGAGTTCCCCCTGCACAAGAGTGGAACCTAAACATAGTCCTTACAAGGCTAATGGGCCCACCTTTTGAACCAATGCACACTTCAGTTACAATTCCTATCATGGAAGGTTGCTTTCCTCATAGCAATAACCTCACTAAGGAGAGTTGGTGAACTTCAGGCATTAACTATATAAGAGCCTTTCTTTCAACTTCATAAAGAGAGAGTGGTTCTTAGAACCAATCCTAAATTTATCCCTAAAGTAGTTTCTGCCTTTCATATCAATCAATCAGTTGAGTTACCTGTGTTCTTTCCTCAACCTGATTCTGTAGCAGAGCAAGCTCTACACACACTTGATGTTAGATGAGCTATACTATATTATGTAGAAGGAACCAAAGAATTTCTAAAAATAAAGCAACTATTTGTTGCTTTTTCTCCACCACACAAAGGCAATCCCATATCTAAGTCCGGTATTGCAAGAAGGATTGTAAAATGTATCCAAACATGTTATGCCAAAGCAAAAAGAACTTTAAAAATACCCCCTAGAGCACATTCCACTCGCAAAATAGGGGCTACTATGGCCTTCTTGGAGAATATTCCCCTAGCCGACATCTGTAAGGCAGCAACATGGTCTACACCGCACACATTCACCAAGCACCATTGTGTAGATGTGTTTGCGAGACAACAAGCAAATGTACGCCAAGCAGTACTTAAAACACTTTCAAACAACTACAACCACTACAGGTTAGCCACTGCTTTGGGAGTATACTGCTATATAGTCTATGCAAAGCATGTGATCTACAGCTCATGCCTCGAACGGAAAATGTTACTTACCCTGTAAGCATCTGTTCTTGGCATGTAGAGCTGTAGATTCACATGCGCCTACCCGGTCTCCTGTAGTGGTTGTAGTTCTCAATTTACATTCATACGCATGGACATCTCTATTGTACACTCACTAACTCCATTCTCACCCTCTGCGGGGAAAACAAACTAACAATGGAGTCGATGCCCATGCGCACTATCACCTAAAGGAGGAGTCGCCTTACCTCGTGACTGAAAAGACTTCTTCGAAGAAAAACAACTTGCAAACATCCAGACCCAACACTAGATGGCAGGAGCATGCAAAGTATGTGAATCTACAGCTCTACATGCCAAGAACAGATGCTTACTGGGTAAGTAACATATATATATATATATATATATATATATATATATATATATATATATATATATATGTTTTCTTTATTTTTACTTCATACACAGAATTTAAGGGAATACATTTTACCACAAGGTTTAAGCAATGCATGTTCTACTGGTAAAATCTTAGTTTAATGAGCCTGCTAATGAAACATTTATCTGTCTGTCACAGTTTTACTGTCATTAAGAGAGCACCCTGGTAACACTTTCCTGTACAGATATGTCAGTAAAATGTTGTTCCTTTAAAATTGTCTAGCAGTGCGGTCTTTCTCTACCTCTTCCTTTCTTCAGTCTATTTGTGCACACAATTCCAAAAATATTTGCATTGTGTATATTTTTAGTTGTTCCCTTTCCATTGTCCTCCTCCGAATGCTATCCAGACAACCTTTGTGTAAAGTCTTTTCACAAAAAGGGCTCAATGCAGTGCGGAGTTTTGTACCTGGCTTTCATCAATCTCTGAAGTAGTAATCGGGGACAGTCAGCGAGCAGGCCTGACCTAGAAACTTCCTCACCTTTGCACAACAAAAAATGTAGTCCAAGCCTTTCAACCCTACCACCTACCAAATGGCAGTGTTCACGAAAAACTAATCACCACCCCCCCGGCTAATCTCTTCATGGAATTTCTATTGGTAGCTCTCTCTCCATGTGCATTACTTCAGTGTTCGATACACCACTCTCCAGCAACAAGAATGCAGACAACACTTCCTATGTATGGGGAAGCTGTCATCCTCCATCTTGTGCCATATTAAACCAAGGTCATGCAAAACGGATCCCACTGGTTTCAATAGTGAGACATTTATACACCTACTAAACCTGTGCTCCATGCGTACCACACACTCACAATCTCCACAAATACACAGGATGTCTACACAAGCTGCAGAGTTTTCAGTCTTTACATGAGGGGCCAGATGTCCAGATCGTCACCAACACAAATCTAAAGTTCAGGGGATCATAAAACATGATATGCTGTCATGACTGCCTTATGCTCAAAACCCAAGACAAGGACCGTAGTCCTCGATCCACTCTGTGTACATTTGGTGTGCGCCACCTGGTCTCAGGACATGTTCTGGACCTCACGTAGTTCGGACTAGGCCTAGGTTTCCACACACATGATTAGTGTGATGCTATGGCCAAAATAAAAAGGCATTATACCAGCTACGCAGGCACTCAGGATAAGGGTTCACGCTGGTATACCATGAAAGGGACATTCCAGACACAACAGAAATCAGTCCTAGCATCAGAAAGAATGTTTCACCGGATTCTAGAGCCAATCCGTGTACTTACTATAGCACTATCTGACATGCTCATGTATTTCTTTCTACAGCTTTACACCTTCAGATTGCATGATATACCAACAAGGCCCCGCCTCACTACATTCTAAAACTCTGCATGTAAATTTGAAAGTTTTAAGTGATCTCTCCTATTTCTTTTGAGTGGCCCTCCTTACCTCCATCCTCTGCATGCCTTTTCGCTCTCGGTGTAGCTCACTCTAAATCACTTGCCTGTCTCTCATAATGTTGTTTATTGTATTTCTAAAAATTGAGAACTCATTTTCGTGACCACATCTTCCCATTGTTTTAACCATACTCATGCAACCTAACAAAACATTATTTTTTTTACTTGTTTGTTCATTTCTCCAACCACTCGCAGGAACTCGCATAGCCCCTGCTAATTATCGCATGTAACTCCTCTAAATGCATGACATTTTTCATTGGGAGCACAAAACTAATCCCACTAACTAACAATAATAAATATCCATTGGGGTAACCACTAATCTTTGGTTCCGGAGTTGTGTGCTACTCACCGTAAAGCACTTCAGTGCCTCGTCAATGTACCACTCAAAGGACCCAACCAAGTTAAAAAATATGGAAATCATTGTGCCAAGTGTCTAAATGTGCATGTCACTATGGGACATGCAATACAGTCTAGTCGAGCAACAGTTCAAATGCACATCAGGTATTGGCCCAGTTAGTTTCCTAGCCATTCCATTTTCTTTCAATGGGATCCGATGTAGCAGAGGGTTAGAACACAATAGAACATCCCCTATGAACAGCAAACTTTGGTGAATTCTCCTGCTTTGGGTCTTTTATAGATACACAATCTTGAATCATTCTCAGTTGTCAAGCTGCAAACCCTTGGAAATCATTGTTAGCAAAGCAGCGTGCATTACATAACACCGAAAAAAGGTCATAGGCTACACACAACCAGTGCATCTCTTAATGTGACCTATACTTCAGCTGATAGGACGACAGCACCGCCAGCCCTACCCCTGATAGACTTCCAAAAGCCAAATTTTCTACCCTTCGATCAGTGGCGGGGAATGCTGTGCAGCTGTCTCCATTTGAATGTTTCAAGAGTGTTCTTCTGCTTTGTCTTTAACAACTGCAGCTCTGTTTTCCAGCAGCGTTCCTATTTATTGACAGATATTTTTGGGGGATTTTCTAAAGATGTCAGGAGTTTAAGAGGAAAAACTCTCCATGGCTTATTAAGCCCTGTGCAACACAAACAAATGATGGACGGAACGCTGAAATAGTCATACGTTCACTCCCAGTCAAGAGATCGGAGTTAAAGCCATCGTTCTTCTGCTCACCATGCCACCCCACTCAGTTTAGACCCAGCCATGGGGAGCCAAAAACGATGATTTAGGCCCAGGTCTCTGTACTGGGGTGAATGTTTGACATTGTTGAGAATTCTGTCCATCAATTGTTCTTTTTGAATTTGTCACCCGAGTGGGACGGGTATGCTCTCCGTGCCACTTGAGTCAAGCTAGCCTGGCTGCTGAGGGGTGATACCTCGAAACCGGTCCCAGGATGCTTATTTCCGGTCCAGGGAGGACCTTGCCTGGCAGTTCGGGCTGGACTGTTCCCATGGGGAGCAGTGTCAAGACTGATTTGCATATGGCCTGGTTCAAACTGGAATGGGGAGCAAAAAGACTATTGATTTAGGCCAAGATCTCTGTACTGGGGTGAATGTTTGACATTGTTCAGCATTCTGTCCATCAATTGTTCTTTTTATAAAGTCCTATGGGAAGAGAATAAATTCCATAGATCTCACACCAGCTTTTGCCATCATCCTAGTTACGAACTAAAGAAATGTGACATCTGCAAGGAGCCTTTAATGTCGAATCTGAAGGACAGAAAGAAAAAGGTTGACTTTGGAGATACTCAAGAAAAGGCGGAGGCTTCCACCTCAATGAAGTAAGCGTTGACTTTAAAGCTTGCCACAAGTGTAAATCGAAGACTTGTGCTCTGATTCAAAGACCGTCTGGGCCTGTGCTTAAGAATCAGTTTTCTGGTCCACCGCCATCTTCCTCGTCTTTGGAAGACAAAGGATCTGAGCTCCCAGGAATCATTCACAGAAATCAGAGGCCTGTGCTAGTTAGTCGTGATATGCCTAAAAAGAAAAAATTCAACACTTGCCTCAAACGTCATTCACGGTGTCAAAATTCTCAGCTACTGTACCTTCGATACTGTTAGCGGCTTCAGATAAAATGTCTGTAATTGAAGTGTCAACAGCGGCATATGTGAACGCTTCCGTCCGCACCATATTTGAGATCAACTAATCGTGCAGAAGTTCCCGAGGACAACATCATAGTCAATGACTTTGTAAGCTGCACCACAACCATTGACGATTGCAGCACCATGGTCGATGGCACTCTTGTTAACAAAGCTGTCATCCATACCATATATTAACCTTGCTAGATTACAGCAGTAAATAGTTTGCTCGTCACCCAGCCAACCAATGACCGCTTTCCAGCAACCTACCTCCGCTTTTGCCACGCCGTCAGCTACTGTATTGGTAATGTCTTCACATGACCTTAACTAAAATATGAAGCCTTTTTCAGTGAGGATGAGGACCAGATTGAGAGTACTCAACCCATTGTTCTTCAAATCCACAAAGAATAGGAAACAGTTACCCCTAACCTGCAATCCCCTTAATTGTAGATGCCGACCATTTAGCCTCCCATTAAATTAAGACACCGGCAGGATCAACAACCAGTTTTGCTGTTTATGCTGCTTGTGTGCTACCTCTTGTACTTTTTACTACTCTGCAAAGCATGGTACGGAATATTTACCACATTTTGCCAGCTGTCTCAGCAGCATCTTCAGCAGGAGTTGGAGTGCACTCTGCAGACCCCTATAATGCTCCATATCCCTCCGACACCAAGAAACAACTTTTACCCCGCATGCGTTACTCCGCAGTGCCATTACCCCGCAAAATATTTTACAATCCAGGGCTTTACACCGCAAACTATTACAACGCATTCCCCAAAGTAACACCACGGT